>SRSE01001280.1:1215813-2431627 GCA_005024645.1 Planiliza haematocheilus | reverse complement strand
GGGAGGACTGAATTAGGCAATAAATCGATCTGCAACTCCAGTGGTCTGAGCACACCTCAGCGCCTGGAAAGAGTGGCACAGAGAAAGGAGATCAGGTGCATAATTCATGTGTTTTTAAAGCTTCCAACTCAAGATAATCCCGTATTCAGAACCTGAATAAAGGCAATAAAACATCTGTCTGTGATGTGGCTTTCTGCTGCCTTCATCCCGACCAGAGAGTAAAGACCATGCGAAAACTCACGCAGTGGTTTGTATTCCTCAATCAAAAGGGGAAACCGGAAGAGCTGATGTAAGATGTGAGGCTAAGAAGAGCTATGAAACAGACCAACGTACAGATGTCGTTCCTGTGCCTGAGAAAACATTTCAATGTTCAGATGAGATAAAGATGTAAAACTCTGTGCGCCCTTGTTATTTCACTTTATTTTCCATTTTTTTTCTCATGTACTAGATAAAATAAACAAATAGGGTTACAGATGCTCGCAGACACCGGAAAATGGCCGCCGACCGTAAGCCCGGCGTGTCACTGCCCTTTTACGTTGAGGTTTCCTCCATTGTGACATGCGATAATTGAAAATGTGTTTTCAGCAGAGTAAACATCAATGAAGTCGTCACACAAAGGCTTTGGAGCAGGAAAAAAACACATTAACACTTCAGTGTAAAATGTGTCTGCAGCAAACCACAAACACTGAAAGGGGTAATTATGAACGCATTCCTGGCACAGAGAAGCACTTATTTCCATATGAGAGCTTTTTGTTTGGATTATTTAACTAGAAAACCTGTTATTTATTGTATGTGTGACATTTGCATTTTTAGAAAACAGCTCTGGTGACCTGAATGGTGAAAAAAAAATATATACGTCATTTAACAATAGTTGCACCAACAACAAACACCGCAGTGTTTAATCATGTATCTGTTCAGATGAGGTCTCTTTGTTCAGGTTGTTTTTACTTGTTGAGTTTGAAGCACAGCTGCAGCAGCGGCTTATAAAGGTATATTTGCATCTTTACAAAACGGCGGCCATTTCTGCCATTTTATTTTATATTTCACGGGTCGCATCAACTTTTAGGGAAAGGGGAAATCCAGTGTGGGGCCGGTAAAAACGGATTTGTTCCAAACAGCTCAGAAAAAGAAATGTAAAGCTGTACCTGGGGCCTGTTTCACTAAGCTGGATTACTAACGTGTCTGGTCATTTGAAGCTCAAGGCCACGAGTTAAGTTAAACTTCTTCCTCCTTGTACTGTAAAAAGTTTTCCCTTATCATTTTATTTATTTATTTTTAAGAATGTGACCTGCGCTGCTCGTATTACATGTGGTCTGGCTCGATTTGGTCGGTCACAGGACAAACACACTCGTTTGCTCATGTGTTTTATGGGCGAGCCCCTCAAGGAAGTTGAATGGCGTAAAGCGCGTGAAGGAGCTCTCGGAGAGCCAAGAGAGGACGTGGTGCAGCATTCTTCTCTTTTCTCGTTTTCACTCCTGTCCCCTGTCTACATTTACGACACTAGCATCCCTCTAATGATGAGAATAAGAGACAAGTCGAAACAATAAACACCTCCACATCAGTCTGAGCGGCCTGGCCCAATCAGCCCCATTAAAACCGTTTCTCTCCGGCTGGAGTCAGTGTATCTTTTGTTTAGTTTCCAGGAGGGGTATAAACTTGGTGGCAGCAGCAACCAACGAGTTGTTCAAACAGGCATTTGTCCAGATGAACAAAGCAGGGATTGTTGTGGCATTGAACGTGGCACTGTCTAGGTCCTGGTCAATAAAGTTTGGAAACAAAAATTCCCTCCAGGAAATGTGATGCTTTAGATATCATCTACTGGTTCCAGTCGTCTGCCACACCCACCTCACCTGTTCTTTTTACCACAGTGAATTTGTACTTGCCATCCTGCCACTACTCCCTGCTGTTTCTGTGCTTTCATTCATTCATTCATTCATTTTCCGTTTGTCCTTGAGAGGGTCGCTGGGGGGCAGGCAGGATCTTATACCAGCTGTCACTGGGTTAGAGGCGGCGTACACCCTGGACAGGTTGCCAGTCAATCGCAAGGCATACACGCTCACATCCGCACCTGCTGCCTATTTAAGACCATCAATTAACCCAGCCGGCATGTCTTTGGACTGTGGAAGGAAGGAAGCTGGAGAACCAGGAGTGGGTGTTTGTTCGCATTTTCTATATTTAGAATATATAGATTTTTTTGTTGTTTGCTAAATGCAGACGTCTTCTCGTGCTTTGTCTTTTTGCATGCACTTAATCGAGTTGCAGTGTGTCAGGCTCTCAGAGCCACCGTGACAAAGCAGTGACGTGCAATGGATACAGATGAATCCATCCTGACGTATAAGAACCATGTGACCAAACCAAACATCAGATGAGGCTTTGGCTCCGCCGGAGAGGGGAAACTGTGGTAGATGTAAACATCCATCTGTGTGGGATGATAAGGAGACTGGAACGTCCCGCAAATTAATACGTAAAGCAAGGATAAACGCCTTGTTCCCATCCTGTTATCTGCATTGTTTTTCACAGTTTGAGCTTTGACTGGTGCTCTTTCTATGACATTGTACGGCTGTCTCCTCTTTTGCAGTTTTTTGCGCCATCAGTTCTTTATCTTCAGCTTATCTGGAGGCCTAATGCACGTTTTAAGCAGCAACAGCGGACGATAATGCACTTTTATGGGTTTTCTTTTGTCAATTTTTTCTTTTTTTAGGTATAATTTTTTGTGACATTTGCTTTACGTGTGGTTGATGGAGATAACGGTGGCTGTCACATGACAGACCTGTCTCCTTTGTCTCCAAGTAATATTATTCATAACAAAATCTTCATGCTGACACGGAGTCTCTCTTGTGATTTTAGAAAGATATTGCAGGTCCGGAGACAAACAAGAAGACAGAAGCAGAAAAAAAAAAAAAAATGGGTCAGATGGGTTTCAAACTGTTTCATGCGGTTATTATTTTACTTTGTGTGCCACGCTGCGTGTGAGCCCTGAATTATTTTGTCCAGGGACCCAAAATCACAACGTAATGACTCATAGTTGAAGAACTGGGCGTCAGGTGGCTCTCAGGCCACCTGTTACATTTTTCTTTTATTACTTTGAGATCACTACACGTGGAATTGGTGCTGTGGTCTCGTGTGCACGTGTTGGCGATGAAGCACCTGTGTTGCAGCCACCCTTTAGTGTTCTTAGGAAACTGTGTCGGGGGGATTCTAAGCCAGAAATTCTTCGTGGCGTAGGTTCAAGTGACATGCCCCTGCCCTAATTACTAAGATTGTAATTAGATTAATTTTTTTTTTTTTTTTTTAAATAACCTTGTAGGCGATGTCATTATATAACACCAAGCACACAAGCACAGATGAACACATAGAGTATAACAATCATTTTAGGCAGATATCATCAAGGCTATGGCACTCAATGTTCATCTTGGCTTTGTTTGTACAGATGAACAAGCTCAGGTTTTCAAATGCTACTAGTGTCCTGCATGTTCTTTGCACAGAGAGGTGATCAAAAAGAATGAAAATACCCCAAGTACACAAAACCCAAATAAAGTTTAAAACATATTGTGATTGTAGTGATTATACATGGTTTTTGTACAAGGTTGTTGTTATTGCACATTATGAAGAAAACAGACCCGTTGCTCTGTGACCAAACAGTTGTTGACTGCCCATCTGTCCTACAGTCCCTTTCTACACGTCTTTAAGTGTATGATATTTGCAAGAGCTATTATGAAGCAGCTCTAAACTCTATAGAGTTCATAGAGATCATGTGTCAAGGAGGCTTGCAGGTTGAGCCCTAAAAGGCATGGCATTAAATGACCTTAAAACTGCTACTCATGCAGTTGTGTGCTACTACTGTATAGCATGTTAACACCTTTAGGTAGATGGGTCCCTCCATATGAACTGTGTTCTGCCCAAGGTTTCTTAAATGGTTTTTCCTTTTAATGGTCTTTCCTTGCCACCGTTGAGTTCATGCTGGCTCTGGGGGTATCAGGCCGGGTTTCAGACCGTTTTTGTGCCTTAAGAGAATTTTTACTGTTGACGCTATATAAATACAATTTAATTAATTCATTTGAACAGTCTAAACAAGACTGAAGACCTCACGTGCTTTCAGACGGAGAGTGTCCAGTTCCCCTGAGTTTGAGCAAAAACAAAGGCGGGCAAGGTTTGTAGATGCAAAGACAAAGGGGAGTCCATCCATTTGAAATGATTTCTGCAGCTACAGAATAAAGACTAATGCTTGACTACCAGGGCAACTAGACTCGACAGTCAATCAATCAAGCAGTGGCTGAGGATTGCGAGGGCCATTCCCACACCTGACTCCACTCCTGTAATTACAAGAGTCTGCATTCGGCACCAGCTTTTGGGTGGGAGAGTTGAAATACAAACAGCTCAGGGGAGAAGATGCCCGAGGCCCTTTTCTCTAAACTGGATTACTGACCTATCTGGTCAATTTAAAACCTGAAGGATACTATAATCTGAAACATGACTTTGAGTCAAATTCACCGTCCGTTAACATTTTTTTTTTTTTTTTTTTCGCTGTATGGACTCATATTACCAAACTTTAATTGATCAGCACTGCTTATTACACAGACAACATTTTATGTAAGTGTGTTGATGAGTTTTATGGGAAATCCCTTCAAGCAAATTCTCTCTGCAAAATAAAAAAAAAGGCCTGTGAACGAGCTCTCAGTGGGCCATTTTAATGCTGGTGTCCTACCAAATACCAAAGTCGCTCCGTTCTGCTTTTCTTAAAGTGCATTTTCAGTTTGCTCAAACGTTGGTGTGTCAGTAAAAGACTAGAGAAATCAATCAGGCATACAAGAAGCAGGGGACTTAAACGTCCACCGAAGCGTCTGCTCCGTTTGAGTGATGGAATATAATTTTACACTAATACATTAGTGCGCAGTGACAAGGGCGCTGTGACGTTCTGCAAGTTAATACATGAAACAATGCTTTTCAGCGTCTGAAGTTTGACTGACACTCTTTTTATAATGTCGCCTCATAGCACCCTCTTCTTCAACGGTAGTTTGCAGCGGCACCCAACTGGAAAATTACCAGCTGCTTGTTTCTGTGCAAGTAAACAAGATTAGGGTGATTCGGGGAACAAGAAAGAGGTAAGGAGAAATGGTAATTTCTTTTGTAAATATTGCGTGTCTATGGGGTACAGTACTAGGAAACAAAAACAGGTGTTAACAATTAACTTTAATGCGTAATTAACAAGCAACAAGAACATACAAACATTAAAAATGAAGTTTTTAAGTCTGGTTTCCTGGTCGGTTCTTAGAGTTAAGTTAAACCACGCTAACATCAGTGCAGCAAATGGAAATGAATCATGGCCTAAAGCTGTGAATGTACGAACAACTCTGTAGTCTAGATGTCTTTAAGCACTCATTGCATTATTTACATTGAAGTGCAGTCATATTTCATTTAATGTTAGCAGCTATTTTTAGTGCAGCAAAAGAAGTGTAGGCACGGAAGGTTATCTGGGTCGCATGTTCTTTAATTCAAAGTCAGCATGTGTGTGTTTGCCACTGATTGTGTGACGGAGTAAAACTAATAGACAGCCACAACATTATGACCACTGACAGGAGAAGTGAATAACACTGACCATGAATGTTCTGCTGAGAAACTTTTGGACCTGGCATTCATGTGGATGTTACTTAGACATGTACCATCCAGCTAGATCAGACCAGGCACCCCCACCCCATAGCAACGACACTCACATGTATCCAGCAGGATGTAGCCTAACAAAGGCAAAAACAAAGAAAATACTTGTGTGGCCTCCAAATTCACTAGATCCCACATTGATAAAGTATCTGTAGGATGATTCACAGAGGCCCCTCCTCTCACCCATAGGACCCAAAGGCCCCCATTGATCAACATTCTGTTGCCAGACACCACAGGACACTCTCAGAAGGTCCATGTCCATGTATACAAAAATGATGGATGCCCCCAGGTCATAATGTTACGCCTAGCTGCATACAGTTTGCAGATGTCGATGCAGAAGAGATCACGGAACATCCTATGCAGGTATAACATAAAAAGCTGATAACTCCTTTTGATTTCTTGCGACACTGTCAATGTCACATGAGATTGTGTGAGATGGATCGATGTTCCTGGACCGTCGCGGTTACGCGGAAGATACACTTAATCACGTTATAACCAGAGGTTTCTATATGTGAAAGTCAGCAGTTTCCCTTCCTTCCATAGGTATAGGCTTTGTCCCAATTCAGAGGCTAGATCCCCTTAAGTCCCCATTTGGAAACTAAATATATCGTGATGGGTCACCAAGGACTGCCCGTTTCAAAGGATCCACCAAAGGCAACAAAGAAATGCTTATTCAGCACAGGCGCTGTATCCCTTCCAGTCTTCAGTGACCCATAATCCATGGCACACATGTCCATTGTATTTGATTGTAAATGGAACATTTATGATATTATAAGGTCATTTGGCCATTAGTATTTAATACATGAATGCATTCAGGTGGCCGTCGGTCAATGATAAATGTCAACAAGACACTGCAGGATATAAATAACAGAGATCAGAAAATACATTTAAGGACACATTACCATTGGTCATTGTAAAAATTTTGAAAGGCTTTGTTCAGGCAGAAGGCAAATCTCATTTGCTTCTCAAATCAGAACTTCAGGGCAGACTGTTATTTGCAAATGAACATCGGATTTGACCAGATACCTGAGACACCCGTGAAACCGACACTTATTTTAACGTTTCTTGATGTAATGTGACAATCCTAGGTTCTTGGACAATATATTATCTTTTTAAGTTGAGAAATGATCGACCTCCGGTTGTATTTCTGTGGATCTGGCTGCTCTTCTTCCTGCCTGAAGTTTAAGTTCGGTTGAGCGCAGCCAGATCTTGCTGCCTGGGTGGGTTTTATTGGTTGGATGCGTCCAGGAGTATGTTTCTGTGACAGTTGGTTGGAACTGACACTGTCTTACCACAGTGGAAGTCAATGAATGAGATAGTACAGTTGCTCTGATTAGACAGGTCAGTGATCATCAGCAGAGAGGCTCACAGACTCTGAGTGAAGGGTATATGAACATTCACAGAACACCAAAGCGGACACTTCTGTGCAAGGAAATTCGATAGTTTTATTTATAAGGTAAGAGTTTACTCTGAGGCAGGTAAAGGTCTGGTAAATGCTTTGTACATACATAAGTACATATGAACTATTAAAGAATATCCACACCAAAATACCCATAAATTACACATATTACTCAAGAAATGTGGAAGTCAGCCTGACATCCCTCGGCCCAAAATATTTTGTAGCAGAAAGTTGGTCTTGCCTCTCCCTTGGGAAATGATTATGCTCCAGCAGGATCTGTCCAGCCAATCAAATCATCTGGACAGGCTTTGTGAAGTGATGGACAGAGGAGTAACGGCAATGTAGTAAAACACATCATCTAAGCACCACCACAGGACACCCTCAGAAGACCCATGTCCATTCTCTGATGAGTCCCATCTGTTCTGGAGGCACAAGGGTCGACCTACACAATATTAGGAAGGTGGTCATAATGTTATGCCTAATCTGTGTATAGCTGCATAGAATCTGCAGATGTTGATGCAGAACAGATCACCGAACATCTAACGCAGGTACAACCCCCGCCGCAAGATGTTGTCGTGGTAGAAAGGTGGTCTGGAGTTGCTCCCATGGGAACTGATTATGCTCTAGAAAGATCTGCCAATCAAATCATCTAGAGAGGAACGTAATCATACGTGTCATCTAAGCCCGCCGCCATCATGGATTTGAATTAGTTAACAACAAAATGCCAGTGACTGGTTGTAGGACTATCAGTTGCATTCTGATTTATTTTCCTCTATCGGCTAAAATACGACTCATAGCAAAATGCAAATACTGATAAAAACCGTGTGTGTCAGGCTTGTAATAAAGTGGAGCAACGTTGACTCAAAGCAGCTTCTTCTGTTTTGTTCTAAGTATCCATACCGGGCTACATCACTATTGACATCAAACAATTTCGTTATTTCAAAAAATAAGTGGCGTCAGTGTGAGATCATCATGTTTTATGAAGAGAAAGCCAAGAAGGATATTTCCCAAAATGTTGAACTTTCACTTTGAAAGCATTGCTGTGTCTAATCACACTGCTCAGTCTGATTCATTATACTACATGCATGTTTAATTATGATAAGTTACAGAAAATAAATTCCTGGCTAATGTACAGAAGACACTCATTATCCTGTCTGAGATACTGAGTAATGATTGGTAACATTAAACACATTGCGTCATTAACAGCAACACCATTTCACCACAAATGCATCTTTGTCCTCATGTCCACAGCCCTCACGTTAAATAGGGAGACGCTGCACGTGCACACTGGCATCACAGAGAAAATGAAGGATGTCAAAGGTTTTCCAAACCCATAAATCACTGTTAACATGCCTGATTAGTTATTTTTAGCCCCTCGTCATAAAGTGGCGTATTTAGACCATCCAATCTATCCCTTCGATAGAGGGATGATGGCGTCAGAATGTGGAATTAGCGAGGGCTGCCACGTCGTCTTTGTGAGATGTTTTACTTTTAATGACTGCACTAATTAAGAAGTCCTCCTCGGGTCCTGGATAAAACGGGGAAGGCAGTGATGGATGGGTTTTGAGACAAAGATGGAGAGGGAGCCCAGAAAGAGAGGGAGGCAGACACGCAAAGGCAGCCCCGAAGATAGTGGTCTGCTCTCTGTTTCAGCTCACAGTTGGGGGTCCCTTTTAGCAATAGCCCAGGCGGTGACACTTTCCCCTAATGAGGGAGCAAAACGGCTTTTGGACATGCTGGGAAGCCATTAATAGTGTTAACTGGGTTTGCTGGAGGAGAATATAGCCTCCATGACTTAGCATGTCGTCCTTTGCGGCAGTCTTGTGCACACATACACACACACACAAACTTATACCTACTGTACCTCAGTGACTAAATTTTTAATTTATCTTCTTCTCGGCATTGCAAAAAAAAGAAAGAAAAAAAACTTAGATGAACAGGCGTCTGGTCACATATTCACCTTAAATTAACCATGTCCAAAAATCAATCATGAAAAATGAATGTTGAGCAGAAACAGCATGCGGCTATGGAATTACAACCTGTTAAATAAAGCAGCTGAATTAAAGAATCTCATTAAAAGTCATTATGCTTTTACTGTCAGTCACCGTGTTATCCTAGACTAGAATACAAATGTGATTTAAAAATGGAAGTATCTTCCTTGACAAACGTCCGCGCATAAAACTAGAAAGGTATACTTAAGACGGAGGTAAAGTGCCCGGTGGGTCGTTACAGTGGAAATACTTCACTAAAGATTAAGCCTATGCTAAGTGAAATACAACAAAAGTACTACAGCAATGTGCACTCGTCTGAAAAGGCATCCGCTAACGCCAGCAGAGGAACAGTCCAAATTGTGCCTTAAATTGCCGCCCGGGGACAAATAAAGTTTACTGAATCTGAAAGTTAAGTTTCAGAGAAATAACTAATTACTCTTACGATTAAATGCTATAGATGGGGCGGAGTGCCTTTTCTTATACAGGCTATACATGTCTGCAGCATGCAGTATGCAGCACATGAGCTGTCTGTTCTTAGCATATGTATTCAGGCCAAGAATAAAGATTTCATTGTCTGTGTTGGCTCTGTGTTGACCTTCACCTCATAACAGTCGACTTCTGAACTCATGCAACCCCTTGACACACATCTATATATTTCTAACCGTATTATACATTGTCAAGTGGGGAGAAACCTTTTTTTATTACTCTTTGCTGTGACAGCAATCCATGAATTAAAGCTGCTGTGCAGAACTTTTGTCTTGCTGTTGATAACCCTTTTTCTTCTTTAGACTGTAATCCTTCCTTTGACTGCAGAGATTCTTTTTTTTATCTGGAGCATCAACAACCTTTCTTGGAGGCTTTCTAGGTTCAGCTGTCACAGGCGATTCCCATACGGCAGTCATGGCTGGCGAGAGTCATTGCCAGTCATTGCTATGTGATTTAAAATGCACCGCTGATACCAGCTTAGACCCAGGTATTCAGCTTAAAGGGCATTGTGTGGACTCATTTTGCACTTCCAGCAATAGTCCAAGCTTTAATTTCCTCATGAGTTTTGAGTGACAACGTCAGTACCATTATTTCATTGGTTCATTATGTCTGCAGTCCAGTGCTAAGAAGCTTAGTTGGTGGTTTTACTTAATTTTTAGTACCCGGACCATCTACAGGCGCATGTTGTTAGTCATTTTGTAACATCTTGGACTTAAGTAATCCTTGTGATTGGTCATTCGCCATCACCACAGGTGGAAATGAAATTCTGCAACACCAAAGGGGCCAGTCATTCTGAGGCCGGCATGGCACATGAACATCTTTTACAATCAGTTATTGGAAAATTAAGGAGACTGACTCACACAGTAAAAGCAAAGACAAATTAAAGAAATCAAACAAGGATATGAATAAGAGTGATGAACCCTTGGCAGCATCACATACCACTCTCAAGAGTCATTTCCCAGTGGGGCAGAGATGCCAGATCCGAAGTCACCTTGTCTCATCTTGGCTAAATGTGTTGTGATACATGGTTTCAGGACCAAACTTCTTCAAATACCTTGAGCGCCGTGTCGGTGCTGTCATATCTGCCGTTCCAACTGCTACACCCAATTATCTGTCATGCTCTAAGAAGAAGATTATTCTGAGCCATTTTCTTTCTCTCTGAGATCATATCAACGTATGGGGTCTCTGCCAGTCACTCTAATACCTGACACTGATCCTAATGGAAAGAATACGCCTTACAGAGGTTTTTATTTTATTTTTATTTTTTTTTATAAGTTGCTGCCAAAAGCTGCACAAGATGCACAGTTGTCACGCATGATTTTCTTCGTGGTCTTCTCTGTTCATCCATCACAAATCAAACATTTCACTTCTGTCACAATCTTCTTGTCACTTCAGCCAGGGGGGTTCTTGATTACATGGGTGCCCACATTGAAATATGCTGCCAAGACATGAAAAACCCAAAATAAATTCTGCTGTGCTTTGCATAATGTAATCAACAGAATGTGCAGTCTAAGAGGAGAGCCCAAGAAAGGCTAATTTAAGATAAAATTTACAGATTAAGATCAGTCCCAGTCATGAAATTAAGTCTGAAGCATTGCAGCAACCATGATCTAAGAATCAATACCCTTTACATTGTATTATACTGTTTACTTTGCTGATAATGAGAGTGTGTGTCTGTGTAGATTCTTATCCAGTCACCCAGGTCACTGTAATCCAAAACACTTGAGTAGAAGGCACCAGACTTGTTTTAGGACAAGTATATCTCCTCCAGGATGCTTCCCCTCCTCCAAATGATTGCTTGCAAGTTCCAGGATTTATTTATTCATGTTGTATATCCTGTCCAAGACAGCAAGCAATCCACAGAATTATAAATAGGTGAGACAAGGTGGTCCACAACAAAGGAGAGCCAGCTCCTCAGGTCAAGGCTCAGCAGTCCGCCCACAGCTTCTCTTCTCATGTCTTTGATGACATCAATGCACAACAATGTTCAAAAGAAAACTGTCTATATTGAATCAGAACAAACCACTCTAAACAGGAGGAGTGACTCCCGGCACCCACTGACAAGAATCCATCAGTCAGTTTCTAGTGAGGAGGCCTCTTTGAAAACAGGTGAAACATTCATTCATTCATCTTCTGTAGGGGGTGCTGGAGCATGTCCTAGCTGTCATCAGGCAGGGTTCACCCAGGACAGGTCTCCAGTCTATCACAGGGCTCACGCAGAGAGACAGACAACCATTCACACTCGCATGCACACCTACGGCCAATTTAGTATCACTAATTACCCTGATGAGCATGTCTTTGGACGGTGGGAGGAAGCTGGAGAACCTGGAGAGAACCCACGCAGACACAGAGAGAGCATGCAAACTCCACACCTGGAACCTTCTTGCTGTGAGGCATCAGTGCTAAGCACCTGGTAAAATATCTGTGCCTTTTTATTTGACAGTTATGCAAATAAAAGTATTATTTCATTTTCTTTTACTGTGAAATACAGTCTCCCTACTACAGGGGCTGACGGGGACAAGATGCAATAACAACAAAATAACACTGTAGAAGCTTGAATTACTTCAACCAGTAATTAGTGGTTGGGGGGGAAAATGTCTAGTCTGTGTGGTGTTTCTCAGATGCACTGAGAAAACATATTACTGACTGATTAATAGAAGAAACACAGTGTGCTAATGGATGTAATGTAATGGTACAGAAGTCAGTATGGTGCCCAGATTCTGTGATGCATCATGACTAATTGCAGTGAAAGTAACACTGCAAACCACCAAGCACAGAGCATATCTAGGAATTAAATTACAACTGAATGCTAGAAAACAATGCGTATGTGCTTAACTGAAGCAACATGTCAAAGCAGCAGTGTAAAGGTATCATCCTTTCTTATATCTTCACGCTGGATATTATGAAGGTGATCTCATAGTGCTACTTGGACAGTGGTAAGAGACTGAAGTAACATGTAAGTAGATAAATGTATTGGAAAACCTAAGCTGGAGTTGAACTACTTTGAAATGAGAAATGACCATCAGGAAATTTCGGTTTACCCTTGAGCCGCCACATACAAAGAAGCACCACCACACAAAAATCATGTCCTGTACAGTGCTCGTACGGATATGTGGTCCAAGGGCAACATATGGGATGAATGACCTGTGTTGTACATAACATATGTCTTCTCCTGGTTGGTTGAGAACAGATCCTCCTCTTTTGCCAGGCGGCGACATCTACCGTGATGCCAGGCTTTGGTACCCCCCGCTGTGAAAGATGATAGCCAGAAGGACAATGTTAGGCTTTTTTGTGCATTTCTATTTCTGTGTGGGAGAGTGATTGATGGTTAATATTACTTGCTGGCTTTTGGTGTAATCTCTTTAGGACAAAAATGCGCCCATTTGTACGATGGCCCCGAGCGCTAAACACATAAGAACATAAAAAGAGCACTTTTCTGATTTTCAGTTTATCCATTCATCTCAGTTAGAGATAATAGTTTTATAGGCGGTGTATAATAGTTTATAATGGTCTCTGCGTCTCTGGAGCCCAGCTTCAAAATGTGTTATCCTGTAAATAACCAGAAAGAAGGCCGGAGAGAGGCTGAGGATGCAGCTGCATTAGCCTTTCAAGATGACTGTTTTACAAGAAAGGTCATCTTTGGACAAGATAGTAATGCATGCATGCTACAATCTGGGGTGGAGAAACAAAGTAACTTCTTATTACCCAGATGTCGTGTCATTCATTTTATTGTGTTTCATCTGTGTATGTAATGCTAACATGCTTGTCATCACTGGACAGCAACACCTACACGCACACAATTTCTGGAAATGACACTCCATATTTTCTACTTACATCACCACTACAGTCATGGTTATAAGTCCAGTGAGTTTGCCAGAATATGTAAGTGTGGTAGTAGAGGTCAACTGGCTAGTACAAGTGTTTTAATGTGATGCTGTGAGACAAAGTAAATTAACTTGATATCATAGCTCATAGTTTAGCCACAGGGGGAGCTAATTAATGTTTCAGATTGCGCTTTAATGGTGCAATCGGGGGGGAAACATAACGGATATGACCGTAGGAACAAGATAAATGTACAATAACAGGATATTAACAATGAATGCTAATTTCTCTCAAAGAGATAACTGTCCCCAAGATTTCCTCAGAGCAGGTCAGCACTGCTGCCTTAATAAATTTTCAACCACTAGACTCTCCAGTAAATTAAATATACATTTCTTGTTGTGTACCAGAGATCTTGAACACCCGTACAAATTTTTTGTACTGTGAAATCACACGGTCTCAGAGGAATTGTTTAACCTGTCAGTACATCTCAGCAGAAAAGGACAGACCACGG
The DNA here is from genome assembly GCA_005024645.1 of Planiliza haematocheilus. NCBI lineage: Eukaryota > Metazoa > Chordata > Actinopteri > Mugiliformes > Mugilidae > Planiliza > Planiliza haematocheilus. The sequence goes on along the minus strand of SRSE01001280.1, from coordinate 2,417,763 downwards.
TTCCCCTGTATAATTGCTGCAGTAGATGATCTTGGACTTCTCTGTCTCTTTACAGCTTTACTTCCGGCTCAGATAAACAGGCTTATCTGGATGCCCCTCACACTGCCAAAATAAAGAATTATCTTTACCCGAGAGCACTCTATGCACTGGTACCGGTACACAAAATGTGCACATGTCAATTTTGATTATGAAGTATGATAATATTAGGAGTTTCTTTAGCTTAAACTCAACAGTCCTAATGTAATTTCATTCACCATTTATTCTTCCATTGTACAATTTCCAGTTACTACTATTATTATACTAATAAGCAGTTCTTTGGACGGTGGGAGGAAACCATCACATGCAAACTCCGTAAAGAAAAAGCCACAACCCTCCAGCAGGTTTGAGAATCTCCTTGGTGAGAGGCAATAACAGTCATAGCTTCCCTCTAGCTAAGATATCATGCCATATTTAAACTCAAAAATTACATTTGAACAGTTGAGACTTCAGGTTTTACAGCTTGAAATCAAACACTTTGTGAACTTGAAGATGTACATGTACTCCGCAATCTTCTTTTTATCTTTTATAATGCCATTATTTTACATTTGAGTTTTCCTTATTCCTGTGCGCAGCACTGTTTTTTAATGGATTTCTCCTCTCACATTTTCAGATAAATTAGTTTTTTTATTTTTTTCAGATTTAAAGCAGTGTAAACCTGAAACATTATTTTTTATTTTTTTTAAATACTGTGCTCTATTTTGAAACTTCTGCAGATACACATGTAGTTGTACTGTCCTGTTCTTTGAGAGCTGGCTTCACAACACACAGATTTTCCCACACAACAGTCTTTTGGCAGCGTTTTCTTGCAGCACAGTTTTTTAGACGTATTCTTTTGTCTTTTTTTTAAACGCCTTTTTACTTGTTGTAGTGGAGGAAGACCTGAAGTACTGTAACAGGGTGAGAGAGAGAGACGGGGGAGATGACATGCGGCAACCCGCGGTGCAGTTAGGGCTGTAGCCTCAGTTCACGGGGCGCCCGCTCAACCAGGTGGGACACTGGGGGCAGTGCTCCTTTGAAACCTGGGAACAGACGGTCTAAGGCCCCTCTGCTTCCTGGAGGTGGGGGCATTTGCGCTTAACCTTTTCGCTACATTTGTTTCAACTGACTTCAGCTGACTTGATGGTCACTGTGAACTGCCGGTCACTGCAGGAGAGGAGTATAAAAAGACAACAGTCAAGTCAGGCATATTCTACTTACGCCGCGTGACTGAGCTCACAACAAAGGTTGATCTTGCAGTGTTAGACTCTCGAGCACAGTTCACTTTGCGCTATACTTACTGTGCTTTTCTTATTTTAACTGAAGTCTTTACCTGTTTAGCTTACCTAACTAAGTCTGCACAGATCTTAGAGAGAAATGCAGTGTCATTCTGTCTGCATTTCAGTAGTGTGTATGTCAAACTGACAGGAAAGCTTGATTTCAGCTTGATGAACCAATGCATTTGAAACCTCTGCCTTCATGCACGAAGAACAAAATAAAGGAGATAACAGTTCCTTAAGTAATACTTTTTATTATGCACAAAAAAACAAAAATAGATTTGAAAATTGTAATCTGCAGTGGCTGACTCTTCAAACTACTTGTAAGATTTAACGTCATATGACACGGTGACGTTGTGCAGCGTTGGAGAAAGTCTGATGAAATTCCCAACCAGCGTGCGTTGTTTCATACCCAGCATGCATCACGTTGAGCCTAAACAAAGTCTAGCGAGCCTTTTGTTTACCCGTTGCTGAAACACAGTCAAATCGCATGTCGTATTTAACAGGTTAAGTTGGACTGACAGTGTATCCTGGACGTGTCAGTCACTGGCTGAGCACTCTAACAGGATGCACAGTTCGGTGTAGTCTATCTGCCCCCGAGCAGTGCCTGAAGCAAACACGGGCGTCATATAAAATCTGCATCTGATTCTCATCCCATGCAAAATCACAAATACAGTAGTACTCCCAAAACGTATAAGCCGAGGTGGTGGTTCTTTCATTCAGCAGAAAAAAAGACTCACTGCACTTAAATTCAACACTGGCATTTCTTTGTCACACGAACTTGTTAGAGTAATGACGCAGGAAAGCTTTGAATTTACAAATGAAGATTAAGTGAGATGGGATTTATAGTGTGCTGAAGGAATCCATCCAGATGCGAGATGAGGACAGAGTGACAGGAAAGAGTGTGAGTGCTCCTGCGTGTGTGCAGTTGGCTTGCTTGCTGCATGGCTGGCATATTCTCAGTTGGATGAGAGGACATTTATGTGATGTCAGCACGCATTAACCTCTCAGAAAATACATCGGAAACAAACAGGGACACATGTGCCCAGATCCCACCAGCTCTAAGTAACAAGCCTCTGGAAGGAAAGGCTATGCTGGACAACACAGAACAGATCCAAAAATAGAAATGGGAAGATGAAAGTGGAAGGCTTCTTGGTTGAGAAGTAAACACGGGCTTTCTAAGAGCCTCGACAAAATGCAGATCTGATTTTTGAATTTGTAATTAAGCTCCGGCTTAACGGACGGAGCGCTAAAGCAATTAATGAATGAATATAGAATTTCGTAAACCACAGGCTATAAACCAAATGTCATGTTATTTGACCACGGGGCTAATTGGTGTAAGACGCTATTGTCCACTGAGTACACAGACGATCCATCATGTTTAGCATAAACCAAGCATTCTAATGACAGTGAAGGGTACAGTACAGTGTCAACAACAACAACACGTCTCTCTGCGTGCATATCTGAATCCTAATTAAGTGCAAACGCCTGTTGCAAGTACAAAATGACCCCCATTTCTCAGCGCGGATGGAGAAACTGCAGGATGGACCCTTCAGTGTAAAATTTCAGTTCTTCAAAGCACGTATCTCTTATATTTTAAACTCCATTTCTGCCCATCTGATGCTTTTGTCTAAAAGTCTGCAGGGAAATATGATTACTTTCTCTAATCTGATTTGTTTTTGGACCGGCTGTCTGAACTGCTATTCGCAAGTAATTACATCGCACTGATGGCCCGGTGTCACTAACCTGTCCCATAGATTGCTGCAGTAATGAAGTAGGTGTCAGTAACTACACAGCTATGGCAGTTACAAAGCTCTACAACATGAAAACATGAAGAACGGAAGCAGATCTACTCTGCACTGTTCCACAGTTCTTTTTTTTTTTTTCTTCAGTCCAACATCCTTCCAAGGACCAATCAAGGCTCAGGTACCCTCTTCATCATACCCCTTTGATAGATACATTTATCTTGCTTGATAATATTTCACTTCAAAGAAAACCCACTGGCTGCGGGGGATCACTGGCTGCACATGTGAATCCATACAATGCATACTAATTGTGTGCAGCTGGTAGGCATGGTGTCTCAGTAGGTTAATTCCAGGTTTGCATCTATGCTACTCCTTCTAGGAACGGTGGAGCATGGATCCTTCTTTAGCGGTTACTTTTAGGTATCCAACTTTTTGCTCGCCTACTTTTTTTAGCCTCGCTGTGATCGCACAAGCATTTGGTCTAAAAACTGACCATTGATCCCTCATGGGGAAATTCCTCCTCTGCATTAGCGTGTTCACTCTGGAAGCTGCCAGGGAGCATTTTGGGGGTTAGGGGTTAGGTCCTTGCTCAAGGCACCTCAGCCATGACACAGGGGGATAAACCTGGGGCTTTTTGGCCTTTCATCTATCTCGATCTTTAAAACCTCCAACCACAGGCAGTGAGGGCCGCTTCTCCAACTCCACTATCCCACAGCTCCCCCTAATGATGTCAAAAGATCTTAAACTAAAATCTGAATTTCTATTTTTGTTTTCTCTCTGCTTAGCCAAGCAGCTCCTCAATATTTTCCTGGTAACAATAGAAGAACCATGTGGGGCACATGTACGCCACAATCTGTACATTGACATGGCAACAGGGGTGACTAACCAATACTCCTCATCCCTGCCCTCTGGGGGCCCCCTTCTCTCTATGTTATGACAGATTTGGACTGTAGGGGTAGCACACCTATGTTTGCTTGGGGCCCCTGAAGCCTAGGATCGCCCCTGCTGGGGTGTTATATTTACAGTCAACTAAGACTGTGTGTTAGTCATCAGTGAGGCCATCTGCTGGGTCTGTTCGCCAAAGGCAGCAGAGAAAAACTGCTGAAAACTCTACAAAAGCCATGCAAGAAAGGCTTGACATTAGGTTATTTTATCATGATTTACCACTGATTTCCCCAGATGAAACCATTATTGGCGCGCAGGAAAAATCCCTTTATATAATATTAAACTTATAGTCCTTCCTCCCTTTTTTTTCCTCATCTGACACTTCATAATTCATGCGATAATTCATGATGTGAATATGCATAATTAGGAAGCCTGGGGTTGTTTAATAATTGACATGGCCTCTTATATGTTCAAGTATGTGACTGGAATTTGGACCTATTCTCTTATTCTCTTGCGCAATCTCAAAATCCATTTAAGTACATGCCTGGGAGCGAATGTGTGGGTTGGAACGACTCTTTGCATACTTAGGTGTGCTTTTTCTCACATTAAGTAATCAACTCAACTCTGCTCCTCTTTAATTGTTCCAGCCACCCTCCAGAACAATTTTGGAGAACACCCTGCTTTCATTCTTCCTTCACGGGGATGAAACTGTCCGCCTACTCATCTATCTCTCCCTACTCACTCTCTAAAACCTCCGACCAAAGGCAGTGAGGGCTGCTCCGGGCCCTCTGGGCTTTGTCAGCCAGCTCCTGGCTCCCACGTTACAGACAGTCCAGTGTTTTCCTAGCGCTGCCCCGTGGGCAGAGATGCTAATTTGAAGTGTTCCTGGATGAGACAGCTCTGCGAGAATATAAGCCGGAGTCCACAGAGAAGGACTCATAATGCCTCCATGCTTTAATGCTCTTCTATCACAAGCACAAACGTGAGAGCTGGATTTGGAAACCTAAATTACCCTGGCAGTCTGTGCTATCCAGGGAAAGGTAGCTTTTGTGGGTTGTGGTTACCAAAAATAGTTTTGGAAGGCATTGACTCTGTAAATCTTTAATGCAAGCACAGTCTGTAATGGGAAGCTAAATAAACAAGTTCCACAACATAAATGAAACGCTAAAGTAGGACAAACTGTGTCTGTCAGGTAACAAAGTGTGTTGACTTCTGAAGAACCGTGTCTTCTAGTCTGGGTACGAATTATGTAAGAATATCGATCTTAACACAACCTAATGAAGTTGCCGTCAATAAGTCTTCTTTTCTTGCACATGTCAACAAGACGTTATTTTGTATTGTATTTAGAATTCTTGTCCTTTGTCGTCGGCCATTGTATTCAGGACTGAACATATATTAAATGTATTTAAATCACATCACAGGGATATTTCATCAGTTGATTCTGTGTACATGAATTGCCACTTGAAATGCCATACTTTTAACTTTTAAAGTCCTGCTCAAAATATCATTTTGTCTGAAGACACAAACGAGAAAAAATTCCCAAATTCAAATTTTAACTATTTTGCATAGTTCAGGTTGTTTAATAGTTTATCAGGGTTTATATGCTGGATATGTTGGACTACTTCAGCAACTTCCTGTAGTCTTGTCTTTACTTAGAGGTTACAAGACAACCATTGCGCGCTCCATGGAGATTCTGCCTAACCTGGCAGAAATGGACATGTTTAATGGACAGATATGAGAGTGGCATCGATTTTCTCGTCCAAGTAAAAAAAAAATAAATAAATAAATGGATATCTGGGACTGGGATGCATTGATGCATGCATTGACACTTTATTTATTTATTTTTTTTGTGGAGAAATCTTGTACTAGAGTAGCATTTTAGCGTCATTTCCCGCATACCAGTATTTTCTCTTAACATCGCCGGGCCAACGTATGACTGTAGTACCATTAGCGTGCGCTGACACTACTGCATTCTCTGCATGGATGGTTCAGAGAGCATATTCCTTCCTGTGTTCCAAACGAAAACAGGTCAAAGGGGGCATGCCATTACTCATCCGGCGCAGGGAGAACGTAAATGTCAGCATTGATCAAATGAAAAAAAAAAGGGGTTTACATTATGCGTCTTAAATCTGACTGCACCTGCAGGGGAACGGGGCTAGAATAGAATTATTAGACGTCCTCAAATGGTTAAATCTTTTTCTACACGCACCCACGTTGATTTTACTTCTCACGGTCGCTGAAAACTTTAATGCCACAGTGCAATGAGAATGCATTTTTGCTCGCATCAGAATAGCAGAAATATAACAGAGCCTAAACAAAACTAAAGGAGGAAAGGAGTAAGTGAAAGACAGATTTGTTCGTGTTATCCAGTGTTAAGGTCTTTAGCAAAATCAAACCTGTAATATAGTCACTAAGACTTCACGACTCTGTGGACAAAAACCTCTGGTGTAGGCTAATACATAATGCACGAAACGTTATGAAATAGTTTTATGGCATTAGTTTTTTATGTGCACTTGTTACTCAAGGTCTATACAGCCTTTTCACAGATGCAAGCGCATAAAGGGTTTTTATTCGGCACACATGCGGCAGTTCTTCCCGTCGTTGTTCAGGAAGGGAGATGACGGCCTGAGATATGGCCGCAATACCCAAACACGTTTTTCTATTTGGTTGCAAATGTACTCGCTTCGCCGCATAGATTCTCTCTGAGGAGAGGAAACTGTCTTGTATGTATAGTGACAAGTGAAAAGGGGGTGAAGGGATAATCCCAGTTATCAGTTTCTATCTGATATGGAATGAGGTGGGCTTTGTGTAGCAGCACTGGACAAAAAAAAATAAAAAAAATAATAAAGACAGGTGACACGGTTGATTTCACTGCTCTATATTTTTCAAATATATTAACAAGTAAGTAATGTTATCAAAAACACCTCTGCCAAAGATCGGTAAATAAAATGCTTCTTAGTGTTTTTAGTTTCAGTCATTTTACATTATAAATACTTTACTAGTACTGTTAACTAAGACTTAATCTGCCTACTTCAAACTTGGCCATGGCCTCCTGAAGAAAATTTGCTGTGGCGGATTTTACGGCACCGTTTACAGGATCAGTATTTCTAAAAGATTCCAGAAAACATTCCCTTGTGGTTTTGCTCTGAAGAACCACTGTTGGTACCAATTACCCAGTTTTTTGTGTAAAGGTTTGCTGTCCTACCTGGTTATAGTCTTAGCTAAGCTAATAAGCTATACAGCTGCTAATAGAAGGTTCATGATTTAGCAAGCAATATGATCCTCTCTGTGTGATCAAACTTAAAGGGGAACTACTGTTTATTACAACCTGGACCTTGTGTCTGGCATAAAATATGAGCATTTAATCACCCATATTACTTTTGAGTCATTTATAGTTGTTCGGGAGATATTTAGATTTGCATATATCCTTATAGTGACTGGGGCACTGAAACGCAGCCTCTAAATAACGCAAACTTCACCGATATTTTGTTATCGTATGCTAGAGTCCAGAGTTACCTCTTATCATCAGAGGGTCTGTAGATTGAGGGTCAGATGATTCTTTGTTTTTCGTCATGGCTTACGAGCCAGGTCGTAATGATACCTTAGTGTTCATCAATCTCATGATGTGTTACGTCTTTTCTGCTAACGGCCGTGTTCAGCACGATATCGTTGCAACCATACAAGGTGCGGTCACAAAACTGCACGGGCGAGCAGTTAAAGTCAGCTTAGAGATGGTTGCGTATGTGAGCATTCACCGAACACTAATGGGTCAGGGTGTCACTAGGGTCACTAGTCTCCTCCATTCCCAGCCAACAGAGTTATGAGACTCCTTTTTCACTACTTTATCTGCTGCTCCATTTGGGGTCAGTCCACAGTGCTTGTGTGGTACCTACTTTGAGTCTGTAAGTCCTTTCTGAAGGATTCTCTGCTGCCTACATCCTCCAGAGCAGCAGAGGAGTCAGGATGCCTTGCGTGCTCTTTGCAGACCTATTTGGCACAGACACACGTTGCTGTTGTTTTGTTTTGTTTCTTTCTTTTTTTTTTAATTCACGTAATCATTTGTTTGCAAGCTTTGCCAGCTCCGCTCGGGGCATGCTGTTGTCATGGCAACACCTGTCCCCTTGGATTACAGAGGCAGGCAGTGGAGCCAATTCAGCAAAAGGGATTTTAGCTGCCTAGTAACGGCTGCACCTATTTCACCGCAGATATGACATTTTCTTGGAGAATGATAAGAACAAAAAATGACCAAGAAGAAGGCACGTCTGCCGCACACAAACTTTGCCTTCGTGACGCAGGAAGTTTGGCGGTATTCATGAGCGCCGTATGCTGCCCGGTTTGTGGGGTCGTGAGTGATGACCTACATTTAAATGATAGCACCTGCACAGATTACAAGATGTATAAGCACAGGAGCGTCGTTTTTAACCAAGAGCCCTTTACAGACGTGAACAGAACGGCGCATGGTCATGCCCTGTTGGGTGAGTGTGCAACCTCTGACATTTAAATTGCTCAAAGCATGATTAAAGCATTTCACAGTGAATGTCAGACAGCTTTAGTACGTCTCTTCCTGCATTTAACAGATCAATTGATATGTCTTGATGTCTTGTCAAAAAATAAAAGTTCAGACTGGGTAAAGAGTAGCTGCACTAATTAGCATTTTTATGAAAACACAATAATATGTATTTATGAAAGAGGAGTTTCTCAATGGGAATACTTAATAATTACAGAACTGTGTACAGTATACTCTTGTTTCATTCACGTGTCACTCCGTCAAGCATTATTCACATCCACCTCGATAAACAACAACTTTGCCGTGTGGGCGCAGGGCGTGGATGCATTTCAAAACAATGCTCCTCACTCAATAAACAGCGGAGTCTCGAGTACTTAATCTCATGCATATTTAATGAGGAGATATTAAAAACGTGCTCACTCATATTGGGCACACTGAGCTGCGTGCCGCCGCTATTTTTAGATCCTCCTTCGACTGTTTCTGGCTCTGCACGTGAGGCTTCGGGAATGTCAACAGAAGGCTGCAGATAACAAGATGGAAAATGGGAAATGTCAGAGATGACAGAGCTGCTGTGAGGATCCGTGCGCATTTTTTCCTAAATATTGTCACCATGATTAGCGTCAGGCTTAGAGGTGAAACATTGGCCTTTTGCCTGTCAGGCAAAGGCATGGTTATTTAGGTTTAACGCTCCTTTTCCCCCAGTGAGAGGATGATTTGGGGGAATGCTGCTGCTATTTTTAGTCCAGTGTAGTCATGTGAGGAGGGAGCGAGATAAAAGGAGAAAGACAGAGAGTGAGTGAGGTGGACAGAAAGAGAAAGTTACTGATAGGGTGTATGAGGATGGAGATTTTGCAGGAGCGTCTGCTTGCATTAGGCAGGTGCCAAACTTTATTAGCTGTGGGTCAAATACCAATACATCTCTCCTTGACGTTATGGTCAGTAATCCATTTTTACTGTGGAGGATTAGGACGCTATAAAATCCTTAAATTTTAAGGATTAACTTTTTTTTTTATGATCGTATGGAAAGAGAGTTTGAAAAATAACTTTTATAAGGGTGGTTCAGCGTTTCAGTTTCTCACTTTGCAGCCATGAGCAGCAGTTTTTCTTTAAGTGTCTAGTGACCATCTTGCGATACACCCGTCATCCACAGTGCCCGTCAACAGTGCAACAAATATGTACTCCATCTTTTTTCCAACCTCAGCCGCGCGCCTGTTCAGTTTTGTCTCCGTCTTGCGCTGTTGTGATGTTGTTGCATTGTCAGAAGGTCTCAGAACTTAATAATAGTAACACATTTTATTTATAGGCGCCTTTCACGACACTCTGTCATGTTTTCTGTCATGTCTTCCGTCATGTCTTTCGTCATTTCCTCCGTCATGTCTTCCGTTCTTGGTCTTTGGTTTTTTGTCTTTTTCACGGTCACTGTTTACTTCTCTCATGGTTTAGTTTCTTGTGTTTCTGTTTATTGTATTTTGTTAAGTTCTTGGTTTTCATAGTCATGGTTAGTGTTAAGTTTTTTCTGTTCTGTTTCCTGTTTTATTTTGCTAAGTTCTTGATTTCCTGTCTTGTTTCATGCCTTTTTTATGATTAGTTCATTGGTTTCACCTCGTCTTGTCACCTGATTTGTTTCACCTGTGCCTCATCATCCCGCTGTTCCTCATGTGTATATACAGCCCTGCCTTCCCCTTTGTTCCTTGTCGCATCATACTACTTGTAGACCATGTTTCATGTTACTGTTTGCCATGCGTTTCTTGTTAAGTGTTTCATGCCAAGTTCATGTCATAGATTTAATGCCACGTCATAGTTGTTTTTGATTCTTGGATTTCCTGCAAGCTTGGCAGCTCTTTTTGGTTTAGTAAGTTTTGCCTCTGTTATTAATTATAAAGAACCTCTTTTCGCCAGCTCTTGCCTCCTTTGAGTCCTGCATCTGGGTCCAAAATCCCATCCCCCGCTACCCGTTTTCTGACACACTCAAGGTCACTGTACAAAATTGTTTAAAATAAAACACAGTTCAAATACACAAAACAAACACAATGAAAGTACACACAAGCATAATATAGAACATATAGTTGGTGGGATGGTGAGTTGCTGTGATGAGGATGACCTAAGAGTGCGGGCAGGAATGTTTATTTGGGGCAGGTTAGTGAGGTACTGAGGGGCGAGGTTGTTTAATGCCTTGAAGGTGAGAAGTAGGATTTTGTAGATGATAAGGAATTTGACAGGAACCCAGTGGAGTTGCTGCAGGACCGGTGTTATATTCAATTCAATTCAGTTTTATTTATATAGCGTCAATAACAATACAAATCGTCTCAAGACGCTTTACAAGACCCGGCCTGAAACCCCCAGAGCAAGCCTGAAGGCGACGGTGGCAAGGAAATACTCCCTTTTAACAGGAAGAAACCTTGAGCAGTACCCAGCTCATATGGAGGGACCCATCTGCCTAAGGCCAGCCGGGTACAGACAGAGAAAGAGAACAGCAAGATAAACATACATCTGTCATAAATGCACATATCTGACTAAAGCATACAAGTTAGATGCTATGATTCAACTAATGATGTTACATGACAGTTTGAAAATGTAAGAAGAATCATAGGCAGGTTGGAGAATTGTTCATTCAGGTAGGAGTGGATAACAGCAGGATTCCATGGAGACTGGGCAGAATGATGAGACCACGACAACAGATGTAGTATGGAGCTCCACAGGAAACGCACAACTCCAGGCCAGAGATACTCGGAAGAAGGGAGAGCAGCAGTAAACATTCTACATAGTAATAGCACAGAATTGCATGACTAGTAGCAGATAGGAATTTAGAGGGCAGGAGCTCTGTGCCAGAGAAAAAGAAAGTGTAGGACACGAGAGTGGAGAGAGAAGAAAGAAGGAGAACATGTGTTTGGTGCATTGTCCCCGAGCAGCCTAGGCCTATAGCAGCATAACTAAGGGATGGTTTAGTCCAGCCCTAACTATAAGCTTGATCAAAAAGGAAAGTCTTAAGCCTGACCTTAAAAATAGAGAGAGTGTCTGCTTCACGATATGACTTTCTAGTGATGATATGTGTTGTAGCTTAACCAGTTGTAGATTATGGATGGATTTGTCAGGTAGAAAATGAGCTGAGAAAATGCCGGACGAACAAATTAGACCTCTCCGTGTGTTCTGGGTGTGTATGTCCCCTGGTGCTTCCCCAGGCCTAATGCCTTGTTTTATTAGACACAAAGAAAGAAGGTAAAATTCCCCCAAATGACACACTATAAAGGGCGCCTTGGTAGTCAGCGTCCGCTTTTATTTGTTGGCCATAAAAACAGTTGCAACGAGTTGCCCCTACAGCCATGACCTCATCTTCCAAGACACAATCCTGGGTTTCTAAGCTGCGTCCATCTCCATCCGTTCAGATACGTTCGCCTGTGGTTTGTTCTTTCTGCTTCCATGGCAGGCGAATACAAGTTTTTAACTTGACTTACATGAAACTACACAAAGCAGATGCAGGAAATGCAGGTCTAGGTGGGTGCTACATGTCTAAGTAACATCCTCATGAATGCCAGGTCTAAAAGTTTCCAAGCAGAACATTGTATTGTCACAAGATGGTCAGTGTTATTTACTTCTCCTGTCTGTGGTTTTAATGTTGTGGCCGATTGGTGTACAGTATATAAACACAGACAAGCAAATATGAAGGCACTGAATGTTTTTCCTTTCAGGAAAGCTGAATTTGATGAGAACTGAATCTCCTCGTGCCCATTTTCTTTCTAAAGGCTAGCTGCACCTGGTGGGCTTTTCAGGTGTGAGGTCTGGCTCCTTTGCTGTCCGTGACCATTTCAAAGACTGAAAATGAGTTTCCACATGCGGCTGCAGAGGCTCTGAATGTGCCAGGCTTGGCATGGCCTCCAAAAATTAACATAATGAAATGCTACCAATTCTCTGAGCTACTGGGACCCTTTGTGCCATCATATACCAAGACTCTCTCTGCTGTAGTAACAATGGTATAATACAGATCAACTTGCTGTGCACATCAGGGCATGCATACGTCACAGTAGGTGGTGGTCATAACATTGCAAACAGAGGGAGTGTACTTTTTCTGTCTGCAACATGATGAAATGCATCAACCTTTTCCCTCAGAGGCACATCATTTAAATTCACTTATATAGTATTCTTTTCAACTGGTCTGAAATCTGAGGCAAGTATATTTCTTTCCTTGTTCCACATCATGTTTCAGATTCTTTGCAGAGAGACTGACGGGTGACCTGCTCTTTAGAGGTAGTGTGCTTGTAAAAAACCTCTAATTGACCACATGGCACGTTTCCAGTTAGAGGAGCCCTCAAGCCAAATGCTGAGTCAGCATTTTCACAGACAGAAGAACGGCGCACCAACTCCCGTGAGTGGCGGCTGCATTTCACTCGTGTCTCTCCGCTGCCACCGCGTCTTCCCGATATCCATCGCTGCCGACAATCAATAAAATATTCAACCTTTTGGCTCAGTCAGATTCACAGCTCACATGGAGAGTGGGCGACGTGAAAGAGCATCATCAGAAGTGCAGCGATTTACTACTTTGTTTGGGCAATGTTTTGCATGCTAATACTAATATATATACAAAGATGGCCTCATCGTGCTCTGTGTTCATTGTTAGCCCACAGTATTCAGTCTCAAATTTAACTGGCCTATTGAAGTTTCTGCTGTGCATCTTCAGTTGGGAGTTTTAGTGACCATGCATGCGTGCATTAGTTTCAGATGCATTTGAGACATTTTTGTTTTAATTGTTGTTTTAATACTTTTTGCTCAGGATAACCTTGATATTTATAGTTTTTTTTGTGTGTGAAAGTTAGGGTCATATTATGAGAATTTGGGTTACTTGCTCAAGTTTAACTTTTCCCATGATTATCCTTTAAAATCAGTGATCTGTATTTTGTTTTTTGTTATGTCTTTTTTTTCAACTTCAAGGCAGTCTCTCATTTTTAGTGATCTAAATTCACTGTGCAAATCGAGCTGGAGAGGCCTGAAACTTCCTTGGCATACTGGCTTAACCATCCCAGGACACATTTGAGGACCTTAACATTTCAAATTTGCATCGAGGCCACATGCAAATGAGGTTGTTTGCAGTTCCTTGTGTGAACTATGTCCTTGCGCAATGGCATCTCCTCATGATACAAGGACATACTCAAAGCTGAAGCTGAAAATGAAGAAGTAAAATCAAGAAATGTCGTTTGTGGCAACCAATCAAAGTTGAAGAAGTTCATTCGTGGTGCAAGCAATACTGACAATGTACGTTATTTTCCTATAACATGCCATATAATGCGGAGTAAAAGTGTCGTCTGGTGTTTTTCGCCTTCTAATCAGGCTGCTATATGATGTGATGTGATGTGAGGTGAAGTGAAATCGACTGAGCAGTGATGTCGTGATTAGCGTGTGGAAATCAGCTCAGGCTGTCAATCATCTTGCCATCGCAGCACCCATCAAAAGCCCTGCAGAAATGGATGCCAAGGGCATAGAGATAAGACTGACGGAGGGAAAGAAAAGCAGAAGGAGATACCAAACTGAGGAGGTATAAAGCTTAGGAGGCGGTGGCTTGAAAAGGGAAAAATATAAATTGATGAATATGCATGTCATATGGTATGAAATAAAATATATGATGTTAAATGGAAAAAATAAGCCTAAAAAATGTGCAGTAATGACAGATGAAAGGATATAGTGATTACAAAATTTAAAAATCTTTGGGGCTTATTACACTGTCAGTCACAGCGGGGTTTAGCTCCTAATCCGGTCCCAAACAGAAACTGAAATCCACTCATTTTTATTCCCCTGCTCACTCACCAATGTAGGCCAATAAGGACTGGCGAATAAAAAAAATCTTTGGCTCTGATCGCAGACGTCTGCTTAAGCTCGTTCCCCTGCTGAAAACACGATGTACCTGTCAGTGGGTAAAATGAAGGGCATCTGATGAAACACGGGATCCGTGTTTTCTATGTGTAACGCATGTGCTGAGTGTATGTTTTCGCCCTGAGCGCCATGTGCTCTCCCTGGACGCATGCTGCTTCCTGCATGGGCAGCCCCAGTGGGAGACAAACACCTAACTCAGCATTACCTACATGTTCTGGATGCAAAGGTGGCTCAGGCTTCAACTGGGATAACACGATGTGACACTGCAAACAGTAGTGAGTAATGCTGGGGAAAATAAAAAAGGCACTTGTGTTATTGTGTATATTATTTCCTCTTCTAGTGCCTTGTGTCTAATAGGCAGTTTAGATTTCTGCATCAACCTGACACAGAGGCTACGGCGACAGTGCGGAGCATAGACTCTGCATAGTTCTTAGCTTTGAAACTGACATGATTTTCCCCAAAAATGTTACTACATAAGTACATAGACCACAAGAGCTGTGATTGGTCTGCTTGGTAGCATGTTTCCACTTTAGTATTTTCAGCTGCTTCTCCATCTCTGCAACTTTTCAATAGATTTTTTTATCAATACAGATGGAACACATCTAGGAAAGGCTAACTGAGGAGGTTCGGACATGCGAATATTTGTATGACATGTTTTCAGTCACCATTGTTGAAAGTGAAGCAGGAAGGAGCAACACTGAACGTGACTGACAAAAACAGCAAAACACAAAAACAAAACAAAACACAGCAGCGCCGACTCATTCTCAGTCTACCTCATCTCTTGGACTGACCGCAGGGTTTCCAAGCGGCAGCAGATCTCCTTCTGTTCAGCTACATCGACCTGGTCTCTCTGCCCCGCTGGGCAGCAGTGAGTTGAAAGCCCATGAGTTTTGTTCTTCCCAACCCTAGGTCAGAATGACGGGCAGGTGAAAGGATCTTGTGAATAACTATTTCCACCAAGAAATATTCATACAGTGCCTCACTTTGAAGGATAAAAAGTCCGAACTTACTTGAGTCACCATGAAACTATGTCTTCTGACTAGCTGCTCTGTCAAACTTGAGGTCATCAAGGACAGCGGGTCTTGGTCTCTTTAGGAGTGTGAAGTTAATGTGACGTCTTCTGCTGCTCATGTGAGCCCGCCACACAGAAACTGCTGCATTCTGACTGAAGCTCACAACATTATGCCGACACAAGTAGCATAGTGAGCACAGAATTAGCCGCATAAAACAAAGTAGTGAAAAGGAGACAGTCAAGGTTATATGTTTGTGCATATGTGTGCTTTCTTCTGAGCTGTTTGGTAAAGTCCTTATATAATTTCTCATAACTATATCCAAAAAATGTTAAAGAAAAACACCACACATCCAAGTAGCTTCTTCAATTTTAAAAAACTGATGGGGGGTTGGGATTTAAATCCGAACGTGTTTGGGTGTTACCCATCAGAAACCCACTTGATTAGTATCTGTTAACAGCTAGAAACTTGTCCCCGTCCTCTTTCTCCAGTTAATGCACTCTAACGACCCATTATCAGAGGCTCCAGTCTCAAGGTGAGAACGGTGGTGACACTTCATGAGGACAGAAGTTGAGACTGTATTGTAAATTGATGGCAGATTATATCTCAGTCCACCTCCCTTGTTCAGAGAAGAATTTTCCAATTTGCCATGGATGACTTCCTTTGCTCCTCGTAACGATGATAAAGTTGCGTACATGGTTAAGAAACATTGCAGACTCAACTCTAGTCTGTTTCATCCTGTGTGTGTGTCTGTGCATCTGCAGATAGATGAGATGACTCAGAGCCTAGCATCATTAATCTGAATGTATAATCCATGTGCCGCATAAATGTCACTAGCTGTATCGTAGACTTGATGTAGTACCTAGTAGTGCCACAAGGTGGAGCTGTAAAGTCCGTACGTCTAAAAATGTAAAACTGTAAAATGAGCACTCCTCCCTGTCATCCAGCCTTGCTCTCCTAACTGTGGCCAGTGGATTTTGATGGACACTGCAGCATTAAGTCTATAAATTTCACTTCTATTGAGCTACCGTTTGGCAGATCCTTAGCTAGCTATCAGGAGCTCATGCTAAAGCTAAATTTACAGACAAGTAAAGTCAAGAAAACTCATGCAAATGGACAAAACACTGGCCAATTAAGAAAACATCCTTATTAACCTGTCAACACAAAACACAACAGGAGTGTTTCCAGGAGACCCCAAGAACTGGCGAAAAGGCTTGGGATAAATGTTTAAATATTAATGCCGTCAGTCTGCAAATGAATTGTGTAATCTGTCAGATTATTCGAAACACCAATGTAATAAAAAGCAAAAGTCTTTTTATAAGGATCATGCAATCAGCACCAATGCTTATTTCCAGCACCACTGTTGAGTAGCAACAGTGACAACATCAGAAATCAGAAAGCTTAGCACCTCAGCCACAACAATAACAGGAGAATATATATATATATATATATATATGATCCTGAGCATTGATTTTTAAGAGATGCGATCAATACACTTTGCAGTTTAGTTCAGTATGTTTCCTGTAATTGTGTGTAAATACACTGTGATAATCTTGTAATTGGAAATAGTAGAAACACTGCTATTTTTAGGCCACAGTTGATGCCACTTTACACCTTCCTGTCTGTCACTAGCTACCATAAATGCCTCCTAACCTTGGGTACGCCTTCTCGAAAATCACCGACGGCACCTGCAGCATGTCTTTTATGTTAACCTGGAAATACTGTGACATTTATAAGTGAGGCAGCATATGAAATTGCCAGTAGTGCCAAGTGGTGTGGCACCGCTGTCTTGCAACTGGGCTCCAATGCCTAGAGCCGAGCCTAGGTGTTGCTGCCCAGTTGCATGGCCTGGAGGTTGTGGTGACACCTATAATGAGTAAAGTAAGATCTGCAGGTGAAGTACTGAACCACAGAACTCTATTGATGCTGCATCATAGATTTTGATCGCAAATGGTACAGCTGGGATAGGCTCCAGCAGACCCCCATGACCCTTAACAGGACTAAACGGGTATAGAAGATGAATGAATGAATGAATGAATGAATGAATGAATGAAGTGGTAAGCTGGAGTAGTTCTCCATGGGTGTCAGAGTGTTGGTGTGTTCGTTGTAGCATAAGATAAGATAGGACTTTATTTATGCCTGTGGGGAAATTAGGGCATTACAGCGGCAGGGAACAACAGTGTAAGATGCAAAAAAAAAAAAAAAAAAAAAAAAGGACAAGGTTGACGAACTATATAAAAGTAAATATGTTATGGTACAAAATATGTTCATATTGCATCAGGTTTAGCTAGGTAGCCAACCAAAAGTTGAAAAAAAACCTCTATATGATGTTGCTCTGGGTCGTGGCTGTGACATTGACATCAGCGGACAAAGATAAGCAGCGAATGCCATCGGAAGAAGGAGGAGAAAGACTGACCGCATGGCAGCAGAGGGACCTGCTGGCAGAGCAGCTGCGTTATATACACAAATATAAAGCACATGCAAATTTTTCAAGATGTATTAATTGTCACAGTCTTATAATTATTAATACACTCACGCAAACCTATCCAGGCTACTGATTCATGATACAGTGTGTAATGTGGAGATGTTACCTTCAAATAGACCAGAATGTCATGGTTTACTTCTGTGACCTTTCATGGTTCACTTGCTTGCCTTCCCTTATGCTTTCTACATAGGGTCTGTGTAAAAGGCTATGCTGGTGCTATAGACGACACGCTCGTGGGGGGTTGTCCACGTGAGGGTCGCAGCTTGATGGCAACACTGCAGCTGCTGCGACATTTATTCGTTTTATTTTTCCCAACATTTACACTTATAATAACCATACCGTGTGTATTACAACGTCCGTCCTAAGCGTCCTCGTCACGCAGCTTGTGTATTTGGCGATCATGTCAAATCCACCTTAATGTAGGCCAAAGAAGTGCTGATGGCCATTCTCCCTGCAGTGCCTCACATTGTAATTTCTCTGTCTTTGATTTGATTGTTGGGAACCTGGCAGTCTTCTCTGGTGGATTAAATGCATAATATATTAGAATACTTTCTTCTACATATTTAAAAGATACAAAAACAACATAGAAACTTCACCTGTTGGACATCACCATTAACAGAATTTTAAATGTTTTCTGACAATGCAGCTGCACTTGAAGGGGTAACATCTCACGTTTTACTTCTGTGAGCTTTGACCTACCTGAATGCATCATTCTCCAACCTGCTAACAGCTTATATTCAGTGATTATAGCAGCTAACTTCATGTATGCTTTAGTCAGGTGTATGTATCTATGACAGACGTATATTTATCTCCTTCTTCCTGTTGCAGTCCTCTCTCTCTCTTTTTCTGTCTCTACCCGGCCGGCCATGGGTCCCTCCATATGAGCATGGTTTGTGCTTAGGGTTTTCTATTGCCACCTTCACCTCCATGCTTGCTCTGAGCGTTTCAGGCCAGACTTTGTAGAGCGTCTTGAGATTTATATTATTAGCTTCATTGGTCATTCATTTTGGCTTGACAAAATTAAAGGGGAACTACTGTTTTTTACAACCTGGACCTTATTTCTGGAATAAAATATGATCATTTACTCACCCATATAACTTTTGTGTATTTAGATCTGCGTATATCTATATAGTAGGAATGACTGGGGCACCGAAACACAGCCTCTGAATAACACGTTATCTGCCGCGAAACACAGGAACACACAGCCCGAGCTAAAAGCTCTCTATCGGAGAGCTGCTTCTGCAACGACACCGCCGGTCTCTGTTTGCTGTCAGCAGCTCATGATGCTTTCACTCCGAGCACATTGTTCCGAAACCGGAACAGCGTTATTATATGACCAAGCAGTTTACCTGATCTGAAAGAGAAACTGTCAGGTGAATAGGTTTGTTGTATTCCTCCCACAGCTTGCCTTCAGCGGGAAAATGTCTGAAAGGGACATGCAAATTGCAAATAGAAATCCCATAATCTTCTGCACTGGCTTAGAGGGCTGAAGTCAGTAGTCTAGGAAGTATAGTGACAAATTTAATTATTTGTAAAGCGTGTAGTTTTCAGCAAAAATATGCTCGTTCTGCAAATCCTTTTTAAAATGGGAAATTAAGTTTTACTTAATAATTGCCACTAATTAGTATTCAGTTGCAGTATCAGTCATTTTACGCAATTATGAGACAGTGGTTGTCATGAAAAGAGTAGTACTAGTTAAATAATACTAAAAATATGAGTTAAAGAAGAATTAATACAATATTCAGAAGGATAATTTAGACATGATAAAAGAATGTAATGATGTCATCCTTCTAACTCTGTTCCACTCTTAAGTGTATGTTAAATCACTGCAAGTCATTAGAAAAATGGATTATGTAATAATGGTCCCATTATTTTTAGATTGCAGAATCATGCACGAGTTGGTATAAAACTGATTTGTGTGGGGAATGGGAAACATCTTGATAACAGATAATGAATGGATGGATTGAATATGATCATACTGCATCTACGTGTCTTAGTCTGACTGCTTAAGGCTCATGTAGGGTACTGCAGGACAAAGACACCATAACTTTCGCACGTAGCCAACACTGGTGCAAGCCATTTATACTTGTGCCTCGTCAGTCTGGTTCGCTCTGTAAAAACCCAAATGCTAGTCGGTGCTGTGTCTTTTTTTGCCAGTCAGGTTAATTTTTGCTTCCACTTCCTGCTTCACTTTCAACATGTTCCACCTAAATTTCACCATCTGTACTGATCCAGAACAATCAGTTTGAAAACTGTGGAGATGCCTTAAACACATATTAGTCTGACTACTGTACAGACACAATGGCTATCAAACTCCTGCACAGTAACTGAAATTAAAAAATGTTTGCATTGACAAGTCTGAAATTACTGATGAATTTATTACTTGCCAAACTTCTTAAAATACATGCATATCCAGTGTACATATTCTGTATTTTAATCTTTCATGCTTTTGTCTGTGTTGAGAAAAACTGCTTAACTTAGTTTCTTAGAAACTTCTCACTTCCTGGAAAGTCATCATTCTTGGCTTTGTTTAATCCATTTAGATTCTTGTAATGTCCACGTTTGTATGTAACGTGTCCATGGCTCAGAATTTATCATGATAATTATTTTTAAAGAGCAAAGAAAAAGTGACACTGGCCAGAAAAAAAATAAAAAATAAAACAAAGGGAGAAGGAAATCCAGACAGTTGAGGAAGGTACTTGGTAGTACGCTCAGGATTGTGGATATCTTTACTATTCACAAGAGATTTCAAGTGTGTTGAGTTTTGTTCATAAGCTCTGTGCTGCAGTCGCCTTGATGTTGACACCGGCTACATACTAGAGCTGGAGAATTCAGCCTTGAACACAGACGTAATGCTTCACTTTGACTTGATTCATAGATGTAAAAATGATAAGAACACAGAACAACAATGCACAAGCCTTGCATTACGACAAACCTTGAATATTTTGTAATTATGCTTGTGGATCAAGGACTTTTTCTTCAGAAAAGCAGCTGCTGCATGTAGAGAGCTAATAGCAACTACCATTTGAAAACAGAAAACAGTTTGGCCTTTGAAGTCTTCACCCATTTAATTGTATTAAGGCTAAAAGTCATGCTTAATTAAGGGTGTGGCCACACTGACAGTAGTTACTCACCCATATAACTTTGGTGTCATTTGGAGTCGGACAATATTTAGACCCATTCGAGCGACGCGTATATCCATATAATGGGAGTGACTGGGGCGCCGAAACACATCCTCTAAATAACGCATTATCTGCTCTGAAACTCGTTCATTTCACCAGTATTTTGTTATGATATGCTAGTGCTATTCCACATTGAGAAAGGGCACCTCCGTTGTTTTCACCTCCTTAGCACAGCAAGTGTCACTCTTCTGTCTCATTTTTGACTTCCTCAGCTTCAGTAATGTGGACGCTGGTTATTTACTTGCATTAACTTCAGTGTCAGAGTCACTGAAAGCATGAAAAATTTGACATGAAATAGAGGTTCATGACAGTAACACAACTACGATAACAAGTAACTGTTTAATCCCAAATTTCTTTCTCATTGTGAGTAGTTTTAGAGCTGAATAAGCAACAACCCTTTGTAATCTAAGTTATAAACATTATAACCTCCCATTATGAAAAAAAAAATCTGTTGGACATCGTGTTAAAAACATGGTAAATAAAGCTACTGGAGCTCTACATGGTCCTTATCTGTGTGGACTAAATATACTGTGTGGAAATCCCTCCACTTTCTCTCCTGCCTTGCAACTTTACATATGTTGAAGCTATGGTACTAGCAATCGCGGCTAAGCTTCCCTCCAACTCCACATTACAACTGGCACCCGGACATTATTCTCATTACCTTACCTGGGCATGGTAACAAGAAGAACAGATGGGACTGGACAGCTTTCTGCTTTTCTCCACTGTGGGAGTATCGTGTGTTTCAACATTTTCTTCAACACGATTGTGCCCTGTTGGAAGCTAACTTCTGCTGAAGCTAACGACTACAGTTGAGGGTACTGGAGCTCGCTTTGTGTCCGTGGTGCGGGATGTGCGGACTTGATGTAACCTTCCTGTCCGCTGATTGTAACAGATCGGTTCATCTGATACACCTCACACTCAGTGGATTAAAGATGACTATTAAAGCAGGTGGATAAAGTGTGTTCAAGTCCCCCACCACCCTCTTTTTCTCTGTGAATTGTGGACTAATTCACTGTGGACTGACTTTTCTCACTGGGACTTAGACTGTGTGCCTATTGCTTACCTTTTTTTGGCACTTCACACTTGCTGTGACCAAATCGGACCCCCACTCATATTCTGCTGCTGATGTTGGACACTCAGACTCTTTTCTACAGCCCCAATCACTCAAGCAGAACATCACATCTAGTGATCGCTGCTGCATTGCATCATGCCAAGCTTGAGTCCTCTGTGTTTGCTGGCAATAGTAAAGTGCCCCCTGAGGACTGGCTGTAGGCTTTCAACATCTACAGATCCTGACTGAACCTGTCCAGCATACAGATACTGTATGAGCTGCCACATTTTCTGGCAAAAGAACCAAATGGTTGGCAAATGGTTTGAAGTGATCAGCTCACATGTCATCACATGGGCCCAATTCTGCCAGCTCTTCAGAACAATTTTTCTGCCATCTGACCTCCAAGAGTGTGTCCCCCGAGGAATTCCTGACCATGTCCAAGCACCACTTCAGCCCCTCCCAACATTTGTGGCTGGAGAGTTTACTAAACTACAGAGCCCACCACGTGCACATAAAGTGAACTGATATGTAAGCATTCTCTGGAAAGATACAGAGTTGCACTGTATCGCACCCCTATATCCTCAGTGATGGACTTGTTGCTGCATGCTCATGAACTCTATGAGGTCCTGAATGGACACCAGTCTCCTCCTGCACATT
Organism: Planiliza haematocheilus; assembly: GCA_005024645.1. Lineage (NCBI taxonomy): Eukaryota > Metazoa > Chordata > Actinopteri > Mugiliformes > Mugilidae > Planiliza > Planiliza haematocheilus. The sequence continues at coordinate 2,395,090 of SRSE01001280.1, read as the reverse complement.
AGAGGAAAAAACAGAATATTGAACCTCATTGTTATAAATGTTCTTGCCCTGGGTTCACATCTTGTGCATGCCCAACCTGCAACACTACATATCAGGCACTACCACCCCCTAAGTCACAGCCCCCACCTGCCTCCTCATCCCCAACAACTCTGTCTCCAGATGTAGGTGTGCCACATGTCAAGACAGAAATTATGTCTTTAAAACCCCACTTTACACCAAGCGGTCGGGAATCTGCAGAAAGCAGCCATGCTCAGTCTCCTAACCCAGTTTGACGACATGTTTGATGGTCATCTGGGGGGCATGCTTCAATGACTGAACACTTAATTGATTCAAATGCAAACTTCCCCAGACTGAATCTGGTAATGCCAACTTGCTGGTCTTTGTTGACTATTTATGTAAGTGGATTAAGGTGTGTGCAGTTAAGGAGGCAACGGTGCAAGTGGCAGGAAAGTGTTTGAGCTGGACACGCCATTTGACCTCATAACACACCCTTCCTGTGATGGTGTGGATGAGCCTGGTGTGCTGTAAGACGCACAGTTCAACTTTGCAGTCAAACTAGTAACCAAGCTGGGAGATATGACTGACTAGGCTGGACACTGGTGTGGATGCTGGAGTCTTTCATGTAGTTAACTTGCAACCTTTCCACACATGGGACTCTGTTTCCACCAGCAGACATGCTGTGTCTCTGGCCGTGGAGCAAACAGACGCCTGGGCTCTGGATGAAGGCGAGCCCTTCACCCAGATTGACTGCCAGACTGACTTCCCTGCTGCAGACATGTGCTTTGACTTGCATGACTTGCATGGTGACACTGACTCTGGCTCAATACCAGACATGGACTGTGACTCGGAGGACAGCTCAGCTATGAGTGTGTCTGACTCCAAAACTGGAGATTTTCTTTAATTGCAATTTTTGTTGATTCCATCAATATACAGGTTTTGCTCACAATAATCACACGTCCTGTCCAACTGACTTTTAAAAGTGGAAGTGATGAGGTGACAAACATTTCTGGTCATACAGCTGAAATTAATCAACAGCCTTGGTAGCGTAGCTGGTTTTCACCATGTAAAGCTATCCCTGTGTGCGTATGTGTGAGTCTTTATTGTGAAAATGTGATTCCATCACAAGCTAAAAGTAGTTGTATGTTCATCTAACAGCATTTTGGAGTATGCCCTCTCAACTTTCTTTGAGATTTTAAAAGAAACATTTAAAGGTTTCTTGCAAAGACCAGTTAAAATGATTTCAAGCTTTGAATTCCCTTCTTATATCCCGGTAGAGGCTGTGACACAGTATATTCACACCTCTGTCATAAAAGCAGGAGAGAAAAAAATATCCACAAAAGGATATTTTATATTTATCTCAGCGTAGCAACCGGAGAGCACCATGACCATTAAAAGTACCTGAGGTAATGCCTGAAGAAGAAGTGTGGAACCGAGAGGAGTTTGGATTAGCGTGAGTCCGCTCTATATCAACAGAACTGAAGTGACTCCAAATGGCAGAACAGAAAAATAAATGTTGTCAGAATTTGTACTTTACAAACATGGACCCCATTCACCACCTTGGATATAAATGTTTTTGACCCCTCATTGTGCAAAAATAGGACATGACACATCTGAACAGATTCCTGTGATTGCTGTTGAATATCTGTCTGTTAACAGACTGTCACATCCAGCTCTGCAGCATCTAGTCATGATTATCTGTATTTTTATTTCGTAAGTAACTATCTTTCTATCATTTCAGATGTCTTGACTTTCCCTGTGTGGTTGTTGGCCCTGATTGTTGGCCCCGCCCTGATGTGTCTCACCTGTGCCTCATTGTTCCCCTTCTATTTAAGTCTCCGTGTTTCCTTGCCACTTAACCAGTTTCTCTTTGTACTTCATGTCAGAAATGTCCGGTCTCCCCAATGTGCTTTGTGCTTTTTCTGTTCTTTGTGATTTTTTGTATTTATTTATTTTTGGCTTTGTCTGCTGTTTTAAGAAAAGACTTTCAGTCCACCACCTGTGTCCTGAGTCGTGTGCTCCTCTAACCAGTTCCTTGTTACACAGACTCCAGTCATGTGAGCGGACATCATGTTCCAAATGAAACCAAACTCCCCGGCAGTCATTAAGAACTGAAGAAACCCCTTGATAAATGGTGAAACATCTTCAAGAAAACTAACACAAGCTCAGCTGCCTGTATTTCAGGATTGTTTTATTTGATATACCATAATCTGACATAACCTGTATGACTGAAAATCCTTACGTACACTACCGTTCAAAAGTTTGGGGTCACATTGAAATGTCCTTATTTTTGAAGGAAAAGCACTGTACTTTTCAATGAAGATAACTTTAAACTAGTCTTAACTTTAAAGAAATACACTCTATACATTGCTAATGTGGTAAATGACTATTCTAGCTGCAAATGTCTGGTTTTTGGTGCAATATCTACATAGGTGTATAGAGGCCTAGTTCCAGCCACTATCACTCCAGTGTTCTAATGGTGAAATGTGTTTGCTCATTGGCTCAGAAGGCTAATTGATGATTAGAAAACCCTTGTGCAATCATGTTCACACATCTGAAAACAGTTTAGCTCTTTACAGAAGCTACAAAACTGATCTTCCTTTGAGCAGATTGAGTTTCTGGAGCATTACATTTGTGGGGTCAATTAAACGCTCAAAATGGCCAGAAAAAGAGAACTTTCATCTGAAACTCGACAGTCTATTCTTGTTCTTCGAAATGAAGGCTATTCCATGCGAGAAATTGCTAAGAAATTGAAGATTTCCTACAACGGTGTGTACTACTCCCTTCAGAGGACAGCACAAACAGGCTCTAACCAGAGTAGAAAAAGAAGTGGGAGGCCGCGTAGCACAACTGTGCAAGAAGATAAGTTCATTAGAGTCTCTAGTTTGAGAAACAGACGCCTCGCAGGTCCCCAACTGGCATCTTCATTAAATAGTACCCGCAAAACACCAGTGTCAACATCTACAGTGAAGAGGCGGCTGCGGGATTCTGGGCTTCAGGGCAGAGTGGCAAAGAAAAAGCCATATCTGAGACTGGCCAATAAAAGAAAAAGATTAAGATGGGCAAAAGAACACAGACATTGGACAGAGGAAGACTGGAAAAAAGTGTTGTGGACGGACGAATCTAAGTTTGAGGTGTTTGGATCACAAAGAAGAATGTTTGTGAGACGCAGAACAAATGAAAAGATGCTGGAAGAATGCCTGACGCCATCTGTTAAGCCTGGTGGAGGTAATGTGATGGTCTGGGGTTGCTTTGGTGCTGGTAAGGTGGGAGATTTGTACAGGGTAAAAGGGATTCTGAATAAGGAAGGCTATCACTCCATTTTGCAACGCCATGCCATACCCAGTGGACAGCGCTTGATTGGAGCCAATTTCATCCTACAACAGGACAATGACCCTAAACACACCTCCAAATTGTGCAAGAACTATTTAGAGCAGAAGCAGGAAGCTCATATTCTATCGGTGATGGAGTGGCCAGCGCAGTCACCAGATCTGAACCCCACTGAGCTGTTGTGGGAGCAGCTTGACCGTATGGTACGCAAGAAGTGCCCATCCAACCAATCCAACTTGTGGGAGCTGCTTCTGGAAGCGTGGGGTGCAATTTCTCCAGATTACCTCAACAAATTAACAGCTAGAATGCCAAAGATCTGCAATGCTGTAATTGCTGCAAATGGAGGATTCTTTGACGAAAGCGAAGTTTGATGTAAAATCTTATTTCAAATACAAATCATCATTATTTCTAACCTTGTCAATGTCTTGACTCTATTTTCTATTCATTTCACAACGTATGGTGGTGAATAAGTGTGACTTTACATGGAAAACACAAAATTGTTTGGGTGACCCCAAACTTTTGAACGGTAGTGTATATACACCGTTATTTGTTTCTATATTCCTGCCAACTCCTTTTGTCAGTCTGGCAATGAATACAATTCAGAAAGCTTGAAATAACACAGCAAAGAATTACTTCAATCCTTGTCAAATAGACACACTCTCCCTTGTTTTCTCTGAAGAAATATTTGTTTTCCCATGTCTGAAACATAGACTGTATATAAATATGGACAAAGCGTCCCCACTCCCTCACACTGGTCAAACTGACGCTGTTTTCTCGGGGATACGGGTGGCGCCATCTTGCAAATTTGTACCCAGAGTCCGCCCAGTACACACTGGAGCCACCTGGAGCCGCATTATCGATGATCTGCCCACACCAGACATAGTGTCAAATAACTGACTAAAATAAAACTTACTTACATGCATTAGCATTATATTAACTACATAAAATGATAGAAACCTCTATTTAACTATTGTTGTTTGTATTGTAGTTTTTTAATTTGGCCCAAGTCCCTTCCACTAATATGGATGAGGTGGAGCTTATGACCTATACAGCAGCCAGCCAACAGGGGGAGCTCTACTTGCTTTGGCTTCACATTTGAGGAGTTTTCATGGCACTCATTTCTATTTACACTCTATGGTCTGAATTATTGCACATCCATTTGCTTTCTTGCCTTTCTTTGGTTCTGCCATTTTTGGTCACCAGTGGCAAACCCAGGTTTTCTTTGTGGTTCTGTGGAGAAGCTGCTTTGTTCAAGACAGTAGCTTCACCTGCTGTTAAAATTCAAAAGTACAATACAGTCAAGTGCAAGTTCCAAGTGTGGGCCATATATTTTTAGAATCTGCTGTAGTCTAATTAAAAATGAACCATGAGTCGCAGTTGAACGCGCCTGCAGTAAGCCATGCAGGTGAGTTAACATGCAGGAAGTGGGACACCTAAAATAAATACCATCCTTGATCTAGACTGAATTCTGTATTTAAATGTATAACATACGGTACATTTCAATCCATGAATGCCATGGCACCACTTTCCCCTAATATTCAGCGCTGACTGTTTAAGTGGCACGTGTTTCCACAGTACTTCATTCTTACCTGTTTGCTTGCAACACCGGCACTCATCACACCCTTTCGTGCGATGTAAAACTAATTAACCCTGACATTTTCAGTCCACGCAGTCACGAACGGAGTGTTAATTTTCATTCTTACTTTTAGTGATCTTGACGTTGCTCCGAGCGGCACTGCAGACATGCCGCCTCTCTGGCCTGTGGATTATTGCCTGAATTAAATTACACTCCTGTCATTGTTTTGGTAGCTCAGTTTAAGCAAAGGAAGACAAGGACAGACACGCAGAGGCAGTGTGTTCATTCTTGCACAAAAGTGAATGTTCCTGTCACTTCGTCTTCTTTTTGATTGTCACTATGATGTCTCAGGGCTGTCCATCAAGGAAACATGGGAGATCACATGTGGGGCATTTTCCACAGCAATGCCGACTGAGGTGGCAAAGGCTTTTGGCATAATATCCTATTTTGTTCTATATTACACACTATGTGTCTGATGAAAAAGCAAGGGCATTTTAAGTCTCGCTCTGTTACAATCCTATGCAAACAAACCAACTTAGGTAAAATATGCATGACGGCGAGATTTTCTTCCTCATCTTCACATATTTGTTTACCTCTGGGAAGACAGAAAGGGGCAAAGCATTATCACATACAAGACCCAAAAGGGCAAGATAAGCCCCTTGTATAATTTATGTGACATCTTACCTTTGCACTAATGATGTCTATCTGTGGAGGGAGGATGAAATAGGCTTAGCATAAAGAGTAAATATTTTAAACACTGGATCTCACTGTAACCCGACTTTAGCATATACTTTTTTTTAAAAATAGCACCCACGTCCGCAAACAATAAATAATTCAGGAACATATTTAAAAGCACACATGCATGTTTTAGGTATCAGGGTCGAATGCACATCCTTGTACGACATCCCGCGGTTTAGTGTGTTAGTCACCAGCAGTGGGTATCTCACGGCCGTTTATGAGAAGATAACTTGTGTACGACTAGTGCATCGTGGGACCACAGACACACTGGAGAGATGTTTTAGAAAATCTTGATGAACGTAGATAAAAGCAAACCCTTTTTTTTGGAGAAATTAATTTCCATGTTTGCAAGATAACAAAACAAGTTTCATTTAGCAGCCAGGCATTAGCCTTAGATTTGAACATCAATACCTGACTACAGTGTAGGTCTTCTCTGAGTGGTGCACAATCTTTAGTGAATGGAATGAATCCCGCAGACTCACATTTTGTAATCAGTTCATTTAATAAACCACTCAGAAACAAATATTTTCTAAATTCTAAACTGTTTTTTTGCAGAGTTGTGGATGATGCCTCTGCTTTTATAACAATAATTACTGAAATCTGATTTGGAAAACAAGTTCACAAACCGTTGGAGGAAGAATCTATATGGCACGTTTCCTGCAGATGCTTTTAATTGCATTAAATTGTTCGTCCTTAGGTCGGGCCAACAGGGGCACACTAGACGTAGACATGTGCTGCTGTGAGGCTGACAGAAGCGCTTTGTCCTCCAAAACTGCTGCAAGGGTTAGTGTCAGGTGTTTGTGCTTTCCTGTCAGGGCTCTGAACCATACTCGATCTGTCAGGATGTTTCTTCTGCTGTAAGGAAGCAGTTTTGCAAAGAGCAGTTTTGTAAAGAAAGCTCAGTATAAAGCGTCCCGTTAAAGAGAACTTGAGCTCGTTGACAGGTGTGAAGGTGAACTGGGCTTTGGGGTCGTGCTTCTCCTTTTGCTTTACTGTTTGAACTTAAAAAGTTACCAACTCTAAATACAGAGGCCTCTGTGGATCAGGCTTGTCCTAGTGCGTCCCACAGATACTTGATCGGTTTTGGATGTGGAAAATGTGGAGGCCAGGTCAACACCATGTGCTGCTTTTCATGTTTTTGTTTTTTTTTAGTTGTGCCAGTACGCAGCACTGCTATTTCAAAACACGAATATCCTGTTTTTCTTTGGGGCATTTAAAGGCATACATCTCATCAGCTCCTTTTATTTAGCATCCATGTAAACTGTTAACATCTAATCGGAATGATCTCCATCTAGTTTGTGGAACATTATCAGTATCTAGTGAAGAGCTGGAGAGAACCTGTAGTGGAGAACCCCCGCACAGCACTGACACATTCATTTTCAATCTCTTTACGAATCTGAACGGTGTATGTGTCCCAGATCAGTTCCTCAGTTCATTTATAATTTGATACCCTATGGTGGGTCACCAAATGCAATCAGCATAGATAGATGGTAGAGAGTAGATCCTGTGATATAAGAGATTCATGCCCTGTCAGGCTGGAACTCGTGCAAACTAAGGGCAAAGGAGATTTCATCTCAGGCTCGGTGACAAATGGCAAGCATACTGATCTTGACACTGGTACCTCCAGCTCCAGCTCATCTATTCCACAGACAGACTCTGCTTTCTTTTCCTCTTTAAGAAGATCAAGGTGGTTTTGTTGTTTGGCGCCTCCTCCGTCAGACAGAATCATCGTAACCTGTGGAGAAATTTGTAACCAGAGGATGAAAGCAATGCAAGTTCTTCATCTTCAGCTGACAGTTGCTTCAGGTGAGCCCCTCGGTTACATAGAAACATTAGATGTCCTTGGGCCTGAAGTCAAATGCATAATAAAATCTTTTCTCTCTCCCATCTCCTTGCCTTGCCCTGCCCCCTGGCCTTTAGAAGTGCTTTTCATTTGCTTAAAGGCGAAATGCAGGCCATGCTGCTCATGTATATCATGGTCTATGGCATGAATAGACAAGGCCAGCGCATCATAATAACGGTGCTCGGGTAGCTTGTTGTTTCAGCTCCTCTGTATACATAGCATGAATATGTGCCATTTGAAGCAGTACCTGCTGCTTTGCAGACGTCCATGCTTCTACATCTGGGCAGTTTCCTGTGGAGGCTACATCTGCTCGTGTTTGTTTGAGCTGACGCACAAATCAGTACGGTTAGAAAGGACACACGCGGCCGTTCATTTGTCCAGCGAATAGATTCACGGCTACATGTTCTGCAGGGGTTCCAACCTGTTTTTTCCTTTGCAGCTGTGAAGTAGCTGCATTTTGTGTTTTGCAGTGCAATAGTATATTCAGATTGCATTTTAGTATCGACTGACCTCATCTAACAGTATTTTAAAGGGTGCTACTTAATTTCCTAAATAAATAGATCTCTCTAGAGCTGAGTGTTTTCTGATCGGATGCCCTTTTATTACATATTTTATGCAGCTTCTAAACATTAATAATATGTATTGCCACTTGTCAAATTGTTGTAATTTGTAGTTCATAAATCTTTTCAAACCTTTTCAAAAACATAAAGCGATCCCCATGACGTTACAGAAAGCAAGATGCTTCTTTGGAGAAGTCAGTGTTGAACAACTGCAAGCCTGAGCTGTGATCAGTTCTGAATTGAATCTGATATTTGCTGCATTTATGAAATAATGTGAACAAAGAAACTGAAAATCTGAGCAATAAATCACAATTTAGCACTACGCCATTCATTGTGAATAGACTCATCACCAGTTGTGGCAATATAGAATAGGTGGGTTCTGTGTAAGCTCTCTTGGTCTGCCACAGGCTTGTGCAAACTGACGGGGGCACGGAGAACAGAGTGATGAGAGACATTCAGCAGTATTTGCAGATGAATGATGGGTTTGACAGAGCAGTGCAGGGAAGTCATTGAGACAAGAGCAGCAAACTAGAGAACTGAGAGCTGTTGGGGAGTGGTGAGAAAATAAAGAAAAACCCTGGATCCCACTTCCAGCAGAATTGTGCTCTTCTTGTTTTTTTTGCTTTTTCCACTGGTGAGTTTTTGGACGTTTGACGAAGTTTTGTCAGAGTTCTGCTTGACAGCCTTCATCCAGATTAATTAATGAAAAATCGTGCTCGCCACACTCTTTACCTTCTTATGCAGATGCAGACCAATTCTGTGTTCCCTGTATCTGTATCTGGTCTGTGGACGTCTGTGGTTTATATGAACTTGGTTTGTAGATCCGATCCTTACAGGACCGAACAAAGTGTTTATGATCGGTTTCCCATTTCAGCTACCGATAAACAGGTTGCCTGGTGTTCTGCCAGCTCCTGTGGGAAGTTTAGAAGCTCACATACTGTTTTAGCTTTATCTTTCTGTGCAGTCAAAGTATGCAGGCCATCTGGTGCCGGAAGATGAGCTATAGAAACTACGGTAGGACTCCCATGTGACCCTCTCCATGCCTAACTGGGGAGCAGTTTGTCGTTCGGAGGCCCTTGCCTCCGAACGATCCATCCAGCAGTTCATCTGTGTCTACTAAATGAGAGTCCTCAAATGGCTTCAAAAGCACAGCACTTGTGCTCTTGTGATGTGACTACCAAATGGAATTCATGAGATCGTTGGTCGTCAAGTACACCTTCCAGGAATGGTGTCCCGTTTTCTTGTAGCTCCAATGGGAATTATTCAAGAGCCTTAACTGGTAATGGAAATAAAATTATAATAAGAGATGAATAAGATGAAAACACTCTAAAATCCTGATAAGCAGTCAGATCACATAAACCATCGACAGTGGTATGAATTAGGTAGTTTCTCATTCTCTGTCATAAGAACACATACATGTTGAATCTACTGTGGGCTGCACGTTAGTTTCAGTGATGTGGAGCACAAAATTAGTAATAGAGAGAAATCTAATGTTCAAAAGCTCAGCAAGCATTTTTTCTTCATATATTTTTGTCACAGTTCCGCGTTTTGATTTGATGTTCATGTTTTGAGCTTCCTTCATGTTTCATGTTTTTGTCTCCTGTTTTATTGTAAGTTTTGCCCTTGTTTCCTGTCTTGCCTTCTTCCTGTCCTGTGATTTGCCACCTGTGCAATTATCTGCCCAGCTCTGATTGTTTTCATCCGTGTTTCCTCTGCCCTTGTGTATATATGTAGTCCTGCCTTTCCCTTTGTCCTCTGTTGTCCTCTGTCCTTTGTCATACTGTTTCTTTGTCATGTTCATGTCTTTCCAGGTCACAGATTTTTGTCTTGTTCAAGTCTGCATGGTGTTTTGATTTTAGATTTTGGACCTCCTGCCTTATGCGGTGCCCTTAGTTTCCCTTTGTTAAAGTTGAAGGCATTTTTGTCCAACCCCCCTTATCCTGCAAAACTCTGACACTTTTGACCTTAGATTGGTTCAAAATTGCAATAGTTTCTCAAAAGCGTCCGGTTTCAGTTTTCATGTGTGAACCTAACTTGCTGACTAATGTATTTTAGTTTCCACAAAATTCACAAGTTCCTTAATGAGATTCATATCTGGGGACTAATGGCTACTCAAGGACATCGCATGAATGATTTCTGAACTGAGTTTTTGCTGACTTCAACATGTGCTAGAGATCATTGCTAGACAGTCCAAAGATTACCAAGCTTCAAGGTACACAAAGAGGACAACACAATATACCTTAAGATGGTGTGGGATTTTAAAGAATCTGTTATTCCCAAAGGAATGTGAAGTCACAGGTCCCAGCTCTCTGCCTAGACATGAACCATTTAATCAGTTTTTGTAACCATTTTTCAGCACAATAACTCCTTCCCTGAGGATGTCCATGTTTGTGTGTTGTGAAGACTAGTGTTGCTTTCGTCAACGAAAACTATGACTAAATATTGTCGTCAACGAACCTTTATCACGTGACTAAAACGAGACGAGACGTAACGAAAATGCTGGTCATGCGACGATGACGATAATCAAATGTGTAATGCAATATTGTTGACGAATAAAAACGAGACTAAATGTGGTTTACAGAATAAAAACTATGCTAGACTGTCTCTCCATTTTGACCAAAACGAGACGAGACGAAATGCTACGTCTTGTTTAGTCACGTAGTTTTTCTGTTTCCTGTGTCCAGAGCCCGTTTCTCTCGCAGGCGACGTCACCTCCTCAAGCTCCACTCGCGGCATTATTTAGAAGATGCTCTGCTCCAGCGAGAAAGGGAACGATGGCCGGCCAGCCAGGGGTCTTTGGTAGAAGAAGAAGAGAAGACATTTGGAAAAACTTTAAATACATCAAAGTGGAAAATAAAACCGAATGGCTTCTACCATGTTTGGTTAGTAAAATAAATATGTTGTAAATTCAAAACAGCGTCTTCCGTGTCTGGAATGGATGTGTTTGAGTCTATAAGGTAACAATAATGTAATAAGAACCTAGTTTGAAATAGGTTTGGCTAAAAGAAAAGTTTGGTTTTACAAGGTACTTACGTATACTATATTGACTGGGTTAAATAGAATTGTATTACTAAAAAGAGAATAAAATACAATTTTCATTGAGTAAAACTAGACGAAAATAGTCATGGATAATTCTGACTAAAATAAGACTAAAATGCTCAGACTTTTAGTTGACTGAAACTTGACTAGAGTAAAAGGAGTATGAACATGACTAAAACTAATAAAAACTAAAATGACAGGTTGACACAAAGACTAGACTAACACTAAAATTAAAACAGGCCGCCAAAAACAACACATCCATCATCCCTTAAACCACAATGTTTGAATGTGTTCATTGGAAACACTTAATAGATGGATTCTACTTGGCCTAGAGCTACACAGGCATACTTACTTTTGTACTTCACAGATATGTAATATTGGCTAACTTTCGTAAATAAACAAAAAGTAAAGCAAATACTTTTAAGTGACACTGTAGGCTGTAAGATATTGCTGGACAATATTTCACTGATAATTACCTGGTGGCCCAGTAAGGTAAAATCGATGCCATGTTGGACATGAACAAAACACTGACTAGAGGAAGCGGCGTGACCAAGCCCTGTCTTGGAAAATATATGTTTTCACTGTCCAGAGGCCTGCATCATGTTAGCCTCCATATTTGACTACTTACTGTCTGATAGCAGGACCTTGAGTCAGCTTCACTTTTCGCTATTAAACTTGAAGCTACTTGAAAGCACGAGCTGGCTGCATCATTCTTAAACAGCAGTGTGAATTGAGGTACTGACCCTGCCAGGTTCAACCTTTAGTTATACAGCTAGAGTTGTGTAACCTTCCCTCTATTTCACACTCGCTGTGCCCTCTATCGGAGTCCGCATACAGATAGATGAACTGTCTGCCATGACAGTGGCATAATATCTCAGCCAGACTCTAAGCTATTACTGAGTGTAGTTAATGAGGAAATTGAGCCAGGAACACCCCACTGCACCCTATCAGACAGACAAAATTGCATGCCTGTGTATCACACTGTAAAGTGAGAAAGACACACACACACACACACACACACATACCTCTGAATCACTGCAGGCACTGTGGCAGGCCCGGGATGGAACAACAGACAGCACTAAACCTAAGATTCGTCCTTTTTGTCCAGAGAAAGGTAGTGGATGCAGTGACAGTGAAAGGTGGGGATGCAGTGACATTACACAAGAAAGTTCACAACATTGAATTCCTCAGAGACAGAACAAAAAGGGCAGGTCACAGACCAAGACATTTTGACTGGCCTCCTTTTTTTTTTTTTCGCCCATATATTTACACGGCAACAAATAACATTTATATAAATCTTTTCTTTAAGACGACGTTCTTTAAAAACTACATATTAAAAGGTTGCACTTGAAGTTAAGGTTGAATGCTCATTCAAACTACAACAATCATTCAGCCACATAGGCATGCACAGAAACAGTTCATTCATGTTGCCATTCTTTTGCTGCCAGTGCACGCACACTCTAATATGCCATGTTCATATTTATTCAGAATGGCGCTCACTTCTCCACCCATGCTGTCACCGGGGAGATAATTGCTTCTGTTCCACAGTCGACAGCACAGTGGTGGGGGTCGGGGTGGGGTGTATGATGCTCAGTTTGTCCTGGGCTTTCAGCACATCCAATATCTATGTAAAAATGGATTCAAACACACTGCTGCTTTTTTTCCCACTTCAGTGAAACCTGCACATGAACAAATATGCATGCACTTTCTTTCGCTCTGTCAATGTAAATAATACAGAGCATGCAGTTATGACAATAGTCATTGCTGTACTGAGTTGATCATTGTTGTTGTCTACTTTCTGCACATGAACATTGATTTTCACACCACTGGTGAGCAGGGGTGTGGTGATGATCCTCCCCTGGGACCTCCCAACGCTCTTGCTCACTGGTCCACATTTAAAACATTGTTTTTATCTGTCAGTGTGGTAAGCTGGTGCCAAAGCTGACCAAAACATCTGCCACAATTTGAATTACTTTGCAGCGCTACCTATTCGTCCCTTAACAATTTGATCTAAAAAGGCTTACTGCAATTTGAACAGCACTGCTGTTTTCAATCATGTGCATCATAATTCCTTGGGTACAATTTGAAAAATCGTACAACAGGAGATTCCTTATTATGCTAAGGTCAAACCTTTATTGTTAGTAATTCTGGTTCTCCGTTTACTGGGGTAAATATGCAACAGTGTAAGTCCCAGGTAGATCTCTGGAATCAAACGGTACCAGAAAGTGTAGCTGCAGATATTATAACAGCTCCAAAGCTGGTTTAGCGTCATTTTTGCTTTGCTCTGAGATTTCCATATATGGAGAATTTCACCACGTCTTTCAACAGATATTTTATTTTTATTTCATTTTATTCACATAAAATGTTACAGCTGTCAGCTGTTATTGTTAAATATGGTGCTAGTCCGCAAGTCCCGCAAGTAATCCGTTGAGTCTGGACCAAGTCACAGTCTAATAATCTCTCAAAGGCATTTTTGGAATTCTTGTGTTTACACATTATAGACGCTAGCACGCTTCTTCAATGAACATGGCTGGAAATATGGAATTAAAGCAAAAACAAAAATCAAACATTATAGTAGATTTGATGCTGTCTCATACAACTTCTGTGAAGTGCCCGTTATTACATAAGAAAATGGACCTATAGGTCATGATAGGCTGCTTTGTCTGTGTATGAATGTGTGAGCGGCGCCTAGCAAAACAGACTGGGATCTGCAGGATTGTGGGTCTCCCTACCGCTGTTAAAGAGATAATACATACATGAAATTCAATGACGTAGCCTTGAGTAGGTATCTCAACAAAAGCTGTAGTCTCTTCATGCCTTCAAGTCAATTATAGGTTATGTAATCAGATGAATTCAGTTCTCTGTGTTTAAAACTACATACAGTGCAATCTATCTACAACCACAATGAACCAGGATAACATTTATAGTCAGCGTTGCCACAGTGTTTGTCAATGATTGTGAAAAAGCCATCAGAAAGTGCACCTTGAGTCAGGCTATACAGGACCGAAGAACTCCTGACCCTACCAGTAAATACTGTTGAGCAGTGGAACGAACAATTTGTGCAACTTTTGAACCCGACTAATGTCCTATGTGGAGGAAGTAGAGCTTGAAGCCATGGGGTAAGCTTCACCCATATGCCTTCACACATAGAGGTCTCTGCTCCTCAGCAGCAGGTCACAGATTCAGTATGAGACTATAGTGCTGCCACGCTGAATACTCTAAACACTTTTCAACATTGTATGGAGGTCAGGAACAGTCCTAGCGGAAGGGGAGAATGGAGTAGTGGTTCCAGTTTTTAAAAGATAGACATAAGAGTGCAGGCTCCACTTACCAGGTTATGACAGTGCCAAGCCTTTTCCTGGAAAAGCTTATTCTGTGTCTCTCTGCTGGAAAAGAGTGAAGTGACTCACTCCCCAGTGAAGAAGGTCAAGTAGATCAAGGTGGACGTGTGACGTCGGAAGGAGAAATGGTGCAGCGTCAGCAGTCATGCGACTGCATTGGACATTTGTGGTGAAGAGTGAGCAGAGCCTCAAGGCAAAGCTTGCAATTTACCACTTGATCTTTCTCTTGATGTCTTCTCGAAAACAAAGACATCAGAAGCAGAGAGAGCGCGGCAAACGTCTTAGGGTTGAATGGTTGGGTTATCCAAGTGTTCAAAGTTCAGGTGCAGGACGGTTTTTTAACATAAATAATGCTAGAAGTCATTTTTATTGGCCAAACTAAAATCTCTTGTTTGAGTCTTTGTTGGCTGAAAGGGGTTAAATGGTTCAGTAGCTGCTTAAATTATTTGGGCAGTTTGTGTTTAATATTCTAGGATAACATGAATGAACCCAAGTATAAATCAAGCTCAGAGTACGTTCAATCACAAAGACTATCTTAATCCTCCATCATTCACAGCTCTCTCTACCCACTTCTCTAATTGACTGATTATAAGAGATTATAAACCAGATTTTGACATGGTCTCCATCCACCAATCATGTAATTGCTGTCAATCACTTAAATGTGTCCTCTGCTGACATAATTTCAGATCACATCCACTCCAACCCATTCACTTCCAGTTTTCACATCCAGGTGCCAGATCTTGCTTCAAGTTAGGCTAAATAAACTCAAAGAAAATGACACCAACCCCCGCCTCTCGCCTGATGGCAGCTGGGATAGGCTCCAGCAGACCCCCGCCACTCTTAATAGATAGATAGATAGATAGACAACTTTATTAATCCTTTTGGGAAGTTCCCGCAGGGAAATTGACATCTCCATCGCATACAGCACTGTCAGACATACATGTAGGAAAGCAGTACAGTAACCCAAATACCAAAACACCCAGTAAGAAAAAAGATAAATAATAAAAATAAATACTGTGACTGTACAAAGATGGTTGTTGCATAAATAGACAGATGCCGGGTACATTTATATTGCACATTACTATTGTAGATTAAGTTAAAAAAAAGTCATTCAGGCCCTTCCTTTTTTGTCCTCCTCCCCCCAAGTGAGTGGTGGTTGAACAGTTTTATGGCACGGGGAACAAAGGAGTTCCTCAGTCTGTTGGTCCTGCACCTTGGGAGGAGCATCCTCCCACTGAAGGTGCTTCTCTGGCTGCTGAAGATTGTGTGCAGAGGGTGGCTGGCATTGTCCAGGATACTAGTCAGTTTGTTTAGTGTCCTTCTCTCTGCAACAGCAGCCAGAGGGTCCAGCCTCGTGCCAACCACAGAGCCAGCCCGCCTGATCAGCTTCTCCAACCTGGAGAGGTCTGTCTTTGAGGTGCTCCCACCCCAGCACACCACAGCGTAGGTCAGGATGCTAGCAACCACAGACTGGTAGAAGATCCCCAGGAGCTTTTTACAGATGTTGAATGATCTTAACCTCCTCAGGAAGTACATCCTGCTCTGGGTCTTCTTAACAGGAATAAGAAGGTACAGAAGATGAATGAATGAATGAATGAATGAATATGACACCAAGGGTTAAAGGGGAATTACCGTTTTTTACAACCTGGACCCATTTCCAGCATAAATTATATTAGTTTATTCACCCGTATAAGTTTGGTGTCATTCGAAATTTGTTTAGATCCAGCGGAGCACCACGTATATCCATATAGTGGGAGTGACTGGGGCAAATAATACAAATAAATAACGCATTATCTGCGGCAAAACTCATTCATTTCACCAATATTTTGTTATAATACGCTAGTGCTATTCCCCGTTGAGGCCGGAGTTACCTGTTGTCTACTGGCAGACGTGCAGCACTTTGTGGACGATGACTTTATTTATGATGGACGTCCTTACTGTTTTGAGCCAGAGTATACAGATGGGGAGCTTGTTTAGAATCTGAAAAATATTCAGCCATGTTACAAAAAAATAGCAGTAGCAAATTACAGGTAAACAAGCCGACTGCCGCGGGTGCGTGCGGCGCCCAGAGATTACATAATTCGGTCAGAAGTTAGTAGGTCAATCTACAGACCCCGGATTATGATAACAGGTAACTCCAGACTCAACGGGGAATAGCACTAGCGTATCATAACAATATATTGGTTATTTAGAGGCTGCATTTCAGTGCCCCAGTCACTCCCACTATATGGATATACATGGATGTAAATATCTGACGAACGCCTGCAAATAACACCAAAGTTATGTGGGTGTTTAAACGATCATATTTTATGCCAGAAATGGTCCAGGTTATAAAAAATGGTAATTCCCCTTTAAATCAGCCTAAGAACGTATGTATGTTTGTTCAAATTGAACCTGCACTAATCCAATGACAAAGGTTTGTGTTAAGAAAGCCAGGTTAATAATTCCAACTGAATTGCATGGTATGCTAAGAGTATGCTAAAGCATGGTCTGTTTTCTTCTTACAATGGAGTAAACAAACCTGTATTTTCAGACGGACTTGAGAACACTAAAGTGCGCGGTAAGGACGTAAGGAGTTCAGTAACAAAACTGGAGTGAGACAAGTGAGCATTTCAGAAGGATGATGATCCAAATCAAAACCAGCCGGCAGTTGAAAGAATATCAGAATCTGAAGAGGACCTCTCCAGATCCTTGACCTAAATGCCGTTCAGTGATTATGTGAAGCAGAAGGAGATGGAGAAAAATATATCGGCCTATAGATGTCCAGCATGATTGAACAGGAAACACAGCTGGCTAAAGCCTGAGGGGAAACTTTCACCTACTGATGCTCTACCGGATGTTGTCGAGCAGTTCTCCAAGAAAAACAAAGGATGAGTAAATCCTAAAACACATTCACTTTTAGTAATGTGTTAGTTTCCTAGCCACTGCTAGGAAAAAGACATTTCAAGGTGTGGGCTAGAAAAGCCTCAAACTATTTGCAAGACCAAACATTGTGGGGAGTTTTTAAATGTGGTAATGATTTATAATCCCGCTATAAAGCATTGGTCTAGTAAGAGTTCTTGTGTCTTTAAACGTTAATGCTCACCTTGTGTTGTTTTGCCCGCAGACAATCAAGCCCGGCAAAAGGTAACGTCAAAGAATCAAAATGGAAAAGCAATTTAAACATGCCCTGTCAACACAATATCATTCAGCCTTAAGGTAGGCACCTTCAAACACCTGCCGTCGGCGAGGCAGAAGGCAGGAGTCTCGTGGAAAATACAGAATGTGAGCAAGAAATCTCATTATCTACCCAACTAGCCAATTTTGTGATTAGGATAGATAACAGATATGAAATGCCTGAGATGTGATTAAATATTCCGTGGCCACGTTGCCCTTCAGACAGTGAAAATCTGACCAGTTTCTATTTATACGCACTCTATTTTTAGCCACAATGGTGCCACAGAACTTGGCAAATTGAAAAGCGCTGCACGTGAGAGACTTCGCGTCTGCGCTTCACCGCCCCCACTTCCTCACATGCATCTATCTTCCTTCCCTCCATCTCAATGAGGAGTTTGTGTCTTTTGTCTCTCCTCCCTCCCTGTATCATGCCTCGCTCATTATATCGCCCCATTCTTCTTTTACCTGCACTCTCATTCAAATCCTCCGCTGCTCCCCCTCGAGCCCCCCTCCTCCTTCCATTCAGTCGTGAAGCGCAGACTACACAGTCACGTTTTGGTTCATACTTTGACAAAACCCCCGAAGGCGAGCCATTTCAGGATATTTCGCAGCGGAGCAGCACACCAACTCTGTCACTCTCGTGGACGTGGGCACGCAAGCCGGCACAAAGGCACACACATGCATCCCCCAACACGCACACGCCTTCTTCCCTTTTCTTTTTTTATTTGCTTCGCATGCGAATCCTTAACCAGCCACAACTGATAGGGTTTTACCACACCGAGATGTTTTGTGTGCCGTTCGCGAATAAGCCGCGCAGCAACAAAAGCGAGGACGGGATTTGCTGAAGGCAAGAAACGGCACGATTCATATAGATTCATAAATGTATGAATGCAGCGCAGCTAAAAATAATGCCAGCTTTATTTATTTATTTTCTCCCTCTGCCCCCCTTTGCTCCCACTCTGCTCACCGAGAATCATTCAGCTCATGCCGCTGCTGTGCTCTCCGAGGAGATGTGCTAAAAATAGAGGTGTTTCCCGTGCACGTTTCAGAATAATTTCTCTCGGCCTCTAACCCCCTCTCCTCCTCCTCCTCCTCCTCCTCCTCCTCCTCCTCCTCCTCCTCCCTTCCTGTCTCCATCTTGCACGCACTCTCTTCATTCTCTTGCAGGCGGATACACACACACGCAGTCGTTTAAGTTGGCTACTTAATTTATTCTGCCACATGCACAGAGCGTATTGTTTCTCTAATCACTTACACGTATAAAACAAGTCAGTTCTATTTGCCTTTCGTGGGTGTTTGTGCTTCAGTTCCGGAACAACAACTAGTTGGACTCTGTGACTCTTGCCACGTGGAAGGTTTGCTCATTTGTGAGACAAGTGAAAAGACAGTCGTACGTAAGGGAAGGTGATATAAACCCTTTGCTCTTGAAATAACTGCTACACCGATCAGCCACAACATTAAAACCACTGAGAGGAGAAGTAAACATCGAGCATCTTGTGACAATACAGTGTTCTGCTGAGAAATGTTTGGACCTGACATTTGTGTAGATGTTACTTACACATGTACCACCCACTCAAAAAACATGAAAAACAGTACAAGGTGTTGACCTGGCCTCCAAATTCACTAGATCTCACACTGATCAAGGATCTGTGGGATGATACCTCCCCTCAACCAATAGGACCCAAAGGGCCCCACTAACAACATCCTGTTGCCAGACACAACAAATGAAGATGGAGAACCTTTTTTGTGCTTGGTCTCACCAAATCCTGAGAGGGTTTTCTTTCTAGCCAGGTTGGCTAAATAGAAATACCAGCCGACAGCAAAACATTTCATTCATACAGACACCATTGCGTCGTGGGTCCATGGATAGGTGCGTATGATTAATTTAATAAGACACAGATTGACAGATGTGCTCATAAACAGTATATTACTACGCCTTTCACTTTTAGTGAGTGTTGCATCCATCTTGGAATTAATAATTGGGGTTGGCAAGCTTCTGACGCCTTTCCGAGCCAGAAATCTGTCTTGTTTGGGGTTGATTTCCCAGCTCAAATGGAAGGCACCGTAGCTCACGTATTTTCTTACAACCACCGACACCTGCCATGCATCACGTCTTCACCTGATTCCCCTTAGTACCTGAGCTCACCATCCTCCAGTTGCCATAATCTGTGTACCCTTTGCCATCGCGTTCTTTTGGCCCGTTCATATTATTTGAACTTTGCTCATTAATCCCTGATACACAGCCGCCCCCGCACACAGTCACTTAAATTAGAGCCTTAAATTATTCTTCCACATAGACAGAAGCCTCACATACACATATTATCTGTAAAGACAAGTCGGTTTGTCATTTTTTACCAGCTATTTGTGTTTCCAGTCAAGAACTAGCAACCATTATTTAATGACATTTTATAGGATTTATAAAGAAATAGTATGATGATGTAACATGTAATTTTTTTATTAACCAGTTAGAGCCAGTGAAGAACTCCTGACAGCTAAAAGCATGTCGTATGTGTGGCGACGGGTATGGTGACGGCCTTTAAATGCAGACAGCAAGAATTGTCTTCCAGCATGCTATCTACACACCTAGGTGCTATGACTGCCTGCTAGCTTGTGTTGTACTTGACAGACAGTGACAGACAGATGTTTGTCCAGTAGCCTGCCAGGCATCTTTTGAAATTGTTTGTCTGTTTCCAAACAGTTTCTAAGCACGCCTTCCCAGGTGGTTCTGTCTAACAAACCATCTGATGTGGTAATTTTCCATATGCACAGCAGTGAAGAGTGGCGACCATCCAAGCGTTGATGTAATTTTCTTTTGAAAGAACTGATATCAAATGGTACGGTATTGATAGACTACAATAAACAATAAGAACTCCAGACAAATTGCGGACAGATTCACAGCACATCCATGCACTAAAAGTCCTTTCATTCAATTTACAGTCGCCATTTACACAATTAGCATCTGATTTACTAAGGCGGTAGTTAATTGCACAGTCCGCTGTATGTGTGTATTTTAAGGTTTGATCAACTAATGCAGAGGGAAACATATATCAGCTAGATAAACCATGCAAAGACGTAAGGAGATTGCATATAAAAGATTACGAGCTGCATGAGAACGCTATCTGTAGCTCTGTGAAGGCCCAGCTAAAACTTCTCTGTCTTTTTGTCTAGAATTATCATTGCTGTTCTCCTTCCTGAGAAGCTGTTAACTATATATTTTTTTCTGCTATTACGGTGATTTCTGTTGAGCAGGCTAATTGAATTTTCTCTTTCTCATCGCAACCATCTTTTAATAAAGCCATGCTAATTTGCATCGGCACCGTGCACCCACTGATTTCTCCGCGCTAAATTGGACCTGTTTATAAATTGCTTCAACCTCAATTAATCCAGCAAAAAAGCACATTCAGTCAAACTTTTCTCCAGGCTGGTCTATTGTTAGAACCCATATAACATAACATATGCAACACAAGGTGAAGTGGCAAACGCACTCTCTAATGCTCAGGCATTTTAACACTGCATTAAGTGACTGGTTCAACGCACACGGCTTCAGCCTAGTGAGCAGAGGAAATGTGCCATCATTAAAATATTTTCGTTCCAGTCCCGTGCTTTTTTTTTCTTCAGCCTGACATACCAACCTAACCATTGCCTACCTTCATATAAGTGTTTCAGATCTGTATTTGGTTCTGCGACAAACTGAATGTTCTCTGCTGTTAATCCTGCATACTTACTTTTACTTTTTTTCTCACTGAGATTTGTGGTCCACATTGTGTGTTCAAAACACAAGACTGGTCTACACAACAAGATATGAGCGCTTTTTTTAGGATGTCAAACTTAATTACAATAGCAGGGTAATTATGACAGGTTATGTAGGCAGGGAGGTTATATCTGATCCAACACATCTCTAACAACTTTAAAAAAAAAAAAAAAAAAAGCTCTGTTTTTAAACTATTTCTAAAAAATATATTTTCAGATGGTAAATTAATTAATTCAAAATTAAATGTATGAGACAATAAAATGCAACAAGTGAATCACATATTAAGGTAACTCCTGGCTATCTGGTGGCATTGCTAATGTTTGTGCAAATTTCAGTGAATAAATGAAGAACCATTTGGCCTGCTGAACAAATTTGTTCAACTCTAATTATTCCAGCATGGACGCTGGAAATTCCCTGCATACAAGTTTTTTTTTGTGGTGGAGCTGCGGTCTGGAGTCACTCTGTTGGGAAATTATTATGTCAGCTCTGCCGGGGAACTTGGCTATGTGTGGGGTGGACCGAAAAGCAAGATGTTTAGAGTGTACCGCCATGTCTGTTGTGAAAAATGTTAGTAAAATATTTTTAAAGGATGAACATTTAAGGTATTTTTGAGAAGCATGTGCCATAGAATTCATTCCTCTGATTGGTTGTAGGTTGTGGATTGCTTGTCCCATTGCCCCATAATGAAATGCAGTGGTTGTGATGAGTCTAACATAACCTAATACATTCTTTTACAAATAGCTAAAGCCCCTTTCTCATAAAAGCCAAAGTACAGCTCACATCCAAAGGGAATTCTATTTTATTTTCTCCTGCGTTAGCTTTAGACCAGTTAGGCCTCGGATAGCCTGAGAGCAGGGGAAACATGCCTTCCTGTTAGTGTGTTGAGGCATGTTTGGTGCTGGTAGCAAAGTAGCAACACACTAACATGACAACAGTGTTGGCTCAAAGCTAATGGAAAGTCTGTGTCTCTGCGAAGCTGATGCCCATGAGAAGAAATTAGGTGTTGTGAATGATGGAATTGCACAAGCAGAAAATGGAAGTTGATGTGTTTTACATCGACATACGTTCTGCCTGGTCCATCTGAAGTGGTCACTGAGTTTTTACAACAGATAATATGGGACTGAAAGCCTTGCAGTGCACCAGTGGAAATTGCTATAAATAATACTTCTGTTCTGCTAAACGTGGTTCTTCATATTTGGATATTAGTAAAAGCAATATAATATTTATCAATATTTGTCAAATCAAACAAGGACAGTATATAAAATGCAGCAGATATCACTTAACACATATAATGTAAGCAAAAATACCAATAACTTATTTACAAAAATTTGCAGTTGTAATCACATAACAAATCTCGTTTCAAATATTATCAGAAAAATAGACAATGAGACTGTGAATCTCTAAGTAGAGTTTACTTTCTGTAGAAGTTTGAGGTTTTAGTTTTAGGTTGTTTGTATTTAGTTCCACTGTTCCCAACTCAAAGGCACTGGAAACCACTAAAGAGGCACTAGGAATTGTGTTATGAATAATGAGGTAGGAAAAAAATCATTTCTGTTGTTTAATTGTTGTTGTTGTTGTCGAATATTAATTTTAAATGTCCACCAGGAACAACAGCTCCTCCTTTAATGGCGCATTAAACTTGTTGACATCACTAAAGGGACTTTTCCAAGAGTAGACAATATTGTTCCCCTCAAATTACCTTTCCAGCAGGGAATTAACTCTCTGTGAGAGAAGCATCAGCCTGAATGAAAACACATCTTAATGTTTTCAGTAATCTTATGGATAACACTAAACTGCGGTGAAGTACAGTCAATAATGAAAATGTATAATACAAATACCTCAATATTTTATTTAAAGTACCAGTGTGTATGACTTAGTGCCATCTAGCGGTGATATTGCAGATTGCAACCAACTCATTAAACTTATAGAAGAACCTGCACCGGCTGTCAGTTGCTACTTTCAAAAAGAAAGAAAAAGTATTGCCTACAATTGCATCAAACAGGCATGATGCAACAAAGTTTTTCTAGATATTTTATTTTAATTAAACAGACATACTGATCCTTTAAGTAATAAAAAAATGAATGAATTTTCTGTGAATTAGTGAAGCATTAAACACGTGCAAAAGATTAGTCTATATTTTCTATCTAATAAGGGATTGTTTTCAGGAAAGAAGTACATTGTGATTAATGTATGGCAGCCAGCCTGTGCATTATTATTCAAATGACAGAGGGTTTATGTTAAGCTCACAGAGGTCTGTTTCAAGGGACCCTCCTCTAAACTAGCACTCCTCTCACTAGGCATAATATTCCTCACATACTGTATACTACAACTGTGGCATTTTCCTATCAGATAAATTATCATTATTACTCATTATCAAATTATAAACAAGAGAATGCACAGAGGGGGCAGCTTTAACAGTCATTTTCATATTAAGGACTTTTGTCGTCTCAGTAAGCTTGGACGCACCCTATGCTGCCATTTGGACTACTTCTGAGCTCTTGATTGCTTGAAGATAAATCCATTAGTATTTCAGCCTGGTATTAGTCAAAGGTCACACTAAAATTATGGTACCAGTCTTCTAACTCTACCAGGATGACGGTGACATTTAACACAAACGGATCTCACTAAACGTCACGGCTACGTGATTTCTATATGAGTCTTTTTATTCCCTGTCACCTGTTTAGAAAAGAAGTTTAAAATTTCTAAAAATTCTGATAAAAAACATTCAGTGAGACTCTTTATATAAACCCTGAATGTGTTTAAATATGTATTGTTAACAAGTGTGTATAGATGGCATGCCACTTTTGGCATATTTTCGGTCATATTAATGCTTTTTAAGCTAAGCTAATTCCACTGCTTGAAATAACTACCAGGAAACATTCATTCATTCATCTTCCGTAACCGCTTGTTCCTCTTAAGGCTTGCGTGGGGTGCTGGGGCCTATCCCAGACAAAGAGAGACAGACAATCATTCACACTCACACCTACGGCCAATTTAGAATAACCAAATTAACCTAACCAGCACGTCTTTGGTTGGTGGGAGGAAGCTTGAGTACCCGGAGAGAACCCACGCAGATGCAGGGAGAACATGCAAACTCCACACAGAAAGGCCCAGTCAGCCCATGGATTCAAACTAGGAACCTTCTTGCTGTGAGGCGTCAGTGCTAACATCCTCTCCACTGTGCCGTCCTTTTTTTAAAAAACAACCAACCATAAAATAGTTGACATGTATCACCAGACCACGACCCAGATATCCTCAGACTTGGAATATTACTCATAAGCTGTTGAACTCACTGTATCATTACGCAGGTTTGCTGATCCCACTAATACGCCAAGTCTTCCTCCGAATCCGTACCTTGTTAACCACTCCGATGTCTGTTACTGTTGTTGCCTGTGAATGTGCTCATTAGCGTGTGATTTAGTTAGACTGCGACCAGGTCAATCTGCTCTCTGTTAAAGGCAACAATAATAACCTTGGGTGCACAATCTATAATTCACTGTTACATTTAATTATTTTGCCTTCAACTTATTAGTGTAAAACAATGAGACAAGGCAACGATGTTCTGTAGAGGACACTCATATTGTAAGACGGATTAGCTTATCCCCCTGTATTAGATAACAAATGAGTTCTGCTGTATGTGTCCTAGTTGTGTGATATTGCGTGTCTAGTAAGCTTGAAGATTTGAAGCATATTCCACTTTCCACACTGTGTGTGCTATGAATGCCATACAGAACATGAAGAAATGACTATTATACACCCATCTCACCTCAAGTGATATTGAAGGTGCACTATTGGAAACCAATCCGAATCAACATTTAAATGTCAGACAGAGGTATTAAATCCATCTGTGTTTCATCATCATCATCATCATCATCATGCTTGGGATGTTTACCACTGAGGAAACGTAGGATTTCGATGATTACTTAAAGTCAGAATTGATTATATGATGACAGGTGCCGTCCACTGAGTTTTTCTTTTATATGGAATTTTTTTTTTAATTATAACTAAATGTTGTAGGATTGAAAACAAAAGGACCACAAACTAAATCCTGTAATCAATTTTTTTTTCTAAATGTGCACAAATAAAACAAAGATGATGATAAAGTTTAAATTATCATCGCAATTAAATTAGTTCAACAATTGAAGCTAAAGAAAATGAAACAAGGAGAAAATAAAGATGAATAGTCCCCGCTTTCCTCTGTAAACCTACAACAACAATTCACAAAACACAGCGACATTTCAGATTACGGAAAGTGTACGGACAACACAGTGTACGTCATTTCCTGTTTCTACTTTGTTGTGTCAGTGCACAAGTTTTAAACAGCACTGGAAAGAATGGATAATGAGATGGCATTAATAGAAGAATATTCTGAAAGAGGACATACATATAATGTCATTAATGAAATGCTTTCAACCCATCATGACATTAACACGTCTCCGCTGAAGGAGTTAGGACTAAGGAGACAAGCAACTATGTCCTCATCATGCGTCCCCTTGGCCTCTATAAATAATGCCAGCGTTTTTCTGCAAGACATGCAGTCAACCAATATGCCATGTGCAGGATTAACACAAGTTTGACAGTACAATGAAATGTTGTGGATGAGAGGATTGGTCAGCTCAGAGGAGAATCACAAAGTCACAATCACAAGCACAACAGGAAACATAATTACTGAACTTGACAGTACAATGACTTGCACATTTACAAACGGTGACAAGTGGTTGCTAAAAGTACCAAATGGCAGTCATTTTGCACATTGTAGTGTACCAGAAGATGGGTGTCTGTTCAGTGTCCAGAGATTAGTGATGTCTGGTGGTCTACCACCAGGAGAAGAGACACAGAACAGACACCAGGGTCATCCATTGTTTTCTTTTTGTAAGTCTCTCACTAGGCATAATATTCCTCACATACTGTATATTACAACTGTGACATTTTCCTATAAGATAAATTATCATTATTACTCATTATCAAATTATAAACAGGAGCATCCACAGAGGGGGCAGCTTTAACAGTCATTTTCATATCAAGGACTTTCGTCGTCTCAGTAAGCTTGGACGCACCCTATGCTGCCATTTGGACTACTTCTGAGCTCTTGATTGCTTGAAGATAAATCCATTAGTATTTCAGCCTGGTATTAGTCAAAGGTCACACTAAAATTATGGTACCAGTCTTCTAACACTACCAGGGTGACGGTGACATTTAAACACAAACTGATCTCACTAAACGTCACGGCTACGTGATTTTTATAGGAGTCTTTTTATTTCCTGTCACCTGTTTAGAAAAGAAGTTTAAAATTTCTAAAAATCCAGAATGTGTTTAAATATGTAATGTTAACACAAGTGTGTATAGCTGAGCTCGCCTGTCTTTTGGTCTACTTTTATTTCAGTTAACGTGCAGAAGACTAAATTGAAATGAATAGTTCAGTTACGATGACTCGGTACAGATGACCAAATAAACAATATACTATTCAAAAATCTACAGAGGACATACAGAGTCAGAGACCAGGCTTTCTGATGTACTGAGTGTGTTCTGACAAAATGAAAATAGCTTGACAAAATGGTTGCACTGAGTCGTATTATCCTCAAATCGAAAAAGGAGAGAGCATTTGCATATGTACAGAGAATGCACAATGGCTTCAGAGGTGCAGCTGCTGTACTGTCATTGTTTTCCAGATTACATTTCTGTGCCTTTACACCTTGGGAGAAATCCAACGCTCGTCTAGTCTATCCTCAGTGAGATGCCTTTCAGGGCTTTAATTGTGAGCAGCATGGGGCTGAAAAGAAGTAATGTTCTGTAGATGCCTTCTGTGGGCCTAGACAGCCAAGGAGAGCAGCAATCAGAAAGCATTTTCATGGTTTTGTTTACTATTTAAGAAGGAAATGGGTGAAGAAATTAGTCAAACCCAAATCTTTTTTTGCTTTTGGGTTTTGCTTTAAATATGATTCTTTTTAGAGACAAGTATCAGATACTCCAGTGCCAGAGATACCTGCAGAAAAGTAGAGGGGAGAGAAGGCACAAAACTAATGACATGCAAGAGTGGGATATGAATGTATGCAGTGAGAAAGAGGAGAGGTGCACTGTGCATCATGGAAGGTCACCCAGCAGGTTCAGCTTGCCAGCATAACTAAGGCATGGTTCTCCTTAGGGTCACCTGAGTCAACTCTAAAGATAAGTTTAATTAAATAGCATGTAAGAAGTCTAGTAGCTGCTTCCACAGGAGAGGAGTCTTATAACTCATGGTGACAGAGTTTTTCTCAAGTGGTTTTGGAGCAAATAAAAAAAGAATCCAACTTTCAGCAGTAATTTTCATTGGAAATGCAAACTTCACTCTGCTATGATGTACTCTGACAATCTGAAAATCTTGAAACAAACCATTCTGTGGTTAAATATCAGCCTGTGACTAAATACAGGTTAATTAGATCTGAAACAGAACTGTCATTTAGGTTAAGTTTCCATATTAAAATTGATCATCAAAGCTCAGAACCTATAGGAGAAATGTAGTCCAAAGATGAAGCTACTGCAGTTGACAATACATTGGTGCAAATTGTGGATTGAATGATTTTTGTTTGTTAGAAGTACCTGAAGTCCTTACTACTGAGATTTATCATAACATACGCCATAAGAGGTACAGACACTGCATTGATGGAGATGGTGAAAACTTGAAAACATTGATATATCTCTTATACCATCTTCTCAACTGTCCATTTTTTTTCTCCTTTCCAGTTCTCTGCCATGCAGCCTCACAGACTGACATCAGATCTGTGTTTAAGACAGATCTGTATTTAATTTACTTCTGCAAAGACGAGACTCTGGGCTATTGCCCTCAGGTGAACCTTTATCTGTTCTATCAAATATTAGCTGAAAAGACACGCGATCTCATCAGCAATTATTAGAGTAGTAAATTTTATCAGATTATATCAGTTGTAATTTAGCTGAACGCCAGCAAATTGTCGGCCATCTCTTTTGGGGATGTAATTTATTACCATGTGACATTCAAGATGGAACGTGGCTATATTCAAAATTAAATCGCTCTCACAGAGCAGCTTCGAGTCATACATTTGCTACATTGTCTGAAATAAAACCTAATGTGTATATGAGTACGAAATCCTCAAAAAACACTTCAAAAGCCTTAATTTTACTGCTCTGGACACAATGATGCATCCATCCTCAATGTGTTGAGGCGCTTGGTAAACAACAGTAAACTTTAACTCTGCTACTCATTCCAATCACAACGTTTGCTTTCACATGAATGATCTCATGGGGTACAGTGGTGCAGTAGTTAGCGCTGTTGCCTCACCACAATCCTCGGGGAGGAGTTCTTCCATTTCTCTGGGTGGTCCAGTTTTCTCCCACAGTCCGAAGTCATGGAGGCTAAATGAATTGACCGTTTGTTGGCCTTCTGATCAGTCAACTGATGGAAACAAAGAAAACTGAAATCAACAGAGCAAACTGAAATCAAAGTGTTTCAGTTCACACCTCATATCTCACAGGGGATTTAGTTGAATTCTGACTAAGACCCATTTGTTGGCACAATGGTTTCTGTTAATATGTCTTTCTTTTTTTTCCTTTTGGGACTCTTTGGTATCATGAGGTTCTAATTAAATGTCTGTCTGACTGAGTTACTGGCCTTTCATCTAATCTGTGTATATGGCATGTTTAATGCACTTTAGACATTGTAGAAATGTTTATTAAAAGGCATTTTCCTCCACAAGTCTCATTAAGTGATTATTTAAGCTTCACATTATCATATGAAACGATACAGAAGAATGGTTTCAGTACCACCATTAAAAATATACAGCACATACTGTACACCCTGAAGGGTAGAATATCTGCAGTCTGTAGATTATTCACAGCATGTCCGAGATGTTCCCACAAAGTCTAGCCTCCCTGAGAGACCAGGCCCCCATGCAGAGCACCAGGGACCCCTTGTCCATTAAAACCTGTAATTATTATGAGACTGCGGTCAGATGTGGTGCTCCAAGAGAAGAGGTTAACATGTACCAAGATAGACACCAGTATGGTCTGAAGCTTTCCGTTCTTACACAACTGACAATAGTTGCCAATTTGTAAATTCTCCAATGTATACTGTATGTAGATGAATGTCAGCATCGTTTCTGAGTGGAATCTCTCCTGAGACGGTTCTGTTTCTGGAACACGCTGTGTGCCTTTATGACATGCTGGTCATGTAGTACATAGCACTGCAACTATAATGAAGGTTAGCACTGAATTCAGCCCCCAACCGGTATCCACTTATAATGTACCAGCAGCCTCACAAGGTGTCTTTGTAGGGGCTCTGTTCCAATGTGACTTCATGTTGAATTAAGAATATGAAACTGAATGAAACCAATTTAAATGTGAATATGCTACAGATGGATGGGGCTTAGAGGTATCATGCTATGTGACCAGCCACATTGTTGGCACGCCTGTCATGGAATAAGACGGTTGTAGCTCTATATT
Source organism: Planiliza haematocheilus (assembly GCA_005024645.1). Classification (NCBI taxonomy): domain Eukaryota; kingdom Metazoa; phylum Chordata; class Actinopteri; order Mugiliformes; family Mugilidae; genus Planiliza; species Planiliza haematocheilus. Next base: position 2,365,305 of record SRSE01001280.1, on the reverse strand, counting down.
ACCAGCTTTGACTGATAATGACTTTTTTCACCAGTAGTCTGAACTGTTAGGCTGTCAAGTCATGCATGCTAACATTTTGCAGCTTTCATTAGAGCAGTGCAACACAGCCTTACATTTTTTTTTTCTTATATTTCTTTGTTTGGCAGATGGCAAAGGCGTGAACATATAATTTGAAGCTTTGTCAAGCCCTTTACCTGAAGAGTTTAGAGAACACTTAATTTGTGGATGAAGCTTCCCAGCGTTTAGCCAAATAACCCAAAAAGAAGGTCAAAGAAACAAAGGGTAAATAAATAACAGATTTTTATTGTAGGAAACTGGGACAGAAATTGAGCACTGCATTTTACAGGCATTGCCTTTCTCCATTTGCCTTTTCTGAGATTGTGTTAGATGTATCCATCAGATGAGAGGATTTATAGAATGGAAATTAGTGTCTGCTTGCAGGCAGCGCAGCCCAAGGATGCAGCAGAGGAGGTCGTCTCTTGCGCTGCACACACACATACGCAAGCTTTTAACACCAATTCCATCATTGTTTCACCCTCACTCTGCCTTAACTATTAAAGGGCGGTTCCCATGAGGTGTCCTGCAGGAGGTCAAGGGTATCGCTGTCTGTAATCTCCCAAGACAGAAATGACACGAATCCAGTTAACTGTCTGCGGCCAATAATATTACCACAATGACCTTATAATAGTGAGATGTGTGTGTCCTTTTAATAGTGGTCACTGTTGCCTGACACTGCCAGTGTGAGGTGATGTGATTCAGTAATAGGGTGAGTTGGATATTGATGGAGGTCAGGCAGTTAAAAATGGTAGAATGGGTTGGAATAGTTAGGACCTGTGATGGAAAAGACACTAAAGTGGAGTATGATCACTCAGACTGCTCAGTCCATTGTAGGCTCTAAATCAAGCTAATGGCTACCACATGAAGCCCACTTATAGTGTTTATGTGTACAATTACAGGCTATAGTGATCAACCATGTAGTTGATAACACATAGTCTTTTATGACCATACAGTTCACCAACTTGTAACAGACATATGGATATATTTTTTTGTTTGTGTTCAGTGTTAGGGAACAAACTAGATGAGGTTTGTTGGGAGTCCATTGTTTGTCCAATTAGTCAACAGGTAAGACAGAAAATGCATCTTTAGTACGTGTCCAATCGTTAATCAGCTTTGTTGAACTCATGCATTATACTTTATCTTTCCTCTCTGGAGCTATATACTTCACTCCTCTATGCTTCCATCCTCCTTTCTGTTCGTCTTGCCAAAATGTCAAATGTTTTCCTGTTGGATATGTTGAAATCTTCAGTAAATTAAGGGGTTATCTCCATCACCTCTGCACACACTCACCCAACTGCAACGTTTTAAGTTTCAAGTTTGAAAGTTGTTGAATTGAATAAAGAGAGGGTATTTAGAATATCAAACCACTAAGCCACACTCTCTACCACTTATCCTTATCCTAGATGAGAATCCAACACTTCGAATGCTCGGAAATTAATAAAAGTGGATACGGCATGAATAAATACCTTTCTGGAAAATCCACCAAATCCACCAAAGGCTATGAAGTTGAGCCAGAGGTAGCTTGTTGCACATGGCATAAAAGTATCTGTCATTATAGTGAGTACTAGTAATTACTATCAAAGTATAATTATCAGAGGGTGATTAGACAGCAGCATGGTCACACAATAGAACATATTTTGAATTGAAAAAGTCACATGAGAACTTCATAACACCAAGGAATACAGTCTGCATCTATGTAGTTCTTAAGGACAACTGGAATCTGCTCAGAAAAGTAATGGGTTCACGACTAATGCCTACAAACCTCTTATCAAACCTAATATGTGTCATATACTGTATGTGTCACGTTGGCAGTTCCTGGAAGTATCTCATTCCCAGACTCCCAACACCCACCTTTACCCACTTAATGGAACTGATAGAGAGAAACCAAGGTACTCACCTCAGTGTAAAGTATGTTATTAGCTCAGAGTCAGTGATGGTCTACAATGGTGTACATTGTCATGCTTAAGGGTCATTGAATGTACTGCAGGACATAGACACCATAACCTACACCACTCAAACGCTAGTCTGCGCTGTGTTTTATTCTTGTTTCTCATGACAAACAATACAAAAATTAGTCAAACAAACGTTTGTATCTCCAAACCTCCTCAGTTAACGTTTCTTGGATGTGTTCCATCTTTATTAGTCCAAAACAATCAATTTGAAAATTGTGGAGATGGAGAAGCAGCCGGAAATACTAATGCTATTCCAAGCAAACCAATTTCCACAGCTCTTGTGGTCTGCATCGCCGCAGCGCTAGTGTTTGTGTATGCTCCGTGCTTTTGCAGTGGCTATGGCATTAGACTGATGCAGGAGTCTAAGCCACGTAATATTCCATATTCCTCAAGAAAATCGTGAGTTGCAACGTGCCAAATAACTGAGCTACACGGGGTAGCCTCTGCTGATCTCTCTGAATAATCAGTCCGAGGCCCTCACTCAACTCCACAGCTGTCTCTAATGTGGTACAGCTCATTGTCATCAGCTGGAACCTGTTCCAGCTGCACCAAGGACAAGGCTAAACTCATGTAAGACTAAATCAAGAAGTGACAGGGTTTGAAAGCCTTCTTGGCATCGGCCGCTCAGGCAGCAAACATCTCAGACCTTCAGCCTTACTTGTGACCTTTCATCCAATAATTAACAAGAAACTGGAACAAAGTTCTAGCTCATGGCAGGGTTAGGCAGTACTGATGAGTGTGTGGTTTCCATTCATTCAAATGGTAAAGTATTACATGTATACATATATTATCCAACTACTTCATGGTGTATGCTCTTTACGTTCATGCTTTAGTGTAAATGTCAGTGAACTTTAGCAAACTGAACAGATGAGAAGAGCGAAGTGCAAGACACAGGTACAAGGAGAAACCACCAGGGGGAAAAAGATTTAAATAAGATTTAAAACCGACGTGGCACTGTAACGTGGCATATGGTGGTCTTACCAGCTGACTGGCTGCCTAGCTAATATCAACTTACTGTATTTTAGCATGCACGCAAACATGGACCTGAGACGTACACTGGCTTGATCACAGTTAGGCTGGGATACCTGCCAAGGATGTGGAGGATAATCTAACACTTCCAAAAGTAAATAGACTATAAAATTGACAGTGCGGTTGTCTTATAATTAAGTCTGTTTAGGAATTCAGCCAAGTGCCTGAAGTAGTCTTTGCCTGAAGATACCTGAACCAGAACTGCAGATATTTGCAATTCATTGCGAAAATAAATAGATACGTGAATGTTACTGTTTACTTCCCTAAGGGTTATTACGTGCATGCAAATAATAATTAGAAGTTTAAAGTAACTTTGAGCCAAATTAGCTTGTAAATTGCATCTCAGCTTCAGCTTTGCTTTCCTCTAAAAGCCACTACTCAGAAACTGACAGCATAGAGAACCATGCATCCATAACCTGTGAAAACTAAACAATGTAACTACTTGAGAATGGTTCAAAGCTGGATGACAAACTAATCTAAAGAAGGAACAATTATATACAAATAATATCAGTCTCTAAACATTGTGGTTGGCTTGATTTCAAAACCTCTAATTCGATTTGAAATTTTCACACAAGTTGAACTTTGGCATGATATGATTTTCATATTCATAACAGGACTTACCGTCTAAACAAAGAAAGCAATCAACGAAAACCGTGGGTTACACTTCAGCAAGTGAAAAAACACACCTGTGGTGGTGAATGAAGAAAAAGGAGTGTAGGCACATATCATATGCATGCTGACTGTTTATGCAGTAACTTACTTATTACTGTCACCAAGAGGAGATAAATGTTGTGCATTGCAGCTTTAATACCTTCAAGAAAGATTTGTGTATTTTATAGATATAAACTGCAATCTGACTTGTTGTTGGAGAAATGCAAAAAAAATAAATAAATGATGAATTCTTTGTAGGTCACCATGACCTTCCACCCCTAGATTCAAAAGAGTCAATTTGTGAGCCAAAACACATTCTTCTAATGCTGTTGCCACATCCACATCACGACAGTGGGAGTCAATTTGAAAGATTAAGTTCTTTTAGGTGAGAAGACAAACAAAAAAACATGGTCAATGACAAAATGTCACATAAAAGCACTCTCAGTGTCAAATCTAACAAGAAAGCTCTGTTCTCTGAACGCATCCTCCAAAGCCAGCCAAAGATTCATTCAAAAGTGAAAACAACAGGACAAGTGAGTTCAATGGTGTAATGAAATAACACAATTTGGACATTGAAAGAGATGCCTTTAAACAACTCAGGGCCTCCACACCCACACATTGGATATTAAGATAATGACTGCAAATAATAAGATTTGCGGTCAGAGCTGCCCAGAAGTCACTTCCTAAACCGTAGAACTGAAGACAACATCACGCTCTGACAAGAGCAAAGGACGGCAAGCTAGTTTAACCCCAAACTATATGCAAACAAGACATTTCTCTATTTTTAAAATCATCCTGATCTTCCACCTCCAAGGTACCAAGATAATGTACCTTTGTCTCCTTCTAACAGTCACTGCCATGAAGATGGAACCTGTAATCTCATTACAGGTGACGTAAAGCAGTGATGCATTGAGTATGCAACAACCTTCTAAAAACATGCTTGTAAACATGCGCCCATGTACACACACACACACACACACACACACACATGTGGACCGCTAATTATGTTAACAGAGAATCATGTATTACCATTACAATAATCTCTGTTTGGTCATCAAGCTCTTGATCTAAGCAGCAAATTGCACATTATGGCAATCGCAAGATAATGATACCATGAGTCACATACAAGTAAATTACACGGGGATGAGTTTATCACAGGTCATGAGTGGGGACTGAAGTATTTTTGTATTGTTTGTCATTCATCCCGCTAATTATTACGTGCAGCCTCGCAGATTGCTGTGAGGACGCTGGCTTTCACGGAGGAAATTAGCTTTTATCGTGCCAGTTCGAGAAGAAGAGGCTGTACTTTATGAGGTTTGGGCAGCGGAGCAGTTTTCCTTTCATCTGTCAGCAGCCATTAAGCACCACCAGTACACTGACTAGCTAAACAAGGTTGGCTCTCAGTACTCCCTTCTCGCTCTATGCAAATTGATCCCTTTGATGTTGAACCAACAGCGCAGGGTGGGACAGAGTGAGAAAGTGAAGATGCGAGAGGGACGGGTGGGGGTGGTGGGGAAGGAGCACAACGAGATATGAGGCTTGTTTTTAATCACCGACTGGTTCTAATGAGTACCTGTGTCAGCAAAACAACACGGTCACGCTGTTAACTGACCCAAGCAGACTTTTCAACATTATTCACAACCTGGGGATTCCATAAAATGCTAGCTGCTAGACATTGTTTTTGATACGGTTGTTATTCTTCAAGACAAGGGCCACAGTCCAGAGGGGCTTTAGATGCAGAACAGGAAGCTTTTATTCTGTAAACTATGCCATATTTCCAAACTGCTCAAACCATTTAATGAGTTAACTTGAAACCGAGTAACAAATCTGTGTTTTTTAATCAAGTGAAAGAAGAAATTGCGGCCTCACAGCTGTGTGTCTAGCTGTAGATTTCTTCCGGTGGTTAAGAACTCTATGAAAAGGAACTGAACTGTATCTATAAGGAGACTTGTGTATGTTATTAAATAGTGTTTCCATTAGGTAGCTATAATTATATTGGCAAGAGGGCAAATGACTGTATGGCATACAGACATATACACACATGCATACACAGCAAGACTCGCTCTGCGCACACACACGTGCACATAGACTATCATCGTACTCTATCAGATAATAGCTGCTGGCAGTTTTTTTAAATTATAATTTAGTATGCCTTGAATGAAAGTTGCAGCTGTGGATGCAGCTGATATACTCCAAGTTATTGCAGTTTAATTGAAGAAGTAATGAAAGGAGGACTCAATTTTCTCCGGTTAATATTCTGCATGAAGCGGCAGAAAACTGCTGCGGAGCATTCATGTCAAGCGATTCTCACTCGCCTATTTAAATAATATTATCAGACTCGATGAATTGTGCGACAAAATGCCATATTACGTTACTCGCGACGCGTCCCGTCAGTACAACACATTGAAAATTCTCAGGGTCAGAATCGCATTTGTCTCGTTTCGATCCGAGCCAAGTTCTCGTCACATTAATATATTATGTTATCAGTTTTAGTTCTCCATTTGAGCAGAAGGTCTTGTCTGCTCATCAGCTTCTATGGAGCTGCTCAATTAGATAAATGCACCGGGAGAATCCAAAACCAAATTAGATAACATGTTTGAAGTTCAATTATGGGCTGCTCGAGTTCGCATGTCAACCAAATTGAGCCATGTGATCCGTATTTAATGTATTACTCATTTAATGTATTACTCACCATCATCATCATCATCTTTATATGCAAAGCACAGAACCGTTACGTAACAGCGGAGCGGAGTAGAACTCCTCAGAGGAAATTGTGTAACGTCTCTAATTAGCATTGTGATCCAAGCTAAGCTAAATCAAAATGCTATAGCTTTAACTTGGAAATGCCAATGAAACAATGAGACACACACCATAAGGAACTTTGACGTCATCACTGCTGTTGTACTTGGGCTCCAAGTTAGGTAATAATGAAGGCAATTTGTAGGCAGGTCGAGATTACAGAACACTACAACTTCAGAAAACACACAGAGCAGCAGAGACCTATAATGAAATATTCTGTTCACGCAACACTGTGTGCAACAACAAACCAATATCAAGGAAATGTTTCATTGAAAATTTCCTTATTTACCCAATCTGCGGCCTTTGCTGGGTGAAGCTTTCCTTGTTAGGCTGTCTCAGTCTTGACAGATAATGTGATATTTGGCAGGACATCATGAACACTAGTTTCCTACTAATGATCGGAATAAAAATACCTCACGTAACCGTTTCAAATGGAACAGATTTTGAGCTCAAGCGAGAGGGCTGGTGTAAAGACTGAGCTCAACAGGAAAATATTTGCGATTAAAGGAGAACAACTGTTTTTTACAACCTGAACCTTATTTCTAGCATATAATGCCATCGTTTACTTACCATATAACTTTGGTGTCATTTGGATTTAGATCCACGTATATCCATATAGTGGGAGTGACTGCGGCACTGCAATGCAGCCTCTAAATAACGCATTATCCACGGCAAAACTGGTTCATTTCACCAATATTTTGTTATGATACGCTGTTGCTACTCAACCGTTGAGATCAGTTACCTGTTATCATCATGAGGTCTGTAGCTTGACCTACTAACCTTTGACCTCGATGTCATCTCTGAGCGCCACATGCAACCCGTGCAGCTTCTTTACCTGTAATTTGCTACTCCTAGTTTTTTGCAACATGGCTGAATATTTTTCAGATTCTGATGTTGTGTACAATGACTTTGTTTATGATGGACGTCCTTACCGTTTTGAGCCAGAGTATACAGATGAGGAGCTTGTTGAAAGGAGGATGCGGAGGCAGAGAGAGGAACAGCTGGCCAAAGAACAACAAAACACTGCACGTCTGCGAGTTACTTGTTATTTGTTTGTGGACGTCTCTAATTCCGGACCGGACTTAACAGGTTTTTGAACTAGTGTATCATAACAAAATACTGGTGAAATTAACGAGTTTCACAGAAGATAAGGCGTTATTTAGAGGCGTTTTGTTGCCCCAGTCACTCCCACTATATGGATATATGCGGAGCTACGCTAGAGCTAAAGGACTAAAAATAACACGGAGTGAGTAAACGATTGTATTTTATGACAGAAATGAGGTCCAGGTTGTAAAAAACATAAGCATGTAGATGCTTGATCAGAATGTGTAGTGTATGTGACACATTAGTTGCCCTATGTGGGGTAAAGGGAAACTCCCCCTAAAATAGAAAGATGGTAGTAAAATAATGAGTTGTTCAAACTATAAAATCTTTATACAGTCTGTGTTTCAGATGGAATTGATGCGAGCAGTGCCTTTGAAAAAGTAGGTATATCATACGACTGTATAAAGATGGACGGCATGGAACAGCTCCTCAAAAGTGAAGCCAAAGCAAGTAGAGCTCCCCCTGGTGACTGGGTGCAGTATAGGTCATAAGCTTCGTCCTGTCTGTGTTAATGGATGGGACTTGGACCAAACTAAAAAATTAAAAAACACACTTAATAAATTTTCATGCATGTCCACATATCCATTTTTCTGACAAGCTTCATTTTAGCTAGTTACTTGACCCTATGGAAACCCTATAGTCCCATAGCAGGTCATTTATAATCTGCGTGGCTCCACTCTCAGACTGTACTGCACAGACTCTGGCGCCTATATCCCCAAGAAAATAGTGTTAGTTTGGCCAGTGCAAGGAAGTGGGGACCTATTGTTCATATTTATATACAGTCTATGGTCTATCTTCATCATGTCCTATTGAATGAGTTCACTGCTGTCAATTAAGTTGGTTGATTCAACACTATTAATATTTTTCGGCATGAAAACATTTACACTGAACACATATTGAACTTAATCATCTTATTTAGAGCACATGAAAACCATTCATTTGGAATCTTTAATCAGAATAATTGCAGAAATAAGGTCCATGTAAACGCTGCCGGTGTAAGGCGTCTGGATCCACCTTTGAAATGACGGTTTTATGTAAAATATTATTAGCACTATACTACCTTGTCCATGGTTGCCCTTTCCCAGCATTCCCTAAAATTAAAGCTGCCAACCGTGTGTAATTTTGTTCCAGAGGATTAGCCACTGATGGTTCAAACAGTTTGGATGCTTTCCCACTGGCATGTTGGCCATTTGTGATTTTACTGACCGGAGCTGCCACAAAGTCATACAAGGGCGCTGTGGTAAATCTCTGGACAGCAAGCGAACACAACCGAAAGTTTATTTGCATCTGCTGAGAGGCTATTTGTGCCGCAGCAGATTGCCTCAATTAAAGGCAGTCAGTGAATTGGCAATGACAGAATCAAAGTGTTTACATGGTGACTGGAGCATCTCCAACGCTCACTGAGACATCTGCATTCAGATGGTCAAAGTAATGTGGATATGCATAGTCTGTCATAACCTCCTGAACAACATACAAAAATAAATTAACAGCAAATGTCCTTATGCATGTTGCATTTAGGACACTTTCCCAAAACCTGAAACAGTTGTCCCCTACCATCAACCTTTTACTCCTTATTTCTTTCTAGTTGTCTGGTCTAAAAGCGGATCCATCCAATTACCACTATGTTCCACCTACAGGAGGCGAGCGAGACGTTCAAACCCACATATAGAACTGCTGCTCATTTACATCGACAGGAACCAGTTGAGGTGGTTTTGTGCATTTGATTAAGATGAATGCCTTCTTGTTGGGGTATTCCAGGCACATGCCAGTGAAAAGAGAACTGAGGGCAGAGCCAGAATATGCTGAAAGGATTATACGTCCCATCTGGTCTGGGAACATCTTAGGATCCCCCTAGAGGAGCTGGAGTAAGTAGCTAGGAAAAGGGCATCTGGGCCAGTGCTCAGGATGAACCTAAAGGAGCGGTAGAAAATGGATGGAAGGAATAAATGACTAGTTAATGCCCATGTCCATGTATATTTATATTCAATATTTATGAAAAGCCTAGTCTAAAACATATCTCTTTAACAACCACAGTGGATCAAATATAACACAAACTTCAGTATAAGAACAGCTTCTCTTTTCCAACTGTTTTTGGAAGTTGATATTTTTACTTTTATCTCATCAGATGCTCCGATTTTCGGAAGCAACGCTTTTGGAAAAAGCCAACGCTCTTTTCGAGGTCCTCATTATCTGTGACACTTGCAGTTCTGTGCCGCATGACAAATGTTTTGATCACCTTGTCTGGTTCTGGAAGCAAAGGACGATTTAGACTTGTTGTCACTCATCTGTAATTTATCTCTGAAAAAGCTTTAATATATTAAGGATAAAATACCTCACAATGCAGTTCTGTTTCTAGCAGCATCTGTGTTCTTTCTCAATATATATCAACTGTTTTGAACGTGCAAATGTCCTGTCTTTAAATGTAATACGACCATTGCTTTTGACTTCTAATCGTGACCCAAAAAGACACACTTAAACCAAATGCAGGATATCCAATTACAAGTAATCCTACCACCAAAATGTATCCTGTCCTCCCACTGGTCTTTCAAACAATAGCCTCAGGCTCACAAACACATCTGAGATCATGTGCAAATAGAATCAAGGCCAAACACAAGCTATGAGCCATCAGCTTTCAGCCACTGAAAGGCTTCACTTGCTGTAGCGTGCGCGAACACAGACCCCAGCAATACAAGCTGACAAAATTCAACCTCCACCAAGGCTGAAATAATGGGGTGTGGAGGCTTCTTGGGTCTCGGCAGACAATTCTGAGCCTCGGGGGAGCACATTGGTTCTGATTGCTTCTGCTGAATAATTACTCATTTCACTAGAAAAACGCATGTTTACCAAATTTGGAGCAAACTTTTCCTGGAAACTCAAAGCACACAACTTAATCATTAAACTAATGCATTGGGCACAAAGGCTGTTATTGCCGTGACACTTCCTGTGGAGAAAAATATGCATAGCTTTAATGAGCACTCTATCAATGTGTATTGATAGATTTTCATAAGCCATCTACTAAAGCAAAGCTCTTCCTCATCTGTGCGGTGGATAAAAAACAGGCTTTGAAGCCCTGAGCCGTCTGCTCACTGAAGATGGGTCTTAGTATTGCTGCAAAACCTGCATTAGGCGTCACACCTTTTTCATTAGAACTTCCAGATCGTCTGTTAGTGCTTTGAAAACCAGATTCACGAGACGTCATAGCAATGCAAAATGCCGCATACACTGAAAATACACTCGCATAGACATTGTTTGGCTCACTGTAAGATGGGATGGATGTTTACGCTGTTGCTACTGTAATTATCACTGAAATTGAAAGGCTGACACCTACACAGTGCAGTCCTCTGTAGGAGAGCTACTCTAGGAGTTACACACATGACGTAAAGAGACGCATGTGGTGGGAAAATAGCACCAAAGGTCAAAACAAACACAAATTACACTGTGTGGTAAATGAGCAAAAAAGAGCTTCATCGTGACATATGGCTCCCTAGCACTGTCTGTCTCTGCAAAATATCTGTTATCCTCAGTTTCTCAGGGGGCATCGCACAAAAAGAACAGCACATGCTAATCATTAACCTAGTTACAAAAAAAGTCTAATTTACCAAAGACCATGCATATAAAATAGGAGGAAGATGATGCTCACAACAGCAGAAAGTCACCAGAAAACTTTCAGATCATTCACAAGTCACTTAAATCCACACGCATTTCATTAGTTGTAGTCAAAATAAGAAGAGGACATTGGGGTTTCTCTTACTGTCAGTGGAAATTGTCTTTAATGTTTTATTAACAGATGATGAGTGTCTAAAAAAACGAGCCAGAAATAAATGGGGCCCTTCCATTTAGCACCATGTTGAGGCATTTATTACATTCAATACACTGCAGATACATCAGAGTTACAAATGACTAACCAGAGTTGCAGCTCTTTACAAACATGCATGAGCCTTCCCTGATGTCACCTACAAGTTTACTGAAGACAAGTTTAAAGACTGGCTAAGAGATGTAGCATGACCTCGGCTGTGACATTTTTTGCCTCCTTCTTTCTGACTGTTCACCAGTTTTGCATTTGGCTAGGGTCAGTGTCACTCCTGGTTGCGTGAGGCGATACCTGGACCCTACAGAGACTGCACAGGGAGTCCAACTCCTCCAGGATGGCACTTCAACACGTGCTATTGCCAGAAGCTTTGCTGTGTCTCCCAGCACACTCTCAGGAGCATAGAAGAGATTCCAGGAGACAGGCAGTTACTTTAGGAGAGCTGGACAGGGGCCGTAGAAGTTCCTCAGCCCATCAGCAGGAACCGTGTCTGCTCCTTTCTGCAAGGAGGAACAGGATGCCAAAGCCCCTTCAGCAGGCCATCAGTATGGATGTCTCTGATCAAACAATCAAAAACGGACTTCATGAGGGTGGCTTGAGGGCTGGACACATGTGACAGATGTGAAAGGGTCTGGAGAAGACATGGAGAACGTTATGCTGCCTGTAATATCGTTCAGCATGACCGGTGTGGTGGTGACAACATTGTCAAGCATGCATGCATGCACATGAGGGCCATACAAACTACTCAGAACCATTTTAAGCTGCTGTAATAGATTTTTCAGCTAGATGGACTAACCTGCTGCTTTTTTCACTTTGGCTTTTGAGGTGTCTTTCAATTTAGCTCCCCTATAGGTTGAGGGCTATGGCATTTTTATGTTCCTACCGCATAGTATAGATACACAGCATGATTTTTCTCCCCATTGAAATCTGATGTGCTTTTCAGAGTGTTTCATGATACATTTTTCTGAGTATTTCAGTGCCAAATATTGCACTAATCACATTAACTAGAGAACTACAGTACTGTACCACCCGAAGCTACAGCAGAAAAACTTGCCACAGTTTATCATGAAAGTGTACATTATATAGATATGAATCACGCTGTCCCAAAATATATATTGAATTTGCTGTAGACATTTTTTACAGGGCACTTGTACTTGTGATACTGAGCAGGACACATACACCAATCAGACACAACAGTAAAACCAATCACATGAGAAGTAAATAACATCATCTTGTGACAATGCAACGTTCTGCTGGGAACCTTTTGAACCTGGCATTCATGTACTTAGACATGTACCACCCACCTAGACCAGACCAGGCACCCCCACTCCATAGTAAGGACACCCCAGCAAGACACACACAAAAATGATGTAAGAACAGCTCAAACAAACATGAAGATCAGCACAAGATTTTGACGTGGCCTCCAAATTCACCAGATCCCAAACTGATCAAGTATCTGTGGGATGATCCGCAGAGGCCCCTACCCCCAACCCATAGGACCCAATGGCCCCCACTAACAACATTCTGTTACCAGACACCACAGGACACCCTCAGAAGGCCCATGTCCATTCTCTGAGTCACAGCTGTTTGAGCTGAGGCACAAGGGAGACCTACAGAATATTAGGAAGGTGGTCATAATGTACCACATCCTTCCAGTACCTGCCGAGAGCTGGTTCAGTTTTCAGGTCTGCACAAGACTTAGACTGTAATCTGCAGTGTAAGTCACTTAACTCTTGTCTTGTATGATAACATACACTGTTAATGACAATAAGTCAAGGGCATTCCATGATCATATTGCAGCCGTTGCACCCATTGTTTCCGTTAGTCAGCGGTGTGCAAGGTAGGCCCTGAGTTCTCTACTCATCCCCTCTGGTTCATGTTGCACTTCACGCTGGGACAGTTGTAGCAGCCACTTATCCTTCCCAAAGTCATGCATGTCATGAGTCAGCAAACTGATGTCATTGAGGGAGATCGCAACAGCAACAAGAGCATGCTAGCTGACTTTTAAAAGCACGATGGTCTATACAAGGTCAGACAGCAGGGGTAGGAAACTGTAAGGTAAGCATGTCAATATTTGTCAGGTATGCGAGACCCTGTTCAGCTGCTTTGACCATGAGGGTTCTGTGAGGGTTTCTGTGACCTCCCTGAAACATGGAAGGACACCAGGTCAATGAAATGCTCAGGCTGTGATTCTGTGATACTGTCTCATATAAAACCATCACATCAAACATACTGTTGAAGCTGACCGATTGTAGGGACCGTTTGTTGAATAAGCATGTGTTCAATGTTTTTAGTCTACAGGACAGATTATGACGTAGACAAATAATTTGGTCTGATTTTAGACTTGTGCTTCACAATTAGCTGAACCAAATAAACTGGTTAATGTATTCAAACAAATTCTAGGCACAAGAACGCATATCTCATGACTCCAGGCTTTTGGCACAGGACTTGGTATGGATCTACTTCTGACAGGATGCCCTTGTGTTTGAATGTGTCTGTGGTGGTGTGTGTGTATGTGTGTGTGTGTGTGTGTGTGGGCATGCATGTGGATACAATGAGCCAAAGTGAAACTGAACAGAAAGAAAACTTGGCTACAGTTTTCTGCTCTGCTTTGAGGCCATTGCTGTAGTCCTCTCAGGAATGTTTTTAAAAATACATCAGCCACAACATTAAAATCACTGGCAGGACAAGTAAGTTACATTGCCAATATTGGGTCAATGCAATGTCCTGCTGGGAAACTACATTCATGTGGATGTTACAAGACATGTAGCATCCACCTAGACCAGACCAGGCACCACCACTCAATAGCAATGACACTCCTTGATGGCAGCAGCCATTCCCAGCAGAATGCAACACACAAACACAAAAAAATGATTTAGGAACAACTAAAAAACAACAACACCTAACCCTAACCCTACCAGCACAAGGTGTTGACCTGGCCTCCAAATTCACTAGATCCCAAACTGATCAAGTTTCTGTGGAGTGCGCTGAAACAAGCCTGATCCACAGAGGCCCCTCCCCCCAACCCTAAGGACCTAAAGGCCCCCACTAACAACATTCTGTTACCAGACACTAGAGGACGTCCTAAGAAGGCACATGTCCATTCTCTGATGAGTCACAAATGCTGCTACTACTCTTGGCAAAAGGGAGACCTACACAGTATTATAATGCCATAATGTTATGGCTGTATAATACAATACAGTATAGGTAACTCGTTATTGCATTATTTGTATTAAGAAAGGTGCACCTTTTTCTTCAAATTGACTTTGTTATACAGTGCAGTTAGGAAGGCAATCAAAGTAGCTAATTAACTACTAAGCACTCTCGAGATCATTTTGGGGGTTAGAAATTCAATCTAAGCATACCCCTAAAGTGATAATGATGCTCAAAGATGTGAAAATACTGTATTTAGCACCACAAATAATCTATCAAGGGTAACGTATATGATAGTTTTAAACTACTACAATTGTATATAATGCAAATACAGCAGATGATTCTGGCAAAGACATTAGCATGATATCTCCCACAGATATCACTTCATTGTCCTAGTTCCCTTAACAAGTGTCCAAGCTAAATTTACTGAAAAATATGCGGTCCAAACAAAACCTGTTGTGGGGTTGATATAAGATGGCCTTAGTGGGCGTGGTGGAGTATTGTCACACTGTAAAGGCTCATTTAAAGTACTGCGGGAGATAGATGGCATAACTTACGCACATAGTGTAGGAAGGTGCAACCCATTTATACTTGTGCACTCGTTGGTCTGGCTTGCTCTGTAAAAACACCACTTGGGTCAATTGTTGTTTCTACTTCCTGCTTCACTTTAAACAATGGCAAATAAAACTTGCCAAAATACGCTACTACTAAGCGGACCAATCACAACTCTTGCGATCTGCCTCGCCTTGATACGCAGTTACATTTCATCAAATTGCCACAGAATATGAACACGCATTAACTGTGCATAAGACCTTCATAGGCTGGGGTTTAGGATTGTCATTGGTAGCTATTTGTGGTCCCTTCTTCATCTTTTTCACATTGCTCCAAACAGCTGCTTGGTTTCCTGTTCTAACAGTACGCCCTGAGCCATACAGATATGGTGCAAACATTCTCCTTAAGCACATGTGCTTTGCTTTATTTGTATTTCAAGCACATTTGTATGGTTTTGACCGGTTGGTGCGTTTTTACTAGTGAGTAAAGATTAATATTTAATGAGCATAGTTTCATTCATCCATTCACCTGTCATACCTTTCCCGTATATTATTGACCGGACAAGTAATATAATTTTCTCACACATTTTATTGTGAGTTAAAGCCCATAAAATATCTACCACCTCTAGTGCAAAAGTGACGGCTTTAAAGCGCTGATGTATTGACACTGCACCCTTACTGTCTGACCAAGGCACTTAGATCATCCAAAGAGAAAGCAGGAAAAATCACTGAACGCATTGCTCAGTAGACAGCACAACAGAAAATGACAAACTCCATTTACAGCAAGATTATGAACAGCTGATTACAATAATGCGCCAGCAGGTAGAGTCGTAAACGGCAGCCGTGTTTTCAGGAAACTTTTGCATCAACTTAAATGTGATGGATGTTTCCCAGACTTTTACTCAGAAAGGTAAAACGATTTTAATCAGAGCAGCTGAGAGGGTCATTTAACAACACAAGGCCTTTCTCAGGTCCTGCAGGTACACCATGACTCTATGTCTTCATAGCCTGAGCCTGGACATTTTCAGTCATTAACACTTAATGCAAGTCCTACTATCAATTGAGAATTGCTGCGCTGAAATCGTCTCATTTTTTACTCCTAGTAGTTACTGCCTAGACATAAAGAGCCCGACACTTGATCTCATCCTTGATGCATGTAATGCTAAGAGCAGAGTAGCAATAAGCTGACAACCTGTCCGAACTTGCGTAACGGGGCAGGGAACAGAGGTTAGCAAGTAGAGCCTGACAAGGAATGAGCTGAAGAAGATCGAGGAGGCCGCTAGCAGTATCAAGGGCGATTTTCTGCTGAGACGACATACGTACATGTGCTACATTTTAACGATTCACGCTGATAGCTGCAAAATAAAATTGGGTTCTTGTCAGGGTAGAAGATAACAATGAACACTGAATACAGCATGTGCTTACTTTTTTCTTATAAACCGTTGTACACATGCCACAATGCACAGTGATTGTTGGGGTTCATCTATTTGTGGAGAAAGACTGGTCAAATTAAACAGATGGTGTTCTTTTGATTTAGTATTTTGAAGTGTCGTGTTATATTAAACACGGTGGTCTGGGACACTCCCAGACAGAGCATCAAGAAGGAAATAGTCTCGATATGTTAGCGCATGAAATCTAAAAGAACAATAGTTTTGTCTTCATTTTTTTAGGCAATCACCTCCTGCATTGTATTGTAGAGCAACTTAAAGCATACAGTCGATGTACTTTCGTGTACATTTTTGTCTTCCCCTCTGGACTGCATTGAGATGGAAGAGTAATAGCGACGCCGCGATATCGATGACCTGAACACACTTCCTCCAGACTCACTCGTCATTTAATTAATACGCTCTACCCCAACCAGTCTTTTTTTACAACTCTCATGCTCCCACAGGACCACTTAGCGCATAGTGGTTGGCACCGCAACTGTTAGTCACCATTATGTCACATCCTGTTTCAGCCTCATATAACTAAACTTATGCAAAAACTTGAACATGCATCAACATCATATTTACTACCTGAAATGACAGAAATAATCCTTGAAAACAAAAATATTTGACGTATATTTTAGTGTTTCAGTTCGTCCCAAGTCCCATCCACTAACATGGAGGAGGTGGAGCTTATGACCTATACTGCAGCCAGACACCAGGGGGAGCTCTACTTGCTTTGGCTTCACTTTTGAGGAGCTGTTCCGCTGTCCATCTTTATAGTGTCTGTGCTCTAAATCTCTGCTTAACCTATGCATAATACAGACTATACTTCCACCTTCTGACCACACTATGCATGCATCTCTATTTGATCAAACCAGCTCAAGTGGACCTAATTTGCATTTTCTCTCTTTCTCTCTCAGTGTGACGTTCCGAAAGTTTGCTTAACAATTACATTGAAATGTGACGATGCTCAGAAAAATGCCAACATGCATTAAACCAGAGAGGTTTGGAGTG
The DNA here is from genome assembly GCA_005024645.1 of Planiliza haematocheilus. Taxonomy (NCBI): domain Eukaryota; kingdom Metazoa; phylum Chordata; class Actinopteri; order Mugiliformes; family Mugilidae; genus Planiliza; species Planiliza haematocheilus. The sequence continues at coordinate 2,347,760 of SRSE01001280.1, read as the reverse complement.
TGATGTTGCCTGGCTACAACAAAAGCTCTTTGTACTCATAGCCCGATCAGCGTGGCTGAAGCATATACTGATTATCATATATTGTCAGCCCCCCACCCCCCAGATTGTTTGCTGAAGTGGAGGTGTTAATCATGGTTGTACTCCCTTTGTATGCAGGAAACTTCAATTACAGATGGGAGTGCGAGCCCTGATTATAAACTCTACAAAGCAAATAGATTAGCTAATCATCAGCATATCTGGCTGCTGCTCACTAAGCGACCTACTTCAGACAAATTTTCACTTTTCTGCCAATCAAACACAATCACCATGCATGAGGTGTTTAAATGCACGCATCCGTCCATGCAATTTCCTCTGTGTGCCCAAATGCATGATGACTGGGTTGCTCACGTCACTTGCTTACCCATGCACCCTGCATCCACGTGTGTGCACAGAAGGAACAACACAATCACAATCCACCAAGTTGTGTTCACATCTTCATCCATTAATCACATATGCCGAAATAGCTTCTATATCCATAATTTATTACATTTTAATTGGGATAGATGCGGCAGCGGCTCTTGCCAAATCTCTAATGGAGGGCAGTACTGACAATGTGGGACCATTTTGCTTTGATGGCTGAGGTCATTGTCACATTGCACACATTGGCAATTTCCTGTTTAACTCCGGATGGGTGCCATTTGTCAGTTCATAAGCTTTAGATGTGAAGTCAACAACTTTAACATTTATGAAAAATAAATTAATTTCTTTACAATGTGGCAGAAAGTAGGTCTGGAACCACTCGTCTGGGAATCATGCTCAGGCAAAAGTGTGTAGGGCCGATCAATCGTTTCTGTAGGCTTGACACGTTGATGGTGATCTTATCAGAATATGTCTATGGTAATACGCAATTTGAATTTCATTATGGGGCGTTCTTCAACCATTGCAGAGAAAAAAACTCACCATACAATTGGACATGTCATTTCGCTACAAACAAATTCAGCTCCTCATTCACTCAGATGACTGTGCTGCTGTTTTGTCCATCTCCCTATAAAGCACACCCAGGCTATCTGACTGGCCCACCAGAACTTTGCCAGAGCATGATCAGGTCCCAGTGGAGTGATTCCAGTCTAGATTTACGCCCCCCAAAAACGGGCAGTCATTGTTTGACCTGGCTTCCAAGCTAAGCCGCCCAAGCAGAAATAAAAAAAAAACTGTCTTTGTCCCCAATGCCCCAATGGAAAGCAGGATAAGTTCCTCACAACCTTGATAGCTTTCCTGTTGTCTTTTGAAACCTGCATCCTTCCTTGCTGTGCACAGTATGCTGTCAAAGATGAAAGATGAAGATAGATGTAGTTTGACTACATTGTGGTCGAATTTGTGAAAGGCACTCTGGTGCGCAGCACACTGAGCACTATTCTCTAAGCTAATAACAGACAAAATAAAAGATCAAGTTTAGGGGTGAAACATCTGCTACATTTCCGCTACTTATCCTGTCGTTCATCTCTCTCTCTCTCTCTCACACACACACGCACACAACAGCAACCGTTACATAATGTGTTAGGTAACAATCGTCGCTAGGCTCTTTTTCTTGATGTCACCGCCAATTGAACCAAATTACTCAGACATCGTTATCCTGATTTAACTAATTAAAACGAATGGCTCCTCTGAAACGCACATCATAGTATCGGGTTATCTGAAGTTCCCCGCTCACTAATTTCACGGTCTAATCTGCCACAGTCTTACCATGAAGCTGTGACAGATGCAGCGAGCCAAAGTGGAGTCTCCCATTCATTCTCTATAAGGAAAAGAGAATCATTTCAGATACAGCTGGGTGGGGCATGAGGAAAAGTTTAATTCAAGGAAATTGTGACCCCCAAGGACATTGTTCCGTGGAAACCACTTATAAGATCTATCAAGTGTTTGTGTTTTGTATTCCTCACCATAGAGTATTGGATGTGAACTGATCATAACAGTAATCTACATCTTTTAAATGTATTCCTGCAGTTCATTAGTAAGGTTAATGCCCATCTTCTTTGTATGTGTCTTTAAATTGAACAATCACTATGTAAACACATTAGAGAAATCACTTAAATATAAAATACTGGGTGTTGGAAATTTGTTGCACATATTTGACTTTCATCAGGAACCAATAAGCCAAATAAGCTGCGGGCCACGTGCCCACGTGTAATCTGACTTGTCCACGTGAATGATCAAAGTGCGCTGACAGGTGCTCATTATATCAATGATATGTTTTTGCCTGTGAGCATACCACGTTGTATGAGGTCACCGGATCATCAACGGCATGCGAGCTTAAGGGCCCAGCCTCCTAATGCGCCCGGTTGAATTCCAGCTGTCTAAATATGATGTCACGCGCCTTTGCTCCGGTGTTGGATCCACACGCATTCAACCTTTCTTTTATTTTTATTTTTTTTTCTCCTTCATGGACAGTGTTACTATAGATGAAGTCAGGCGAGTGGCTGTAATGGCCAATCTGTATGGAGGGAGCGACTTAGGGACATAACTTTTCACTGAGCTTCTTGCCATGCATGAGGATGAAGCATCAGTCATGCATGCACTGTATATATTATTGGGTTGACTTCAAATAAGTAAGGCTAATAACAAAAAATATATCCAAAGCAATGCATATTACAGTGGTTTCATGAGAAAACAATGCAATACCTTCAGAGGTTTGACTGCTACACATTTACTTCGTCTGGTATGAACAGTAGTTGTTCCTGGTTAATCTTTGCAAACTTACAAATATTTTAATTTAAATATCTGCTAAGTCACCGTCTATCACCAGCGGAGGTCGTCACATAATGCTGACTGTGGCCACTGATGAAAATTTTGCAGTAATTATCAATTTTTACAATTACAAACAGGGCATCAGTGGTTACTTGTATTTGCGGATATAAATAAATTTATATATATTATTTAATTGCTTAAGTATTCACTATAAACATATACCTGAGTATGACTTGTAATTTAAATTGTAGTCACATGATAAAAAGTTCAGAGCTGCTAAGGCAGGGCAAATTGGTGACTTGTTTTTAATTTTTTTGACATTATATTAGTTTGAGGTTTTTCAGATAGTAACGTAACAAGTAAAAGCAGCAATAGTGAGCTGTTGGATGAGGAGCTGCAGCTGATAAGCTGCACACTCCTGCAAACTTCTCAGAGGTAACCAACATCGCACTTTCCGTCTTCACATGGCACTTTCCATATTCTGCCTCAACGAAGAGTACATTTGTTGAGAATCGCATTCAGCTGCAGATTAATAAACCTGTGTGATGAACTTACACCACAGTGGCCATATTCATCCTAATGAAGGAACCTCATTTACTCTTCACTTCCAGGCCGTGGATCAAGGGGTGACGCTGAGCAGCTGCCACTCTTCTGAACTTCCGTGACTATTTGCTGCCTCATTTACAGTTTATAATTGTTTGACTTTTTCAACTCTTCCCTTGTGGCTTTCTGTGTGACCATAGCAACTACAGGCAGGGGAAATGATAGAAGAACATATTTTAATGGTGTCTGAGGAGCCATGGGTTGCACACACCCTCGCCAGCGGGGAACACATGAAGAGAATGAAAAGCCTGTGAACATCAGCTTCAAATTCTCACTATATAGGCTGCAAAAAAAACCACTGATGAGACTAATTACCAAACAGTGGTAAATGCACCGATCAGGCATAACATTATGACCACAGTGCTTGTGCATGAACAGTGCTTTAAAGAGAATTAGCTACTTTGATTGCCTTGCTGAGTGTCATGTTATTTCCCTGCACTGTATAAGGAAAAAGTCATTCTGGAAAAAAAGGTGTGCACCTTCCCTACTGCTAATAATGCAGCGAGTTACTCGTATTGTATTGTGCACTGATCAGATATAACATTATGACCACTTTCCTAATACTGTGTAGATCTCCCTTGTGCCTCCAAAACAGCTGTGACTCATCAGAGAATGGACATGGACCTTCTGAGGGTGTCCTGTGGTGTCTGGCAACACATTATTAATAGTGGGGGTCTTTGGGTCCTATGGGTTGAGGTGAGGGGCCTTTGTGGATCATCCCACAGATACTTGATCAGTTTGGGATCCAGTGAATTTGGAAGCCACGTCAACACCTTGTGCATTTTTTAAGGTTTTTTGAATTAAACAGTTTTTTGTGTGTTTTGCAGCCATCCCAACTGGCTGCTGCCATCAAGGAGTGTCATTGCTATGGGGTGGGGGTGCCTGGGGTGGTCTTGGTGGGTGCTACATGTCCAAGTAACATCCACACAAATGCCAGGTCCAAAAGTTTCCCAGCAGAACATTGAACTTCATAATAATATAAAGTAGCTAACCAAAAAGTTGAAAAAAGATGTTGGATTGCAGCAGCCTGTGATATGGCGGCTGGTAGTTGGTCATTGCTTCCTGCTTCTGCCACCACCTCTCCGAGAGCTTCTACTTTGATGTTTTTAATCATTCCTGGACAACAACGGTGTCCAGGAATGATTGGCTATGAATTTATTTTAATTGGACTTTATGATGAAAGGAAAAAAAAAATGCTAAGTTCCACCAGCCTCTTCCTCCGATTACCGCTTCTCCCATTACCCTGTTGAGTGTAATCAGTCAGCGCTGGTGGCGATTTACCTTTTTTTTTTTTTTTTTTCCTTCAGTCGACCTCAACTCTACCCTTTGAGACAACCTTACACAAGTGACACCCACCGCGCCAATGTACCCACACAGGTGGCGTGGATAAGACGACTATGTAGTTTAAGCTGCAGATTGTCACACACGGTATAATGGGTGCCGTTGCTCAGGGGAACATGCATGAACAGTCTCATTATTTTCTGAACTGAACTCCTTTAGCAGTTGGAACAGCGGGTGCAAGGAGGATTAGAAGTTTCATACTAATGTGTTGCGTGAGCTTCTTCTGTCATATGCAGATGCCGTCTTGCGCGTGACACCGGGTGGAATAGGTAATGTGCTCATTAGAAAACAGGCATCAGAAATCTCATTAGTTTTGACCATTTCATAATGAGATGGGGGGGTTATTATTAATCAGGCCATTAAACATGGGAAGGTTCACACATGTCCTGCGCCCCTTTTCTACTTACCATCCCACCTCTCCTGTTCACATGTGCTTGACTGACAATGCCACGTGTGTGACTGTATGGAAATGAGACTTCAGCTGCTTGACCTTGGCAAAAGCGGAATACTAAAAGAGACAGAGATTCACCTTCCTTTACGATGGCATAGGAGAGGTTTGCTTCCCAACACCACAGGAAGTTTACCAGGAGTTTACTTGCCTGTCTTAGAATGAAACAAGCCGTCATCGCAGTCACTGTCAGCGTGTTTTTACAACACATCCAAGCACACGTTAGCCAGCAGCTTTGCCTCCTTAACTCTGTTTCAGGTCTTTACCCAGAAGCCTGTTCTGTTATCCAGTCACACCACATTATGAATTAATCCTCCTCAGCTGTCTGACCCAGAATCTTCACCCCGCTGTGCCAGTGTGCACACTCCTTTCTGACCTCTGTCATTTGTTTTATCAGCGAGCGTGATTAGCCCTAGCTGAACTTCAGGCGGGGCTGGGGCAGGGTCATCTTTGACACGTCCATCAGCTGTATTTGAGCCGCTCCTCCTTGGTTGGGATGCAGATGTGCTTCCGCTCTCCGTCGTCTTCCCTGACCCTCTCGATGAATCTTTATTTTGTAACCTTCAGCTTCGCTTACTCTTTCTCTCCCGACGTCCAACCTTGAACTGCTCCGTCAACAAATGAGCATTCAGCTTGTTTCAGCCAGAATCATTTTTGTAGACTTGACACCGTGCTCATGAGCACCAATAAACAAGCACTCTCACAAAAGGAGAAATACTAATGTGGTATCCGGCCAGTTAACATTGCACTGTGCTTTATTTTATTATGGAACAAAACATTTACTGTATAAGTCCAAAAATGTTTTAAGTGCAGATTTCTACTTGACTTACTGCATATTATTTACCTTAAGGACTAAATCACTACTCCATTTGCATTTCTCACTTATTCTCATTTTTATACCTGTCTGAATTGGAAAACTATGGTGACAACCATATCTCTACGAGGTAACGTTATTATATTTTTAATATGTTTAAACTAATCTCCAAAAACAAGTTGGTATTTGTGAGGAAAAGTGCTTTAAAACTGTGCTTTTTTCAAGTAGAGGAGAAGCTCATCCTCCACGGCCGTTTGAATTAAATCTGCCTGCTGGTTTTCAGGTTTTCTCTTTTCATGGGCAATGATTTAGTGAGTGTGTGAAATGTCTTCACATTACATGTTTTCAAGTAGTGAAAAGATGTACGTATGTGGAGATTTTAATACTTTGCACTTAGTGTTTAACATAAACCCTGAGTTATGGCAGTGAATAAGGATCAGAAAAGTGCAGAACAGATCATTTTATCTTGTTAATGTGTGCTGTAAATGATCTGTGGTGTCACAGTGACCTCTGCTTGACCACCTACCTGTAATCAATTCAAAGTAAATGTTCCTGTCAGATTTACTAGGAATTTTTTTTAAATAAATAAAAACCTTCAAAGTCGTGACATTTCCAAGACACAGTGCCTCTGACCAAGACTAATTCATAATCCCTAACTAATTCCAATCATTTAAAGTCTTTAAGCAGAGACTTAATAAAATGTAAACTTTGTAAAAATTAAACTGCCTACCATAGCCGAAACACAGTGTACAAGCATCTCAGTGGAGAACACAACTCAAAACATCGAGAAGGCAGCGTCAGTATTTGGATTATTACAATGAATGCAATGAATTAGTTTGCTGCATCCTGTTATGTGACAAGCAGGGCACGGTTTGTATTAGCAGGTGTTAATTCCACAATTGGATTTCACCTGGGAAGACTGGTGGTGCCTGCTGGTGCCTGCTGATTGGTTGATTCAGCTCCAGATTGTCCAATCACGATGCAGGGCCTGCATGAAAAGGGGACCCAGCTACAGGGTCTACTCTTCACTTGCTCTGCTCTCTCTGCTGCTCGTACTGCTGCTTGCTTTGGTTTCTGTTACCTGCCTTGTTAGTTCTTGACATGTGTGGATGTGTGCTTCTTGGTCTAGCTTGTACAGGAGTAAACTACTTGTTTCTAGAAAAGAAAAGAAAGCAAACAAAATTAATCTCATGTGAAGCTTCTTTGTCGTTAACAATCATTTTTTTCTTTTATTTATGAAATGTATTGAAAATGTTCATTTTAATGGGATCATTACCAATGGCATTACTATGTAGTCATATTTTCTTGTCCTTTTTGTCACAGATTTTTCAAAATTTCCAATTATATTTTCACTAAAAATATCATTCCCAAACTTTAAATTTGAGCTGAACTGATTTTAAATTGTGAATCATCCTGGAACTTGCATCTTGAAAATATAATTTCAGTCAGGGCTCACTTTCACTGATTTATTTCTAAACATAAGAGCTCAGTGGAAGCCTGAAATTAAATACACCTAAATTAGATGAAGAGCTGTCAACGGTTAAGCCCCCTCATCACTTGATTGAGGAAACATAATCTAGGTTAGCGTTTTTGTGGACAATCCTCCTACACACATGCGCATGCAAACATATGCACTCTCACACAATGGACCACACTCACGCTCCTACTATCTAGAGCTGTCTGATGAGGATTAGTGATTGAAATGCCGAGGCGTGGGAAACACTTCCCCTCTCTGTGTTTCCACGCTGAAATCAGGTCTCCTGAGGGAAATGACATCACCGCGGTTCAAAGAATGATTGCTTCTGAAACAAAAGGATGTGCAACTCAAGAATCCTAAGCTGCCGTAGGCTGGAGGTGCCCGGGTCCTCACCTCAAAGAGTTTCAAATGGCCATGTGCATCTGTACTAATCCTAATCAAAGTTATGTCACATCTGAATGAGCTGTTTGTTTCCAGTTTTTTCACTTTAATTCGTATGTGATGTCCCCACACCTCCCAAAAGTTATATCATGATGAGGAAATATTTGGTGTTTTGATTATTTCTCAACTAGATTTCTTGCATTTCAAAAGGCAAACAGTGTCTAATATATTGCATTTAAAGAAGACTAACAGTATATTGCAAACAGAGAGGACTGCTTTTCATTGGTGTCTCTGTATTCAAGGATGCATCACAGCTCCACACCATTGTGGTGTTTCACCTGAGGAGCTCCTGTCACTTTCATGGCCTTCACATTTTATTATGAACAGTTATCACAGATCTAAAAATTACAGAATCCACCCTGACCCGTCCATGAAACACATTCGCACGTGATACATGACCTCAATACATCTGCCAGCCCAACCTGGTACCAAGGGCATGTACTCATGACAGACTAGATACATTTGGCTTCTTATGGAAAGGTACTGGTTTCTGGTCCACCTGAAAACCAAACACATCAGCCGATTCGAGCAGCTGGACGAAGCAGTTTCCATTTAAATCGTCTGGTCAAGAGAGCATTAATGGACAGACAGAGGCAGTGAAAGCAGAGGGACTCTAAGGACATCGATTCCACTTGCTACTCTCCTTCTCAGTTTTGAGGGTTTCCCAACACTCCAGTCTTTGCTATAACCCCTGAATGCCTCATCCCTACAACATACACAGATGAGCCACAATATGAAAACCACTGACAAGAGCAGTGGATAACAATGACCATCTTGTGACACTGAATGCAATGTTCTGCTGGGAAACTTTTGGACCTGGCATTTGTGTGAAAAAAAAAAAATGCAACATGGTGTTGACCTGGCCTCTAAATGCCCTGGATCAATAATGGATCAAATATCTGTGGGATGCACTGACCTTCTACATAGACTGTAGATAAATATGGACAATGCGTCTCCACTCCACTTGCACTGCCCAAACGCACGCTAGGTTCCCAGAGTTACTGATGACCCGGCCACCTCAAGAAGGCCCATATCCATTCTCTGATGTCTCAACTGTTTTGGAGACACAAGGGAGACCTACACAATATTAGGTCATAATGTTATGCCTGATCAGTGTATACTAATGTAGCCGGGTGGTAAATGAATAATGGCGAAATGATTCTGATGTCTTATAATATACTTTAGTTTTCTTCTTATTTATTTGTCATATTTCAAGGTTATGAAAAAGTTCACAAAACATAAATGAGTACCATTAGGTATCATAAGGTGGCAGCAGTGAGCTGTTTTGATTTCAGGCAGGTGCATTTTGGTTTGTCCCACCATGTGCATTGTGGGTTATTGTTTTATATTCCCGTGTGGAGTGTGAGCTACAAGGACCCTAACTCTGTTGCTAACTAAAGAGAAGAGACTGCTGCTCTGTTGTATCAGGATTAGCATGCCAGCCATCAACCGGGGGCTAACAGCTAGCGTCAGTGTGTGAGAAAAGCTGTGTGGCATGTAAGAGGCTGTGGTAACACGATGAATGTACATGTTCAAGTTGTGTGGGCGTATAATGATGTTTATGACCCGTGTATTCTGTTGTTGCCTGTAAACGTTCATAGCCCGCTGCTGTATTTTGTGTCCTTTTTATTTCAGTTTTCCTTTAAATCTCAGACTGAGAACAACTGACTTTGAGTTCATCAGTTTTGTCAAACAAGCCTTTTTTAACTGGCATGATATGAACAAGTACCAGCAATTGTGTCCTGTGCGTTTCACCTTTCCCGGGCAACGCTAAGATAAGTCAGTCAACAGCAATTCTGCTAAATTCCCTCAGCAATGCTCGTCCTTTCCCTCAGCAATCTCTGTGCCACAGATACGTGCCTGGGATGCTCCCACTGGTCTTTGCCTGTTGCCAAATATTCTGGTCCAACATGGCAAGCATGAGCAGTGATACATCTTCCCACACAGTGTCAACAAGTAAACATAGAACACAGAACTTCAGTATTCATACACCTTTCTGGATGCATAATGTCTTGTTCATTTGACGGATCTTTGTGTTTTTTTGTGATTACTGTCATAGTAATTTAATCTAATTTCCAGGTCACTGTGACTTTGATCCTTGATCCTTGGTATCTGTAAAAAAAATGTTCTGCTATTGACTTCAGCTAAGTCTTATTAAGTGCACTGCCTGTAACCACAGAGGTAAACTTCAAAGGTAAACCCAGAGTACAGAAACACTGTTAAACAGCAAATTGATCAATAACCACTACCACTGCAGTTGTCAGGTTGAGTTCAGTCTTTCCTTTCGGCCTTGACATTGATTTTTGCAGTGCTGTCTTTCAATTACTGGTTCTTGTTTACCTTTGAAAAGAAAAAGAAAAACAGACCAGACAAAGAACAGCTTCAGGGAAACATTTGTAAGCTCCGCTCAGTCTTGGCTTGCCACTTAGACACAAGCTGAGGAGGGAAGCGTGTGAAAAACCGAGGGGGGGAGTAAGTGGAAACTGGGACAGGGACACAAGAGATAACAGATCAAGACATATATGAAAAAGAACAAGGGTATCTATCTGTTCTGAGTCCATCTGCCAGTATCAGGAAGACTACAGAGAAACAGGGAAAGCCTCTCTCCACTGTGACCTATTGATTATGCCTCACAGCGTGTCCCTGGGCGGAGCTTAGATGACCGGTTCAGGCAGAGCGAGGGGACAAGAGCATAGAGAAAAAGGATTTACCGATGGCAGACGGTGAGTCACTGGGGAAAACGTGACAACAGCTTTGACTTGCAATTACGATGGTAACCAGCCAGAGGAGTCCAGAGAGCTGAAGGGTGTTCAGAGCAGAAGAAGAAGAGAATGAATACGTGTCCCCAGTTTCACGGGCAGGCAGCACAGCAGCAAACTAGCAGTATGCAACAGTGGACAGAAAGTGTGCAGAAGGGAGATTTCCCCATGTGGTGCTGCACATCTGCCACCAGCCTCATTAGTGTTAATGGCACATGTGTGTGTGCAGCAGTATCTGTGCTGCTGCGTGATTTATTCAGGTGTTTCTGATTACCCTGATCTGATTACCTTTCATTATGAGGTTACGGCATGGACTGCAGCTAGATCGAATGTTCCTTCCAACCATCTCTTTCTCTGGGTTTTAATGAAGGCTGCAGCACTTGCAGCACTTTCCAATACAACTTATTTCTGGTTTCGCCACTCCTCTTGCACTAGCCAAACGGATGCTGGGTTTCCAGGTCACCTCAGAAGGCCCTTATCCATTGTCTGATCAGTCACAACTGTTTTGGAGGCACAAGGTGGTCATAATGTTACGCCTGATCAGTGTACAGTATAACAGAAAGAAAGATTGCAGTAGTTTACACAGGATGAAATGTGTTCACACACTGTTTCCAAGTTCAAAACGCATAAAAGATGAACTGATTTTTGAGTTGGTTAAGCCATGACTGGTCAATACAATGTCATTCTTGAGGCTCATGTATTCTTTCTCATTGCCTTGTTGTAATGCCTGATGCTCTGCACTCACACTACCTGCCCTGCTTTCCCGTGGTGTCACCTGACCTTTCCTACAGCTATGCTTGCCTGCATTCACTTCTCCAATTAGCTACCTTGCAACACATACCACTGGCTCTTAATTTACAAGATTATCCTTGTGATGTTTGCTTGTACGCTCCCGGTTTTCCGACCCTGCCTGTCAGTTTTTTGCCACCTTGAAAGAAAACTTATTTTTACTCTCACCTAACGGTTGTTGTCTCATTTCTTATTCCCAAGCCATGACAAGAGTGAATTCTTGTGATAATGGGATGCTCTGTTCTGTTCTGTTTTAGGACTAGGTGAAAGAGTCCCTTAATGAACCTATATACTTGAGGCATGTGTGGATGGGCACTGTCATTCACTGATATTTCGATGATAGGCCCACAACACCTCCTGAGGGCTCACCGGCAACACCTGGGAGACCATCTTTGCAAATCTTGTTGCCTGCTCTTGCTGACCAAAGCTTCAGTTTGCCTGGGAGCATGGTCTTGTTGATGCTCTTGAGGCCACTCTTGGTATCTTGCCTAAGGTGGTCCATTTGTTCTGTGTCCCTGAGGGTGGCATTGAACCAGTGTACAAGACTGTTGACTGGCTTCTCTGACACTGTTGACTGGCTTCTCTGACACTGTTGGTATGGGTTCCTCACCAATGTAAAACTGGTTTTCCAACAGCTTCTCCTTGAACACTCCTGGACTTGCTCAGCTTTACTTGCATCCTGTCCTGAATTTTCCCATGCAGCTTGTTTAGCAGTCACCTCACACATGTCTTAGTTGTGGTGAGTATGGTCATGTCGTTCACATAAGCTCAACATACCATGTTGTGGTATACTTGTTTATCGATAAGCATAGCTGAACATACATGGGACGTTGAAAAAGTTGAAAGCTGTCCAGAGGAGATTGTGAGGAACTGATCTGAAGGCACTGGCGAGGTCCAAGTACACAACATGAAGATCTCTTCCATCCTTTTTGGCGGCTTGAAATAAGGTGATCACATCAATGTGTGGCTGGCTGCTTAGCTGTGAGGGCTTACTGACTACATTACATCCATGTTCACTTTTGATTGTACCTGAATGGATAAATGGCTAGACTGTTGCATTATTTAAAGCCTTTCTAATCATCTGAACAATTATTATAATTGATTCCCCTTCTCAGCAATCATATTTTTCTTAATAGAATGTTTTCATAGCTGATTGGAGCATGCTGGCTTGCATAAGACATCATTCACGTTTATCAGCTCTTGCAGCCCTGAAACTGGTTTTGTTGATAATCCATTTCACTGTACTATAAAACTGAATGTCGTTAACCGAGGAACGTGATAGTGTCACGTCTTGGGTGTTAACTGCCTTTTAACTGAGAAGGTGAGAGGAGTGGACAGCAGCTGATTTTGAGGGTCACTCTATATTCCCCTCTAAATAACCTGTGTCAAGCCTAATTTTTGGAACAATGTCTTGAGCTAATCCTTTTCATTTTGCTCATAAAGAAACTCAAATGAATGTGCTCTCGCCATCAGCACTCAGTTACAGAGATACCCTTGTCCAAGTGTGTGTATTGGAAATCCCAGAAGCAACTGTGACATTTATACGGTGGCACGAATTACAGAGTCATTCAACCACTGGGGAAATTGGTGGAAGAAGCAATAACATGACCTAGTCTCTGTTTCCCAAAAGCATTTTAAGCCTAAAATGATCTAACAATGTGAATTAAGATCATCTCTGGCTTAAAATGCTTTGGGAAGAGGGGATGGAGGATAATATAAATGCTGAGGTGATTGAAGACCACAGGGGGCGAAGCTTTAGGGTGCAGCAGGGAAGGAGTTGCTTTGTGCAAGTTGGTTTTGCATATTTGAAACCAAAAATATTTTAAATTTGATCATTGGCTTGAATATGGTCGAATTTAAGATTTGTATGTTGCACTGACCAACTGTAAACATATGAGAACACACATCTCTTGGTGTATGTTTTGTCTGCAAACAAAATGAAAGCCTTAAGTTTACCTGTTACTTATTTACCTCACGAGAGAAAAAAAATCAGGCTTTCAGACCGACTTTTCATCTTTGTTGTTTGTTTGCTTGTTTTTTGCTTTAGTGCAAATACATGACTGCACAGTGAGTGGTTGAAAAATGTATGCAAATGGTTATTCACAGGAAATGCATTCTTTAAAGCTACTCTGAAATGGTTCCCACCACATTGATGGGGCTGAACTGGATCCAGGCAGCCATGTTTAACCATTTCTCTGTGTTTTCAGCATTTCCTGTTTTATTTTCTATCATTTCAGATGTCTTCTCTTCTTCTGTGTGGTGGCTGCCCCTGATTGTTTGCCCCGCCCTCATGTAGCTCACCTGTGCCTCATTGTTCCCCTTGTATTTAGTCTGTGTGTTTCATTCCCCCTTTGCCACTTTGTCTTTGTACTCCACGTCAGAAATGTTCTAGTCTTTTCCTTGTGTGCTTAGTGCTTCTTTTTCTTTTGTCCCTCATTATTTTCTGGAGTTTATCTTCACCTGACTTTATATCCACCGCCTCATTCCTGAGTTGTGTGTCTGAGTCCTCCTCTAATCTGTTTTCTAGTCCTGTTTTCGGTTTTGGTTCATGTGGTTTAGGTTTTTATTTTAAGTTAGTTGGGATTCATTTAACATTCTTTAACCCTTGTGTGGCGTTGGCTGGTGGAAACCGGTTTAAGCGTTCAGACATGTATTTATGGACATATATTCATAATTATATTGTTTCCAATAGACTGTCAGTTTATCTGGGTTGGGGTTCTGTAGTAAAATGCACATGTACCTACAGTACATCCCAAAGCTAACCAAAGATATTATGCACAGAGATAGGAGAATTAAACAAAAAACACAATGGACTAGGGTTGTACAATTTAGATAAATTGGTAACTGCATATGGCTGCAAAAAGACAGAACCCAACACTGGTCTCTTGATATTCTAAAACATCCCAAATATTTTGGTGTGTAGTGAGTGGTTATCTGGACTGATTTCCCATTAAATGAAAGCAATGCCGCATAGCAGGCAGCTCTTTGACAAGCTTGAGGATGCCAGAGCCCCATCTGCCTGACCCACTGGAGCACCTGCAGCTCTATCGTAGCTACAATTATGTGTGAGTGGGTTATTAAAATTCTTGAAGTGTTTTTTTTTTTCACTCTAGGTCGCAGACAGTGGCACCATGTTGTGTGGTTGCATTACATTTTATCTCTAAAAAATAGTGGTTTGTTGGTAAATGTGAGCTAGCACAGGTAAATGTTTGAAATAAACCATGAACACTGTCCATATTCCTTATAAGGGACATGATGAACAAGCCCTGATTGGCTCTGAGGAATCTGAAAAGGCAGTAAAAGGGAATGTGATGGATCACTGCTTGTTCTCTGCAACTCCTGCCTCCAGCCATTGATCATATCTCTTGCGGAGGGTGGCAAAACACACTGTAACAGAGGAAGAGGGAACATTCTCAACTATGGCTATTAAAGTATTAAATTTCTGTGTTGCAGCAGCATTCAACACCATACATACATACATATATATATATATACATATATATAAAGAAGCTAAAATCAACAATATGAGTAAAAATAGAGAACTATAAAAGTATTAAAAGTGAATATTAAAAATAAATGTTAAATTAGCATGTCCAAGGTGTCATCTGTCACACACCGATGAGGAGTTGTACATCCCATACTTCTATCCCATAAGAAGACTGATGAACAGCCGTTGCATGTTGATTATGTGTTGTAATGCTAGCTCTGTGAATACAAACAAAGCCTCCAGACTGTCGTAAAAGTCAGTGACAACAAGACAGTGATTAAGGTATTTGTCAAGAAGCACACCTCCCGTAATTCATTACTCTTATTGATTGTAGGACAATCCAATTGTGAGGTTTATTTTTATTCTTTCCCTGTATTGGTTGAAACATGCCATAATTAAATCCAAATAGCGTATTATGTGATAAGAGTTGAGTCTGATCCAGACAATCCCAGCATATCCGGCAATCGTATAACCAGACATTTACATAATATGAAAATGTAAATGTATCTCTACTGAAGGCCCAAGATTTTGGTGAGCAAAAGTCTGTAGGGAGAGAGAAAGAGTTGAGAAGTCTTGTCATATTTTGCCAGAAATCAAGCTGACATGATGTTTTCTTCAAGCATCCTTGCAAACAGTTGATTTCTACCTTCGTCATCGTCATCTCTCGACTCCAACTCTGTTCCTGCATCTCAAGTTGCTAGCTGGACTCTAAATAATGATCAGTACATAAAAATAGGATGTCTTTGCCTAGATATTTATCATCTGGAGGTTCAGTTAAACTTAGTTCAATACATCCACTGGCTACACCATTTCCCCCAGAGATATTCTACAGTAGGCAAAGAGTTTCCACACTGGGCATCTGTGACTCAGTAGGTTGAGTGGGTTGTCCATGAAGCAGAGGGTTGGCATTTTGATCCCTGGTATGTGGACTACATGCTGAAGTGTCCTTGAACAAGACACACCAGTAGTTGGCACTGTGTACGCTTGTGTGAATCAGTGGGTAGTTGTGTTGTTATGACTGTAAAATTCGTTGAGTAGTGTTACAGCCCTGCTAACCCTAACCCTAACCCTAGCCCTAGGAGTAAGGGGTGTATGTTTAAAAGTTAACTTGTCAAAGCTAAAACAAAACAGTGTTCCCTTATGTAAGCCTTTCACATCCACAAGCTGTTGTCCACGCCAACAGCTGCCTCAAAAGGGAGTAGGACCAAGCTTTTACATAGCACTACTAATGAGGACACCAGTCATATTGGTGGCAGAGGATGATCGGATGGATATGGAAGGTGGTTGAGGAGGAACCAGGAAGTCAGAAACCAGTCTTTGCAGATTTTGAAAAGAATAGGAGTACACACAAACAGACAGGCTTCAGCAGATGTTTGTATGACGACTGAAAGACTGGGGATCACACACTTAACAACTGCACCTGATGAGGGATCACACACTACATGATTTGTAAAAACCATCTAAAGCCAACTGAGTGCATCAAACTCTCGTGGAAACTCTCACAAGGGCGACAATCTCTTTTTCATTGGCTGTTGGCAACAAGTGTTTGAATTTTTTGAGCCGAATCTGGACGAATTTGCAGTTGCAAACATGTTTGTCTGCCACTGAGGTCGTCGTGGGTAGTTGGCACAGATTTTTGCGCCAACTACCCACGGCGACTGTCCCCAACTAGTGCAGGCTGTTGCAAACTTTGCCCAGCTAGGAATTGTGAGTAAAATCTGGCAAACAATCTTGTAGTGTGGCATCATCTTTACGCACTCTAGAGAAACAAACTCTTAAATATTTCATTATGCCACATATTAAGTGAGGGCTCAAACTTACCATTTGGGTTATAAACTTTCCCTCGCAATAAACTCAAGTTATCCCAAAAGGTTAGCTTCATTTAAATCCAGTGTATCTTTAGAATGATTAATGATCATTTCCACCGAGATGTCCTCTGAAAAAATTGAATCTGTTCAGCAGAGAGAACTGGGAATTAAATATGCTTAAAGCTGAAGGTAGACAATAAGGAGGCCACGGAAACTTTTCTCTTTTCATTCCAATCAACTTCATTCAAATCAATTTTCACATCTTTTTTTATCGCTGTTTTAATCTTTTCGATTTCGAGTTTCTGTGGCAAGGGAGCACAGGGTTTTGTAGCACTCTAAATGAAAGAATACATTCCATCCTGTGAAAAATAATATATGTTGTTTTAATCTGGACATTATAAAAGAGGATATTTATATTTAGTCTGCAATTGAAATGACTACTACTACTACTACTACTACTACTACTACCATCCGTGCGTTTGTGTGTCATCTGGGCAAAATGTGATCATGATGTTAAGAGGGAATTAAAGTGAAGGCCGAGTTTGATGGGTGTGATCCCATCAGTGAGTAGTGACTGCTCAAGTAATAATGTATTCATGGGTGCTGAGTAATCATGGATCATTTTGAGCACTTTTCACGTTTTGGGCCCAACTCATGTGACTCCCATAATAAAAATGCAGTCAACTGTGCTTCATCAAATGCCATAATAATTTATGAAACACAATTACACCATCACACACACACACACACACATGCATATTTGGACAACTCAGGAGTAACATAACATTTTGTCACACCTCTCTAGGTGGGGCCCTAACATCAAGAACGTTGACCCTGCAAGTATGTTTTTTTTTTTTTAACTAATATGTCACAATTCATCTGTTTTCGTTGCACCATATGCACCAATATGAAGCTTTCAGCTGATGTCATCCCATCTCAAGGAGACCTAGTATTAATGGAACTTGGTGTGATTGAGATACACACAACTTGGGCTTTGTTTTTGTTCACCTGTAGAGCTGCTTACAAGCCACCACTGAGGTGCTGAGCTGAACTGTTTTGCATAATATTTCACAGTGAAGTAACTCAGGTTCATGAAATATTCATTCTGCCACTTTACAACAACCTTCACACAATCCTTTCTGAGTTATGATAGTAGATTTGCAAAGACGTGCCTATTTGCAAAAATAGTATTTCGATGCGGCCTCTGCTGACTTTTAAAACGGCTTAAAAGTTTAACTTAAAAGCAGATGTGACGTTAATGACACTGTTCTGGTCTCTTTTTCACGTTCAAAAACTCACAAATAACCTGACCTCATCACATGCGCTATATGTATAAGGCTGCACATTGTTCAGTAAGTGCAGGAGAACTGCATTGCCCATCAGTTTTGGTCCTATTTTAGACTTTCCCAAAGTCTTGCCTCGCGAAAACACACAGATCAAAGCAGCCAGCTGTCTTATTTACCTTTCAGAATATGTTGCTTCTCTTCAGTGCTGAATAACCGCGGTTGAGTAGTCTCAGGAATAGACTTTCTTAAATCTTACATCCCCATCAAAATTTATTGATGTTGAGGGGGATCATCTGCGCTCGACTGATGTTTGGTTTTAATTATGTCTCTTAAACATGAAATAAATGTTTTGATGTGTCCTCGGTGAGTGGCTGACCTTGAAGCACTAACACTCTGGCTGACTGTGGAGACACATATCACATATGGATTTCTGAGAGGCCCCGCGGTGTTGCTGGAATGTGAGATTATGCTCAGCAAAGACTGTCTGCTTCATCATAACCCCAGGCTTGAGTAACCATGCGGTAAATCAGATATAGGCTCATGCAGTCCAGAAGTGATCAATGCAGGTCACATCACAATGGCTTGTATCTCACCTTTTTTTTTGATTGTTTGTTTTTTTACAAGGATGATTTCTGTCATTTTAGGTAGTTAATATGATAGTGATGCATGTTCCAGCGTCAATTGATCTGAGAAGATTTATTTTGGTTAGTTCAATATCGATGTTTTCTCTACGTGGCTCCACTCTTGGAGTGTACTGCACAGACTTTGACTCCGAACATCCAAGATGGCATCGCTCGTATCCCTGGGAAAATACCGTCAGTTTGGCCAATGCAGGGAGGTGGGGATGCATTGTCCTTATTTATATACAGTCTATGCTTTAACCTCACTGGAGATGTATTTATCTTCATCTTATTAAGTTGTTTGAGGAAAAAATCTGTTAACCATGGTGATAATTATTGCTTTACAGTACGTACAATACAGTACAATATGACTATTACTACTAATAATCTTGCTGTTCATGGTTTATTAGTCTACTCACATTACTCTTCTTTAGATACAGCATTGTGCTGCATAGCAATGCATGTTAAAGGACATAGAGTGAGAATGTGTGTTTATAGCTTTCAGAGGTTTTTTTCTCTTCCATTGGCTGATTGCCATAGCAGCATTTAACCGTGACATTCTAACAATTCTCCTCCACTGGGTTTTATTTCAGTGTTTTCCATTGCTTGGACAATGTAAAACCAACTAGTATTTCACAAGAACGAAGCGAATGTTCCCCAGCTATAAAATGTAAAATGTGCAGATTTATCTCAAAAGTAGAGCTCTCTTTGTCAGCAAAGAGGATGGTCTCCCGTGACGTTTTGAGTGGGGTCACGTTGAATCGAGCAAGTTCCTGTGAAATCCGAAATTGTGACGTCAGAGGAGTCTCTGGGATAATCTCAGTTATTATGTCTGAAAGCCCACCTTCTGCTCTGAGCGTATAAATAACTGGGCGACAAGTCAAATCCAAGCTTTTGTGTGATACAATATTGTACTCAACCAAAAGTTGTTAGGATTGTAGCACTGGCAACTCTGCGCACCATCACCATCAATGCATGTTTTATAGGCATGCCAAAGCCACGGAGTTTCTGTACGAATTCTCCCAAAGCAAAGTTGTGTTTAGCTGAACAGCATGAAGCAATGATGTACCCGCATGTAAGAATCTTGTTTCGACATAGATGATTCATACAGATTGCTGTCTTTCAGGGTGAAATTATGGATGACACAGTAGTACAAAGGAAGACAAATACTGTATACGAGGAGAGAAATAACCAAATGGAGATAAATGAGCTGACTGTGGCTTAACAAACGCCAATTTCTGTGAGAGAAATCAGAATTGTATTTGGGCATAATCATATATATATATGCTCTACTACTGTCAAGGTTTGATTGATGGTGTGTTGCTGAGATGGTTGTGTTTTTTTCTTCCACCTTAGCTGACCAAATATGTAATTACTGAGTGACTGAGTTTGTTTGGAAGGTCAAGAGTATTGATGGATCCTTCCCTTTCGCAGTTACTGAGTCACTGTCCACCTGAGGACAGTCACAGGGTTAGAAAAGATTTTATTCTGTTGCCGTGATATGAGTTTCTATTATTTTTTGTGTGGATGTGCAGGGAGTTCCTTGGACATCTTCACTTAGTCTCTATCCTGACTTACAGTGTGAATTATTACTTCATACTTACATGTGTTCGATTCTCACTCCATGCAGTTTACCATAGTGGTGTTGGTAAGATGCATTTGACTGTAATTTGAGGGGTCACTGCAAACAGTCTGATTTATCGTGGTACTAATTTAAAATGTTGCAAAGCACACAAATGTAACATGCACAGATCAGGCATAACATTATGACCATCTTCCCAATATTGTGTAGGTCTCCCTTGTGTCTCCAAAACAGTTGTGACTCATCAGAGAATAGACATGGACCTTCTGAGGGTGTCCTGTGGTGTCTGGCAACATAATGTTGTCGTGGGGGCCTTTGGGTCCTATGGGGTGAGGGGAGGGTCCTCTGTGGATCAGGCTTGTTCCAGTGCATCCCACAGATACTTGATCAGTTTGGGATCTATAGTGACTTTGGAGGCCAGGTCAACACCTTGTGCTGTTCTTCAGGGTTTTTTTTAGTTGTTCCTAAACCATTTTTTTGTGTGTGTCTGTGTCAGGCTGCATCCTGCTGGGGATGGCTGCTGCCATCAAGGAGTGTCATTGCTATGGTGACTTGTGGGCTATTGTGGCTGGGTACTTTAGACTCTAGCTGAGTGACAAGGTCATTGAAACCACAGAGCTTTTGCAGTTACAAAACAATGGGAAATTCAGGGCAGCAGTGTTTTTGTTCTGCTCTTATGTGAGTTAAGCTTTAATTGGCTTTTTTAAAATAGCTAAACCTATGCGGAAAAATAAGTAAAATGTTATTTAAGTAGACTAGACACCATTAATTCTGTCTTTCTTTAATGTCTAGTGTCATATTTGGTTTTTGATTAATATACCGTCCTCTTTTACCTTATTATGCCCGTTTTTAAAGCGCTGTCTCTCGTTTGCCCACTGATTCAATTATGTCCACTTTTATCAAGGTAATTACATGAAAATGTTTCATTAAAACCTTCACTTGGGCAGAGGGGAGCTCACTGAGAGCAAGCTTCCTGTTTTTAGCTCCTTATGCAGTCATATCACTGTATGGCACCGACAAATGACAGTTTGTCATTGTTAATGTTAATATGTAATAAATGAATAAATAGTTTGGTTGTCTTTGATTAAACTGTGATGCTCTACGAAGTATTTCCTTTTATGGTTAGGGTGGTAGGAGAACTGCAGAACTGGAATGTGAAAGGGAGATGGGCATGAGGTAAGAACAGCGTAATTGAATTTTTGTATTTATTTGTGCAGATGAGCATGAACACATGATTTTCATCACCTCGTGCCCCGATAAATATACTTGAAATGGCACATGATCTCATCTTCCATGAGGGAAATGATATCATTTATGTAAGGCTGCATTCATCCACGCAAGGTGAAGCTGGGTGGAGCAGAACAAACACGTGTGCTTGAATCCAGATAAACAGAGCACGTTTGATTTCCCATCATACACAGTGAATATGTGGCTAGATATGCCTGCCAGAATAAATATTCCATGGCAGTGGCAGTTGTTTGGTCAGGCTGTTTTGACTCATCCATCCCCTCTGTTCTGTGATGTGAGGTTTTACTTCCTTTACCAACTTGCCTTTTCGTATAAAGGCGAATGAAACCGAAACAACAACATTAACTTAATGGTCTTATCATAATGTCACCACAAATAGCACAGGATGTATCCAAGTAAGTAAGCACAGCAGACAGGGAAAAAGCCGGGGGACAAGAAGTCTACGAGAGTTACACAGTTATTCTAAATCAAGGTTTGATTAAAGAAAAACACTGGTTGGAATTTACCCTTAAAATAAAGTTTTTAATATCCATCTTAGGAGAATATGTTTAACCTTCGAATTGAGCGTGTCAAAATGGACCGGAGCAAAGATTTTCTTTGACAAAGACTGGCCTTATTAAGTCTTGGGCATGTACGGAGAGCTGGTATGAATCCAGTCATGCTTTAACCTTGGTTAAAGCTTAAGCCTCGGCCCTCTGGTGCCCTGTTTCTGATGGCAGGCCCTTGTTATAATTATGCCACTAGGCTTCTCTTACACTCATCGGCCCTTAAAATGGTAATCACACACAACTCTAGTTCAGGGCAATTTTAGATGCAGCACAATCCATTCTGCATGCAGTTCATGTGATTTGTTCCTTGTTTCTTTGTACCCTCCGGTCAACCCAAGGAACTCATGGAGGGTTCATGGAGATCCTGATTAGGTGTATTGTTTGAGAAGCAGGTAAAACCCTTCTCTTTCTGTCTGCTTTTCTTCTGCAGAAGGGAGAACTTGCAACAAGGTTACTGATCTGCATTTGTTCTGTCCTGTGGGCAATTCGAGCGCTGGAGTTAAGATTGCAGTTTTGTCACAGTGGGGACTTTTTACCTTGATTAAAAGTCACTTGAGGTTTGATGTAAGTTCTACTTGCTATAGTTTTCTGTCCCCTTAAAACTCCATCTAGTGGTGACCCTGGCGCTGGCTGGCCCTGTGTGGAGTTTGCATGTTCTCCATGTGTCTCCGGGTTCTCCAGCTTCCTCCCACCATCCAAAGACATGCTCACTAGGTTAATTGGAGATTCTACATTGGCTGTAGGTGTGAGTGTAAATGGAAATTTATGGGAAGAAAACAAATTGCGACCCAGCTGCAGTACCTCCGTGGACCCCTAGGGGTCGCAGACCCCCTGTTGAAGACGTCTGTTTTAGAGAACAGTAAAAAAAAAATCATTATTCAGTTGCCTGAAACGTTCATTTGTGTTTAATCCTTCTTTGGACTCCTCATCGGCAGTTTCTATAAACTGTTTTGACCCCAATCCAACACATTTGTTTACCCATGGCTGCTTATAATTGAAACTTAACATGAAGCATGACCAGAAACTCTTTTGATTAATGAGAAATGACTAGAGAGAGATTATTTCGGAGTCAAGGTACAAAAGGGACTAACGGCTGATACACTGAGCTGTGGTTGGCTTTTAAGTCTTACCCCACAGTAGGAAAATTGGAGCCATGACCCACATTTCAAACAATTTAGCTGTGAGATTAAGTAGTGGTGTACTTCAAAGGAAGTGAAGAATGCGTGGCCGTGGCGCCTTGAGCAATGCGCACCGGTCCACCTCGAAGTCGGTGGCTAACCAGCTCACATGTTTCTATGGGAACGGAAAGAGAGCAGCCATCTGGGTTTATTTCTACCCAAAGGAATCCTTTCTTTGCTCTGACAGTGATATCCTCAGCTGATAGTTCTGGTATATTATCTGGTTTGTGTGATCATTGCTCGCCACTGATCCTCATTTTCAATTTGTCCTTCCCTCAGACTTCTCCTCTCAGGCTTTCACTCAGCCTACGATTTCGTTTCCTTCCCTTCGAAGTCATTTTAGTCAATCCCTCCTGTCCTACTCTTTTACTCTCTCCATCCCCATCTCACTGCTTCCTTGCATATTGGACAGCGCGGTCCTGACTGGAGTTTTGGTTTCTAATGGGGGCATTCATTAGATGTGAAAATAGACAGAATCGAAGCTGATGGAGAAGAGAGAGTGCATGGCTGGAAACGAGTGGGTGGTTTAACGTTGAGTGCTTGTGTGGTGTTTGTGTGTGTGTGTGTGTGTGTGCACGCCAGCATGTGTGGGAGAGTGACTAAAAGCAACCAATAGAGATAGCAGTGTGTCATGAAGCTCCAGCATGGTGCTCAGTCAGATCTCGGGATACTGTCACATCCTATCTTCCTCAACACCGGCCTCTGTGCTCTGTGGGCCAGTGAGGTCTACAAGACATCACGGAGATGTAGATATAAATACTCCATCGTCCTAGCTGCACCTTCTACTTGTGTCCCGAGGCGATGGCAGCTTCAGTCCACAGCGGTCTATTGATCTGAATAGGTCATTAAATGAGATTTGTTAGTTGATTTAAGCAAACAGCGTCAATAATCTGAAGGTTGAGTTGATGGCTTTTAGCTTGTCTGAATGAGATGTTGGGATAATTATTAGAAAAGTCCAAAAAATATCAAAGCAAAGCACAAAACAGTATTCACTATCCAAAAAATGTCAGATTTTCGTTAAGTCAAATTTTGTCATTCACTTTCTTCACGTTCTGTGATATTTAATTAAAATTCATGCGATAATATAATGCGTTATATATATTTACCCAATCAAAGTAGTTTTCTTCTTTTATTTTGCTTATGTGAACTGGTTGAAACAGGTTTCAAATTTATATAACATTTTATTTATTAAAAAAAAGGTCTGTAAAATAAAAAATAATGATAAAACAGAACCAAACAAACCTTGGCCTCTTCAGCAGCATTTGTTTCAGCTGCATTTAATCCACCTTTGCTGCCTGCAACCATTTGATTAGTAACAAACTCACAGTACTGGTGTATATAATATAATTATTTTCTTTTAGTCTCCTCAGTAGATTTATAAGGTACAAAAAGTGCAAGTCTTTACCCATTTTTCATGCAGCTGTTAAATTTTAATCCTTCTTCTTATAAATATAATGATCATGTGGCATTAAACATGAGGAGGTCGGTGGCACGGATGCAACAGGAGTCTAACCAGCAACCCACCAGCTGTCAAACACCTGAGCTGAGCCGACGAGAGCGCTGGCCTGTGTTATTACTGTGAGGTGATTACACAGCATGAGGTGAGGGTTGTTGAAAAATGAAACCTTATTTGGAGAGGAGTTCTTTTTTTGTATTGCCACATCCTCAACTGGAGGGATTTCGGGGCGAGTCGGCTCAGGTCTGGCCCTTCGAGAGGACATGAGGCCTCACGCCATTTGCAGATGGCGGCCTCGGGGCAGCTTTGTCACACAGTCAGACTGATCTCGTCGTATGTGGATCACGGCATATTTTTAACGTGATATTGAATTTAGACTCATCTCAAAAGGGGGGATTTGAGATCCGGCAACGACTTCATGCGCCCGAGCGGGACATGTGTTAATTAACCATTTTTAAAGGGACATTGCACATTTATCGGACGTCATTCAAGTGTCAGGACACAGATAATCGGAAACTCTCGGGCTATAAGCTGTACACGCGCTGAAGACGGCTGTCACTCATGTCAGCAAGAAGCTGGAGGGCACTGAGATGGAAAAACATGTAGACATGCAGTTTGTGTTGTTCACATGCCACTGTCTGAGGCCCAGCCAGCTTAAAAAAGGATGTGCTGCTGCCTCTCTGTGGACACTTGTCTGAACTCCATCATATTAAAAGCACCATTCTCATTTTACAATCGCCTCCTTCCTCACTCCCGAATGTGAAGACCTTACCGTGTCCTCAGAGCATGCATTATATATTCTAAGTTACAACATTTCATAATACATTGAGCGAAATTTCAGCTTCAAGGAGAAATGGGGAAATCCATCATCATACTTCTCCTTAAAGTGGTTTCATTTAATTTCATCACAGAGCCCCACGGGGCGCGCTGCACCAGTGTCTCGGATGGCGCTCGCTGACATTAAAGGCCGACTGAAGCCTTTCATGTGGTTTTTATTGTTGTTTCATCGTGTTTGCATGTGTTTGGTGGATTGTCTTGAAAGACTGCCACCCTATGGTTTCAGCGTAAGTGGAAGCAACAGTGGTAGGAGGCGTGTGGGTGACACTGCGGGGACGGAGCTGGATCTTTTGCTGTCTTTCCCAAAAATCCTGCCTCCTGACCTGAACTGAAATGAATTCCGCGGTAGGGTGGCACAGTGGCGTGGTGCTTAGCACTGATGCCTCGAATCCATCGGCCAACGTTCTCTCCAGGTACTCCGGCTTCCTCCCACCATCCAAAGACATGCTGGTTAGGTTCATTGGTGATTCTAAATTGGAGGGCCCGCGTTTGTGTTTTCCCCCTTGTCTTGTTTTGTGCATGTTTCTGCAGATACCTCAGTGGGCGGGTCTAATTTGGAGCAATTGGGAGCACCTGACCAGTCTCCCTGAGCTGACAAAACCAGGCAGTCACAGTCCTCACTCTCTCTCTCTCTCTCTCTCTCTCTCTCTCATCTGCCACCTGCACTCCAACCTGGTTTTGTGGCTGTTGGCTTCAGCTTGTTTGTTTGCGTTAACACCTTCCAACACTACACATATATTATCATGCACGCGTCAACAGACACACTGATTCTCACACTCAAATCTCATTAGTTCTAATGGGTTCTTTTGGTTTGCTTTAATAAATCAGTTGACCTTTATGTTTAGACCGTGTTTCTTTGTCTTTTGTCATGGCTTACGAGCCGGGTCGTGGTCCCTTCACAGGACAAGCGGTTACATATGATGATGACAGTGAATTCCACAGTAAAAGAGGCCTTCATAAACAGTCTCCCCATGACGCAGAGAAACTGTGAGAGCATCTAATTAACCACAAAGTCTATATCACATGTTAGCGCAATGCTTTTGTGGTTTTAGCATATCATTTAATGCAATGCGGTGTGGTGGAAGTATGTATAATAATGTCTTCCAATGAAACACAATTAATCCTATTTTGGAATCTGTAGCTGCACTCAGACTTTGAACAGGCTGACTTTTGCAAACAGGCCTTTGATAACAGCTGATAACTTTCTAACAGATAACACCATCTTATTCATGTTAATGCTCCCTCCATCCGTATTATTGCACATTATACCGGTAATTTATATTACCTGTATGCACATGGTGTACATTTACTTCTATTTCTATTACTTGCAGATTTGCACATGTGCAAAACTTGTGTATTTTATATTATTATTTTATTTGCTTATAACTTTCTTACACCTATTTTAGGCAAAGTAATTTCCCTTGTGAATAAATAAAGTCTGTCTGAGTCTAAAGGCTCTTTTATAGCACTGCGGGACATAGACAACGTAACTCATGTACGCAGCCTGCACCGGTGTGACCCATTTGTACTTGTGCATCCTTTTTGCCAGTCGGGTTAATTTTTGTTTCTACCTCCTGCTTCACTTTCAACAATGGCGACTGAAACTTTCACCAACAAGACGATTCAAGCAAATGTTTGTGTCTCCAAACCTCCTCAGTTAACCTCTCCTCGATGTGTTCCATCTGTATTGATCCAAAATAATAAATTCAAAAATTGCAGGGATGGAGAAGCAGCTGGACAAATACTAAAGCAGAAACACCCTACTACCAACTGGACCAATCACAGCTCTTGCGGTTTGAGTTTCTAGGGTCTACATATGCTCTGCGCTGTCACCGCAGCTTCTAAACCACTTATAAGTCAAAAATGCGCACTAATATGAGTAAAATTGAATCCATAACGAATTAGTATTCTGTCCCCTGTGAGAAAATGCTGTATGTCAGCAGAAACCCTAATCACTAGAGATATCAGTACCTTTGTACACACAGAGAGCTATCACCTGTTACAGCATGGCAATGAATGTTATTGGAAATAATTATGTAGCTGCATGATACTGTAAAATAAAACCAGACAAGCACGGAGGAGACGATGGACCTCTTGCTTTTTTTCTCATTAATTTCCAGTTTTCAGTATTCTCTCAGCATGCCTGTTCTTTTACCTGATTAACAACAAACAGCTGCTAGGTTATCATTCGCATGCTCTTCTATTTTCATTTTTATTACAGTGTTTAGATCTCTCATTTGCAGCTCTCGTCATGAACAAAGCGCTGGTAAATGAGTGATTCATCATAATAATATAACCGAGGCGCACTGTCCTCAAAAATAATCTCATGCAATCCACCTGCCCCGGCCAGACTCACGCTCCTTCATCTCTGCAATCTATTAGAGATCCTCAGATAAATGAAGTCTTCCTGCTTCATTTGGAGCTCAGACGCCTCACCTCTATCCAGCCATTGATTGGAGATGTGTTCAATAATTCAAATAATAGCATTGGAAAAGAGCTTGCAATTCATCATCAGTCAAGCCATTTTGGTGTTAGGCAATGACCCTTGCAGGCACGCCTGCTAAATCATTTTATGACATAATGAATGGGGTCATTTGTAACTGTGTCATGCTGTGATTACCTTTTTCTGACTACGGAGCCGACTAACCTCGGCGTGAGTCTCTGAGTAAAAAGTTTTGCTCATGAGAATCATAAAAACCTACATAAAACTGACATAAAAATGCAGTGATGGTAGATCAGAAGACTTATGTTATATTTGAGAAGAAACATTGAAATATATACTCAGCGTTTAAAGCTGTGGCCGTGAAGGAGTCTGAGGGAAGATCTCAGATCATCTTGGTTTAGGCTGCATCATAAATTCTGTAGTAAAACTATGAACATGGTGGTTAGCACTGATGCCTCACAGCAAGAAGGTTCTGAGGTCGATTCTCACCCAATGACAGCTGGGATAGGCTCCAGCCCTGACTTCTATTCGATAGTAGTTCAGGGGTAGCTGGTGAAGGTACATGTCCAAATTAATATTCTGGTGGTGAGGGGCTCATCGTTTCCAACAAGAACAGCTGCAGCTTCCTGGCGTGGCTTAGCCAGGCACAAGTTCTAATACGAATCCATATGGATTTCATTATGCGGCGTCCTTTAACCGATAATGAGATGTGCAGGCCTACAACCAATCAACCTCAGCCGCGCCCACATGACACATATGACTATGTTACTCTTCTGTCCATCACCAGAATAAAGCACGGCCAAAAGATTTTATTGATCTCTGGCGAGGTGGGGCATAATCCGTTACTGACGGGGACACCCCAGACCAGCTTTCAGGGGAAGGTCAAGCTTGCTTCATTTTCACAAGTTTGAAGATTGATCGTAGCCAAGATTGCATTTGTTCGGCGTAAAAAGTGTCCACTGAGTACACACCATCCTAGTACTCACAGGGCACGGCATATCATCTTACTTGCGCTATTTGAGAATAAGACAGCATGTTACTGTACTAAAAGAAATATGTTGAAAAATAGCACAAATAAAATTAAAAGATGTGAACCTTAACACAGCAGGAGAGGGTTAGTTAAGATCGTGGCTCAGTTGCATTATTGGAAATGGTAGTTAGTGGTCTGTATCTAGCATAAACAGTAGGTCTGGACCCCTATTGTCACCTGTGTGTCAATAATAAGTTGTTATTACATGTCAATTATTATTACAATTGACATGTTGACCAGTCATAATAGGAACAACACATTTGTGACCAGTATACTTTGAGGAATACTGCATGTTTATGTTTCTTCAAGTTAAGAGAAATACACAGGAAGATGGTGACTGTAAACAGATGATCATCCAAAAATATAGTAATCAGAAATTATTATTATGGGGACATTCAAGGGAATAAAGGGGGTAGGGTAGGGGCTTAAATTAACATTCATGGGAAATGCTGCACAAAGGAAAGGCTTATCTTTGCTGCCGTGTTTGTAAATGTAATAACTATGTAAAGTGTATATTATTAAGCCCGGTTCTGCACCTCTGAGTTACAGGAGGCAGGATTTCATTACCGGCTAATACCACAAAATATGTGTAGAGCATCATGTGAAATTGGAGGTATTACAGTGTTTGGTGCATTTATCCTCCACACAGTACATATACATTATAGCATGTACAATATTTCCTCCTGGATTTGCAGCTACTGATAAAAAATAACGGAGAACAGTCTTAACAAGGTCAAATCTTGAGACTATTTAATGTTCCTTATGAAGTGTGTGACCTAGAAACTAGGCGCCAGTGACCGACTCCAATGCAGTGGAGTCATTTGTCTCATTTTCCCAAAGTTACTAATCAATAACGTGTTTCACAATGATCGGTTAATGGGCAGCTTAGCCCCAGTTTTTATGAGGAGTCCGGCTGTTTGTAGCCTTTTGAAAGTTCAAACTAAATATTTGCGTAGTTACTTTTGTGTGGTTTGTAATTACATCGATGATTATGAGAATAGAATCACAAAAATGCGCCACGAATGCAGAAAGAGGTCTCTGTGGACCGGAGCAGGTGCTACTTTGCGGAAGTCAGGTGGCTCCTCTTTTCCAGTTTGATCCAGATTCCCTTCTCAGGCCGCAGGATGAGCTCTCCAACTGGGCGAAGCTCTTCGCGTTTCTGACAGGCTTCGACGCTGAAGTTGCGCAGAATGGACGCCAAGATGACCTTCTCCTCCATCAGCGCAAAACGCTGACCTGAAGAGCGTTACGATAAAAAGCACAAACACACAGTTGTGGCGTAAGACGCAGTTTAACAGCCTCGCTCAGAAATGTAAGCGTCGTGAAACTGCTCTCACCAATGCAGTTGCGGAGTCCAGCTGAGAAAGGGACGTACGCGTAGGGTGGCCTTCCCACTGAATTCTCAGGCAGAAAACGGTCTGGTCTGAACTCCTCGGGCTCGGGGAAGTATCGAGGGTCGCGGTGCAGAGCGTAGGTGATTATGATTGCATTTGCACTTTTGGGAATCTTGAAACCGTCTACAAACAAAATCACATTTTCATTATTGAACAATAATCCAATGTGCAAGAAACACATGCATGTCTGATTGTCAGAACAGTATTCTAGTCAAAATAACACCATCATATTCCCAGCACTGAGCTAATGGGAAATAATTATCCTTTATCGCGTTATTTTTTTTTTGCGGTAGTGGCATGGTTCCGAAGCTTCAGTTCAGAGTTCATTATTTATTGCACACGGTTACAGTATGCTGTTTTAGGAGCTCTCTGTGAATCTGCAAAGAGAACTCGTCCCCAAACACAACATCAGATACAGAAATATACATAAACAAGAGCTTAGCAAGCTAACGCTAATGCTACGATGAGTTGAGGAGGGAAGACTGAGGGCATAAGGCCGCACTAGATGACTAGAGGATCAACTGGTAGCAAACATATGAGGCACTGATAGGCCAATGACATGATGCTGTGACTTCTGGTGTCCAAAAATAAAACCTAAAATTGCCAATTGTTGTGAGGTAAATAGTCTTAAAAAAAGCCAGGTCTGAATTTTTTGCTAACAAGCTTTGGTTTCACAGTTGACACAGGATTTGAGGTGTTTTTGCTTCACTTTGCCTCAAAAATCCTGCAGCATTCACCCGTGCAGCACACACTCATTCACATGTTGCAAAACGCTGAAGATTTCTCATATATCTGAAGGAGCTGGCTGCAGCAACCCCCTACAGTGAGCGCTGTGTGACAAGGGAGAGACAGATTTGATATCAAAATATCAGAGGAAGCCTGGCTCGCTTTCCTATTAGTGGGGAAAAAAAGAAAATAGCACCAGCATGGGGGGATTCGCGATCAGCAAAATGAACATTTCATTCACATTTCATCACTTATCTGCAACTCACTGATGTGGCAGTCTTCACCGAGGCTCCGGGCAAAGAAGGGAACCGAGGGAAACAGTCGCAGAGCCTCCTTGATCACGCACTCCAGGTATCTCAGCTTCTTCAGGTCGTCCGTGTTGACTGGCCGGTCGGATGTACCTTTGGACATTAAGTAAACACTGCTAATCCTTAGATTATCAAGTAGATTATCAAGTGGAGGAACAGAATTTGGAGTCAGGCAGCCTTTGATCGCTGTCATATACTCGAGCTGGATGCAGTTATTGATAGAAAAAAAAAACGATAAGATAACAAAAAGGTTTACACTGAGAACATCACCCTGGTGTCTACAGTAGCTGCAAGGCCCGCTAGATTACATCATGAAAAAACCACATGGCAGTGAATTAGAAAGCACGGATGAGCTCAAATAAAGATGAGTCAAAAAGTAGAAAAATAAAATGACATTATAGTGAGAAAGAGAGCGATGTGTTACTGTTACCGAACACCTCCTGGAGCTCCTGCTGAACTTTGTTTTGCACCTCAGGGTGGCTGCCCAGCAGATGTAGAGCCCAGTTCATGGAGGCTGCTGTAGTATCATGGCCCTATGAAATAAAGACTGTTGAATACAGATGTTTAAAAAAGAACGCAAATTCATTTTTCTGCCTCAAAATTGTCACACAGCCAAGCTGCAAATTCTTCTTTCTTATTAGTAACAACCCCTTTTGACATTTAGTCCATTGTTAACACAAAAAAATATTTAATTGTGCAGCTTTAACGCCTTCAGTACAGTGTACAGTTTCTTTTTTTAACACTGTAACCCTTCCTTTGAAAGACTTTACTTTATCATCTGGAGCACCATTAATCATTCTCGGACGCTTGAGATGTGCAACGCGGCAAGATACGCCTTTTGATTAGCGTGAACAGCACCTTGTGAATTAGTTTGGCAATGTAACAGGCATTCATTCTGGGGTTGTTATTCCCATGCACTGACCCTAAACATGAAGGTGTCCACTTCCTCCTGAATGTCCTGGTGGCTCATCCTGCTGCCGTCCTCATATGTGGTCTTCAGGAGCATGTCCAGAAACGCTCGACGTTTCTTCCCCTGCTCGGGCTCGCTGTCCGATTCGGTGTAGGACGTGTTCTCTGCTCTCTCGGTTATCACCTGAAATCAAACAGGGTTGGGTAACGTTGGGCGACTGTCCCCTCTGCATGTCTCCTGCATGACCTGACGCCATCACTCACTTTGTATGTAAAGGAATGGAGGATCTTAAGGGTCTTGTCATGGTCCCGGCCTTCACTAAAGAGCTTGTAGATGAGGTCCGACCAAAGCCACGGTTTCCTCTGTCTGCGGCTGACAATGTCGCTCATTCTGGTTGGGATGAAGGCAACAAGCATGAAAGAACTGGTCTAATCATTTCCACTGATTATTGTCTGTGTGGTAGGAAACAGAAACTCACCTGTAAACACTGGTCACATACTCTGAATCAGAATTACTCTGGGCGTAAATTTTCTTCCCCATCGCAGTTTCTGAAAAGACATTTTCTAAATCCAGTCAAAAGCTCTGGGTGTACTCCGGAGCATTCGTCATGCGCCATAAGAGGTAACAGGTTTGTTGACACGAGCGCACACGCTTTCCTGGCATCCATGTGCTTACCACAGATAATGTCTAGAGCGCAGAGGGTGACGTGACTGAAGCAATTAAACGGGCCCTTCCCCGCCTGCTTCGCCAGCTTCTCCACCAGAATCTCAGCCTGCTCGTTCATCACTTCCAAGAAGTCTGCCAGGATGGAGAAGTGGAAGGTGGGTGTCAGCATCTTCCTCCGCTGACGCCACTTTTGCCCGGTGCTGATCGCAAGAGGAGCACAATGACAGCATCAAGTCTGGACACAAGGGACTACGCAGACAGGAGCAGATTGCAAAGAAGTTTCCTTGAACACATTATTACCGTTCCCTAGAAGCTCAACCCTTTCAGTTTTTTAGACCAACACTTTCGTAAAGAACCAGTTTAAGACAAAGGATTCCCTGTTAGTGCTGACTGTGGTGACACCTTGAACTTTTTCTGGTGTCAGGCAAAAATGAATACATTTAAATATCAGTTGTTACGCTTAGAATCTCCATAACAAGTTTATTTTTCTTTTATAGTGGTATTTACACCAATCGACCACAACATTATGACCACTGACAGGAGAAGAAAATAACAGTGACCATCTTACGACAATACAATGTCTTGCTGGGAAACTTCTGGACCTGGCATTCATGTAGATGTTACTTAGACATGTACCACCCACCTAGACCAGACTGGGCAGCCCCACCCCATAGCAATAACACTGCAGCCATCCCCAGCAGGATGCGGCCTGACACAGGCACACACACAAAAACGGTTTAGGAACGGCTCAGAAAACATGATAAACAGCACAAGGTGTTGACCTGGCCTCCAAATTCACCAGATCCCAAACTGATCAAATATCTGTGGGATGATCCACAGAGGCCCCTCCCCTCAACCCACAGGACCCAAAGGCCCCTCACGAACAACATCCTGTTTCCAGACACAGCAGGACACCCTCAGAAGGTGCATGTTCATTCTCTGATGAGTCCCGAGGGAGACCAACACAATATTAGGAAGGTGGTCATAATGTTATGCCTCATCAGTGCAGATCAGCGTATATAGCGTTTAATTTTCAGAATCTGATTATTCTTAATCTTCAGAGTTTTATTAGGATTCATTTAGTCCACTGTGACGTTGTCTGAGTTTGCATGTCCAGACTAGTTTTATTTTCTCCGTATTCATGCAACATTCATGACGTTTTAATCACCCCTGTCTGTCGCTAACAGAGCCTCAGGTATACAGTACCTAGTGAGCAGACCAGTTCCAAGCCAAGGGTGGAGGAAGTTGTAGGCATAGGCTTTTTCCATGTGAATGGGGTTTGACATAACAGTCTACAAAAGAAAAAAAAAACACACATATTATTTGAAACTGATTTGGAAGCCTGGAACAAGTTATTTACAAATACAGGCTGCAAATTGTAGCTGAGCAGAGTATGATTTATGATTTGTACCATAGTAGTGGGTATGCATGGTACCCTACGTGCAATAGGTGTCATTCATTCATTCATTCATTCATCTTCTGTAACCACTTGTTCCTGTTAAGGGTCACGGGTTCTGCTGGAGTCTATCCCAGTTGTTATCAGGCAAGAGGCGGGGTACACCCTGGACAGGTCGCTAGTCCATCGCAGGGCTAACACAGAGACACAGACAACCACCGACACTCACACTCACACTTACACCTACGGCCAATTTAGAATCACCAATGAACCTACTGACCATGTCTTTGGATGGTGGGAGGAAGCCGGAGTACCCGGAGAGAACCCACACAGACACAGGGAGAACATGCACACTCTACGCAGGAAGGTCTTGTCGACCCATAGATAAGTGTCAGTCAGATCTATTTATATCCTATGTGACATCCAGTTTAGAGAGGTGGAAGCAAAGTCCTCACAGTCAGAGCTGCCGTCCCAGTGAATGGAAGGGAGCTGTGGGTACGGTGTCAAGTGACACTGGGAGCCTAATGTTTTTGCTAAAAGGTTCCTCAAAGTTCAGCGGAAGTGTAACTTCCTGCAAATGAAGTGCAGCAGCTTCGAACAATGTAACTGCCTGTTCAGTCTCTTGTTGGCTCAAATTCATGTTTGCAACGGGGTGGCATGTGGACGTTAACATGTTGCATTTACAGTATAAATTGCGCAGATACTTTAAATCTGAATGCAGACGATATACCTCCACAGTTTCAGCATGGAACAGGACCACAAATGGGATGGGTCCAACCCAGATTTTAAGCAGCGGAGCGTTCCTGAACTGCACCGTGTAATCTTGAATTTGATTAAAGAAATCTGCAACAAAAGAGACAAAATAAATCAAGAATATTAGTGCAACACTGCAGCTTCTGCAGCCTTGCTGATTGCTTTCTTACCTCCAGCATTGTTTTTGAACTCCAGTGCGTTTCCAATGAAGGGGTAAGTTCTCCCCACCTCCGGAATTGGCTTCATCGTAAACCATTTGTGCAGGTAACCGCTCAGGAGCTTGTACGTGATGAAGGTCAGAGTAGCGATGAAGACGCTGACTCCAAGTAAAGGTACCGTG
Organism: Planiliza haematocheilus; assembly: GCA_005024645.1. Lineage (NCBI taxonomy): Eukaryota > Metazoa > Chordata > Actinopteri > Mugiliformes > Mugilidae > Planiliza > Planiliza haematocheilus. The sequence goes on along the minus strand of SRSE01001280.1, from coordinate 2,312,348 downwards.
TAAGTGCCGAGTGCAAGTGCCATTTTCACTCTGCAGTCTGTGTATTCAGTGAGGGGTGCTCTTAAATATCAGTCCCAGGCTGCCCTCACTGCTGTCAACGGAAATGACAACATACCGGGCCTTCACTCCTCCCACCCGCTGCTTATCAGTGAACATATAAGTCACTGTCTTACAGAGGTCCATTGTTTTGTGTTTTCATTTAATGCCCTGCAGTAAACTTAAAACTTCTATAACACATTTGTGGAGGAAATGGGACACATACCTAGCATGAGATGAAAATGAGACAGGTACACATAAAAGTGTAGTGACTTGTGTTGGTAGACATTATGTAAGATGTTAATTATTCACAGTGTAGCTGACCTGACCAAACAATGAACTCTGCTCGGCTTACTCCCCCTGTTGTGTAGGTCTCCCTCGTGTTTCCAAAACACTTGAGGGTGTCCTGTGGTGTCTGGCTACAGGATGTTATTAGGTGGGGGGCTTTGAGTCCTGTGGGTTGAGGGAAGGGGCTTTTGTGAATTTGGAGGCCAAGTCAACACCTTGTGCTGTTTTTCATGTCGTTTTTTTAGTTGTTCCTGAACCAGTTTTGTGCCAGTGTCAGGCTGCATCCTGCATCCATCCAGGAGTGGCATTGCTATGGGGTGGGGGTGTCTGGTCAGGTCTGGTCTAGGTGGGTGGTACATGTCAAAGTAACATCCACATGAATGAATGCCAGGTCCAAAGGTTTCCCGGCAGCACATTGTATTGTCACAGCATGGTCAATGTTATTTACTTCTCCTGTCAGTGGTTTTAATGTTGTGGCTGATCGGTGTATTATCTAAAGTATTTTTTTTTTATTATTTATTTGTTGACTGTGTTGGTTGAATGTACTTTTAGATAAGACTATCTCAGTAAAGACTAAAGTTCACAATAAGGAGCCAAGTACTGTCTGTTTGAAAATAATAATTGCACCTATGAGCTAGTTTAAACAGTTTTAGATGTAATTTGTTCAATTTCACTTTGTCAAAGACAAATACTCTGTTCAGTCAGAGAGAGGATTTGAAAAAGACCTTCATATTGAATTTTCTCAAAGTTGTACTTTTAAGTGATTAAATCTGAGTGAAAACAAACAGCACGCGTGAGGGAAACTTTGAACATCCATGCGGTAAAGGCAGATTGTGAAAACAAACTGTTCCAAATAACCATGACACTTACACTTTTATGCCAAGAATATATCTGGTAACTGCTAGTAAATTAACATTAAACATCAACAACTTTGTGAAAATGTACAAATCGTCGCCTCGATACTGGATTGGTTTTCTATTAAAAAGAATAGAGGATGTCATTTCTTATTTTGACCACTAGATGTCATGATATGCTCATTTTTTTAATCAGGCTGCAAAGAGTGGAACTGAATATTATCACCTGTTCTTAAAGGTACATAAGGCAGGATTGCGAAGATCCAGGACTTAGCCAAAAAAATTGAACATTGGCAATTTCTCAGTCCCTCTCCCCTTTCTGCTAAAGCCCAAAACGGTCGATCACCTGCTCTTAAAGAGAATTACATTTTCTTTTTTTATTTCAAATAATAAATATGTGTCTAATGAATAATGAATAGATGACAACTGTCAGAGGGAGAGTGTTTTATATGTATTCAACGTCAAATGTAAAAAGTACAAAAACATGTAGCAGTTAAATTTGTGCGTGTGTGTTATGTACAGGTCCAAAACTAAATGGCACTTTCAATCATCACAATGTCGGTATCAGCGTGTCTCCAATGCTCTTTTTTTTTTTTTTTTTTAGCAAAGTTATAATGTTTAGTACAGCGTACTGGCAGAACAGTGGGCAAAACGACCGGCACGGATGGTGCACCCAACTGAACTGTGTAAGAACTGGTAATCATGGTTCCAAATCAAATTATCACGAAAGAATCAACGTCAGTCATGCAATCGATTAGTCAGGCCGAGCGCAATGAGGAGCTTCTGGTGAAACGCCGGCACCCTCTTCTTGTGGACAGGCCAGTTCAGGACGCAGCATGAACGCAACATGCCCCTGCGGAGGAAGAGTGCGCGGTTTAACTTGTAGTCGTGCACATCCTGCAGAAAGACCAGAACCACAGAGTCCCTGCTGGCTTCAATGACCTGGTGAAGCGCGTGATGGACTTTGAACCTGCGATGAGGAAAGACATGGAGTAAGGGAAGGGTGATGATTTGGAAATAACAACTGTGTGCAGCTTAAACTAGTCATACAAGACATCACAAAGGTTTCTGTTTTGTCTGTCAGATACCATAAGACAGCTATTTTTCTGCCGGATGAGAATTAGCCCAGAAATATTGTCAGTGGTAAAAAGAACGACTTCCAGATGGTACGACACCACACAGCCTTAATCACAACAATATTGATGCTGGGATTATGTGGAGCGATGTCTTGCAAATCGCGCTACAGGCTCTAAGTGGGGCCAGAGGAGCCGTTTTTTTAAAAAAATGACCTGCTTCATGCAGTTATACTTGAACATGGGGTCCATTCAGCAAATATGACAGAAAGTTAGTTTTATAAGACTTGTCTACTGCACCTTTAAAGAGAATTCCATTTTTTTATTTCAAATTTACCTCTACTGTGTCACTGTACAGTGTGAGAAAAATAAACTTGCCAAACCGGTTTTATATGTGTCTAATGAATAATGAATAGATGACAACAGTCAGAGGGAGTGTGTTCTATTGTATCTGTATTCAACGTCAAATGTAAAAAGTATAGAAACATGTATCAGTTCAATTTGTGTGTGTGTTATATACAGGTCCAAAACTCAATGGCACTTTTTAATCATCACAATGTTGGTATCAGCATGTCGGCAAAATGACTGGCGTGGATGGTACACCCAACTGAGCTGTGCAAGAACTTGTATTATGGTTCCAAATCAAATTATCAAGAAAGAATCAATGTCAGTCATGCAATCGATTAGTCAGGCCGAGCGCAATGAGGAGCTTCTGGTGAAACGCCGGCACCCTCTCCTTGTGGACAGGCCAGTCCAGGACGCAGCGTGAACGCAACATGCCCCTGTGGAGGAAGAGCGAGCGGGATAACTTGTAGTCGTGCACATCTTGCAGAAAGACTAGAACCACAGAATCCATGCTGGCTTCAATGACCTGGTGAAGCGCGTGATGAACTTTAAACCTGCGATGAGGAAAGACATGGAGTAAGGGAAGGGTGATGATTTTGAAAATAACAACTGTGTGCAGCTTAAACTAGTCATACAAGACATCACAAAGGTTTTTGTTTAAGACAGACATTCTGCCGGATGAGAATGAGCCCAAAAATATTGTCAGTGGTATAAAGAACGACTTCCAGATGGTACGACACCACACAGCCTTGATCACAACATTATTGATGCTGGGATTATAGGAATAGACAGTGGACACTGAGGCAGACTAATTCAACAGAAGAACTGCTGTAAGAGGTGTACTGCTGCAATTGATCATCGCACCAAATATTGCTTTGTTTACCTTTAAAATCTAAGAGTTTTTGCGCAGTGCTGTACAAACTGTGGCAGTTATTTGTATACAACCTGATGTATCATAAAGTATAACTCCAGTAGTGTGTGTCTGATTTACCGTCTACACCAGGGATCCCTGAGAAGACTTTCAGTGACGACAAACAATATCTTCCTGGACTTTCTCATGTTATCCACAATGGATTCAAGCTGCGACATGCCAAGGACTGCATCTCGATCCTCCAAATAAAACCGGCACTTTTCATTCTCCAGAGGGACCATCCTTCTCTCCACCCAGCTGGCGTCTTTCTCTGCATGAACAACGTACGCATCATACTCGAATTCTTTGCCCTCTTCCACTGTTGCGTCACTAAACCCCAACGTGCGGTTGATCAGTATGTTCCAGTAAAACTGAATCCTCCATCCCTGGAACCGCACCAGAAGCGCAGTCACAACCAGCACGATAACAGCTGTGCTACTCAGTATATAAAGAGCCTGAAAAGGGGTCATATCTTTGCAAGACAGGGGGTCGAAATCCAGGATGGAGTGGTTAAAGTAACTCAGTGGAGTGTTGCACAAATACTGGTCCCTGAGACCTGGTACGTGGGTCATATTTGTGGTATTCAGCCACATTGCAAACCACAGGATGCTCTCACATGTACAGTTAAATGGATTTTTGCCCATGGTTAGCAGGCTGAGGTTGCTCATAGGGGTTTTAAACACTTCGGGCCTCACAGCCATGATCAGGTTCTTCTCAAAGTGTAAAACCCGCAGTGAGGTCAGATCATCAAAAACTGAGTCTTTTAGGTTGTCGAGGACATTGTCTGTGAGGCTAAGCTCCCTGAGGTGATTCAGACCTCTCAGAGCATCCACTGGGATCTCATCCAGTCCATTATAATCCATGTGTAAGGTTATTAAGTTCTTTGTGTCTTTGAGAAACAACAGTGGCCCACCAAGGTTGGCGTCCTTCCACACTCTGATTAAATTGTTATGTTGGAGTTTCAATACTTTGAGGTTCCCAAGCCCCTCCAGCAAACTCTCTCTGATGTTAGCGATGTTGTTGTTGCTAAGATCCAAGTAGGTGAGATTGGACAGGGGTCTAAACGGAGAAGGCTCCTTGTTCAAGGTTGTGGCTCTAAGACTTTTACCCAAAGTCAGAACTCTAAGACCGGCAACATGAGCAAAAGACTCAGACATCAGGTCAATTGACTGGAAGTTATTTGACATGTGAATCTCTTGGATCTGCTCCAGGCCTTTGAATTCTTTGCCAGTGATATTTTGATTGATAAAGTTGAAATCTAGCATGAGGGTTGTGAGGTTTCTGAAAACAGAGAAGCTTCCACGATAAATCCTTGTTATGGCAGCGCCTGTCAAATTTAGCGTTCTGAGTGGGGAAGCCGCAAGTGAGGCGAAGGTGTGCTTGTTGATGATTTTGAGCGAATCATAACTACTCCAGCTCATATCAAGCACTGTAAGATTTGTCAAACCTGTGAAGGTGTGCTCTGTGAGTTTCCGGACTCTAGTTTTGTGCAATATCAAAATCTCCAGGGATTTTAATGGCTGGAAAGAGAAACTGTGAATAACTACATCAACGTAGCTCGCGAAAACCCCACTCAATTGGAGCATTTTCAAACTTTTGAGCCCCTGAAAAGTGTCTTTGGTCAGGCTGCCAGTGATGTAGTTGTCAGACAAAATTAGAGTCTCAAGTCTGGGCAGCCACTGAAATGAGCCATCTCCAAAATTACGTATGCCATTTCCAGCCAGATTCAGAAAAGTTAGATTGGTTTCCTTCAGTCCTTTAAGTGTTGTGTTTGTGAGTGACTTCAGTCTCGTCGCCAGAAGAGACAGGGAACTGATGTTGGTCCCTGACAGCTCAGAGCAGAGTTTGGAAGTGACCACAGGGCCTATAATGCTCCCATCTAGGATTAAAGACTGTAGGCCTGAAATGGGCTTGAAGCAACCAGTTTCAATCTGCAACAAAACAACCACAGACATATCTCAATGGGGGAAAAGGGGAAACAAAACAAACAACTGAAACCAAGGTGATATAATAACTCTAATTTCTACAGACAACACCATTTAATTTCCCATTTTCAGGTAAGTTTCTTACCGTCCTGAGAGAAATAGACGACAGATTGAGGACACGTAGGAAGAACGACTGGTTAAGGAAGGAAAAGCTGTCAGGCCCCAGTGCGATTATGTAATTATGTCCCACCCTGAGCTCCTCCAGGCTGGGCAGCTGAGGCTGAGAGCCAAGCTTGGGTGACTGCAGTTTGTTTAAAGAAACATCAAGGAACTTCAGGTTCTGTGGATTAGGAAAAGATCAACAACACAAAGGTCATTTGATGCAGGAGAGTCCCACGAAACAACAGTGATGTGGTTTAAACTTATGTGGTGTATATATCACTTCTCTTTTGTCAAAACACAGTTCCTTCTATGTTCATAAAGACAAAATCTCCCATCTTTATTAACCCTTAGTTATGAGCAGCCTACCTATTGACACTTGCACCCATTCATTTAAAAGCAAACTCAAAGTTTCTCCAAGAAGCCTCCAAGAAAAAGTTGCACGCTGTAATATTTCGTTGGAACGAAGCACCTACAGATTGGAGGTTGACCGCTGTGGTATTTTGAGTGTACGACCACTCAATGGATGCCATCTGCAGTGTGTCTACAACAATGCCAGTTTTAGTTGTTTCTTCACTCTCCTTAGTTGTTTTCCCTGCATGATGCATGCCAGTGATTTGACCTTTCAAACAGACCAACATCTTTTCCATAACCACGGGTATTGTCTTTAGATATGGTTATTTGTGAAAAGAGAAACTCATTGCTACATCAGTTGGGGTTAAATAACTTGTTGGCAGCGGGGGCAGCAGCTTCAGAAGGGAAGCCCAGACAGCCCTCTCCCCAGCCACTTCAGCCAGCTCCTCCGGAGGAACCCCCAGGCGTTCCCAGGCCAGACGAGAGATATAATCTCTCCATCGTGTCCTAGGTCGGCCCCGAGGTCTCCTTCCAGTGGGACATGCCCGAAACACCTCTTCAGGGAGGCGTCCGGGAGGCATCCTTACCAGATGCCCTAGCCACCTCAACTGGCTCCTCTCGACGTGGAGGAGCAGCGGCTCTACTCTGAGCTCCTCCCGTATGTCCGAGCTCCTTACCCTATCTCTAAGGCTGAGCCCAGCCACCCTGCGAAGGAAACTCATTTCAGCCGCTTGTATTCGCAATCTTATTCTATCGGTCATTACCCAGAGTTCATGACCATAGGTGAGGATTGGGACGTAGATCGACCGGTAAATTGAGAGCTTCGCCTTTCGGCTTAGCTCTCTCTTCACCACGACAGACCGGTTAAGCATCCGCATCACTGCAGATGCCGCCCTGATCCGCCTGTCGATCTCCCGCTCCCTCCTACCCTCACTCGTGAACAAGATCCCGAGATACTTAAACTCCTCCACTTGAGGCAGGACCTCCTCCCCGACTCGGATTAGGCAGTCCACCCTTTTCCGACTGAGGACCATGGCCTCAGACTTGGAGGTGCTGATCCTCATCCCAGCCGCTTCACACTCGGCTGCGAACCGCCCCAGCAAGAGCTGAAGGTCGCTGTTCGATGAAGCTAAGAGGACCACGTCATCCGCAAACAGCAGAGACGAGATTCTCCACCCACCGAACTCAATACCCTCCCCCACCTGGCTGCGCATAGAAATTCTGTCCATAAAAACTATGAACAGAACCGGTGACAAAGGGCAGCCCTGGCGGAGTCCAACCCTCACTGGGAACAGGTCCGACTTACTACCGGCTACCCGGACCAAACTCCCACTCCTTTGGTACAGAGACTGAATGGCCCTTAGTAAGGAGCCATCCACCCCATACTCCCGGAGCACCCCCCACAGAATGCTTCTGGGGACACGGTCGTAAGCCTTCTCCAGATCCACAAAACACATGTGGACTGGTTGGGCAAACTCCCATCTCCCCTCCAGCACCCTAGTGAGGGTAAGGAGCTGGTCCATGGTTCCACGTCCAGGAAGAAAACCGCATTGTTCCGCTTCGATCTGAGGTTCAACAATCGACCGGACCCTCTTTTCCAGCACCCTGGCATAGACTTTGCCGGGGAGGCTGAGGAGTGTGATCCCCCTATAGTTGGAACACACCCTCTGGTCCCCCTTTCTAAAAATGGGGACCACCACCCCGGCCTGCCACTCCAGGGGTACTGCCCCCAAAGACCACACAATGTTGCAGAGACGTGTCAGCCAGGACAGCCCTACAACATCCAGAGCCTTGAGATACCCGGAGATACCCAGTGGAGCTCCCAGAGCTCCACTGCCGTGGAGTTGCTTCACTGCCTCGGCGACTTCTGCCCCAGAGATTGGACGACCCAGCCCCAGGCCCTCCGGCTCTGTTTCCTCCCTGGAATACGTGTTGGTGGGATTGAGGAGCTCCTCAAAGTATTCCTTCCACCGCCGGACAGTATCCCCAGGTGATATCAGCAGCTCACCACCCACACTGAAAACAGTGTGGGCGTGTTGCCGCCTACCACCCCTGAGGCGCTGGATGGTTTGCCAGAACCTCTTTGGAGCCGATCGATAGTCTTCTTCCATAGCCTCACCGAACTCCTCCCACGCCCGAGTTTTTGCCTCAGCGACTGCCCTTGCCGCGGATCGCCTGGCCATCCGGTACCGGTCAGCTGCTTCAGGAGACCCACAGACCAACCATGCCCTGTAGGCCTCCTTCTTCAGCCTGACGGCTCCCTTCACCTCCGGTGTCCACCAGCAGGTTCGGGGGTTACCGCCGCGACCAGCACCAGCGACCCTGCGTCCGCAACTTGAAACAGCCGCCTCCACAATGGCAGAGCGGAACATGGCCCATTCGGACTCAATGTCCCCCACCACCCCTAGGACGCAGTTGAAGCTCTGTCGGAGGTGGGCATTGAAGACCATCTTGACAGGTTCTTCCACCAGGCGTTGCCAGCAGACCCTCACTACTCGTTTGGGCCTACCAGGTCTACGTGGTGTCTTCCCCTGCCATCTGATCCAACTCACCACCAGGTGGTGATCAGTTGACAGCTCTGCTCCTCTCTTTACCCGAGTGTCCAGAACATACGGTTGCAGGTCGGATGATACGACTTTAAAGTCAATCATCAACCTACGACCTAGGCCGTCATGGTGCCAGGAGCTCCGATGAACAACTTTATGTTCGAACATGGTGTTAGTTATGGACAAACTGCGACTGATTGGGAGGAACGGCCTGCCTGTATTTAAGGTGCAAACACAAAATAAGACTCTATCAGCCACTCCCATGGGTGTGTGCCTTCCACTGGTGCTATTTTCGTAATGAGTTAATCACCTGATGCTTTGTTTCATTTTCATTTATTCATGAAAACTGTGATAAGTTCCTGCAAAATATAATCTATGTGAATATAGCTGTCAGATACATAAAGTGGTCTTGCTTCCAAATAATGTAGTTACATACTAGATACTAAAGATAGATACTAAATGATAAAGAATTTAAACTGGATCTGTACAAAATAGGGCTATACCAGAATACACCGATCAGCCACAACATTAAAACCACTGACAGGAGAAGTAAATATTGACCATCTTGTGACAACTTTTCAACCTGGCATTCATGTGGATACTTACACACTTACACATGTAGCACCCACCTAGACCAGACCAGGCACCCCCCTCCACCCATAATAATGACACGCGAATGCAGTCTAAAACAGGCACGCGCACAAAAGCGCTTTAGGAACGAAAAAATCGTGAAGATCAACACAAGGTGTTGACCGGGCCTCCAAATTCACTAAATCGTAAACTGATCAAATACAGTATCTGTGGGATGCACTGGAACAAGCCTGATCCACAGAGACCCCTCCCCTCAACCCATAGGACCCACTAACAACATTGCATTGCCAGACACCACAGGACACCACAGGAAGGCCCATGTCCATTCTCTGATGAGTTACAACTGTTTTGGAGGCACAAGGGAGACCTACACAATATTAGGAAGGTGGTCATAAAGTTGTCCCTGATTGGTGTATGTCACTGTAAGGTATGGATTAAATCTAAGAGGACTTAGACAAAGACTTTCATTGTTCCCCTAACATCTACTTTCAAACATCTGTGTTATCCCTGATCCAGCACAAACGGACACCAGTACCTGTAGTGCAGAGAAGGGCTCTCCTTCTAGCCTTAGCCTGTTGCTAGCCATATTCAACCATGTCAGACTGGTGCAGTGGCTCAGATCCTCTTTCTTCAGAAAGGACACCTGGTTATGTTCCAGGTTCAGCGTCTGCAGATGAGGCAGTGTCTGACACACTCCCCCATCCAGCTTGTTGATGTTGTTGTAACTGACGTTGAGGTGGATGAGGCCCGGGTACGGGTTTAGCATCTCAGGGAGAATCTGCACCAATATGTTGTGAGACATATCCAGACTGATGATGTTCCCGGGAAGGTCTGGAGGGACGTCATAGAGGCTGAGGTGGCTGCAGTCAGCTCTGCGTTCCTGCACGTAGCAGGAGGTCTTCTTCTGGCTGGCCATGCAAAAGCCTGGTCCCCCAATCAGAAAACCCACAACGAGGAGTCGTGTCAGCAGACTGGCACGTTGGGCACACATAGTTTCGTAATTCTTTGAAAATGAAAACAAGAGAGAGAATAAAGTGTCACAGTTAGCAGATACTGAGCAGGATTAGAAAAGTACTGCAAAATCCTATTGGATTGTTTAGCTGACTTTTGGGCTCCAACAAAGCTGTATTTGCTGGATTTATTGTCTGCATTGTAATATAGAGGGGGTTAATAGCAGATATTTTCATTATAAACACTGCTTGCAGATATGTGAAAAGTAGGAGTGTGCATTTGCTGTGAGTAAAACCAAAACATTGGCCTATAAAACCTTAAACCTCCACCAGTGAAATCTTAAAAACTACTCATAGTAATTACATGGATCTGTCACTATAATTACTAACTCGCTCCATTTATTTCAAAGAGTGGTGTAGCACTACATTAACTGACCTTTAACGCACTCAGAGGATGGCTATTGTTTTGGAAACAACATATTTGATTTCTTACCTAATTCAGCTGTGGCATCCAGGCTTCAGAAAAGCAGATCTTCACTTCCCTTCACCGCTGCTCTACAAGAAAGCATATACTGTAGTAGTGACTCTCTCTCTCTTATAAAGCACACATTTTAGCAACAGGTAAATAAGGAAATGAGAAACATGCCAATCCGGTTGTACTTCAAGATTGTAATCATATCTTCAAAGATATGATTACAATCCTGAAGTGTAACCGTTTTTAGATTTGTTAGATGTTTGTGTTGATACATATACATATATTTGAATAAATATTTCACGTAAATATAGTATAGCTGAGTTAAGGCTGACATCAGGAACCACATCTGAAACTGGTTTGGCCCACCTTAGACCCAGATTAGGGCCAGTTTGGCTGAGATACGGGCGTTATGTGGCCCACATGTTGGATGTGGGCCACATAAGGGCTTTCAGTGGAAGGTGTGGCCTACCTCTGAGCCAAACCAGTTTTGCTATGTGGGTCGATTAATGCATAAATGGCACTCCGCCATCCATCCATCCATCTATCCATCCAAAGTGATCAACACAATTTTTTTTCACAAATTTGCTTCCACATATCCTCAGAGCACCAGAGAAATGAAACCCAACTGAAGGGGGAAAAGAAAAAAAAAATAGGGTAACTCTTGGTTAGTTCACTAACCACTAGAGGAGAGTAAAACACTGTTGTTGGGCCACTCAGCGTCCCAGCATTATGAGGTCATAGTAAGTTCTTGGCACTCCTTGTATGTACAACACATTTTTTATGTGACATGGTTGTTAAAGGAGATACAACAAATTAACTTAAGTTGTATGTGTACATACACACATACTGTGCAAAGTACTATGTTGCATTTTTAGAGTTAGACTGGGTTAGATATGGTCCTTTTAGCGTAAAATCCTACACTACCTGAGTTAAGATTGCCATCCTAAACATAAATGAATCTTACTTTATTAGACTAGGCGTCTTAATACTTAGTAGGTTAGATGACACAGACTAAAGAGAACTTTTGCTGAATGTTGTCTGTCCTTGGGGAACTGTGAGGGAGCTGTACTCATACTCAATATTTACTTTTATTTAGTATATTTTTATTTAGTTAATATTTGTTTTATGAGCTACTTTAAACAGATTTAGATTAAACAGTTTTAGATGTAATTTGTTCAGTTTCACTTTGTCAAAAAAGACCTTCATGCTGAATTTTCTCAAAGTTGTACTTTTAAATAATTAAAACAATCATCTGAGTGAAATCAAACAACACATGGGAGGGAGACTTTCTACAATCTGCCTTTACTTCATGGACATTCAAACAAACTGTTCCAAATAAGCATGACACTTACACAAGCATGACTTTTCACTATATCTGATAGCTGCTAGTAAATTAACATTAACATCAGCAACTTTGTGATAATGTACAAATCATCGCCTCAGTACTGGATTGGTTTTCTATTAATAACTAGAAAATTCCCGCCCGAAATTTTGAAGTGCCGAGTGGGCTGTTGCCATTAACATTGCCCCAAAATGGCCGCCCTACAGACCAGTTACTTAGGGGCTGTGTCCGAAACCACTCCCTAACCACTATATAGTGCACTATATAGTGACCACGCCATTTTGTAGTGGTGTCCGAATGTTTAGTGTCCACCGGTGTCCACTACATGTATCCTACAATTCACCGCGAAATGTAGTGACCATCCGATGGTCACTAACCAGAGCAAGATATCCCATCATGCATTGCCAGAGGTTCTCTTGGCGCTGAAAGTAAATTAAATACGGCAAACGGCGGGAGACTGTGTACAAATTTTAGTATTCTATAGTTTATTTTATTAATCATTTCGAAACAAAATACTCTAATTTAATAAAAATGCAGTAGTAAATGGACAAATATTATGTGAGACGACGTTAATGTGGTACGTTTTAATTAAGCGACAGCGATGACGTATTTACCGGCGCCAACAGAAGTGTCCGAAAGTGCCCGATTTTTGTTCCGTTAAGCTCACTATGTAGTGCACTACATTTATTTCCTTATGTAGGGAGTAGGGAGTAGGGAAAGAGTGAGTGATTTCGGACACAGCCATGGTTTCTCGCCTCTTTCTGTGGAGCCCCTCCTCTTCTGCTGCGTGTGTGAGCGTGTGTAAGCTAAGTTGGGGCCTGGTTGTCGTGGTTACTAGTTTGAATTTCAGTTAGAAGACGGGGAGAGAGAGAAAAAATGCTAAAACCACGGCCTCGAACAGGAAGGCCTTGTGCCCAAACCGTGTTTCCAATCGTTGAACCGACTTCACTTTGGGCATCTTGAGGCTTTCCTAAACCTCTAGATGTGCAGTTTGTGGGTAAAATGAAGAAATGTGAGCTATTTCAAGCGATTAAAAAGAAAGGATCGCTTCTGCTTTGCTCCAGAAATTTAACATGACAGTCTATGGAGTTGTGGATGGGTGTTGCTGGCGCATCTTTGCGTCTGACGCCAAAACTATAAGACTTACAGCTTTAGCAGACGAAGTTTGAGCGAGAAGACAAATTTTCCTACGTTTCTATGTATAAATTATGTCTGTGGTGTGAAAGTTGTGGCAACGGGAGCAGTTTTGGTTTTATTTTTTTAATTTTCTTCTCTCCTCGTCACTCTAGCTGATGATGTCATTCACTCTAGCGCGAACATTCCGCGCAATACACACCCATTATAAACCCCGAAATTTGAGTAAAAACCTTCACAAATTTGAGGCTTCATGGTTTAAAATCGGTAAAAAGTGTCGATAAGTGAAGGGAATCTCTAAAGAGAAGGCAAGACTGCCTACGTTTTAAAGTTTAAATGAAGTCTCTGGGTGAAAGTATGCCAGAGTAGTTGACTGTAGAAAATGCCTGTTGATTTTTCTGGGTTTTTTCCGTTTCGCCAATCCCTTATAAAAGTAATAGCACGGGATTCGGGATCAAAACACACGTTTTGATATATCATGTGTTGGGGTCCTCTCGTCGGTTCGGGCCAGATTAATTGGCGAAAAAGGGCAGAAAATAAATAATAAGTAAGAAAAATAATACTGCAAAGAAACACGCAGAAGATCAATAGTGGCCCTACTCCCATAGCTTACTAGCTTTGGGAGTAGGGCCTCGTGTCATAGGCACTCGGCACTAATAATAATAGAGGATGTCATTTCTTATTTTGACCGCTAGATGTCATGATATGCTCATTTTTTAATCAGGCTACACAGAGCGGGACTAAATATGATCACCTAAAGGTGCAGAAGGCAGGATTGCGAATATCCAGGACTTAGCCAAAGAATTTGAACATCGAAAACTTATCAGTCCCTCCCCCCTTTCCGCTAAAGCCCAAAGCGCGTGCATATTGGCCCTGGAATACTGCGCACGAGCAGAGAACGGAGTAGAGCGAGTCAACAAACTAGCATGGAACACACCAACAAAATAACAACAAAAGTTTTTAGAATACCCTTCCTTATTGCTCAGTAATTTGACCTAAAGTATCACGATACAGTCGTGATACTTTAGGTAAACAAATTTAGCAATAGTCAACTTTAGGACAAAACCAAGGTTAGGATGTTTCTGAAAGTAGCCTACATTGGTGATGTTTGCTATCAGTAACAGTTAAAAGCATTCATTGCGGCGTTTTATTCGACGTGCACATGGAAGGAGGAGGGGAGGACGCTATGAAATGCGTGTCCTTGAGCAGTGATTGACACTCACACCTGGGCTTGATTGGTGCATCTGAATGTGGAGCGATGTCTTGCAAATCGCGCTACAGGCTCTAGGTGGGGCCAGAGGAGCCGTTTTTTTTAAAAAAATGACCTGCTTCATGCAATTATACTTGAACATGGGGTCAGTTTCAGCAAATATGACAGAAAGTTAGTTTTATAAGACTTGTCTACTGCACCTTTAAAGAGAATTCCATTTTTTTATTTCAAATTTACCTCTACTGTGTCACTGTACAGTGTGAGAAAAATAAACTTGCCAAACCGGTTTTATATGTGTCTAATGAATAATGAATAGATGACAACAGTCAGAGGGAGTGTGTTCTATTGTATCTGTATTCAACGTCAAATGTAAAAAGTATAGAAGCATGTATCAGTTCAATTTGTGTGTGTGTTATATACAGGTCCAAAACTCAATGGCACTTTTTAATCATCACAATGTTGGTATCAGCATGTCGGCAAAATGACTGGCGTGGATGGTACACCCAACTGAGCTGTGCAAGAACTTGTATTATGGTTCCAAATCAAATTATCAAGAAAGAATCAATGTCAGTCATGCAATCGATTAGTCAGGCCGAGCGCAATGAGGAGCTTCTGGTGAAACGCCGGCACCCTCTCCTTGTGGACAGGCCAGTCCAGGACGCAGCGTGAACGCAACATGCCCCTGTGGAGGAAGAGCGAGCGGGATAACTTGTAGTCGTGCACATCTTGCAGAAAGACTAGAACCACAGAATCCATGCTGGCTTCAATGACCTGGTGAAGCGCGTGATGGACTTTAAACCTGCGATGAGGAAAGACATGGAGTGAGGGAAGGGTGATGATTTTGAAAATAACAACTGTCTGCAGCTTAAACTAGTCATACAAGACATCACAAAGGTTTCCGTTTAAGACAGACATTCTGCCGGATGAGAATGAGCCCAAAAATATTGTCAGTGGTATAAAGAACGACTTCCAGATGGTACGACACCACACAGCCTTGATCACAACATTATTGATGCTGGGATTATAGGAATAGACAGAGCACACTGAGGCAGACTAATTCAACAGAAGAACTGTTGTAAGACACGTTCAAGGTGTACTGCTGCAATCGATCATCGCACCAAATATGCTTTGTTTACTTCTAAATCTAAGAGTTTTTGCGCAGTGCTGTACAAACTGTGGCAGTTATTTGGATACAACCTGATGTATCATAAAGGATAACTCCAGTAGTGTGTGTCTGATTTACCGTCTACACCAGGGATCCCTGAGAAGACTTTCAGTGACGACAAACAAGATCTTCCTGGACTTTCTCATGTTATCCACGATGGATTCAAGCTGCGACATGCCAAGGACTGCATCTCGATCCTCCAAATAAAACCGGCACTTTTCATTCTCCAGAGGGACCATCCTTCTCTCCACCCAGCTGGCGTCTTTCTCTGCGTGAACAACGTACGCGTCGTACTCGAATTCTTTGCCCTCTTCCGCTGTGGCATCACTAAACCCCAACGTGCGGTTGATCAGTATGTTCCAGTAAAACTGAATCCTCCAACCCTGGAACCGCACCAGAAGCGCAGTCACAACCAGCGCGATAACAGCTGTGCTACTCAGTATATAAAGAGCCTGAAAAGGGGTCATATCTCTGCAAGACAGGGGGTCGAAATCCAGGATGGAGTGGTTAAAGTAACTCAGTGGAGTGTTGCATGAATACAGGTCCCTGAGACCTGGTACGTGGGTCATATTTGTGGTATTCAGCCACGTCACAAACCACAGGATGCTCTCACATGTACAGTCAAATGGATTTTTGCCCATGGTTAGCAGGCTGAGGTTGCTCATAGGGGTTTTAAACACTTCGGGCCTCACAGCTGTGATCAGGTTCTTCTCAAAGCGTAAAACCCGCAGTGAGGTCAGATCATCAAAAACTGAGTCTTTTAGGTTGTCGAGGACATTGTCTGTGAGGCTAAGCTCCCTGAGGTGATTCAGACCTCTCAGAGCGTCCACTGGGATCTCATCCAGTCCATTATAATCCATGTGTAAGGTTATTAAGTTCTTTGTGTCTTTGAGAAACAACAGTGGCCCACCAAGGTTGGCGTCTTTCCACACTCTGGCTAAATTGTTATGTTGGAGTTTCAATACTTTGAGGTTCCCAAGCCCCTCCAGCAAACTCTCTCTGATGTTAGCGATATTGTTGTTGCTCAGATCCAAGTAGGTGAGATTGGACAGGGGTCTAAACGGAGAAGGCTCCTTGTTCAAGGTTGTGGCTCTAAGACTTTTAGCCAAAGTCAGAACTCTAAGACCAGCAACATAAGCAAAAGACTCAGACCAAAGGTCAATTGACTGGAAGTTATTTGACATGTGAATCTCTTGGATCTGCTCCAGGCCTTCGAATTCTTTGCCAGTGATATTTTGATTGATAAAGTTGAAATCTAGCATGAGGGTTGTGAGGTTTCTGAAAACAGAGAAGCTTCTAGGATTAATCCTTGTTATGTCAGCGCCTGTCAAATTTAGCGTTCTGAGTGGAGAATCCACAAGTGAGGCAAAGGTGTTGTTGGTGATGTTTCTGAGCGAATCATAACTAGTCCTGCTCATATCAAGCACTGTAAGACTTGTCAAACCTGTGAAGGTGTGCTCTGTGAGTTTCCGGACTCTAGTTTGGTGCAATATCAAAATCTCCAGGGATTTTAATGGCTGGAAAGAGAAATCGTCAATAATTGCATCAATGTAGCCTGCGAAAACCCTACTCAATTGGAGCATTTTCAAACTTTTGAGCCCCTGAAAAGTGCCCTTGGTCAGGTTGCCAGTGATGTAGTTGTCAGACAAAATTAGAGTCTCAAGTCTGGGCAGCCACTGAAATGAGCCATCTCCAAAATTACGTATGCCATTTCCAGCCAGATTCAGAAAAGTTAGATTGGTTTCCTTCAGTCCTTTAAGTGTTGTGTTTGTGAGTGACTTCAGTCTCGTCGTCGGAAGAGACAGGGAACTGATGTTGGTCCCTGACAGCTCAGAGCAGAGTTTGGAAGTGACCTCAGGGCCAATAATGCTCCAGTCTAGGATTAAAGAGTTTAGGCCTGAAATGGGCTTGAAGCAACCAGTTTCAATCTGCAACAAAACAACCACAGACATATCTCAATGGGGGAAAAAGGGAAACAAAACAGACAACTGAAACCAAGGTGATATAATAACTCTAATTTCTACAGACAACACCATTTAATTTCCCATTTTCGGGTAAGTTTCTTACCGTCCTTAGAGAAATAGACGACAGATTGAGGACACGTAGGAAGAATGACTGGTTAAGGAAGGAAAAGCTGTCAGGCCCCAGTGCGATTATATAATTATGTCCCACCCTGAGCTCCTCCAGGCTGGGCAGCTGAGGCTGAGAGCCAAGCTTGGGTGACTGCAGTTTGTTGAAGGAAACATCAAGGAACTTCAGGTTCTGTGGATTAGGAAAAGATCAACAACAAAAAGGTCATTTGATGCAGGAGAGTCCCACGAAACAACAGTGATGTGGTTTAAACTTATGTGGTGTATATATCACTTCTCTTTTGTCAAAACACAGTTCCTTCTATGTTCATACAGACAAAATCTCCCATCTTTATTAACCCTTAGTTATGAGCAGCCTACCTATTGACACTTGCACCCGTTCATTTAAAAGCAAACTCAAAGTTTCTCCAAGAAGCCTCCAAGAAAAAAAGGTTGCACGCTGTAATATTTCGTTGGAACGAAGCACCTACAGATTGGAGATTGACCGCTGCGGTCCTTTGAGTGTACGACCACTCAATGGATCCCATCTGCAGTGTGTCTACAACAATGCCAAGCATTTAGAGGCGCCTTTCTTGGCACTCAAGGACACTGTACACAGATTCATAAAACAACATAAGGATAAAATATATGATATATATAAAAAACAACAAGAGAGAAAAAAAAGAAAAAAGGGCAGAGCAATTGTCATCAGGTGGAATAGGCAGTTTTAAACAGATGTGTTTTGAGTTGTGATTTGAAGTGGGGAAATGAATCAATATTTCTAAGTTGGGGTGGTAGTGAATTCCAGGGGAGCAGAGCGGCTGAATGCCCTGCTCCCCATGGTGGTAAGACGGGCAGTAGGGACAGACAGATGTAAGGAGGAAGAGGATCGTAGAGAGCGGGAGGAAGTAGGAACTTGGAGGAGATCAGACAAATATGGGGGGGTGAGGTTGTTAATGGCCTTGAAGGTAAACAGGAGGACTTTAACTTGGATGCGGAATTGAACCGGGAGCCAGGGAAGCTCTTGAAGAACAGGAGTGATGTGGTGAATGGAGAGTTTTGAGTTTTGATGCGGGCAGCTGAATTCTGGACTAGGTGGAGTTTATGGAGGGATTTGTGTGGAAGGTCAAAGAGGAGAGAGTTACAATACTCCAGACGGGAAGTGACAAGACTGTGAACAAGGATGTGGCAGTGTGGGGGGTAAGGGAGTGGTGGAGGCGGTTAATGTTACGTAGGTGGAAGTAAGCAGACCGAGTAATGTTATTGATGTGGGATTGAAAGGATAGTGTACTGTCAAGGATGACACCCAGTCTCTTAACCTGGGGGGAGGGTGAAAGGGAGGAGTTGTCAATATTAAGAGAAAAGCTGTCGATTTTGGATAGAGTGGATTTGGTGCCAATGAGGAGGACCTCAGTGTTGTTACTGTTTAGTTTAAGGAAGTTTTGGGTGAGCCAGGTTTTTATTTCAGAGATGCAATCGGTAAGGGAGGTGGGTTGGAGAGTGGACGAAGGTTTGCTGGAAAGGTAGAGCTGGGTGTCATCTGCATAACAGTGGAAATGGATATTAAATTTTCGGAAGATATTGCCGAGGGGGAGAAGGTAGATGATGAGGAGTAGGGGCCCCAGGACAGAGCCCTGGGGCCCTCTGAGATTTCTGAGAGAGTGGGGAGCTGGAAGGAGGAGAATGAGTGTGTAACTGGGTAAGAGTCGGCTGGGATATTAAAGTGAGGAGTTGTGCCTAGGTGCTATATATATATATATATATTCAGATTAGCCCAAGTACAGTACGCAGAGAGCTTCATGGAATGGGTTTCCATGGCCGAGCAGCTGCAGCCAAGCCACACATCACCAAGTGCAATGCAAGGCGTCGGATGCAATGGTGTAAAGCACGCCGCCACTGGCCTCTAGAGCAGTGGAGACGCGTTCTCTGGAGTGATGAATCACGCTTTTCCATCTGGCAATCTGATGGACGAGTCTGGGTTTGGAGGTTGCCAGGAGAACGGTACATTTCAGATTGCATTGTGCCAACTGTGAAATTTGGTGGAGGAGGAATTATGGTATGGGGTTGTTTTTCAGGAGCTGGGCTTGGCCCCTTAGTTCCAGTGAAAGGAACATTGAATGTTTCAGGATACCAAAACATTTTGGACAATTCCATGCTCCCAACCTTGTGGGAACAGTTTGGAGCGGGCCCCTTCCTCTTCCAACATGACTGTGCACCAGTGCACAAAGCAAGGTCCATAAAGACGTGGATGACAGAGTCTGGTGTGGATATGTATTTTGTTGTATTTTTATATTTATATATCTAAGAGCAAATTCTATAGGTAAGAAATTATACATTCTATAATATATATATTATATATTATGTATATATACAATTCATTACAAATTCCTTGTATGTACAAACCAATAAAAATCTTTTCTGATTCTGATTCTGATTCTGATGGCTGCATCACTTCATCTGACTCTCCTCTTACCTTGATTGTTTCCCACTATCCTTCCGGTTTTCAATAATGCAGTGGACAGTTCTTTAACCAGTTTTAGTTGTTTCTTCAATCTCCTTAGTTGTTTTCTCTGCATGATGCATGCCAGTGATTTGACCCTTCAAACGGACCAACATCTTTTCCATAACCACGGGTTTTGTCTTTAGATATGGTTATTTGTGAAATGAGAAACTCATTGCTACATCAGTTGGGGTTAAATAACTTGTTGGCAGCTTTAAGATAATCAATCATGCAGTAATTATCCAATAGGAGGCTCATTCTTATTTGCTGAGTTAAATCCAGGTGGTGACATGTTTTTGGCCAGGCAGTGTATTTGCGTTCTTGTCTATGTGAGAATGCTTGTACAACTCTCAACAAGGAAATGGCTAGTCTGATTCAGTGTCAGTGAACAGCAACTTGAATACTATTGGAAAATGACATGCCCTAGAAAAATAATGTACTTTTTCAAAATCTCAAGAAACCTCTGTGATGTTTTTTCATTTAAAGAAAGATTGTCAGTTTACTTCCTGCTCTTTGTTAAAGAAATCAACCAAATTTGTCATGTCACAGTACGTTTTACAACAACTGAGTATTCATTTCAAATGTCTCTCCCTTAAGGGAATATGGTTCCTACTGCCACCACTGACTATAACAATGTCTTTGTATTGTATTTAAGGTGCAAACACAAAATAATACTCTATCAGCCACTCCCATGGGTGTGTGCCTTCCATTGTTGATATTTTCGTAATGAGTTAATCACCTGATGCTTTGTTTCGTTTTCATTTATTCATGAAAACTTTGATAAATTCCTGCAAAATATAATCTATGTGAATATAGCTGTCAGATAAATAAAGTGGTCTTGCTTCCAAATAATGTAGAACATACTAGATACTAAAGATAGATACTAAATGATAAAGAATTTAAACTGGGTCTGTACAAAATAGGGCTATACCAGAATACAACGATCAGCTACAACATTAAAACCACTGACAGGAGAAGTAAATATTGACCATCTTGTGACAACTTTTCAACCTGGCATTCATGTGGATGTTACTTACACATGTAGCACCCACCTAAACCAGACCAGGTACCCCCCTCCACCCCATAATAATGACACGCAGGATGCAGTCTGACACAGGCACGCGCACAAAAACGCTTTAGGAACAAAAAAACACAAGGTGTTGACATGGCCTCCAAATTCACTAAATCCTAAACTGATCAAGTATCTGTGGGACGCACTGGAACAAGCCTGATCCACAGAGGCCCCTTCCCTCAACCCATAGGACCCACTAACAACATTGCATTGCCAGACACCACAGGACACCACAGGAAGGCCCATGTCCATTCTCTGATGAGTTACAACTGTTTTGGAGGCACAAGGGAGACCTACACAATATTAGGAAGGTAGTCATAAAGTCGTGCCTGATTGGTGTATGTCACTGTAAGGTATGGATTAAATCTAAGAGGACTTAGGCTTAGACTTTCATTGTCCCCTCACATCTACTTTCAAACATCTGTGTTATCCCTGATCCAGCACAAACGGACACCAGTACCTGTAGTGCAGAGAAGGGCTCTCCTTCTGGCCTTAGGCTGTTGCCAGCCATATTCAACCATGTCAGACTGGTGCAGTGGCTCATATCCTCATTCTTCAGAAAGGACAGCTGGTTATGTTCCAGGTTCAGGGTCTGCAGATGAGGCAGTGTCTGACACACTCCCCCATCCAGCTTGTTGATGTTGTTGTAACTGACGTCGAGGTGGATGAGGTCCGGGTAAGGGTTTAGCATCTCAGGGAGAATCTGCACCAATATGTTGTGAGACATATCCAGACTGATGATGTTCCCGGGAAGGTCTGGAGGGACGTCATAGAGTCTGAGGTGGCTGCAGTCAGCTCTGCGTTCATGCACGTAGCAGGAGGTCTTCTTCTGGCTGGCCATGCAAAAGCCCGGTCCCCCCATCAGAAAACACACAACGAGGAGTCGTGTCAGCAGACTGGCATGTTGGGCACACATAGTTTCGAAATTCTTTGGAAAAAAAAACGAGAGAGAGAATAAAGTGTCACAGTTAGCAGATACTGAGCAGGATTAGAAAAGTACTGCAAAATCCTATTGGATTGTTTAGTTGACTTTTGGGCTCCAACAAAGCTGTATTTGCTGGATTTATCGTCTGCATTGTAATATAGAGGGGGTTAATATCAGATATTTTCATTATAAACACTGCTTGCAGATATGAGAAGAGTAGGAGTGTGCATTTGCTGTGAGTAAAACCAAAACATTGGCCTATAAAACCTTAAACCTCCACCAGTGAAATCTTAAAAACTACACATTTAATTGCATGGATCTGCCACTATAATTACTAACATGCTCCATTTATTACAAAGAGTGGTGTAGCACTACATTAACTGACCTTTAACGCACTCAGAGGATGGCTATTGTTTTGGAAACAACAGATTTGATTTCTTACCTAATTCAGCTGTTGCATTCAGGCTTCAGAAAAGCAGATCTTCACTTCCCTTCACCGCTGCTCTACAAGAAAGCATACAGTAGTGACTCTCTCTCTCTTATAAAGCACACATTTTAGCAACAGTAATTTTAGCAACAGGTAAATAAGGAAATGAGAAACATGCCAATCCGGTTATACTTAAAGATCGTAATCATATCTTTAACATGACTAAAAAAAAATAAACATTTGCTTATAGTACTGTACTTGTTTTTTTAATATACATATATATGAATAAATATGTCACATAGATATGGTGGCTGAGTTAAGGCATTATGTGGCCCACATGTTGGATGCCGGATGTGGGCCACGTAAGGGCACAATTCTTTCAGGCATGTGTGCCAAGTGCAAGTGGAAGGTGTGGCCTACCTCTGG
The DNA here is from genome assembly GCA_005024645.1 of Planiliza haematocheilus. Taxonomy (NCBI): domain Eukaryota; kingdom Metazoa; phylum Chordata; class Actinopteri; order Mugiliformes; family Mugilidae; genus Planiliza; species Planiliza haematocheilus. The sequence goes on along the minus strand of SRSE01001280.1, from coordinate 2,289,572 downwards.
GCCAAACCAGTTTTGCTATGTGGGTCGATTAATGCATAAATGGCACTCAGCCATCCATATAAAGTGATCAACACAATTTTTTCTTCTTGTCTAACAGCAGCTACCTTCAATAGAGTTCAAAGTTTTCTGATGATCACTAGTGTGGCATATGGTTTTTTAAATACTCTTCCAACAGTCCCCCTGCAAAAGCCCCCCTAAAAAAGGCTTAGGTGTTCAGAGCCATAGAATCCATGTGAACTTATTAAATAACCGTATACTGTGTTTTATTGCTTGTGTGGCTTGTATATATGCTATTCATTCATTCATTCATTCACTCATCTTCTATACCCATTTAGTCCTGTTAGGGGTCACAGGGGTCTGCTGGAGCCTATCTCAGCTGTCATCAGGCGGTAGGCAGGGTACACCCTGCACAGGTCGCCAGTCCATCGCAGGACCAACACAGAGACAGACAACCATTCACACTCACACGCACACCTACGGCCAGTTTAGAATCACCAATTAACCTAATGAGCATGTCTCTGGATGGTGGGAGGAAGCCGAAGTACCCGGAGAGAACCCACACAGACACAGGGAGAACATGCAAACTCCACACAGAAAGGCCAGTCGGCCCATGGATTTGTATATGATGAATATTTTCACTGAAATTTGTTCTGATCCGTCCAGATCTCTCAGTCACGGATGTTTGTATTATTACCAGTATCGCTGAAGCCTACAGGAACACTGCATTTAAAATCCGTAACATAATAGAACTACACATATGTGTGCTTTGCTTCCACATATCCTCAGAGCACCAGAGAAATGAAACCTAACTGAAGGGGGGGAAAAAATCTACAGTAACGCTAGTTTACTAACTGAAAAACTGAAAATTGTACAAATTTAAATAAAGGATTAAGATTGACACTCACACCTGGGCTTGAATGTGGAGCGATGTCTTGCAAATCGCGCTACAGGCTCTAGGTGCGGCCAGAGGAGCCGTTTTTTTTAAAAAAATGACCTGCTTCATGCAATTATACTTGAACATGGGGTCAGTTTCAGCAAATATGACAGAAAGTTAGTTTTATAAGACTTGTCTACTGCACCTTTAAAGAGAATTCCATTTTTTTATTTCAAATTTACCTCTACTGTGTCACTGTACAGTGTGAGAAAAATAAACTTGCCAAACCGGTTTTATATGTGTCTAATGAATAATGAATAGATGACAACAGTCAGAGGGAGTGTGTTCTATTGTATCTGTATTCAACGTCAAATGTAAAAAGTATAGAAACATGTATCAGTTCAATTTGTGTGTGTGTTATATACAGGTCCAAAACTCAATGGCACTTTTTAATCATCACAATGTTGGTATCAGCATGTCGGCAAAATGACTGGCGTGGATGGTACACCCAACTGAGCTGTGCAAGAACTTGTATTATGGTTCCAAATCAAATTATCAAGAAAGAATCAATGTCAGTCATGCAATCGATTAGTCAGGCCGAGCGCAATGAGGAGCTTCTGGTGAAACGCCGGCACCCTCTCCTTGTGGACAGGCCAGTCCAGGACGCAGCGTGAACGCAACATGCCCCTGTGGAGGAAGAGCGAGCGGGATAACTTGTAGTCGTGCACATCTTGCAGAAAGACTAGAACCACAGAATCCATGCTGGCTTCAATGACCTGGTGAAGCGCGTGATGGACTTTAAACCTGCGATGAGGAAAGACATGGAGTAAGGGAAGGGTGATGATTTTGAAAATAACAACTGTGTGCAGCTTAAACTAGTCATACAAGACATCACAAAGGTTTCCGTTTAAGACAGACATTCTGCCGGATGAGAATGAGCCCAAAAATATTGTCAGTGGTATAAAGAACGACTTCCAGATGGTACGACACCACACAGCCTTGATCACAACATTATTGATGCTGGGATTATAGGAATAGACAGAGCACACTGAGGCAGACTAATTCAACAGAAGAACTGTTGTAAGACACGTTCAAGGTGTACTGCTGCAATCGATCATCGCACCAAATATTGCTTTGTTTACTTCTAAATCTAAGAGTTTTTGCGCAGTGCTGTACAAACTGTGGCAGTTATTTGGATACAACCTGATGTATCATAAAGAATAACTCCAGTAGTGTGTGTCTGATTTACCGTCTACACCAGGGATCCCTGAGAAGACTTTCAGTGACGACAAACAAGATCTTCCTGGACTTTCTCATGTTATCCACGATGGATTCAAGCTGCGACATGCCAAGGACTGCATCTCGATCCTCCAAATAAAACCGGCACTTTTCATTCTCCAGAGGGACCATCCTTCTCTCCACCCAGCTGGCGTCTTTCTCTGCGTGAACAACGTACGCGTCGTACTCGAATTCTTTGCCCTCTTCCGCTGTGGCATCACTAAACCCCAACGTGCGGTTGATCAGTATGTTCCAGTAAAACTGAATCCTCCAACCCTGGAACCGCACCAGAAGTGCAGTCACAACCAGCGCGATAACAGCTGTGCTACTCAGTATATAAAGCGCCTGAAAAGGGGTCATATCTTTGCAAGACAGGGGGTCGAAATCCAGGATGGAGTGGTTAAAGTAACTCAGTGGAGTGTTGCATGAATACAGGTCCCTGAGACCTGGTACGTGGGTCATATTTGTGGTATTCAGCCACGTCACAAACCACAGGATGCTCTCACATGTACAGTCAAATGGATTTCTGCCCATGGTTAGCAGGCTGAGGTTGCTCATAGGGGTTTTAAACACTTTGGGCCTCACAGCCGTGATCAGGTTCTTCTCAAAGCGTAAAACCCGCAGTGAGGTCAGATCATCAAAAACTGAGTCTTTTAGGTTGTTGAGGAGATTGTTTGTGAGGCTAAGCTCCCTGAGGTGATTCAGACCTCTCAGAGCGTCCACTGGGATCTCATCCAGTCCATTATAATCCATGTGTAAGGTTATTAAGTTCTTTGTGTATTTGAGAAACAACAGTGGCCCACCAAGGTTGGCGTCTTTCCACACTCTGACTAAATTGTTGTGTTGGAGTTTCAATACTTTGAGGTTCCCAAGTCCCTCCAGCAAACTCTCTCTGATGTTAGCAATGTTGTTGTTGCTAAGATCCAAGTAGGTGAGATTGGAGAGGGGTCTAAACGGAGAAGGCTCCTTGTTCAAGGTTGTGGCTTTAAGACTTTTACCCAAAGTCAGAACTCTAAGACCAGCAACATAAGCAAAAGACTCAGACCAAAGGTCAATTGACTGGAAGCTATTTGACATGTGAATCTCTTGGATCTGCTCCAGGCCTTCAAATTCTTTGCCAGTGATATTTTGATTGATAAAGTTGAAATCAAGCATGAGGGTTGTGAGGTTTCTGAAAACAGAGAAGCTTCCAGGATTAATCCTTGTTATGTCAGCGTCTGTCAAATTTAGCGTTCTGAGTGGGGAAGCCGCAAGTGAGGCGAAGGTGTTGTTGGTGATGTTTCTGAGCGAATCATAACTAGTCCTGCTCATATCAAGCACTGTAAGACTTGTCAAACCTGTGAAGGTGTGCTCTGTGAGTTTCCGGACTCTAGTTTGGTGCAATATCAAAATCTCCAGGGATTTTAATGGCTGGAAAGAGAAATCGTCAATAATTGCATCAATGTAGCTTGGGAAAATCCTACTCAATTGGAGCATTTTCAAACTTTTGAGCCCCTGAAAAGTGCCATTGGTCAGGTTGCCAGTGATGTAGTTGTCAGACAAAATTAGAGTCTCAAGTCTGGGCAGCCACTGAAATGAGCCATCTCCAAAATTACGTATGACATTGCCGGCCAGATTCAGAAAAGTTAGATTGGTTTCCTTCAGTCCTTTAAGTGTTGTGTTTGTCAGTACGCCCAGTCTCGTCCACTGAAGAGACAGGGAACTGATGTTGGTCCCTGACAGCTCAGAGCAGAGTATGGAAGTGACCACAGGGCCAATAAAGCTCCCGTCTAGGATTAAAGAGTGTAGACCTGAAATGGGCTTGAAGCAACCAGTTTCAATCTGCAACAAAACAAAGGGAGACATGTCTCAATGGGGGAAAAAGGGAAACAAAACAGAACTGAAACCAAGGTGGTATAACTCTAATTTCTACAGACAACACCGTTTAATTTACCATTTTCAGGAAAGTTTCTTACGGTCTTTATGGAATAAGACGACAGATTGAGGACACGTAGGAAGGACGACTGGTTAAGGAAGGAAAAGTCGCCACGCCTCAGTGCGTTGAAGTTACTAGATGCCAACCTGAGCTCCTCCAGGCTGGGCAGCTGAGGTTGAGAGCCAAGGCTGGGTGACCGCAAGTTGTTGAAGGAAACATCAAGGAACTTCAGGTTCTGTGGATTAGGAAAAGATCAACAACAATATATCACTTCTCTTTTCTAAAAAAGTTCCTTCTGTGTTCATACAGACAAAATCTCCCATCTTTATTGGAGCATGGCTGCTCATAACTAAGGGTTCTCTCTTTGACGTTTTGGGAAATAATAATAATATACATTTTATTTATAAGCGTCTTTCAAGACTCACAAGGACACTGTACAAAAACATAGAGACACAAAGAAATCACGGTGGATAAGCTTTCTGGAACAGGTGGGTTTTGAGTCTGAATTTAAAGAGAGGGAAAGAGTCAATGTTTCGAATGTCCGGTGGGAGTGAGTTTCAGAGTGGGGGAGCAGAGCAACTGAAGGCTCTGCTCCCAATGGTACTGAGGCGGGCCAAGGGCACAGAGAAGTGGATATAGGAGGAGGATCTGAGGGAGTGGGAGGGGATGATAATATGGAGGAGAGCCCAGAGATGGGGGGTTATGGATGGTCTTGAAGGTGTGGAGAAGAATCTTGAAGTCGATGCAGGATTTGTGGTGGTTCTGGTTTTGTTGCACCTGTGTTTGCATTCTGAGTTTCGTTCATGTTTCTTGTTTTCCTGTTTTATTTTGTTAAGTTTTTAATTTATTGTTGTATTACTCCCTGTGTTTCCCTCTTTTTTGACTAGGTAATTGGTTTCCTCCTCGTCTTCTCTTGATTTGTGTCACCTGTGTCTCGTCACCCCTCTGTTTCTCGTGTATGCATATATAGCCCTGCCTTCCAATTTCTCCAAAATCTTGTATTGATGATGGCAGAGTCTGACCACTGCACAAAGCTTCTTCAGCACATCCCAAAAGATTCTCGATGGGGTTAAGGTCTGGACTCTGTGATGGCCAATCCGTGTGTGAAAAATGCTCCCTGAACCACTCGTTGTCATCTTGAAATATGCCCAGGGAAGAAAAAAATCCATTGATGGAATAATGTGGTCATTCAATATATTCAGGTAGTCAGCTGACCTCATTCTTTGGTCACATAATTTTACTGAACCTAGACCTGAGCAACTGCAGCAACCCCAGATCATAGCACTGCCCCCACAGGCTTGTACAATAGACACTAGGCATGATAGGTGCATCACTTCATCTGCCTCTCTTCTTATCCTGATGTGATGGTTCCCCACTATCCTTCCAGTTTTTAGTAATGCATTGGACAGTTCTTAATCCAATTTTAGTAGTTTCTTCAATCTCCTTAGATCAGGGGTCTCAAACCGATCGGTGAAAGGGCCGCTGTGGCTGCAGGTTTTCATTCCAACCATGCAGCAACCATGCAGCACTCATGCAGTGGGTGTGGCTGGCAAGTTTTTGTTCCAATCAAGCAAGAGGACACTTGAAATTACTGTGTGAAGGCAGTTCAGTTGATTGATTGAGCCAAGTCAGGTGTGCTGCTGCAGGGTTGGAATGAAAATCTGCAGCCACAACGGCCCTTTCACCGATCGGTTTGAGACCTGTGCCTTAGATGTTTTCTCTGCGTGATGCATGCCAGTGATTTGACCCTTCTCAACCAGACTAACATCTTTTCCACAACCACAGGTTTTGTCCTTAGACATGGATGTTTATGAAATGAGAAACTCATTGCTACATCAGTTGGGGTTAAATAACTTGTTGGCAGCTGGAAGATAATCAACCATGCAGTAATTATCCAATACAAGGCTCATTCTTATTTGCTGAGTTAAATCTAGGTGGTGACATTTTTTTGGCCAGGCAGTGTATTTGCGTTCTTGTCTACGTGAGAATGCTCGACAACTCTCAACAAGGAAATGGCTAGTCTGATTCAGTGTCCGTGAACAGCAACTTGAATACTATTGGAGAAAGACATGTACTAGAAAAATAATGTACTTTTTCAAAATCTCAAGAAACCTCTGTGATGTTTTTTTCATATAAAGACAGTCAGTTTACTTCCTGCTCAGTTTGTCAAAGAAATCAACCAAATTTGTCAGGTCACAGTACGTTTTACCACAACTGAGTATTCATTTCAAATACTCCCTTAAGAGAATATGGTGAATATAGCTGTCAGATAAATAAAGTGGTCTTGCTTCCAAATAATGTAGTTACATACTAGACGAATGATAAAGTATTAGTCAAGACCAGCAAAGCTGTACTTTAAACTGGATCTGTACAAAATGGTGCTATACCAGAATACACCGATCAGGCACAACATTAAAACCACTGCCAGGAGAAGTAAATACTGACTGAAAAAATTACTGAAAAAATCATGAAGAACACACAGATTCACAAGGGAGACCTACACAATATTAGGAAGGTAGTCATAAAGTCGTGCCTGATTGGTGTATGTCACTGTAAGGTATGGATTAAATCTAACAGGACTTAGACTTTCATTGTTCCCCTAACATCTACTTTCAAACATCTGTGTTATCCCTGATCCAGCACAAACTGACACCAGTACCTGTAGTGCAGAGAAGGGCTCTTCTACTAGCCTTAGCCTGTTGCTAGCCATATTCAACCATGTCAGACTGGTGCAGTTTGTCAGATCCTCTTTCGTCAGAATGTACACCTGGTTATGTTCCAGGTTCAGGGTCTGCAGATGAGGCAGTGTCTGACACACTCCCCCATCCAGCTTGTTGATGTTGTTGTAACTGACGTCGAGGTGGATGAGGCCCGGGTACGGGTTCAGCATCTCAGGGAGAATCTGCACCAATATGTTGTGAGACATATCCAGACTGATGATGTTCCCGGGAAGGTCTGGAGGGACGTCATAGAGTCTGAGGTCGCTGCAGTCAGCTCTGCGTTCCTGCACGTAGCAGGAGGTCTTCTTCTGGCTGGCCATGCAAAAGCCCGGTCCCCCCATCAGAAAACACATGACGAGGAGCCGTGTTAGCAGACTGGCACGTTGGGCACACATAGTTTCGAAACTCTTTGGAAAAAAAAAAAGAGAGAGAGAATAAAGTGTCACAGTTAGCAGATACTGAGCAGGATTAGAAAAGTACTGCAAAATCCTATTGGATTGTTTTGCTGACTTTTGGGCTCCAACAAAGCGGGATTTGCTAGATTTATCGTCTGCATTGTAACATAGAGGGGGTTTATATCAGATATTTTCATTATAAACACTGCTTGCAGATATGAGAGAGTAGGAGTGTGCATTTGCCGTCAGTAAAATCAAAACATTGGCCTATAAAACCACCAGTGAGATCTTAAAAACTACTCAAAGTAATTACATGGATCTGCCACTATAATTACTAACATGCTCCATTTATTACAAAGAGTGGTGTAGCACTACATTAACTGACCTGTAATGCGCTCAGAGGATGGCTATTGTTTTGGAAACAACAGATTTGATTCTTCTTACCTAATTCTGCCGTTGCGTGACAGCTGTGGCATCCAGGCTTCAGAAAAGCAGGTCTTAACTTCCCTTCACCTCTGCTCTACAAGAAAGCATATAGTAGTGACTCTCTCTCTCTTATAAAGCACACATTTTAGCAACAGTAATTTCAGCAGCAGGTAAATGAGGAAATGAGAAACATGCCAATCCGGTTGTACTTCAAGATTGTAATCATATCTTCAAGATATGATTACGATCTTGAAGTGTAGTTTTTAAATTTGTTAGATGTTTGTGTTGACATGACTAAAAAAATAAAAATAAACATTTGCTTATAATACTGTACTTGATTTTTTAATATACATATGTATGAATAAATATATGAATATATGGCACATAAATATAGTGTCTGAGTTAAGGTTGACATCAGGAACTACTTCTGAAAATGTGGGCGTCATGTGGCCAAGTGCAAGTGGAAGGTGTGGCCCACCTCTGGACCACACCGGTTTTGCTATGGGAGTCGATTAATGCATGGAAGAACATCCGCAAGTTTTTTGGAAAACCTGACACGAGTTTACTTATATGACTTACCATGTCCCTGCTCAAATTTAAGTGTAAACTTCTTTGGTAAGAATATTTGGCAAGGTGTGGTGTGAACAGGTTAGGCTGTTGAATCAGACATTATGAAGCAGCACGGACTTGTTTCAGTCTGTGTCTGCAGGGTGCTGTTTGGGGAGGTAGGCGTTATCAAACCCTCCTATGCAAAATGTTGCCAAGTTTTTAGGATCCGACTAGGTCAGTGTTAGATCAGTGTCTGGATTTAACATTTGTTTTTCGATTCCAATTATCAAAGTGCTGCATGAGTTGATGTCGGAGTTCGGCAACATGCAGAACCCAATACCATAAATGAACGAGTAGTTGTGCAAGACATACCATGAGGATAAGTCAGGTTTAGGTGTTCTTTCATTTCGTAATACACAGGACAAGATGTTACAATCCCTTGTGCCAAAATCTCAGGCAAAACACATTTAGAGGCGCTGTTCGACTAAGAGGCCCTACCAACCCCACAGTCATGCAATATGACAATTAACCTGTATTCTACATAAACAAGTAAAAGCTTGTAAGCCCACTGAGCAGCAGAGGATACTTCAAACACTGTAAAACATACCTAGCTAAACGCTGCTGGCTTGTATGGCCCGCTCAGCAGCTAACCATAGCTACCAAGCAACATGAAAACAGCAGGAACCTGACCTGAACAACAGCAGTATGCAGCATATAATTTGGGGTTTTCAAGTGGGCACCTCCTTTCACCGATGTTTCGTTAAATTAGGCCCACGACACCTCGAGAAGGCTTAACAGTGAGTCACCCCCTCCACACTGCCACTGCACAATCCTGTCTTTCTCACCAATCTATGTCTATTAAAAGCTAATATAGCAACTAACAACCATGAGTTCTAAATATTAACCATTCCAGTGTCACTTGCTGTGGCTTGATGATGCTGGCTGCAAACTACACATCCAAACTTTTTTTGGATCTGCTTATTTTATACGACACATTAGTCTAAAATAAAACAGGTATGAGCATTTATTCTATTAGTATGGTCTCAAGCTCAGGTGACACAGACATAAAACAACAACCTTATCACTTTATATGGATGGCACTCAGCCATGTAATTACATGTGTGCTTTGCTTCCACATGACCTCAGAGCACCAGAGAAATGAAACCTAACTGAAGGGGGGAAAGAAAAAAAAACTAGGGTAACTCTTGGTTAGTTCACTAACCACTAGAGGGAAGTATAACACTGTTGTTGGGCCGCTCAGCGTCCCAGCATTATGAGGCCGTAGTAAGTTCTTGGTGCTCCTTGTATGTACAACACATTTTATATGTGACATGGTTGTTTACAACAAATTAACTTAAGTTGTATGTGCACATATACACATACTGTGCAAAGTGATATGTTGCATTTTTAGAGTTAGACTGGGTTAGATATGGTCCTTTTAGTGTAAAATCCTACACTGCCTGAGTTAAGATTGCCATCCTAAACATAAATAAAAATTACTTTATTCTCAGTTCTTGTAGACTAGGCGTCTTAATACTTAGTAGATTAGATGACACAGACTAAAGAGAACTTTTGCTGAATGTTGTCTTGCCTTGGGGAACTGTGAAGGAGCTGTACTCACTCCCTCACCTGTCAGGTCGGCCCTTTCTTTATTTGAATATTTACTTTTATTTAGTATATTTTTATTTAGTTAATATTTATTAACTAAATATGGAGCTGTTTAGGTTAATGCATTGACTTGGTTAATATCTTTTCTTCAGGGTTTATTTCATTGGTGGTGTATTGTCTAAAGTATTTTTATGATTTATTTGTTCATTGTGTTGGTTGAATGTACTTTTGGATAAGACTATCTCAGCAAAGACTAAAGTTCACAATAAGGAGCCGAGTACTGTCTGTTTGAAAATAAGAATTGCGCCTAGTTTATGAGCCAGTTTAATCAGTTTTAGATGTAATTTGTTCAATTTCACTTTGTCAAAAACAAATATTCTGTTCAGTTGGACAAAGGATTTGAAAAAGACCTTCATATTGAATTTTGTCAAAGTTGTAATTATCTGAGTGAAATCAAACAACACATGGGAGGGAGACTTTTCATAATCTGCCTTTACCTCATGGACGTTCAAACAAATTGTTCCAAATAAGCATGACATTTACACTTTTAAGAATATACCTGATAGCTGCCAGTAAATTAACATTAAACATCAGCAACTATGTGTTAATGTACAAATCATCGCCTCGGTACTGGATTGGTTTTTATTAAAAATAAGAGGATGTCATTTCTTATTTTGACCGCTAGATGTCATGACATGCTAAATTTTTTTAATCAGGCTGCACAGAGTGGAACTGTATTATGATCACCTGCTCTTAAAGAGAATTCAATTTTTTTTATTTTAACTTTACCTCTACTGTGTCACTGTAGTGTGAGAAAAATAAACTCTCCATACCGGTTTTGCTAAACACCACAAATGCGCTTAAAATTCATGCTTTAAGTTAATTTAGGGGCAACTTGATGCATGATAAATTCTCTTAAGTTCATACATCACATCACTTAAGATGCTCTTAGATGGGAAACATAGTTTGCTCTTTGCAAATACAACGAATTATTAAACTAGAATAAATAATGAATATGTGTCTAATGAATAATGAATAGATAACAATCAGAGGAAGTTTGTTCTATCGTATATGTATTCAACGTCAAATGTAAAAAGTACAAAAACATGTAGCAGTTCAATTTGTGTGTGTGTTATGTACAGGTCCAAAACTCAACGGCACTTTTCAATCATCACAATGTTGGTATCGGCGTGTCGGCAAAACCACTGGCGTGGATGGTACACCCAACTGAGCTGTGCAAGAACTTAAATTATGTTTCCAAATCAAATTATCACGAAAGAATAAATGTCAGTCTTGCAATCGATTAGTCAGGCCGAGCGCAATGAGGAGCTTCTGGTGAAACGCCGGCACCCTCTCCTTGTGGACAGGCCAGTCCAGGATGCAGCGTGAACGCAACATGCCCCTGCGGAGGAAGAGCGAGCGGGATAACTTGTAGTCGTGCACATCCTGCAGAAAGACCAGAACCACAGAGTCCCTGCTGGCTTCAATGACCTGGTGAAGCGCGTGATGGACTTTAAACCTGCGATGAGGAAAGACATGGAGTAAGGGAAGGGTGATGATTTGGAAATAACAACTGTGTGCAGCTTAAACTAGTCATACAAGACGTCAGAAAGGTTTCCGTTTTATCTGTCAGACACCATAAGAAAGACATTTTTCTGCCGGATGAGAATTAGCCCAGAAATATTGTCAGTGGTAAAAAGAACAGCCTTGATCACAACATTATTGACGCTGGGATTATAGGATTAGACAGAGCACACTGAGGCAGACTGATTCAACAGAAGAACTGCTGTAAGACAACTTCAAGGACCGTGTACTTAGACAACCACTGCAATCAATGGTCACACCAAATAATGATTGGTTTACTTTTAAAATCTAAGAGTTTTTGCGGATTGCTGTTCAAACTCTACTTGGCTACAACCTGATGTATCATAAAGAATAACTCCAGTAGTGTGTGTCTGATTTACCGTCTACACCAGGGATCCCTGAGAAGACTTTCAGTGACGACAAACAATATCTTCCTGGACTTTCTCATGTTATCCACGATGGATTCAAGCTGCGACATGCCAATGACTGCATCTCGATCCTCCAAATAAAACCGGCACTTTTCATTCTCCAGAGGGACCATCCTTCTCTCCACCCAGCTGGCGTCTTTCTCTGCGTGAACAACGTACGCGTCGTACTCGAATTCTTTGCCCTCTTCCGCTGTGGCATCACTAAACCCCAACGTGCGGTTGATCAGTATGTTCCAGTAAAACTGAATCCTCCATCCCTGGAACCGCACCAGAAGCGCAGTCACAACTAGCGCGATAACAGCTGTGCTACTCAGTATATAAAGAGCCTGAAAAGGGGTCATATCTTTGCAAGACAGGGGGTCGAAATCCAGGATGGAGTGGTTAAAGTAACTCAGTGGAGTGTTGCATGAATACAGGTCCCTGAGACCTGGTACGTGGGTCATATTTGTGGTATTCAGCCATGTCACAAACCACAGGATGCTCTCACATGTACAGTCAAATGGATTTTTGCCCATGGTTAGCAGGCTGAGGTTGCTCATAGGGGTTTTAAACACTTCGGGCCTCACAGCCGTGATCAGGTTCTTCTCAAAGCGTAAAACCCGCAGTGAGGTCAGATCATCAAAAACTGAGTCTTTTAGGTTGTTGAGGACATTGTTTGTGAGGCTAAGCTCCCTGAGGTGATTCAGACCTCTCAGAGCGTCCACTGGGATCTCATCCAGTCCATTATAATCCATGTGTAAGGTTATTAAGTTCTTTGTGTATTTGAGAAACAACAGTGGCCCACCAAGGTTGGCGTCCTTCCACACTCTGGCTAAATTGTTGTGTTGGAGTTTCAATACTTTGAGGTTCCCAAGCCCCTCCAGCAAACTCTCTCTGATGTTAGCAATGTTGTTGTTGCTAAGATCCAAGTAGGTGAGATTGGACAGGGGTCTAAACGGAGAAGGCTCCTTGTTCAAGGTTGTGGCTTTAAGACTTTTACCCAAAGTCAGAACTCTAAGACCAGCAACATAAGCAAAAGACTCAGACCAAAGGTCAATTGACTGGAAGTTATTTGACATGTGAATCTCTTGGATCTGCTCCAGGCCTTTGAATTCTTTGCCAGTGATATTTTGTTTGATAAAGTTGAAATCTAGCATGAGGGTTGTGAGGTTTCTGAAAACAGAGAAGCTTCCAGGATTAATCCTTGTTATGGCAGTGCCTGTCAAATTTAGCATTCTGAGTGGGGAAGCCGCAAGTGAGGCAAAGGTGTTGTTGGTGATGATTTTGAGTGATGCATAACTACTCCAGCTCATATCAAGCACTGTAAGACTTGTCAAACCTGTGAAGGTGTGCTCTGTGAGTACCCGGACTGAAGTTTTGTGCAATATCAAACTCTCCAGGGATTTTAAAGGCTGGAAAGAGAAATCGTCAATAATTGGGGTAGCGGAGCTGTGGCTTTTCACAAGAGCCTTACTCAGTTGGAGCACTTTCAAACTTTTGAGCCCTTGAAAAGTGCCCTTGGTCAGGTGTTTGATGTTGTTGTCAGACAAATTTAGAGTCTCAAGTCCAGGCACCCACTGAAACGAGCCATCTACAATTTTACCCATGCCATTGTTGGCCAGATTCAGAAAAGTTAGATTGGTTTCCTTCAGTCCTTTAAATGTTGTGTTTGTGAGTGTGACCAGTCCTGCCTTCTGAAGAGACAGGGAATTGATGTCGGTCCCTGACAGCACAGAGCAGAGTCTGGAAATGACCTGAGTGCCCATATTGCTCCCATCTAGGATTAAAGAGTGTAGACCTGAAATGGGCTTGAAGCAACCAGTTTCAATCTGCAACAAAACAACCACAGACATATCTCAATGGGGGAAAAAGGGAAACAAAACAGACAACTGAAACCAAGGTGACATAATAACTCTAATTTCTACAGACAACACCATTTAATTTCCCATTTTCGGTTAAGTTTCTTACCGTCCTTAGAGAAACAGATGACAGATTGAGGACACGTAGGAAGGACGACTGGTTAAGGAAGGAAAAGTCGTCATGCTTCAGCGTGTTGAAGTGACTAAATGCCAACCTGAGCTCCTCCAGGCTGGGCAGCTGAGGCTGAGAGCCAAGCTTGGGTGACTGCAGTTTGTTTAAGGAAACATCAAGGAACTTCAGGCTCTGTGGATTAGGAAAAGATCAACAAAAAAAAAGGTAATTTGATGCAGGAGAGTCCCACGAAACAACAGTGATGTGGTTTAAACTTATGTGGTGTATATATCACTTCTCTTTTGTCAAAACACAGTTCCTTCTATGTTCATACAGACAAAATCTCCCATCTTTATTAACCCTTAGTTATGAGCAGCCTACCTATTGACACTTGCACAAGTTTCTCCATAGTCACGAATGAGTTCATAATAAGCACGGTTCTTTCACCTCCGGTTATTTTAATGCTCATGCTCTTTGACATTTGCCAAAAAAAAAGTCGCCACAAGAAAAAAGGTCGCACTCACTATTTACACTATTTACAATGCCACTATTTTCTGTGGCATTGCTTTAATAAGCTTCTGCAATGTCACAAGATTTATTTCCATCCAATAATGCAATCATTTTTCCAAGATCTTGTATTGATGATGGCAGAGTCTGCCCACTGCACAAATCCTTCTCCAGCATATCCCAAAGATTCTCAATGGGGTAAAGGTCTGGACTCTGTGGTGGCCAATCCACGTGTGAATATGATGTCTTATGCTCCCTGAACCACTCTTTGTCATCTTGGAATATGTCCATGCATCAGGGAAGGAAAAATCCATTCAATTCCATCATTAAAAACTCTTAATCCCTGTTTTAATAGTTTGTTAAATCTCCTCAGATGTTTTCTCTGCTTGATGCATGCCAGTGATTTGACTCTTCTCAAACAGAATAACATCTTTTCCACTACCACAGGATGTGTCCTTAGACATGGTTGTTTAAGAAATTAGAAAAGATAATCAGCTCTGCAGTAATTATCAAATACGACGCTCATACTGATTTGCTTCCGCTTATTTTTTTGGCCAGGCAGTGTATTTGTGTTCTTGTCTACCAGAGAATGCTTCTACAACTCTCAACAAGGAAATGGCTAGTCTGGTGCAGTGTCAATGAACCGCAACTTGAATACTATTGGAAAAAATATATATATACCCTAGAAAATAATGTACTTCATCAAAATCTCAAGAAACCTCTGTGATGTTTTTTCATTTAAAGAAAGATAGTCAATTTACTTCCTGGTCAATTTGTCAAAGAAATCAACCAAATTTGTCAGGTCACAGTACGTTTTACAACAACTGAGTATTCATTTCAAATGTCTCTCCCTCAAGGGAATATGGTGCCTACTGCCAGCACTCACTATAACACCGCCTTTGTATTGTATTTAATGTGCAAACACACAAAAAAAGCCGCTCCCATGGGTGTGTGCCATCATTGGTGGGGCGACTGTGGCTCAGTAGGTAGAGCGGGTTGTTCACGAACCAGAGTTCCTGCAAAATATAATCTATGTGAATATAGCTGTCAGATAAATAAAGTGGTCTTGCTTCCAAATAATGTAGTTACATACTAGACGAATGATAAAGTATTAGTCAAGACCAGCAAAGCTGTACTTTAAACTGGATCTGTACAAAATAGTGTTATGCCAGAATACACTGATCAGCCACAACATTAAAACCACTGACAGGAGAAGTAAATACTGCCCATCTTGTGACAATAAAGTGTTCTGCTGGGAA
Source organism: Planiliza haematocheilus (assembly GCA_005024645.1). Taxonomy (NCBI): domain Eukaryota; kingdom Metazoa; phylum Chordata; class Actinopteri; order Mugiliformes; family Mugilidae; genus Planiliza; species Planiliza haematocheilus. The sequence goes on along the minus strand of SRSE01001280.1, from coordinate 2,274,079 downwards.
ACGACCTGGCATTCATGTGGATGTTACTAACACATGCAGTACCCACCTAAACCAGACCAGGTACCCCCCTCCACCCCATAATAATGACACGCAAGATGCAGTCTGACACAGTCACACGCACAAAAGCGGTGTTGGAACAAATCAAAAAAATCATGACAAACAACACAAGGTGTTGACCTGGCCTCCAAATTCACTAAATCCTAAACTGCTCAAGTATCTGTGGGACGCACTGGAACAAGCCTGATCCACAGAGACCCTCCCCCAGACCACAATATTAGGAAGGTGGTCATAAACTTGTGCCTGATTGGTGTATGTCACTGTAAGGTATGGATTAAATCTCCTTGTAAATTTGAGATTCATTATCATTTCATTGTCCCCTCACATCTACTTTCAAACATCTGTGTTATCTCTGATCCAGCACAAACGGACACCAGTACCTGTAGTGCAGAGAAGGGCTCTCCTTCTAGCCTTAGCCTGTTGCTAGCCATATTCAACCATGTCAGACTGGTGCAGTGGCACAGATCCTCTTTCTTCAGAATGTACACCTGGTTACGTTCCAAGTTCAGGGTCTGCAGATGAGGCAGTGTCTGGCACACTCCCCCATCCAGCTTGTTGATGCTGTTGTGACTGACGTCGAGGTGGATGAGGTCCGGGTACGGGTTTAGCGTCTCAGGGAGAATCCGCACCAATCTGTTGTGAGACATATCCAGACTGATGATGTTCCCGGGAAGGTCTGGAGGGATGGCACTGAGGCTGAGGTGGCTGCAGTCAGCTCTGCGTTCATGCACGTAGCAGGAGGTCTTCTTCTGGCTGGCCATGCAAAAGCCCGGTCCCCCCATCAGAAAACACACGATGAGGAGCCGTGTTAGCAGACTGGCACGTTGGGCACACATAGTTTCGAAACTCTTTGGAAATAAAAAAGAGAGAGAGAATAAAGTGTCACAGTTAGCAGATACTGAGCAGGATTAGAAAAGTACTGCAAAATCCTATTGGATTGTTTAGCTGACTTTTGGGCTCCAACAAAGCTGTATTTGCTGGATTTATCGTCTGCATTGTAATATAGAGGGGGTTAATAGCAGATATTTTCACTATAAACACAAAGATATGAGAGGAGTGGGCATTTGCTGTCAGTAAAACCAACATTGGCCTATAAAACCCTAAACCTCCACCAGATCTTAAAAACGACACATAGTAATTACACGGATCTGCCACTATAATTACTAACATGCTCCATTTATTACAAAGAGTGGTGTAGCACTACATTAACTGACCTTTAGCACGGATGGCTATTGTTTTGGAAACAATACATTTGATTTCTTACCTAATTCAGCTGTGGCATCCAGGCTTCAGAAAAGCAGATCTTCACTTCCCTTCCAGCAGCACCGCTGCTCTACAAGAAAGCATACAGTAGTGATATATCTCTCTTATAAAGCACACATTTTAGCAGCAATAAGGAAACGAGAAACATGCAATTCCGGTTTCACTTCAAGATCGTAACATAGCATCTGACCGATTAACCGTTTCGTGCAGGAGGACATCCACAAGTTTTTGGAAACTTGACACAATTCCACTAGTGACTTTCAGCACGTATACGGCGACCAAACATACCGAGGTCCTGCTCAAATTTCAGCGTGGACTTCTTTGTTAAGAATTTGCTAAGGTGTGGTGTGACCAGGCAAGGCTGTTAGATCAGATGTCATGAAGCGGCACGGACTTGTTTCATTCGGTGTCTGTAGGAAGCTGCGGGGTGTTGTTTGGGGAGGTAGGCGTTACCGAACCCTCCTATGCAAATAGTTGCCATGTTTTATTATCAGTCGCTTTAAATAAGATGTCTGGATCTAACATTTGTTTTTCTGAATTATCAAAGTGCTCCGACATTAACTCGTGCAAAGTACACAAGTTAATGTCGGAGTTCGGCAACGTGTAGAACCGAATACCGTAAATGAACGAGTAGTTGCGCAAGATGTACCGGGAGGATAGGTTTAGTTGTTCTCAGTATTAACCATTCCAATGTCACTTGCTGTGGCTTGATGATTCTGGCTGCAAACTACACTACTTTATTTGGATCTGCTTATTTTGTAAGACACATTAGTCTAAAATAAAACAGGTATGAGCATTTATTCTGTTAGTATGGTCTCAAGCTCAGGTGACGCAAACATAATACAAGGACCTTATCACTTTATATGGATGGCACTCAGCCATCATATAAAGTGATCAACACATTTTTTTTTTCTTCTTGTCTAACAGCAGCTACCTTCAACAGAGTCCAAAATTTTCTAATGATCACTAGTGAGGCATATGGTTTTTTAAAATACTCTTCAACAGTCCCCCTGCAAAAGCTCATAAAAAGTCATACAATCCTTGTAATGAACTGGTGCACTTATCAAAGAGCCTTTTACTGTGATTCATTGTTTATGTGTCTTGTATTTATGCTAGGTATTTTCACTGAAATTTGCCCTGAACCGTCCAGATCTCTCAGTTACGGATGTTTGTATTATTACCAGTATCCCTGAATCCCTGAAATTTAAAATCCATAACATAACATGTTGTGCAATAGAACTGCACGCATGTGTGCTTCGCTCCCACATGACCTCAGAGCACCAGAGAAATGAAACCTAACTGAAGGGGGAAAAAAATACAGTAACTAGTGGTTTGTTCACTAACCACTAGAGGGAAGTAAAACACTGTTGTTGGGCCACTCAGCGTCCCAGCAGTATGAGGCCGTAGTAAGTTCTCGGTTCTCATTGTATGCCCAGCACTTTTATATGTGTGCAAAGTGATGCATTGCATTTTTAGACTTAGACTGGGTCAGATATGGTCCTTATAGTGTAAAATCCTACACTGCCTGAGTTAAGATCCATCCTAAACATAAATAAATCTTACTTTATCGTCTTAATACTTGGTAGATTAGATGACACTGACTAAAGAGACCTTTTGCTGAATGTTGTCTCTCCTTGGGGACCCCATACCAGCTGCTTATACATTTTGAAAAATATTAAAGGCATCACTCAACAGTTGCACACTGCTAACTTTAGTTTTAACCTTTTGTACAGTAAAATCTGAGAGATGCATTCGTGTTGCAGCATGGTAGATTTATTCCGCTGTACATATTGGTCGGTATATTTCTGCAGTTTTAGGCTTTATGTAAGTGCATTACTGAGGCAGTCCATATACCAGTAAATCTGAAGGTAACTGCCTCTGGAAATCTATTTTAAAACGTCAGCAGTTGCGTAAAAGCCGGAATAACCTGCGGATGGTGCTTCATAAATCTGAATAGATTTGACCCACAGTATATCAACAAAACTTGTTCTTCTTAAAGCCAAAGCAATTAATGTATTGTTGTTTATTATAGGTAATATGTGTTGTCATCATTACCATCTTGGATCGATATAATCCTTATAATAAGTCTCTTTACTTTAAGTGAATAATAGTTTTTCATAACTGCATTAATATGCTGTTGACAGTTCACTTGCTAAGCAAAGCTCTCACTGATGAATCCTCTGTGTCATTTAAAACATTTAATCATGTCATACACTGACCACTTTGGACCACAGCGTGTTAATTAGCTGAACATCAGCTGTCATACCACAGAGCACACGTTCCCATGCTATTAATCCAAACCAACATGGGCACAGTTCAAAGCTGCACCATAAGTCAAAGTGTGGCTGAAATGAATCACAGCTCTTATTGAAATCCATCAGCAACTTTAATTAGAAATCTGTCTGTATTTCTGTCCATCTTTAAATTTATTGTCCATGGTGATAGTTATTATATTTTTAGCCAATGAACAGAATGGCACTACAGGCCAGATAGATTGCAAGAACCCTGGTTGACACGCTCATGATGTTCAGAGGACAAGTCGGTATGGTCTTCACATTTTGGACGGATGGACCCATGAAACAGCTGGATGGATCTGCCTGAACGTTCCTGTAGATGTTTATGGCGTAGCTTTGGTAAAGGTGCTTAGAGAATTGGTAGATTCAGGAAAATAATCGAGTGTTGGCACAAAAGTATGTACAGAAATGGTTCTCTGTAGGTCTCCCTTGTCCCTCCAAAACAGTTGAGACTAATCACAGAATGGACATGGGCCTTCTGAGGCAGTCCTGTGGTGTCCTGTGGGTCCTATGGGTTGAAGGGAGGGGCCTCTGTGGATCAGGCTTGTTCTAGTGCATCCCACAGATACTTGATCAGTTTGGGATCAAGTGAATTTGGAGGCCAGGACAACACCTTGTGCTGTTCTTCTTCTTCTGCATCCTGCTGGGGATGGCTGCTGCCATCAAGCAGTGTCGTTGCTAAGGGGTGAGGGTGCCTGGTCTGGTCTAGGTGGGTGCTACATGTGTAAGTAACATATGCACTAATGCCAGGTCCAACAGTTTCCCAGCAGAACATTGTATTGTCACAAGATGGTCAGTGTTATTTACTTCTCCTGTCTGTGGCTTTAATGTTGTGGCTGATTAGAGGAGTGAATGTACTCTGTTATTGATGTGTAGATCTATACAGGGTAACTATATAAGGAATGAATATTGTAACTGATACATGCAGGTGTGCAACAACAGTACAGGATAACTGTAACTGACATCTTATATCCCTTTTGACAGACAGTATGCCCCCCCACACATATTTTCCATCTCCCTTGCATACTCCTTCCACTGACTGATTGATTATGCAGAGGTCAATAGAGGGAGGACGCTGACCCTGCTGTGACCTCTCACAGCACATTTTCTCTCCCTGGATTAATAGCGTGGACGGAGACAAGTGCGCTGCATGTTAATGTCTGTCTTCACAGCGTTCGATGGAGGAACCATTGCCCCAAGGAAAAATAAACTGCAACAAACCTCCACTTTAACTCCCAACGATAAGGCACCAACATACAAACACTGTTCTGTCCTCTCTTCTTCCTTTTATCCTACATTGTTAACTACTGTCATATGTGGCGTTATTTTGAGTGTCACTCAGGTTTCCACATGAATACAGACCATTTACCAACAAGTTAATTACATACATGCTAGCTACACTGACCGCTTGCATGGAAGCTGCTCAGAGCTCCTCAGACTGCTACTCTGCTGTGCTCTCCAGTTTATTAAATTTATTTTTTCTCTCCACTCCTGGTTTCATTTTGGAAAACCTGCAACAATAGACTTAATATTTGTGCTTTATTCTGAGTTAACGTTTAGTTCAAATCCCTGCTGTGTTTAACCAAAGCCTGCTCTTATTTTACACAAAACTAGAATGTCTGATAATTCCCAAACTGAGATTCAAGTCAGGCGCAAGACACAGACATACAAACACCTTTCTATCCCCTCTTTTCCCTTTTATCCTTCCCTCAGATTAACAGAGCAGGTCCTTCCAGGGATCGACCTCAGGCCACCTGATTGGTTTACCCCACTGTTAAGCTTAGGCAGCTTAGAGGGCTTTGTGCCAATGGCTGAAGACCCGTAAAAAGTGGAGACAGTCAGGATGGTCGGCTCTGTAATCGAGCTGTTAATGCGGTGACTAAAAAGCGGACGTAAGATTGGCCGTGGGTGTGCGAGACAAAGGCCACTGAATTGAAATCAAAGGCACGCATGAAGCACAAAGGAGTGAGATAAGAACCGGAAGAAATCATGCTGCAGGAAACTCCCTTCTGCCACTGCACCGGCTAAAACCATGAGGTGCACCATCAACAGCTCAGGCTCAGGAGGGGAAGGAGGCAGATGGAGACATGAAAGCTGACAGGAATCAGGCGCAGATCTGATTCTCGCAGGAAAGAAAACAACAACTTGGCACTGGAGAGAGGGATTAAGAGTGAGAAGATAATAGCCCCGCTACACCGTGGGCCGAGTGAGTGGCAGTGCTGTGCGTGTTTCATCGCTTTACTGCAGCAGGAGAGTGGCTACTTTGTGCATGCATGTGATTGAATGCACTCATGCAAAAGGGATAACTGAGGAGAAGGAGGAGAAGGAGGAGGAGGAGGAGGAGGAGGAGGAAGGGGGGTGGGGGGCAGCGGCTCCATCAATGGGAGTGTGTGCCACATTCTTCATCTTACCGACTCGTGTAAATCTCCTCTCCCTCATTTGCAGACAGAATCTCTGGAGTGTTGGAATGCCGCACAACAAAAGGTGAGTTTGCCCTCTCGGCTCTTCACTGCTACACGTAATCATGTACAGTAACTCACATGGAAACTTTGTCATCAGCGCGCTCACATCCTCAATGAACACGGGGCATTTAGATCCTACTGTGAGTTTATTTGCACTAAAATCTTCAGCAGTGAGTTGTAGTCTCTTAGCAGTGCACTGTCATTGTTGGCTTGAGATTTGCTTGACTAAGAGAAACCAGAGCAATTGGTTGCAATCAAAGTCTTACTTGGTTACTTGCACGGACATTATAAGCATCTCATCAGGAGGCTGGTGAAGATAATAGCAATATATATATGCATATGTATGGTAAGTGGGGTGAAGAGGTCTGAGAAACGTGCAATCAGAAATGAGTGATGAGGAGAGGTGCAGGCAGCAGAAGCCATGTCATGGCATGTTCTCTCTGCCCTCTGCAGGAAAGAAAAAAAAGACACTGCAGTATGTCTCCCCCTCCCCACTTTGCTGACCAATGATGTTTGGAGGTCAGACTCCCGGCTCTGCTACTGGTGTCAGCCACTAACACACGGCTTGTTCGACACAGCGGATATGACACCTGGGGGGAAGGGAGGGGTGGATGATTAAAAGGAAAGCACGATCCATGTGCGCTCGGCTTCAGTCACATGTTAGAGAAGACGCAGGGCCGAGCAGAGCGTGCATGCGTTCAGCCTCCCGGTCCAGACACACTCCGTGTGATGCGTTACAGTGGCTGTTGGAGACTGGGCAGAGATGCAGCATCCCCAGACAATTCAATCTCCCGCACACATGCAAGGCTCTTATCACTGGTCGTAACCGCTTATTGCATCGGTAAAAACACACGCAGTCAGCAGCAGCTGCTTTGCAATAATAGACACACTCATTGTATTTTTTCTGTTTTATTTGGCCATGAACTGATGGCATGTGTTTCTCATCACTGGCTAGTGCTCACTAAGTGCTGACTCGGGTCTCTCCTCACTATAAGTGGTCCCCAGGGGTGACAGGACATCGATACTGAACTGGAATCAGCAGCATGGATCTACTATGGTGCTGTTAACTCTCTGCAGTGCAGTGCAAAGGGAAAATGCAAGGGAGGACGATTCAGAGTGTACAGCTCAAAATGTGCCAGATAGGGTGAAGACCTACAAATTAGTTACTTGACACTGTCGCCCAACTAGAAACCTTAACACCCCGCCTCTCTAGTTTAGGGATTAAAGATAATATATCGAAGTTTCACTGTGATATAAAACCATATGGATGGTTCAGCAATAAAAGTATTTATTGGGATACTTTATATATAGCCATTACAGGCTTTGTAGTATATTTACTTTCTTTCTTTGCTCAACAGTTGCATCCCAAGTGAAATCGATGTTCAGCCTTTCCATGTGAAAAGAAGGAGGGTAAATGAGCATATCACTGTTTACTCTGGGACGTCCAGTAAAACAGACAATTAAACTAGAACTGTATATACTGTAAGTATACTGGCTTGGGAACCAGTTATTAATGATTCATAATAAGCTATAAATTATTAATGAAATGCTCATATTATCACAGTTAACTAAGATAATTTGTGTCACCAGTGAGAAATCAGCATTACTTCAAGTTACTGATACAATCACTGACAACAAGGATTTATTAAAATGAGCTCCAGTACATTTACTCACTAAATTAGTACTTTATTTTTTGTTGTTGACATTTCAAACTACGTTTGTAGCTAAATGGTGTACTTTCTACTCCACTGTACAGTTTTACTCCATTAAACAAACTTTTAAAGCATGGCACAGGCTGCTGAAGACAAAAAAGCAGAATTTGGTCAGGGTTACTTTTCAGATCTCAACTATTTATATACACTGATCTGCCACAACATTATGACATAAATAACATTGAACATCTTGTGACAAATCAGTGTTCTGCTGGGAAACTTTTGGACCTGACATTTGTGTGGATGTTTCTTAGACATATAGCACCAACCTAGACAAGACCAGACACCCCCACCCCATAGCAATGACCCTCCTTGATGGCAGCAGGATGTAGCCTGATAGAGACACACAGACAAAAACAGGAACAACTCAAAAAACAAAAAATCAACAGCAAAAGGTGTTGACCTGGCCTCCAAATTCACTTGATCACTAGATCAAGTTTGTGGGACTGATCAGTGGGATGATTCACAGAGGACCCTCCCCTCAACTCACAGGACCCAAAGACCCCCGACTAACAACAACCAACTATTTTGGAGGCACAAGGAAGACCTACACAGTATCAGGAAGAGGGTCGTAATGTTATGCCTGATCAATGTATGTTTTTGCCTCTGTACCTACATGTCAACATCTCACATAAAATATTCAAAGATTAGAGGTCCAAGTCCAAAAACTGAAAGCAGATTTGTGATCAGAACTTTGTTGCTGCTTCTTTCGTCATCATCACCTGACAACCACTCACACTGCTCTGCTGTCCCCGTTTAGAAAACTGTACACGAAGTGGTCTAAGCTGTCTCCACCTACAATAGTCTAATCGGGGTTTATTGTCATGTGTGTTGATACCAAACCAAGTGTTTGTTTCTCACGTTGTGGTGGGATGTGACGGGACCCACTGTGCGGCCGTGCACTTTTGTCCTCCTTTGATTCGCGCTGAGCTGTGCCCCCCAGCTGTGACCGAGGCTCTTGCCATGTGCTAAAAGCTGTGAGACAAGTGGCCTTTTCAGAGGGAGATTACACCTTTCTAACACCAGCCTGAATGCACTTTATAAGCTTTGGCTAAAGTCTGGCAGTGCCAGCCTGTCAGCGAAGGTTAACAGATGGGGCTAAATGCCTCTGCGATTGTAAAAGCCGTAAAGACTGCGCCCAGATGTAAAGATTTTGCGTCAGTGTCGTAGAAAACCAACATTATTTAATATAACGCGCCTTCATTTTTGACATATTTTTAAGCGCAGGTCAAATTCTTCACTGACAAATGAATAAAAACCACTTGTGGAATTTTTCCTTGGTTCACTCCTCTGTGATAAGTCCATCCCCGTCAGCTAAATACACAAATATTTCTCGGGGTCATGTGGTCAAAACTGATTTAGTGATTTTAAGTCTCTTTTGATGTAACGTAGCAGCGCTGCTACCAAAGAAGGAAAAGGGAGATTCAGGGGTCACATTCCTCATATAAAAAAAAATATTGGACAGATTGCTTTGCCCCTGAGACAACAGCACAAGAACAGACAGACGCCAAACCTCCAAATGAAAAGCATTTTAATAAAGAGTTTAGGCGCAGTTCTGTCTGCTCCTCACCCATTTTAGGCTAAGAGATGTAAACAGTGGCTCCTCTTTAGAGACAAACAGCTTTGCCCTCCTGTCCCTGTAGCTACTGTTTGGACGCCCTTCCACAGAGTGGCTGAATTTAGCCACTTTATCATTTAAATTTTTAACCCCCACTTGGAAACTGCGCCTTCGTGTCTGTGCGGTTGTGTTCTGGTGCTGTCGTGTGTTCGGTCTGTATTAATCTCCTCCCGTTGGCTCCTAATGAATGTTCCCACTTTCCCCCATTCTGGCTATGCAGATTTGATAGGATTAATAGAGCCATTACTTAATTACTGAAAATCTGTGAAAAGGATTTGCAGCGTTATCCATGAATCAAGGACAGAATTTTGAAGCAGATTTTTATTTTTTTCATGAACGCTTTACACCAACAGACTCATTAGCAAGTAGATGAAGGAAAGAGCTGACGAGGATGTCGATTCGGCCGTTTCTAAAATGCCGAAATATGGTATCACAATGCATATTCCATGAGGACTTAGATAGACTTTCTTGTTTACAAGGGAAATTGCTTGGTTGCTGTAGCTCAGTTGCACATAAAAAACACTAAAAATAAAAACAGGTTAATATAATATAAATAAGTTTAAAATAATAAAAATATGTCCATAATTTACACGTGCACAAATGTACACGAAATACAGACATAAGTAAATATATATTATGTACACAGGATGGATACATAAAGTGCAATAATGTGGATGGATGAGCATTAACATGAATAACATGGAGTTATCTGTTACAGGAAGGTGAGCTGTTGTACAGCTGTATTGAGTAGGGCATGAATCACGTCCTGTAGCGTTCACTGTGGGAGTGGAGACTGGTGTGCAGAATTGCAAAAATAAAAATATGTGCTTGTGTGACTTACAAATAACAGCTGTTAAATTGTCTTAAAAAATAAAGTTCAGCTCAACGAGTTTAATCAGGATTTGTAGCCGTACCTGCAAAGAAATACAGTCTTTTCTTTCTTTTTTTTTGAATGAGCTTTGCATTTTGGTTTCACCTTCCTGGTACTGAGTGTGTCACTATGACACTGATGTCATTAATCTGACAGAACAGAGCCGCCACATCATTTGCAAGACAGTGGTGCGTGAATTTCCTGTATCAAGTCAAAAGGTCTGTTGTGATAAATGCAAACTAGTCGACTGCACAGTGTCCATTTTTTGCATAATAATACTTTTCTCTGCAAACAAAACTTATGTAAATCACCTTAAGATAGCAACAAATATTTATATTCTTTATCTTAAAACTAATGGACACCATCTACATATTACATAGTTAGATCCTCTGAAAAAAATGTCTTTTACGTAATCTGTATTTAATGATAAAGCGCTCATATGGATTAGCCACCTATCAGAGCTGTCTCTTCAGCTTATTGGTCCCTAAATGTTCAGTTTGATGGTACAATTGGAAGTGGATTAGAGAATAATGTACGGGGAAATTAATGATTGAAGGGACAGATGGGTGAAGTAGAGGTTTAAATGACTGTCCTCTTCTGGATGGCTGCTCAAACAAGGCCTTGCAAGTCTGAACATGAAAATTGAAGTCAAAGTTGGAAAGGGCAAAAAGCCTTATAAGCCTCAATAGTTTCCAGACAACTACCCAGACGTCCCGAAGCAGCAACTTCACAGACTGTAAAATATCGGCACATATCTGCCATAAGCAGTTCCTTAAATGACCAATTGAGGCAAGTTTCAAAAGTGAGTAAGTGCCCGTATACACTGATGATAAGTTCTCTAGCTTTACAGCAGAAATTTACGTCTGGGTACAAGATCTGGTTAGGTTTCTGTAGATATTTTCTTCATTTGTTACAAGTCACTAGCTGCCCCCTGCCCACAGCTCCAGGTGCCTCTTTGCCAGGTCTTGTATTAGCTGTGAGTTAGATGGAGTCATGCTTTGCCCAAGAGGTTGACCTGACATCACGGATCAGATCTTTATTTACAGGCAGTTGCTGCAAAACCAAAAAAATAGTGAGTGAATACTTTGATAGACAGAGAACCACCACATCAGATCATCTGTACACCTGTATATGGTTCACAAGAACAGAAAGTTTCCAAATTTTATTTTGTTTCTTCTATTTTTCATTTTCTTAAATATTTTTTGCGTTTCATTTGGTGAAACGTCCGAGAAACATCAGCAAAACATACAAAAAAGTGTGTCTATTGTGTTGGTATGAATAGAATAACAGGTAAAAGGTAGAGTTAGAAATGCTCTGCAGCCCAATTATTCCTAACAATCATGACTGCATCATTAATTTCCTATGTGATAACCACATCCTTGAGGCCCACCAGAATTCAGATCCAGATTCAGATTCAGATCCAGATTCAGTACAAGACACTTTTAAGGAACAAAAAATATATATGTATTATATGTTTTCTGCACACGTTATGTGAGACAGTAGAGGTGTCGCAGTTCTTCCACCAAATTGTCTCACCTATTATTTGCTAGATTTCTCATTGCACCCTTCTAGCCTCAGCTTTTGGTGTAAATCCGTGGAAACGTCCCTGCAGAAAAGGAAGAAGTGCAATGTGTGTCGTTAAAAAGGCAGAGAGCTGCAAAGCGTGATTATAATAAGACGAATGCACCAGACGAACGAGAGACCCCCGAGCACTTGGAACGCCTCTCTGGGCTGAGAATGTGTTTGTATTCTCACACGACACCTGCTTATGTGAGCAATGGGAATACTGTGACTAGCAGCGTACTGTGCTTTAGCACCTCTTAACCTCAGTCACATCACTTATCATTGTTCCCTTTGTGCAATTGCATCTCACATTCTCATAGATCCACTTTTTCCTTTCTTTCCTTCCTTCCACCAGCTCTACACATATTTCATGTTCATTATGTTTTTTCATGAGTTTGTTGAGACTCACTCTCTTTCGTGTTTTATTTTTATTTTATTTTATTTCTTTATTTTTTTTTTTTTTTTTGGGGGGGGGGGCTCTCTGGCATGCTGGCAGACATCACATCAGCGAGGAGCTATGCCACATTTCAGCAGCAACAACACCACTTATCAATCCACTCAGCAGTGGCAAAGGAGAGGCCTGATTGAGCCACGGTGAAGGTTATTGGGGTGTATGGATTGCAGAGTAATATTAGAAATGATGTGACCATCCACAGTCGTGCTTAGGAGGCACACATGGGCAACATGAAGGGTTGGCTGTGTGTGTTGCATAAGGAGCATAATCTACTACGCCTTCCTTTCATGCCCCGATAAGGAAAAGAGGAGAGGGGGTAGCTGATTGTACGAGTCAGATTAGGTATTCTCAAAGACAGGGCAAGGTGATATACCATCAGTTTGATCTCTATCCTAAAGAGGCTTTGATTATTGGATGTGAATACATAACCTAAAGTATAGCGGGAACAAACATCTACGGGACTATGAAAAGCACGTGTTAATTTAAAGCAACAGATCTTCACCTTCACCTTCTGGGAGTGAAAATAATCACATAAACACTGTGTGAACACTATGTGTAGCACTACAGCATAGTGCACCGGTGTACACCAATTGGGCATAAGATTATGACCACTTTCTTAATATCGTGTAGGTCTCCCTTGTGGCCTTTCTGTTTGCATGTTCTCCCTGTGTCTGCGTGGGTTCTCTCCGTGTACTCCAGCTTCCTCCCACACGCTAGTTAGGTTAATTGGTGTGAATGGCTGTCTGTCTCTCTCTGTTAGCCCTGGCATGGACTGGCAACCCGCCTCCCACCCAATGAAAGCTGGGATAGGCTCCAGAGGACAAGCGATTAAAGAAAATGCATGAATGAATGTTAAACCTTGCTAAGCGTTTTATTTATTAAGTTACTGTCATTCCATTTAATTTAAAGCTGAGTTTAATCTTTATTTAATATGTGATATAAAGTGATGATATTTGTGTATTTTAAGGAAATACAGGGCACTTTGCGGCTTTTTAGCTACACATGTCACGTGCTTCCCATGCTTACAGGAGGGAATGTTATAGAGAGGTATCAGCACTTAGCATAAAACCATCCTTGAAGCTTGCTGCTGTGAGAGTTTGTTCATTCTGAATATTCAATAACTGCTGACTCCTTATTTTATGGCAGAAAACCCAGCTTTTTGCTGCCTTTTTTGATGACAAGCTCGAAGCACACGTCTGTGCATGGAACATGGGAACAGTATAATCACAACAATGAACTAAAATAGCCCAAAAGCCTTGGCAGTGCTGTGGAGTCGAGTGATGATTCTCCCTAGTGCCATCATTACAAATTTAGTAATTTCATCCTTTTGTTATGATAGAAAATATTGATTAAGTTTAAAAGACTGGGCAAGCAATACAGGCAGAATAAAGATCGGACCTGGCTGGAACATTAAGTTTGTGGATTATTAAACCACCTATGTCAGCAAATTTATCTGTAGGCTCTAAAGCAATATTGAAAAATACATGCAAGGTGAATATGAGAAGAATTTACACTTGCTCCCTTTTCTCTGCCTCCTGTGTCACTCTTCAAAACATCTTCAGCTCTATTGGATTATTACTGGTAACAGAAAACTAATAAAAGTAGGAAGTGGCTGTCTCGAACACGGATTCGGCCATTGACTTCTTGCAGTATAAAGTGATATATTATTTATCTGAGTGTTTCAGTGACAGAATAAGTGTCATCCGCAGGTGAGAATATTTGGACCAAGGTATCGCTGTAATACAGAAGCTCAAATGAACTCTGCTTTATCAAACTAACAGAAGAGTTTATGCCAGGCCCTTTCTGTGGAATTAGATTTGTGTGTATTTTGACATCTGCAATGTGCCTTGTCAAGCAGTGAAGATTTGCAACCCCGTTTAGAGATGCAGATAAATGAAGATATACAAGAAGATGTATGTTACAAATTAGACACTGACTCTTTTCTTGCTCCTCTGTTCCTCCGTGTCACTTGTTATTCTCCGCTGTCCTTCAACATCTCTCTCCCAGCATTTTTTTTCTGTTCTGTTGTGTCAGCGCTTCCTCAACATCTGTCATAACACTGTGTTACCGGCTTTTCATACAAACCAATGGGTGACACTGGCATTTTCGCTGGATGTTTACTCTTTCTGATTGATGTTGTACAGTAGCAGGGCAGAAGCCATGGTGTTGGGTTCAAGGTAAATTGGAACTTAGCGTTGTTAGGCTGTAAGTTGACCCTTTACTAACTAAAACAAACCCAAAAAAATTATAAAACAAAGGGTAATTAAATCACAAAAACATAAATTTACAACAAAAGCAAGGAGGTAAAAGCTGACATATATAGATAATCTATCTTGAGGGACAAGGCTAAACAGAGAGATGACGTAGGATTCAACATCAGCACTCTCTCACCTTAGACATTTCACCTGCTCGGCTCTTAGACATCAAAGCCAGTCTGGAATTAAAGTGGAAGCAGCATGATGTCACTGCCGGACAATGTCCTTGTGTACCCGTATGCCATCGTCTCGTTCGGCACCACAGTGCTAAGTTAACATTGACCAGATGAGTGGACCTCAGTATCAGCTGTTCCAAATGTGGCCCTCTTTGGAAAGCAACAGTGGAAAGATGTGACGGAGTGCCACTGCTCAGATAAAAGAGTTATTTTCTCACAGGATCCATGTGCCAGCCTGCTGTCCTTTATTGTGGGCTATTCTAAGAGAGGCTGTGAGGGTGCTTTGGGGGTATATGTAAGGCCTCGGGGGGTGATATGGTTGAATTGAGGTGGAACCGCTGGAATTATTCTTACGCAAGAGCATTTGGATGAGGGACAGGTATCGATCTTGGCGCTTTGTGCAAATCAGCTTCAGTATATCTTGTATCCAGGGCCAGTTTTTGGATTGCACTCACAACAACACCTGATTCTACTAAATGAATCTTACACAGTGGTTCTTTGGGACTTGGTGAAGATTTCTGTAACTATATGTAGTCACAGATTCCAGGAGTCCTCGCTAGCCTGGTCATTCTCCTGTCCCGCCTGTGCACACCGCATGTACAATGCTAAGCTCTGCACTGAGTATGTCCACACCTGTATCACTTATGAATCTCTGCATACCAGACGTAATGTATGTCATCATCTTCCCTGGCCTTGTCAGAATGCAAGGCTGATAGTGAGTCCGGATAACACGGCACCTATAAAAAGGCCCTCTTGACAACAGCAAGGCTCGGTAAGGACTGCCTATGCTGCGCATAGAAGCTGGTGATAAAAGAGCGAGCCCATGCATGCACACATGCACCCTCACAGATGTGGCCTTGGTGACACCTCACAAAGGTCAGCTATCAATAACAGTCTAAATTTGAACACCTTTAATGTTGACAGAAGAAAGGGCTCTCTGTGCGTGTGTGAACAAAAGCACTGCAGCTTTTGCACCGCTGCCTATATATTTGCTGCTAATGTAACTTTATCATATATGATTATTATTATTATTAGAGAATGACATCCAAGTTAATCGCAGTATGATACTGGAGCATTAGTCTGTGGCTTTTTAGTGGTGTTGTTGCCATTATTATTGTTGCCAGTAAAAGGTATGTATTTGTCAGATATTTACCCAAGAGCCATTTATTTGGTGAAAATGCAATATTTAGGGTCAGTGTGTGGTTTTGCATCAGCCCATCCAACCATCTCTAGCCACCTTGTAAACGTTTTAAGAATTTATGAGAAATAGGCTGCTCACTTTCATATCGGAGGACATGACACACTTCAAGTGTGCAGATCTGTCTCTGATGACTGGATAGATAGATAGATAGATAGATAGATAGATAGATAGATAGATAGATAGATAGATAGATAGATAGATAGATAGATAGATAGATAGATAGATAGATAGATAGATAGATAGTGTGTTCTGGCATGGCACAGGATACCTAGCATTGACAACAAGGGACCACAGTGAGTCTGTAAATAATTGAACAGTTTAATGTAAGTCTGTCTTTGAAAAAGGGACACACACATACAGAAAGTGGGGGAGAAATCCACTGTTGAGCCATCAAAAAAACAAAAACAAGACCCCATGACCCGGTTATAAATACAATGGTGTTACAGGGCACTTCTTAAAGAGGCAAACGCATTACTCACTTGCTGGCATCTGCCCAGCAAAGGTGACAGGCATCCCAGCAAAAGTGTCAGTTTTAATTTAAAATATAGCGTGTAAAAATCACCTCTGTGTCAGTGTTGATATAAGTCCACACCATTAACACTTCCAGATCATTGCAGGATTTCGCCCAAATCATGTCACCTCTGTCAAAAGCTGAAGAAAAAACCTAAAAACAGCACGTGCGGTGTTAACATGGAAGCACTTCTGTTGTAAAGATGCACCACTGGGATTAACCACTTGTAAACTACAGAAACTCCTGGCCACATTATTGTTGTCGGATACTAGAGTTTGTAATTTGCATGTTCCAGTAATACGGCCTATTTAGATGAGCGTATATCCATGTAGTGGGAGTGACTGGGGCACCAAAACGCAGACTAACGCATTATCTGTCGCAAAACTTATTCATTTCACCAATATTTCTACATCTACGTAGATGAGCTATGTTTTCTGACTAGGATGATGTCATCTCTGAGCGCCGCGCGCACCTGCTACGGTCAGCTTGTTTACCTGTAATTTGCTATTGCTATGGTTCATCCACAACTTCAGAGTCTGAAAAATATTCAGCCATGTTGCAAAAAAAATAAAAAATAAATAGTAGTAGCAAATTACAGGTAAACAAGGCAACCGTTGCAGGTGCACAAGGCCTCAGAGATGACATCATCCAGGTTAGAAGACATCATCCGGGGTCTGTAGGTCAATCTACAGACCCTGGATAATGGTAACAGCCAACTCTGGACTCAACAGGGAATAGCACTAGCGTACAATAACAAAATATTGGTGAAATTAACGTGTTTTGCAGCAGATAATGCATTATTTAGAGGATAGGTTTCAGTGACCCGGTCACTCCTACTACCAAAGTTACACAAACATTATATGGGTGAGTAAACAACCGTATTTTATGCCAGAAACAAGGTCCAGGTTGTAAACAGTAGTTCCATTCAGGGTTAGCTTAACCTCCCTAGCAGGATATAATGTGGGTAATAAAAATGCATAAAGTATTGCTTTAGCTCAAACTAATGACGGTTTGGTTGTGGTTTCTCTTCCAGTTTGTTGTTAGGATGTGTAACCCCATCCCCCAAACATCCACTTCTAGGAGAAAGCCAAGCTATAACTTAATTGTCTTTATTAATAGCTTAGCATTTCCCCCTGAAATAGTTTGTTGACAACATGATATAGTGCCAGGGAAACACACAGATATAAAGTTTGGCACAGCTGTGGCTTATTCCTAGCATGAGTCTGTGAATCACTCCCTAACTTAGGCTTTGGGCCTCGGCCCGACTGTATTACTGCCATGTTTCAACCATTAGCCATCAGAAACGTCCAGCTCCTCATATCTGAGGTCAGTCTATTTTATATTTCTGCCGCAGATACAAGGTAAAGAGCCACTTTGCTGCCGGTGAGCCCCAGGCCCGCTGCCCTCTCTCCCAGCACTGATTGAACCGCGGACGTTGCCATGGCTACACGCGACCCAATCAGAAGCTCGCGGCGGACTGTTGCTGAATGAAAATAACAGAGGCCATTTTGCGCACGAAGCCGCGGCATCATTCAGTGATAATAAAAAGCGGAAACCGGTGGCAGGTTCAGTCCATTTCTGGACGGTAGCCGCTGCCTCAGAGTCGGCAGAGTCGGGACCGACCGGCGCGCGTGTAGTTCGAGAAGGAGCATGCGGTAACTGACTGCGCCGCCTTCTTCTCCTTGGAGGTCTGTGTAGCGAGGGGAAAGGGGGACGGGACAGCTTGACCGCATTGCTAACCGAAGCCCAGTGACCCCCCGAGGGAGGGAGCTGCCTTTAGTTGGTCGACCGACACCGGCCACATCCACAGCCGCGTCGAAAAACAGGTGTACGGTTTCATCACAGGGACACCCCACTAGCTTGCCGAGCCGCTGTAGCTCAGCTCGTGTTTGTGTGTCACTCCTGGGGTTAGCTCCACTGAGGACTTTGAAATGGAAGAGCTTCATTACCTGACTGTATGTTTCGGAATTTGTCGAGGGGGACAGCAGTCTTTTTAGGGTAAGTACACACAGTAGCAGCAGCAGCAGTAGTAGTGTTGTTAAATACTGAGAGTAATATATCTCCCTGCGCGCGCAGCTTATATCCGCTGCAGCTGGTCCGAGTCGCGACTGAATTTTATTTGTAATAAACATTATTATTACTGCTTCTATTTTAATCTTTATACGCCTTATAGTTCATGCTCGCCTAGATCCTAACAAATAAATCGGCTCATCCTAGATGCGGTCTGGTCGCCCCTGTTTCCAATAAAGTGCATCCCAGTGGATTGCTGCTTCCAGTGCATTAGAGGAAGATGCGGTCTGGACTGGGAGGATGTTAAACGCTGAAACCACAAGCTTTAAAGCTGTGGACGCTAAAATATTGCTTAACAATAGCAGTAAAACGGCATGAACACGAGAGAAATGTGTGTAGTCAAATAAAACCCTCATTGTTGCACACATGAGCTGTATCGTCCATGTTTAACCTACATCCCAGATGCTTAGGATAATCTCTATTGTTTGCTTGCACTTATACAGTGGTGCAGTACAGTGTGTGTATTAATGGGAGAGCATTTATAGAAAACATGCCCATCATACCAATACTTTTGCTACCACTCATGTGTATGTTGTCTTATGAATGCTGATGCCTCACAGCAATACTGTAAAGTCATTACTGATGTGCAGTTTTTCTTGATTGCTGCTGCAGCTGCAGGGTTTTCATTCACCTGCCATTAGAGGTCTGAGTCAGTCAGCCTCTTGTAAGCAGTAGATGCAATAATGGAAATTCATCTAGGCTCTGATTTTGGCATAGGATTCATTTGCTTCCTTCTTTCTAGCCCAGTTCTGACAGAGAACAGAGAAATGGATATCACCTGCGTTCACTTCGGTGCCGTCTGCTAACTGGTACAGCAAGAATGATGTAATGAGGAAAAAATTAAAAGGCCAGCAGCTACGGCTGTTATCTTTAAGGACTGATTTGAATGCTGACTGGGAGCAGGGAGAGAGAGGTGGTGTCCTCTCTGTGTAACACTATCTCTCCGGGAACCTCACACCACTCCCAGTGAGGCCTACCTGTTGTGAGTGTGTGTGCTGTGGAGGCTTTGGGCGACGGTGTTTTTGATGTAGTATTTCATGCATTTTTATGGCCGCATACTTGTGTCTGGAGGAGAGGAAGCAACACAGCAGGACGCAATATGACATGCAACAGTTGGCTGCTATCTGTCTCCCAGGGGGGCTGCTGCACCAATAAACAGCACCTAACAGGGGCTTAAATACACGCTTAACGAGCGATCGTAGCATTTTGACTTGATTGATGGTTAAATGAGACAGAAAGTATGTCTCTGTTAGCGTTAACCCGGTTGCACCTGCCAGTTTAGAGTTACAGAGAGAGACAGTGTGTCGAGCATGTATGTTTGAGCGAAAGAGTGAGAAGAGGAAAGGGGATCAAGGCAGGCCATCAGGGAATAGGAGAATGTGATACATTTTCTCCTGAAAGTACAGAATGTAACAGGGGAGTTACTCTCACACTTCACTTTCTTTCACTTTGTCACTTGCTCTCCAGCATCCATTATTATTTTCCTTTTGTCTGTTTATTTCTTTGTTTTGGTGCCCTTTCTGTGCTCTTCACTTCCTCCTTTATCTCCCCTCTCTGTCTGGCCTTCTTCAGAGACGGCCGTCACAGCTCAAGTGGTCTGTGAAAAGCTTACCTAATTCTCAGTCTCACTGATAAAAACCACTGGCTGCAGGACATGAGCGTTCTCATTGTTTGCTGAGCCATTCTTTTTTTTTTTTTTTGAAGATATTCTCCGTTTCTGGGCCAGACTTGATGACTTTATTTCTTCATAAGCTTATTCTGCAAAAAAGTCTACTAATTATAACAAAAAAAGATAAAGCCTGTTTCCAATTATTTAGTTAATAGACTGATAATTTATCTATCTGTATCTTGCCAAAATGGCATATATACACCTACAACCACTTCATTAAGCATACTAATGAAAATTAATTCTCAACTATGACAGTCCTGCACTAAGTCTTTAGTTTCATGAAAGCATTACAGACAACATCATCCAAAATGATTATACAGTTGAATTACCGTCTTTTTTACTCTGCTTCAGTGTGAACTGAACATTATATTAGGTTGCATTCACTCATTTCCCCTAAAGTACCTTTAGGTACCCATGTACTAAAAGAAGTGGTCAGTGAGCGTATAGTGTCTTAGCAGTGTTATTGGTAATAGAAGCATCTCTTATTCCACACACTAAGTATTGCTGAGTGGCATACTAGTGCATATGCATTTGGTGTGCAGTTGCATACTTTTACTTTTATTGTGATTAAAGTCCGAATACGTTGTTGATTACATCTGTATTTGCCAATGAGGATTTCCATGTCAATACCTTCTCTTTATTAACATTTTAGTTTAGTTCATGTCAGGGATCTAAGGACAAACACATATTTATACCTTTATAATGCTACAAAGTAGTTGAGGTTTGTGACATTCTTTAAGCTGCTTGTCTTTCCCACTAAGACTGGAGAAATTTTTGTTCTGATTTTTGTCAGCACATAGCCTGCAGTTAGGTCAAAATTCTCAAGTGTGCTTCAGATGGTGATATTGTTAGTCAATTGTGTGCTATTAGGTGCTTGCAAATTATGGAGGAGCTGGAATTTTATCTTGGCCTTGACAGTTTCTGTTCATAAAAACCAAGACATGCACAGCCACACATTTTTTTTTTTTTTTTTTTTTTTTGCTGCCATGGGATCAGCTTGTCTTACATCAAAATAATCAAATCTGAAATTACAGCTGTATGCTTTGTCCCGTAGGAGTTACCAGTCAAAATGGTAGTATTTCTGTCTCCATTCTTAATTCACTGTAACTCAAATTAAGAGACAGCAACCTGTTTGAGTTTCTGTCTCATACTATATTCCACTACATTCAGTGTTCTCCCAAAGCAACAAAACGCTGGCACTGTCTCTGCTGAAGAATGCTCTGTGTTTGTGGATATACCTTTCCTTTTTTGATATTCTCCTCAGTTAAAGTGTTTTCCAGTAAGTGACACTCTCTAAATGCGCTGCTCATCTGCTTTTTATATCTTGCCACTTGCTTAACTGGGAACAGCGGGGCCTTGCAGAAGCTGATAATGAATTAGGTGTTGAAACCGTACGGGTGAGACCATGTCGACGCGGCTACTGTAGCCCAGAGTGGCTCGTAGGTCAAAGTGTCGGTGTGTTTGAGCGTGAGTTTGAGTCAGTTGGTATTAAAATAGTTGGCCCTGGTGCTTTGATGAGATCGTTCTTAAGCCACTGCTGTGTTTTGTTGGTTTTAATTGGTTATTCGAGTCAGAATTTAATTTAAATGGTAAATGGATGTGATCCGAAATGTTAAATCTCATCCATTTTGGGATGTTTGTTCAGATGTTCAATCCATGTTCAAGCATTATGTTGATAACAGGATGAAAGCTGGTTGATAACGTCTGTAATGGGACAGGACTTTATTGGTCCCCTGATACTGATTTTGGCCACAAGGTTACATCATTAGCACCTGTCAGTTGTCAGCTTTTCACCATACCTCAGTGATCCTTGGCACGTGACCAGACGTTGCTGGGGACCAGCTGCCGTTTGATGATCTATGCTGACAAGCTGATCACTGCTGTTGGAACCTCTAGAAGCGGAGGTGTTTGGGGACATAGCAGAAGGAGTCTTGTTTACCGTGGAACCATTTGTGCCAGTCCAAAAGGGATTTTGACATCACCACATCATCACTGGCACGATGACAGCAGACCTAGATAGTGTTGATCCAGGAAAGCGCTGAGCCCATCCACGGTTGATTTAAAGGTTGGCAACAGGTTGGCACTTGGCTGAGCTAGTTCACTGTCGTACCTTTGTGGCTCTATATTAAACAACTTGTTGCTATCTTAATTAAACTCACTGTTTATGAGACTTATGGCACAGTTTATATTGTAGACACTCAGTGATTGCTTGAATAAACTAGAAAATAAATTGAATGAGCTAGAAATTAATCTGAGCCAACAATCAGTAGCAATCAGAGTGGATCACAGTTGTTTTGACTATGTTTTTTTTTGTTGGGAAAACAAGTCACCACTCAACGGATTCACTTAACGGAGCTGCATTACCACAAATTAATGAATTTCCTTTGTAGTTACTGCCGAATTCTTCCTGAACCGTACAAAACGGTAATTTGTTGGTGCTGATTTCCGTGCCTGTTCTGTTTGTTTTTAAAATATGGGTTAGAACCGAGGAGGTGGATGTTGTCCAAATAGCATATTGCACAGTAGCTGCCTGCCTGGTTTTAGGTATCCAGGCTTTAAATATGAGAGGCTAATAGCAGTAGTTACATCATCATTCTGGGAATAGCAGGGAGTCTGGGGTCTAGAGGTGCTTGTGACTGACCTCTCTCCTGTGTATATTCAGCCTGTGTGTGGTCATTTCCAAATATACATTTCCATATGGATTACACATCAGGAAGATTATTAATGACACAAGCGAGTGGACACATAATTTGTGTTTATTTTTGCAGCCTGATGTGACGCTGACAACGCATGGTTTATTGACATGGATATAAAAAGAAGTCTTGTGTGCAAGAGTTGTGTTCATTTGCACGTCTCTGAGCGAGCCTTCTTGACAGGCAGCCAGACCATCAGCAGCAAAGAGGGAAAGAAAGTCTCATGTGAGAACAGTTTGACACTCCTGTCAGTTTCTGCACAGAGAAGGCCAATTTACATAGCGGCACGTTGATGACACTGGCCACTCTGTGACATTGAAGCCTGGGAGGAGAGATAGGCTTCTGAAGGCAACTTGTCATGTCCACTGCTATCCTAAATATTCAAAGGTGTACCAACCTGATGTAACCATAGGATCAGAATGTGCTGGCATTTGCACAGCATGTGAATGTGCGCTTACATATAGTATGATTTTGCAGGAATGTATGCGCACATATTGTGGTATGCACACACGCATGCAAACATGTGTGTGCGTGGTAAAATAGAGATAGTCAGCCCTGTCACTTTGCCCCCTCCCATCTACACTGGGGGGTAACTTTCCAGTCTCATAGACGAGCATGCCTACGTCTGAAAATAGCCGTATCTGATCACTGCTTCACCCAAACAGGGAACTCTCTTTCCCTGTCACTCCCTCTCTTTGGCTCCCTCTCTAACTTTCTCCTCGTTCTGTTGTCTCTGTGCTTCCCAGGCATTAGACGGACTGAGAGCGGGGGAATAAAGGTAGAACAGTAGGAGAGACCTATCCTGAGCAGAGGGAGGAAGAGGAAGAAGAAGAAGAAGAAGAGGAAGGAAAAAGTCAGACAAGAAGAGAAGGAGGAACAGGAAATTGGGCCCACAGCTCACCTACACCTTGCTCTGCTTAGCAAGTTTCCGGTCTTTTGGTTTTATGACGGTAAGAGTTACCTTTTCTTTGCTAGATGCACCTGCGTTATCTTGTTTGGGGGGCAGGAGGGTCACATTTAAGGTTGAATATCACAAAAGGCACTCAGACTGCGGTGTTGAATTACATTATTGCTCATGTGCATTCCTTCACCAAACCGCAAGTGAATATATTTATTAAAATCTGTTTTTTAAGACTATAGATTAACCAGTAGCAGTTTTATTGTCCTTCTTACTCCATGCTAGAGGATCCATTTAACATTTCAGTATATTTTCTAAAGGGATTTCTTTTGAAGCATTTCTTCAAAATCACTTTTGAAAACAAATAGTCCTGTGTTGTCTACTCAGTTGTCATGTGTCTATATTTACATGTTATGGACACAATGCTGTAAAGAGCAATGCTGCAAATTAAAAGAGATGTGAATAGATTTTACAAACCAAACACCAAAAGGGAATTGTGTTTATCTGTTCTGCCAACAGCCACAATTATAGACCATGTGTACAATTTTTGTCTTTTGTGACAGAGGACAGGGGAAATGGTGTCAAATAAAAACAGCGGTTTCTACCGCGGCCACCTCAGAAATAGCACCAGAAAATAACTTAGATTGCAGTTTTGAGGGTTGAAATGAGCTATGTATGACCTTAACAGAGTTATGTATATATTTTTTTCATTTTTTTTCCAAATGTGAAGTACCCCAGAATTTCCCATTTCCCCTTAACCTCTTACCTTCTTATAATTTTGCCCCAGAATCTCATTTTCCTTTTCTGTCCCTTTTACGTACTTCCATCTCTTGTTACACCCCTTTTCATGGTATCTTATTTCCTATTCAACAAAAGCCATGCACCAATCCCTCCATTAGGCCAGTCTCAGAGGTGTTTTGGAATGTCACCTTGACCCCTTGGGTACACAGTAAGGGGTGGTTCCCAGCCTCGGTTTGTAGCACGGACCGTGTGGTTCACCTTCTTCTGGATCTCACAGACTGAGAGACACATCGTCAGTTCCATGCAACTGTCATTCTAATTATATATGCTTTTAAATGATTCAGTCAGATCCCTTTAAAAGTTGATTTATTTGTTTGCACACCTTACCAATGATCTTGTTAGTGCTAAGAAATAAGAGAGATGTGTTAATGGCTTGGCTAGGTCTTTGTCACCCGTACAGATCTGAACATACATTTAGTTATTTTTATATCCAATAATAACAAAATGTTTTCCTGTCTGCTCTACATATCAGAGAACTGGGTTAACTGGGTGTTAATGTGAAATGTCGTTCCACTTTTCAGCAGCTAAAACCCAAATTCCTTGCTCAGTTTTGACCTTCTCTTCCGCATTCTGTACTGATACTAGGTATTTGTTTAAAAGCTGATACACAACAGGACAAAGACATTCACAAGTTGCCTTTGCAGAGTAACAGCTAACATGTTGCTCTTGAATATCAGCGTCATGTGAGCATGTATGAAAAACTCATAGATGCCTTTTTGTTTATACGAATAATTCAGAATATGTTGACTCTTACTTCCTGCGTCGAGCAGAAATGCCTTTTAACATTAATATCCACATAGCTGCCCCGGACCAGTGATGTCCCTCGTGAAATGAAGGAAGTTGTGTGTTGTTGGTGCCAAATCATTAGAAAACCCTGACACAAAACAAAAAAGTCTTGTTGGTACTCATTGTCAAACTGACAGACAAATTGTTCCTTGCATTTTTCCTGTGTTGAATTTTAGGAATAAAAGTAGTTAAAATTATAATATTTCTTCATGCCTAACACCCAGAGGACAGGAGGATTCCTCAGATAGATCTATCCACTGTTCTGGACTACCTTAAAGGTTACAGAGCCCTGTCTAATGGCAGTAAATATAGCACTCCTGCTAATCAAGCTCTTCTTATCTTTGTGCTCGACACTTAACACTGGTACCTGGGGAATCCAGACTATGTATAGGGGGAACGTAATCTTAGCCACAACTGATAGCCACTCCGCTTTAGTGTACCTCTTGTCTCAAATGATAAACTATTTTTTACACTGTCGAATAATTTTCTCAATTTAAAAAAAAAAAAATGTTAAATACAAAGCAGGGTTTTAATTTGTTCTAAACCAGGATGTCATGTGCAGCTAATGGTCACTCTAAGAAGTCTTATCTTAACACTACAGTATGACTGAACATGTAGTCCTGAGGTTTTTTATTATTATTTGTAGGCGTCACTGACATTATTGATAAAAACCTTTGTTCACAATGAATTTAGCGAGTTTTCAGGATTCATTTAAAGCAATAACTGCTTTATCATCCTCTCTTGCCCTCCTCTCTTAATAGATAATAGATAAACATGCTGCATGCAGTCATACATGCAGGTATGATGTACTAGTACTGATTTCAGTCTTGTTGAGTTAATCACCTTTCATCTCTGAGAAACACTCTTACAAGTATATTTGGGATTTGGAAATCCGCCAGTGTTTCCACATTCTTTGCTGTCTTTTATGAATATGGCTTGTCTACGCTATGATCTTATATCCTTCCTGCATTAGATGGAAGTTGTGACATTAACCGTCCATAAATTCCTCCATAAAGGGGTGATTTGCTCACAAAGCTCATTATCCCTCCAGCATTTTACGAAGACCTTATTTATTGCTTTTACGTAGCCCACGCTTGCTATGTTGTGAACGCAGAATGCAGCGGTTAAGCTCGTCTTCGGCTGACAGCATTACAGTTAAACTTAAAGTGTTTGAGATTCCGAGTTGACCACAGTTGTTCTCCCTTCACTCAGCTATTTGAAAAAAACTGGAGCCATAACTGGAGCCTGGCCGTAACGCTACATCAACAGATCTAGTGAGGACAAGCTCAGGCTTCATCTTTGAAATTGCTTTGACATTCAGCTCCAGCAGCATTTCCCTTCCATTTGCTCGTCCTATTATCTTGTAATTGTGCCTGTGAGTATATTAGCCTGTGGTTTGTCTTAGTTTTTTGTGGTATTGTAATCACTGGCCTTTTTACAGAGCTATATACGCTGTGCACTAATCTTCAAAAAGGAGATACGAAGCAGTGGCAGCTCTAAAGGTGGTGTTTACTGGTGATGATGTCTCCCTAGATGGCTTCTGCTCGACGGTTTACATAATGCTAATATCTATTAGTCTGTGTTTTCAGTGGTTTGTCAATGCGTCTCTTTCTCTGTCCCTCCATTTCGTTTGCCTTTTAATCCAATTCTTGTCCGTGCTTTCATTTTCTATATTTACATCTCTCTCTTCCTCGCTGCGAATATTAGAGCAGATACAGTGAGCGAATACTAAGTTCTGTTTAGTAATGGTAAGATAACAAACCCCGAGTTGTCACATCCTATTCATTATTCTTCTGCCGTATCCCAGACTCGCAGTACCGGGGTTTGCGTTACATAATTGCATTAGTGCTCTCTCAGGCCACTGCCTCTGATCGTTAGCGGGGTTGTGATGCAATCTGCTCGAACACACGGCCCTCTGTTGTTTGCAGTATGGGCAGTGAGTGGGCATGCAGGGTCAGTGTGTTGACCTCCGCTATCCATTCATACAGCCAGAGGGGGGTCTGCTAATGAGTGACAAGGTTGAACAAACAATGCTGATAACAGAGACTTTGTTGGAAGTGGCTGTTGTTCAGCTAGTGGCAGTAATGGGCGGGCGGAACAGTTACATGGCACTGATAAAACATTCCTTGTAAAAATGACCTGCATCTAACAACAAGTAGCTTTGTCCTGGTGAGAGGTTTAAAACTTTGTTTTGCAAGTCTGATGCGACTGAAGCTGTGAGTTCTGCACCAAATGAGGAAAACTAATGTTTCTGTGTTTTTAGTGATTAATTAAAGCAATTATTTTAATGGTTCGGCTGAATATTTTACATTTTTCAGTCGGACAGGTCAGACTTTGAGGTCTAAACTATTTAGTGGTTACAGTTATGTAATTTGTACATTCAAATTCAGGTCAGAAGTTTCTAAAACTAAAAAATAGCAACTCAAATGTTAGAAGGCTAACTTTTACTTCATAGACTTCATTAAAACATGTCCAAAATATATTTATTATACACGTTCTTATTGTCCATTTAATGTAATAAAAATCATATTAACAGAACTTTCTGATGTGCAGTTAAGATTAATCCTTATCAATGATTTTGATTCATTAATGCACAACAGTTCTTGAAACAAATTGACATTGATTCTAATTTTCTTGTAAAATTATTTAGTTCCTGAATTGTCCAGTGGGTGATTGGGTTTCACAAAAGTTTAAAACAAAATGCAAAAAAAGGAAGAAAAAAAACACTTTGACTTGGAAGTAAAACTCCTCAATTGCAAATACGTTTATGCTTCTGTGCTTTAGTTTTTTTTTTTTATCGGCTATAATATAACTCTGAATTATATACTGTTGAAATGTTCGGCTATTTGGCTGATTTCTCACTTGAATACCTCTTTCCTGTAAAGTATAGAGTCCATTTAAAGGACAATGGCTCATTCCTCATAGCTAGACTTTTTTGATTCCCTAGTCGCTATGTTTTTTTTTTTCTCACCACATCCCTGTACTCCCCACATTTTTACCACAAATATGTACCGCTAAAACAACTTGGCTCCATTTCAGTAATCAAGGAATGAAGCAATTCTGAAGTCTGCCTTTTTTGGAGATGTCACTATCCCTTTTAGGCTAGCCATGTTTTGACTGAGATTTATGTTTGATCTCCAGAGACGTTCTGCTTGCCTGTAAAAGAGGGATTTGTTCTCTCTGATTCCTGCTGTTAGATTTTACAGATTCCTCTGCTTTACGCTTTAGTTTCATCCCCATCAAATCTCCGAGGCCTGGCTTGTAACTAATGTTCACTGGGGAGCATGACATTAGGTAGCGTTTCATATTGATTCACACTCAGTTTTACTTCTTGTGTCTTTTACTACTTCTGCCAAAAGACTTTTCATCGTTATTACTGTTATTATAATGGCCAAAGAGCTTTTCTACATAGGATGAGCTGAGTAGAGCACGTCCGTCTGGCGACTTTTAGGTCTTTTAGGCCTTTAAATAGATTTGCTAAGGAGCTTAATCTGTTGACATCCTGTGAGTTATGTCTCAGTCAGAGTGACCACTCAAGGGTCAAGACCCTTGAGACTATAGTCAGTTTATCTCCTATGACTGGTCACTTTCTCCTGCTCATTTTACACATGCACGTACACCACTGAAGACTTTTAAAAATGACATGTCGATATATATTTACAAGTAAATGTAAAACACATATTAAAGGTAGATTAGATTATTTGTAATAAGGTATTTTTAATAGGTATACCTGATACAGCTATAATGTGTCTTTGGATCTGGCTCTTATTTTGTAACTGAGGCATACCATGTATGGAGGGATGTTTGCAAATGTAGAAGTGCCTTCCTACACATGAATTAGAAATCCTTGCTTACTCTGAGAAACAGTTAAGATCATTTTTAAATATCAAACATCCAGATAATGCAGTTAAACATGCATATACTACCAGATTTAAATTTGTTATTATATTTATTTTGGTTATGTTTTTCATTGACCTCCCTTCCAAATAAACCAGCTACAAAAACTCAGAGTTGCAGTGTTTCACCCATAATAAAATGACATGTAACTCAAACTAAGAGATCAACGTAAAAGACGTATAGTAAATGTGCGTATTTTCAGTAGTTACTTGCAGTGTCTGCTGAAATATATCGTCATGGGAAAACGTTTATAGACATGGGATGTAAACTCAAAAGGATGGTGACTAATTTGTTTCTAGACGCTTTTTGTTTTGTCTATGCCAACACAGTCTGCCAGTGACTAATGGCATTCTGGCTAGCACTCTGTTAAGGCTTCCTTACGCTTGAAAGTCAAATGCTGGGTTGTGTTTTTCTTTGTAGTGTTTCTGTTTTTTCACATCCTTACTAAATGAACCCTGTTTGTTAATATAGGAAAAGATAGCTGTTCATTCCATCCTCAGTCTCTGGTGGTCCAGCTTTGTTGTGCTGTCTCTACACTACTTTTATGAGCCAATTAAAACAACACGCACACACAAATTGCACATGGAAATTCCCACTTGCTTACTGCGAGTTATCTGTGGTCTTCAGAAGTTCATTTCTATCAACAAGAGGGTTGTCAAAGCCAGCAGCATTAAAGCTGTTCCCGTTTTTAAAAGGACCATGTCATCAAGGGAAGACAAAGTCAGGGAACAGTTTCTGATAAGGAACTTACATCAGTGCTGGTGTTTAATACACAGGCAGCAACAAGCCTCCTACCATAGTCAGTACAGTGTATTACAAAAACTAAAATCTTATTGATCAGTGTTGACTCTGGAAAATGAGGCAGCTACATTTGCTGCTTTTTACTTGTTGTTTTGGAGCTGGGTCCGGAGCTGGTGTCAGATTCTCTGAGGCACACATTGCTCACGCTCCACTGCTACAGGTTTTTTGTGCAGCTATGTTGAGTTTAAATAATTTTTTTGCACAGTGTCTGTTCCATGTTGGACATTGAAAAGCCAAACCATTTTATATCATTCTCATGTGTGACTTTGGCACCATTTCCTCATCAGCTGCGGCTGCCATTGCACTAATTGCTTGCAAAACTTTCTAAGGAAATGTCACTACAGAGAACTGGCTGGGTGATCGAGGGAGGAAATGTTTTTGGTGTTCAGGCATTTTTCATATCATATAAAAATATATTTTGCCCAGCCCTACTACAGTGTCTTATGTATTCAAACACTATATGTCCACTAATACAAACCAAGTGTGTCCTATTGGGTCATTCAACATGATGTGCTTTCTGTTAGACACTTCTGTGGCTCATAGCCTGTATTTGGAGTCCCACAGCTATTCTACTCAGTAATTATATACACACCAGTCTCCAGAGTGGCCTACCAATCCCTAAATTACAGTTGGTGGATAAACCACAGCAAAGTAACAAAATAAAATGACTCGAAAGAAACTTTACATACCAAAGTCTTTGGCCTACAAAACTTGATCAGGAATCAAAAACAACTTGTTGGGAAAAGGCGTCCGTAAACATTTATCACATGCAGGGGTATGCATGGTAAAATGGTTGCACTACTACTGATCTGTCACCGGCTTTAGAGAGCGTTTGCATTTAAAAGCTTAAAAAGGTCTATCCGGACAAGTAGGCAGAGCTATTCAGAGGTGTGGAGCCTGGAGCTTTTTCTCCCAGTGCCCAGCCATAACATTACACCATGGCCACAGCTGCTGTGTCGCCGCTGATCTGTCCTCAAGAAACATGATGCTGTTTATAATCTGACCATCGTTTGGCTGCCGACAGCATGCGACGCCAGACCCATGATTTACCCCTGTGCGTGTGTGTGCGTGCGTGTGTGTTTCTCCGATACAGATTTATGAGTAGTGTATGAGGGTGAGGATTAGGTCTTGAGGGACAGAACGTATCCACCGATGGCTAGCTTCAAGCATTCCCACCAAGAGCAATATGTCTTTCTCACCCACGTTATATTTGTTTGAGAACCCTCCTATGGTGGCAGAAAAAGTAGTGCAATGTAAACACTGTTTCCCATAGAAAATATTTTATGCCAGCTTTATGGGGAACAGTATAAATGAATGAGAACATATTAATTAGTGTAGCCGTATGTATTTTATCTGAGAGGTAATGACATAGATGACCAGAGGCAGTCATTGATACTTTAGTGTTGTCACTATCATAACTTTGACAAAATAACTTTTACATTTCTGCAACATGATATCTGGCTAAATTAAGATGTGACCCTCAGTTAAATTTACCTAAGTTGTTTATTTGCACAGATACAAATTAAACATGTTTGTGTTTTAATACATATGAAATCAATTAATGCAGGCGGCATTAATTGATTTCAATATTGTTATATTTTCCTCCTAAGAAAAAAAGCTGACAGTTATTTTTAGATAGTCTTTTCTAAATACTGGAACATGATTGTAAACTTTAGTATGCAGTGCTAAATTACAGTATTATCAAGTGGGACGTATTGCAGATCTAAAAAATGTGCTGGAGTATGTCTAGTGGACAGTCTACTCTAATGTATGTCAGGGCCACGTTGTTTCTAAATGACCTCACACAGTCTGGAGCTCTTGTGCTGTAACTTATCTGCTGACATATTGTCAGAAAAATGTATCTATAGTAACTAATGGTCATTTTATTGGTATCGGCCTAGTTTTAAAGCTGCTGAGAAACCTTGCGCTGTAGCTTTTATCGGCGTAAAGTGTTCCTGTTTGGACGTGGAGAACTGCCTTTTTTATATATATATATATATATATATTTTTTTTTAAGACTTAATTACTCAGTCAGTTCTAAAGAATTTCAGAAATGTCTGTTCTCCTGTCCACATGCTTACCATCTTCTCATCTGAATCAAGCCTGTAAAGTTGTCAGCGTGCTCCAACATGTGTTGGTGTTATGCCGTCCATCTATTTCCACTCATCGCTAGAGCCAGCTACTAAGGCAGTTTACACATTCATGTCAGAATATAGTCGCATACCTTTTCAAAAATAAGCACCAGTAAATTACACCCACAATTATCAGGACTTTACTTGTCAATATGCGATGGGACCCAAAGCCCTCACACTAGTGCCACAGGTGTTTGGTAATACATGTCATTTGTTCTCAGTTTGTTATAAACGGTTAAACATGGATTAAGTTTAGACCCAAACGGCTAACCTGGATTTATACTTTCATCATTACACAACCTTTTATGTTTAGAGAAGACCGAAGACGATCTCTGGTATGTAAACAATGTGTATTTACATGTTCTAAATATAGAAACTGATTTTAAAAAACAACATTGAGATTGATTTTGTTGTACAACCTCTACCTGGGTGTTCTGTGTGCCCAGTTATACAAAAAAACAACCCTCTGGCCTGGATTAATGTGATTATAAAATCACTGATGAGGACATTTTCTATTAATGAACCTTACCTAAACAAATTCTTCAACAGTACATGACAGCTTCTGTCTAACACATTCCCCAACTTCATATCCGTATCTTTTGTGTTTGTGAGGCTGTGTTTGTCATGTGTATGTTATTTTACATTCCAGACAAACATGAACCCCATTGCAGTTACTGTAATTTGTGTCTTGCAGTGGCTTTTATAAGAAGTAAATTCCACGATGACACACTTGCACATAGATCCACAGAGTGTTTCACTGCTCTGTGCTTTGCCTTTGGCTTTTGATGTGTGCCCCATACATGTCAATCATGAATCCTGCTGCAGCATTTCCAAGAAACAAACGGTTCAGCAGGCATTATGTATGGGTCCAGTCAAGTAAACATGGCCTTCTGGTCATACATACATATTTCAAATTCAGCTAGAAGAAGTTAAGTTCCAAAATTTGGATTTCATGAGTTCAGGATTTGGCTTCAACATCTTATTAAACATGTGAGGAAAAATGTTGAGTAGTGGTTTGAGTTTTTACTTTTATGTTGAGGGCTGTACGCTAAAGAAAACAGAATGGTTCAATACATAAAATAAATAATGTAGTCCTGTTCAAAACATGCCTGATCACAAGGGGACCGTGGTCCAGCTTGCTCAAGAACCACCCATCCAAACAAACAGCAAAAGACTGAATGAGCTACAGCCAACAATGCAGCACACAGTAATTCATGTTCGGTGGACATACGGTAATTGAAATATGTAATATGAAATAAGGATGAAGACAAACTGTTACGATAACCAAACAGAAAACCACTTTTAGATCATTTTAGATCAGCTGTGTTTAGAACTGTAGAGCATTGTAAAGAGTTAACGCACTGTATCCCATTTTTTTATTCATCTATTGTATTTCCTTTTCTATTGTGTGTTAATAGTTGCCGTTCTGAGTCAGTGTAATGTGATTTCATTCTAATGTGCACTGCTGGTGTATAGTTTGTATGACCAAAAAAAAAAAAAAGTTAAAGTCACTGGGACAATAACTCACCACAGGTTTATTCCACCTGATCCTGATAATTATACTGAACTACCCTTCCACTTCACTTCACACTAATAAGTTAATGAATCAGGTCTGGACCAGGCTAATCTTGTTTTGCTCAAAAATTCTGAAAAGTGCAGGGAGTGCTTTTGATCGTCTGTCAGATGTTTTTCTCTTGCCATGGCCAGGAGGTCATTACATCTCAGTCCATGAATCTTCAAATGGATGGATAAATATAATATGTTACAGGAGTCGTCATTCTCCTAGCACTGAATTAGACTCTAGAGACCCAATGTTAAAATAATGCAGATTAAGCATTCAGATCATTGCACGTTTCATGGCATTATTGTTTCTTTTACTATCGTCTATAGATTTTCTTTTTCATTGATATTTGTGAGAGTAGCCTGATGATATGTCTTGTTTATACCGTCTCATCTTGCACACAGCCATCTGTAACTGATAGAGTGAAACCTAACAAACCCAAATTAGCCAGCACAGTAATCACTAATCACCATCATGTGCTTGTGGCTATTGCGGTGTGGTTTCTGCACAAAGCATGCACCACCACACTGTTTTACACTGTGGTGTGATTGGACAGAAGAAAGATCCCCAGTGTTTTTGTGGAGTTTTGTGAGTTTTTCTGCAAGAGCGGTTCTGATTCTGGACAAAGTAATGACTTTAAGAACATCCATCAACTTTTGGAAAATGTGGCTCATCTTTCTTTTTCTCCTGCGGAAAATGTTGTACATGGATGTGTTGTGTTTGTGAGATCATCTGGATTAGCGTATAAATATTGGCAGGCAATTGTCGTGTGATTATTTTGTTTAGAACTGTATTATTATAACATCACTCTCTGACTCTGTGATCACTCTTCTGAAAAGATTGTGGCTTTTTCAGTTCTCTAAAGCTGCAAAACTGTGATTCTTATTTAAACGTCTTTGTTTTTGTTTTGCAGGAAACTGTATCCCCCTGCAGTAGATCTGTAAGAAGTGCTCTTCAGTATGAATACAGGTAATCAAACTCACATGCAAACTACATATGACATTTTCCTTTTGCTCATTTATGAAGTTGGTGTTTAGCTATTCAATATAAGAGGTCTATATGTTTCCACATTTTAGTTTACATAGCTGTTTTACAAGCTACTTTGCCTTAGCTAAAGGCCTGTAACTCTAATCCTGACCCTTTTCCACCACTTTGATGTCTGTCCATTGTGGACCTGTGGCATTGTGACTAAATATGTCACATAAGACCTATTCCTTTTAGCTGCAGTTATGTATTTGCCAAGTCTTACAAAGTTATTTTGTAGACTTGGCAGCCACCATGACAGCTGAACCAGTGATGAGTAATCCATCAATGAGTTATTTCCACCTCCACTGTTCTGTGTGTCTGCCAGTGGTAGCTTGAGTTGTTTTGGCCGTTTGCCTTTATTTACAATGGAAAAGACAGCATAAAAATATCTGTTATAAAATAGTACAGAAGTGCTAAAAAATGCAGCTTTTCTCAGGTCTTAAGAGCTTTTCTTACCACTCGGTTGTTGAGAACAATGGGACAAATGTGGGAGGAAGCATTTGGAAGGAAAACGTTTTACACATTGACAATGACGTTATTTTGTTATGGTTCAGTTAAATGGTATTTTGTCTAAACGGTATCATCTCATCGAAATGTGTCTGCATTATACTAACCTTGGACTCAACTATTAACACTAATCATTTCAGTTAACACATAAGTCACATTGCATATGTGGTCATGTTTGATTACATTTTTGTAACCTGATTGCACATACCTGAATTTAAGTAACAGATGTCAGACTTAATTTCATGCTATAAATACTTGCTAATGCTAATATAAGCTAATAAAGTACAACATGCCAAACCTTCAGGTTAATTTTATTTTATTTTGCCATTTTGCTCTACATATTTTTCTACAAATCCTGTGCTTGTTTTCATAATAAGCTGCAGTAAAATTTCTTACCATGCATGTGCTTGGCCTCTACTCATTTGCGTTATTTTCCTGGCTGGGCCCAGTTGCGTGTGTGTACAAGTGTTATGCCATCGTGAAAATGCATGTGCATGTGTGCTTGTGCTTCTATGATCACCTGCCTGGCTGTGATTTCTCAGATAGCGGAGGATGTGCTCGCAAAAGTGTGGCCTTGTCACTCATACTCTCTCCCATGAAGAGGGTCCAGAGCTCACCAAATCTAGCCACAGGTACTAACACTCGCAGACACGCACATTAACACATGCTGCAATGAGAACAGTTTACCAAGGAAAGTACAGACTACTTCCGGGTATTGACTGGGTTAATGTATTGGACAAAGCATGAGGTAAGTCTTTAAAAAAGCGGCTTGCTATTGAAAATCCTGTTTTGGCTTCATCGACCTGATATGGCTTGAGCATATTTGAAATACTTTCAAAAAAGCTGTGGCTGCTTTCGTATGCTTAAGCAATGTTTAGACTGTGGACGCTATTTTTTTCCAATCATTCGCTGCAGAATTCTTCATTTGTTTAGTCTCTTCTTTCTGAGCTTGTTTTGCTTCCTAAAAGTAGCGATGTACCTTCTGGTTGTTGAAGAGTATTCCTTTCCTTTTTGAGAACTACTGCAGTGTCCTGATTTCCCAGTACTCCATGCCAGCTCGCTCTCTGTGTACATATTTTAGCCTTCCTCTTGGAAAAGGTTTTGTATTACTTTATTTTATTTATTTTTTTACCAACATTGACAAGTTAGACATTACTTAGACATTACACAGCTACCGTAAGCTGTTGGAGACATGTGGAAATAGCCTTGGGTAGATCTTTTGATTAAATTGATGCTATTCTGCTGTATATTGGTCTAATATATGCAGTCAAAGTCACAGTAGATGTACTCAACAAGAGTTTTGAATTGAAAATAGGTTTTTCTATTCTTGATGTGCTCTGACTGCGCAGATCACGTCAACTCCTGAGACATTGTTATGTTACCTGGCATGCACTGCGTGTGTACAGTCTGTCATAATAGTTTCAGTTAACTGGAGACTGCGAGGACTTTTCCATATGCTTCAGCTTGTATTTCTTGAAGTGGTTCATGGCTGATGTATGCTTAAGATCACCCATTGTGTAGTAGAAGCCATCCTCTTTTCAGTTTCAGTTTGTTGACAGTCTGCATGCAATTTGCAATTTTCATATCCACATAGGCAGAAGTACCTCCTAATAATTATGTTGTAAATCTCTATACCCAAGGATACAGTATTCAGAGTAATTGTTAATCGCAAAATATTTGCACAGCAGTAGATATTAATTACTGTATTAAATTAGGATACATCTTTCAGTCCTTAAACATTTCTTTGGTATGCCATTTACATTTGAGTCTTTACCTATATTTGTCTACCTGCTTACTCCATCATAGATGATGTTTTGTTGCCCTCTTGTATGTGTCTTTAACCGGAGCTCGTCCAGCAGACCCACTAGCATTAAAATTTCTCTCCACTTGCATCTTGAGTGACCATGTGTGATCAGTTCTGTGCTCTATATGCAGATAACAAGTGGGCTGCATCATTTATTTAAGGTGCAGAAGAATGTTGTGCAAACAGCTGCTGTCTCACAACAGTGGGCTCCTGTCTACCACAGTGTTTAGCACCATGTCAACATTTATGGAGCTTTTGGTTTTTCTCTGAATGATTGAGTTAAAACACGCTTGTGCAGGAGGACATCAGTTGAGTAGGCAGTCTGTCGATGTGGCCAGAATGTGGCAGCCCACGCCACCTCCAAAATCAAATGCTTCCTCGGTGCATCTTGGGTGTGTTCATAACTATTATTAACACTCAGGGAATATGTTAACCCCTTATCTCAGCAAACAGGGCCTTTGTCTCACCAAACATTCCACAAGCATTTTGTTTGAGGACACATGTAATCTTTTGTTGTAGTATTAAAATTTGTTCAGGAATGAATGAGCACACATTCAGTCTCGGTACTCATTATTGCCGTGTCTTCTCTGATCCTCAGGGAGTGATTCTCACTCATCAGACTTGGGTAAGTCTCCGTTCAATTTGGTGACTTTTGATGGAGCATGCTAATATTCCACATGACTAAAGTAGCAGCAACACATCCCATAGAAGAGTCTACAACTTAATCACAATACACTGCAGCTTCTAATGAAAAAAAATGACATGTCATATGTGTCTCCAGATTCTTGGCGGTCACGTAGTGCAACCGACGGCCTTAAAAATGGAGATGCCAGCAGCTCATCTCTTGCTGCCAAAGGCTTCCGCAGTGTCAGACCCAACCTGCAGGACAAAAAGTCCCCCACACAGGTAAATATCAGACAGACAGAGGCTGACGTTTAGAATTTATACTGCTATTTTAACTTTAATTAAAAGAAGTATCTTGTTGTTTTGGCTTGTAAAAGCTTCTGTGGGACAAGATTGTTATTAATGGCGCCACAAACATAATTGGGGATAAGGATGTGGTGTTTGTTTGAGCGAGACTTCATGATATCAAGCTGTGTGCTGATGATTTTTCTTGTTTTTGTTGTCGTTGTTTGAACTAACATTTGGCTGTTGCTTTCTACATGGCTAATCAGGATATTAATACCGTGCCATTGCCACCCCCCAGGAGAGAAAGTTTTCAGTTCTCACCCACTGGCACTAATCCACCAGATTACAGCTCCCTCATTTCCCTGGCTAATGATATGAGCCCTGGAACGCTAACATTCACTAAAAATGAGAAAGCAGTTTTGAAAGAGTCCTACACTATTAGAAGCACATCTTCTTACTCCTTCTCTGAGACCAGTGCAAAACCAGTCCAACAGGTAAATCAGTCCACTGCCTCCAATGATATAAGCAATCTAAGTGCATCTGCCAATGCTAATATGCAGGAGCGTAAGGTGTCTTCCCTTAAACTAACCCCTGTCACGATCCCTGACCCCCCTGCTCACCTCCACACTTATGCTGACCCCCAACCTAAGACCCAGGCCAAAGGTTCACTTTCACCCACTTCTCCTCCTCCACAAAGGCCTCCAATCCCTTCTCACCTCCCAACACAGACAGCTTCGCTTTCTGTCCGTTTGGGTACAGAGAATCAGGAAAATTCAGCGTCCTTGACATCAAATCCCAGAGAGGAGCTCAAGGTCCCAGATCAAGATCCAAATCAAACCACGACTCCAGAGTCATCCCAGGTGGAGATGGCAAAGCCTCCTCCTGCAATTCCACCAAGACCGTCGCCTGCAGAACTGTTGGTACATAACTGACCACTTACCGTAACAACAGAGAAAAATACATCAAATGGTTACACACCATCTGCATCACATAATTTGGTGTCCATAACAGAAGAAGTAGCCGAAGTAAAGTAGCCCTCCTGTTCCAAATTCAGAGCAGTCTGAAAGTCTGAAACTGG
Source organism: Planiliza haematocheilus (assembly GCA_005024645.1). NCBI lineage: Eukaryota > Metazoa > Chordata > Actinopteri > Mugiliformes > Mugilidae > Planiliza > Planiliza haematocheilus. The sequence continues at coordinate 2,235,010 of SRSE01001280.1, read as the reverse complement.
CCTAGGTGATTTGACGTGTGTTGTCTTTTAGTTTGTTTGTCTACAACCAAACCAACTGTGATCATACACCTGTATGAATTTATATTGTACGTGTGATAACCAAGTGTTTTAATGTATTGTATACCTCAGTTTGTCTGTGTAATTTGATGCCTTTGACAGGGTTTGCACTAACAGAGCCTCTTCAATTCACAGAATTAATCGTGTTTCAGAAGATGATGCTGCAGCCTCATGACCTCTTCTGCAGCATTTCACCTTCTGTTGCGATCACATGTTACTTCCACACATCCCTTTTGACAACATGGCTAATAAGTGATATCACTAAGCACTCTCCTCCTTTCCTCCTTTTCATATCAACTCCCTCTTACTCCAACACCAGGGGCCTCCGTCCCCTGACCCCTTGGCACGGCACCCCCCCTATCGCTGCCACAGCTCCGAATCACTCGACTACCTGTCAGGCCTAATGCCCAAGGCCCTGTCGCCCACCCCGTATGTTCCTAGTGGAGCTGGCAACACAGCGGGTGCAGCCAGTGGAACGAGCCTAACCGCGGTCAGCAGTGTGAGCCTCGGTGGCTATGTGTCACCCTCAGCTTCCCCTGTGACGGTGTCGGCTCTCAGCCACTACTCATCATCCACGGCGGGTCTGCTGGACGAGCTGCAGATCTGTGGCCTGGACTCCCCTGGCGCTTCACCCACGCCATCGCCCACTCTCAGCCATGTCTCCACCTACACATCCACTGCTGGCCCTGATGATGTGCTAACAACCTCTATGGCCTCCACTGCCGCAGCAGCCACTGTCACTAACGTAATTATCCAAACAAGTCACCTCTGTAACACACATCATTACCAAGAACAAATGGTTCCCGCCTCCCCCCCACTCATTTGGATGGCTGAACCAAACGGTTCACAAAGTGTGTGACTACTACCAGTTTTTACTTTTCACTAACCATCAACTACCTGTCAGATACCAACATTAAACCCACTTTGTTCCCTTATTATGTTAATTTGTCTTTACTCATTAGGACTCTGTCTTTGTGTTCTCGTCTGCGTTTCTCTTTGTTTTGCCCTTTTTCTTGCAGTTCTGTGCAATTACACTGTCTCTTAAGGCCAGTTCATATCAAAAATTCATGATATTTCATTGTTATTTTTCCAGGCAATTTGCAACAGGATGAAATAGACCATTGGAAGCCATTAGATACAAGTTATTAGCAACTTATATGAGTAAATTCTGGCAGGAGGGGTGCATGCTTGTTTTTTTTATTTAACAGTGTGACCTTTCTATGTCAGTCCTATTGTTACCAATCAGCTCTTTTTATTACTCTGGAAATAGTAATGAATCTTGACGAATAATGTTATACACTCTCTCTCTGTTATGGCGTACATTTGCATGTGTCTGTCGTGTTCCCAGTTATACAAGACTGAGATTGAAAGTGGACTGTCAATTTGTTAGGGCTGTATTATTCCATCTGAATAATGTAATGCAAGCAATTAACTTTGCATCTGTCGCGCCTCTGCAAGTTGCGTCATATTGTCACTATTAACTCCAAGCCTCGTGACTTGCATCTTCATGCAGATTGAATGAGAATATGCCTGTAAAGGTTCTCAAGTCATCCAGGTCATTGTATATCCAAAAACGTTAAATTAAGGCAGCTTGAAGATGTTTCTCCACTTAGCTCCACAAGTCTTTTAAAACTTGTGGAGAAGTTTGGGTATTTCTCACTTAATTAAACCAAAGGGCTTGGTATCAGAATCCATGCAAGATACCAGACTTCTGAAACCCCAACAGAATTTGATATATGACATGTCACCGAGTCACAGACTATAATACTATGGCCATTAGTTTAGAGTTTGGTACCTGTGACATTGCGATTATAGTAATAGCAGCAACATTAATCCACTCCATGTAACAGAACTTTTTAAAGACAAGTTAGTCTGTATGTGTAGTCGCATACAACGTGTGTTGCTTAAATATTAAGCCTTATGTTTGCTTTGACATGTTTTCCTAGTTTGGTCTCACCATGAATCTTTGGTGTGAACATGCAAGCCTTAAAGAATAAAGTCACTGTATTTTAATTTTGTCGAATGAAATCACTTCTTTTTTTTATGTTCAAATTCGTGACCTGATGTTTTAGATGTTCAAGCTTGTTCACTATTCTTTTACTGTTTGCTGTTATTTGTGCTCAGTAGTGTCTCACCGCACCTGTTTCTGGCTTTTGGGTCACTCCTAGGGCCAGGTCCTCTCTCACGCCATGAATGGAAGTACTAGCCATCCACAAAGGCCCATGTCTCCCCCGTCCTATCCTCCACCGCCTGCCTCGCTCCACACTGGCCTCCAGAGACAGAGCAGGAGTTCAGGTGAGTCACACTTCTTTTGAGCCAAGGACGCCTGGACTTTAGCTGCTTCCCCGTAGCAGTTCTTTTGTGATTGTCACTGCCCAGTAAACACATTCAGATGTGTGATTAGGACAAGATAAAATATCGGATATTGTATGTTTCAACTGGACCATGATCTAAATGTTAGAACAACAAATTATTATCAGGTCATGTATCACATTGATATATTGTACTCCGATGCCAATGTGTCATTGTGAATTAATCTCACAGCACTGGTATTACATTTGTTTTGTCAAACCTTATTTCATCTTTCTGCTCGTACCAGTCAGGATATTTAGAGTTTGGATGCTTGCAGTAAGTAAGATGTGAATACAGATTTTTTTATATCACACCTGACTAAACTGCCATCCTGTCTTTTTCTTCCTGTGTCTAGAAGGCAGTGAGTCAGTCACTAGAGAGTCTGTGGTGTCGGGCCACACCAGCATCAGCAGCACTGTGCCCATCGCCCGCTTCTCAGAGGAAGAAAAGAAAGTGTCCGTCATTAAAGCCCCCCATTATGAAGGCATCGGGCCCGTGGACGAGTCGGGCATCCCTATAGCCATCCGCACGGTGAGGCCAAGCCCACGTACTGTAGCTAAATGCATTGCTTTACAGCAGACTTCTACAGTGAATGTGTGTAGGAATGTCTTTTGACCTTTTTCTGTTGGGTCGGTATGTGATCAGGTTCACAAGAGAGGGATTATTTTCAGCTGTCAGCAGCTTTTGACCTCTTATTAGAGGCTATTTCTCTCAGTCATCTCTTGTACTCTTCTTATGTGTGCTAGTTATGAAGATGAACTCAGACAAGGTCTTTGCTTCAGTGCTGCAAGGTCCCCTCTGACACTTGTCAAAAGTGCATGTGTGTCTATGTGTTATCTCTGGTAAAGCTTTCCATGTATTAACACTTCACTGTGTTATCTGTTTCTTAAAGAGCAGCTTAAAGGCAGACATGCTAAACTAGAGACTGAGCGAAAGGATTACCGAGGAATAAAAGCACAGAAAGAACAGAAAGAAGAAAAACAGATGCTCCTTGTTGTGAGCAGACAAACATTTTTGTGGCCACTCTATTTGGTATCCTTGGAGAGTGAAGCGATAATTGGCCTGTCTTTTGGCTGTGCCAATGCTACATGCACAGTCGCACACACTCCTGCACTGTGGAGCCAAACTGCCTCTTCTCTGACCAGAATCCGGGCACAGTGTTTAGTGCTACTGAATAAAAAGACAATTAAGTCTCTCTGCCATTTGATGGCTTCTTTTTTGAAGTGGTTGTTAGATCTATACTGTTTACACAAAGACACACATACCAGAGTTTCCAGGCACCGCAGCAGGAGTCCCCACTTTGGTTTTGTAGCAGCGTGGCTTCTACCCCTCTGTAGCTCAAAAGCAAAATGCTGACATGGATTTCTGAGCATCACACTGATTACACACCCATTCATTCACACAAACAGAAAATGAAATAGTAGGTTGTAAAGTTAGGTTTATAGACCTATGATTTTTTTTTTAAATGTCAAGGCATCTTTTGTTTTTTTCATTTGTTGTTTTTAGTAAGCTGTGAAAATGGAATAGACAAAAAAATCATACTACAGCTGCTGTTTTATACAGAAATGCGTTCCATTGGCCAGCCTTACTATAATTACCAACCAGTGCAGTCCAAAATACTGCACACTAAGCTAAGTATACAGTTATCAAAGCAATGTACTTTGATAACTGTAGTATACTTCCAATTTAATAATAATAATAATAAAACACTCTGATGACTGCAATCTGTGCATGTCTTTGTCCATTTGTTGCAGTGAAATTGAAGAATATGCCACTTAAAATGTTTATAGTCCTGCCAGTTTCCCAGTGAAATAGAATACTTATGCAAGTTCTGTACGGGAGATGGACTGAAATGAAAAGCTTCTGTTTGATTAGGGAGGACAAAGGTTGGTGTGATCTAGAAATTACAGAGCAACATGCCGGCTGCTAAACTATCTCAGCCATGCCCCTCATCCATCCGAGTAGCTCCTTCACTTCTGAAGTAAAAGATCAAGTTCAGGTCCAGTTGAGAGAACCTACACAGACAAAGCTACCTACCTACATACCTAGCTACAGTTGCTCTTCTAGTTGACTAACTACATGTTTCTTGCAGTCAAGATGAATCACTAAAATATTTCAGTATTTTTTCATAACTTTATTTTACCAAGATATATGTGTGAAGTTGATGCAGTCCAATTTTCATCCAATAGTCTCTAATAAATAGATTAAATATCGTGCTAAGACGTATTGAGACCATGTTTAGTAGTGTGGCAAAAAGCATTACTGACAAGTATTTAAAAATAAATAAATTAATTAACCAAACACAGTAAAGTGTCTCTATAAATAATATATTCAAGTCTCAGTGTAAAAGGATGAAACCTCTTTGAGGCTCAGCTCAATAATATCCTATAAAACTGTGGGAATCCTTTAGACTATCTAACCAGCTTATGTTACATTTCACGGCACATAAACCTTTATGGTTATTTCTCTCTACAGACGGTGGATAGACCCAAGGATTGGTACAAAACTATGTTCAAACAGATTCACAAGGTTCACAAAGCAGGTAAGGCTACACTGAAGCACACTGTAAGACTGAAATGTCCCAGGAAATGCCGTAGCTTGATTATCGGACATGTGGATTTGCGGAATTTTGAATCTTTGTGTGCATGCCTGATCTAGTTGAACATAAAAGACCCAAACAACCTCCAGAGCCAGAACTCATTAGAGGCGAGCAAGCGAGTCTGGAGGGGAGGAGTAATGGAGAGAAACCTCTAATAGACACTGAGCTGTCCTGGGAAATCTGCTCTCTAATTTTGCGGGACTGACAGAATCACACAATAACTACAAAGCTTGTTTGTTCTAAACTGCTGATGCTTCTTCTACAACAGCACACACACGCAAACTATTTGATGATCATGTGTGCCTTAAAAAAACAAACATCTAAAGGCTTTTGATGGTCTTGACGCATTGCAGAGACTTCCCATGGCTGTACATTATTGTATCTAATGGCTGTACTTGGGTAGTTACAATATATTCTATTCAAACTTATTTTGGAATTGTTTTTTTAGCTTTGAGTTTTTCTCTGTTAGACAGTATGAGCAGGAGTATGTCTGCACATGTGTCTCAGTCAGTCTTTGTACTTTTTTTCTGCAGATGATGACTATTCTGACACATACAATGCAACATACGCTATCATAAACAATGGTGAGCCTTGCTCGTTGTGTAAAAGAAGTTACCTTTCATTCAACAAGTTGTCTCTTTCCAACCTGTATGTCCCCTCCTTTCTGGCTTACCGGCCTCATTACTTCTCCCACCACTGTTTCCTCCATCCTGTCCTTAACAGATGAATTCAACCTGTCATCAAACACCACTATGGCCCACCCGGCTCCTCGGACACATACGTACAGGCCTCTGTCCAAGAGTCCTTCAGACAACGGAGGACTTCTAGGCCCCCGGGAGCCTTCGCCATCCCCTGTACCACCACCACCACCTCCACCCATGCCATCCCTCCTCCAACTGAGGGCAAGAGACAGCGACCGGGAGAAAGATTCGCCAGACACGTAAGAGCAACTTCTTCATCTGTTACATCTCAGAATTAATGAGATACTTGTTGTTTGCATTTATATTCTGTTTACCTTGAATGATTAAATGAAAAACAAACATGCTCATTAGGTGCACTAGAAAAAAGAAATGTATTCCAGTATCACAGTCCTGTACTAAGTCTTAGCTTCATGAAGGTTGGCATGGTATTCAGCATTTGTTTAAAATAACTGAGAGAGCTGCTGATTCAACTGTGTTTGCATTTTGGAGACTGTGGTTTGCTCTTGAACTGTATTGTTTTGCACCAACACATGTTTCTATTATTTTGACAACCCCATTTTTATAAGTGGGCTAGAATAAATAGCGGAAATGTTTTGTGTTTATTTCAATCCAGTTTAACCACACCACAATCTACATCCTCCAAAAAGATCGCACAGTTGAATTACCGCCTTTCTGAGTCTCTCTCAACATAAACAGTACAACGGTCATTAAGGAGGATTAGGTCCAGGACTTTTATATTTGAGTGTATTGCTTTCCATTCATTTTTATCTAATCTAATCTCATCATCTCATCTAATGAACCGGCAAGTGAGTGTATATTTAACTAGAAAAGCTGTTTTCTGAGAAACAAAATATGTTTTTATTTCACCAGGAATGAATGGGGTCCTCCTGACAGGAAAGTGGACACACGGAAGTACCGTGCAGAGCCCAAGAGTATTTTTGAATATGAGCCTGGAAAGTCTTCTATTTTGGAGCATGAAAGACCAGTGAGTATTTTTGAAATATGACCCTTTTCTCCCAAAAACCTTTGAAAAGTGTTTTTATAGCTGGCTTCACTCTGTAATCTTATCACAGTAGATATTATAGACAGTAATGGTTGTTATTGTTCAGTAAAGGATGAATTCTTTTGCTTCTTTTGAGCTGATTACACCAATAATTTCAACAAAATATAAAATATGTTCAGTAACACTACAGAAACTCAATCAGATATACCTTTCCTATTTGCTAGTATGGCAGACTTTGCTTTGACTATTATTGACTTGCATCTCCTTCTGTCGGAGACGGTGTGGGCGTTACAGTGTTTTCAGTTCTGCATCCTCTAGAGACTGTACTGGCTTTTAAATCTTGTCTAGGGTGAACGGCAACACAGACAGCAGAGAAAATGACTGTGAAGGGTAGCTGGGCAAAAAAAACATTAACATGAGGGGTATCTTAGATACAGAGAGAATAATGAAGAATGTGTTACAACTGAGGAGCCTTTGCAAAAGAATAAGAAGGAAAGCTTTTGTGTGGGTTTCACTGATGTTTAATGTGATGACTGCAGAGAGTGCTCCCAGGGCAATAATGCATGAGTCAGATTCCTGTCAGACCAAGGCAATAAAATGAGAAAGGTGTAGAGAGTACCCACGCTGGCTGATCTGCTGTTTGTTCAGTTCCTTTTTCTCTCCAGTCTCCAAGGTAAGAAATGACGCTCTGAAACATGTTGTCCTGTGGTGAAGTGTCCATTTGGGCAATTATAAGAGAACAGAATGGGTTTTGTAGCACTCTTGTTCTATAGGGTGTTTTGATCTTTAATTTTTTCTTTTCTTTTATTCTCGTAACATTTGTGCGACTGTCAGTCTCTGCCTTCTGTGACTCATCTTTCTGAAAGCTTTCTCTTTAGCAAGATGGATTTAACACTACAACACCTACAGAACATCACCTGGAAGTGTTTCATTTGGGGATAGGGTTAGAAAGAGCAGGCAATGGCAACACAGAAGAATAGTCAATGATTAACTTGCTGCACAGTGGTTTCCAGTGTGTTAGATAACTGCTCATGCAACATCCCAGTTTATTGCAAGATGGTTCAATATGAAAACACTCTTCTATGTAATACAAACAAAGAGCTGGGTGTTGTGTCATCAACAGAAATGACACTTTGTTCCCTCAAGGCAATCTCTCCAGCCTTTACATGGAGCAAATTATTGCAGGATATAAGGATGCTTCAATATTTAACATGTGATAAGACAATGCTGTGTGGCAGCTGACAACTCTGACTGTAAAAGAGTCACACATCAGTGCTGAATTCATAATGAAGCATTTGTAAAGTCACCTTTTTAAAGAAGCAATTTGTAAAATGGTTTAAAAGACATTTTGTAATGTGGCACAATATTACTGTGTCTAATGAATAATCCTGACATATTGTGGACACTTTAAAAGGTTTCCAAAAGGCCCACTGCTAGCTAGTTAGCATGCTAACGTCTGGATATCTCAGCAGAACAATAGGAATAACAATAGGAATATGTCATTAGAATAACATATCTAATGACAAAATGTCATTAGATATTTTTTCTAATTCTGTTGATAATTTCAAACATTTTGGTAATCATACAAATTGCTCCTGTTTAATATGCTTTATATGAAATACGACTTCTTTGAGTCAGTTCTAAGTCTGTTAAATGGTTAGTTGTGCTGTCCTCTCAATGTTTTGCTCTGTTGTTATTTATAAAAGCACATAGCAGCACAAGCGCATACTTGCTATGTTTACTTCATAGCGATCAGGCATTGCAAATATTTGACACTTGAAGTATGGTAATTGTGTGGCACATGACGATACTATAATGACACCAGGTTACTATAAAACCAAAACTACACTAGGTTCTTCATCACCACTTTTGTTCCCACAAGCCAGTCTGAATCTTCATCCTGGTTCATCCTTTGCCCATCTCTCTGTGCCACCTTTGCCCATTCCTAACCATGAGGTCCATGTTTCTCTTTGTGTGTGACTCCTTTCCACATTTCCCTTTCCTCTATCTTTTCTTCTACTTCTCTCTCTGTCACTGTCATGCTTTTCCAGACCTATGATGACATAGATTTAGAGAACGAGCCTTGGTATAAGTTCTTTTCCGAGCTGGAGTTTGGGCGGCCGGTAAGTCAGGGCCTAGCTACTCCCTCAACCACAACTTTGCCATAGACATACACCCACTTTCTCCACCCCACCCATGGCTTTTTTAAATGTCTCCACCATTAGACTGGGTGGGGCTAGTTGTTTGGGCATGTGGTACTTGTTTGGTGCTTGTGACCCCCCCCTCCCCACACACACCCGTGTGACCGGCTGTGGTACGTCTCTGTGTTCCTGGATTGTTTTGTTGTTTTTTTTGGGCTGGTGACTAGTAGGCACTAAAATGTTCACACACAAACCTGGACACTTTTATTTCCACTGGTTATTTCTGCATCCAAAAATAAGCAGGAAAATTGGTTAAAAGGCAGCGTGCTCCAGATGTTTTAGATAGATAGGCTGTTAAAACTGCACAGAATTTAAACATCAACCATTTATAATAGATTAGTTTCATGTTGAAACATCTACATTATCATTATCAGAACCAACCAGTCTGTGCAGTGTCCTGGACATCGTCTGTACATGCTAACGTGTATCAGTGAATCTGCCTTTCATTTAGCCTGTTTATTCATCTGATCATTTATTCTTGCCTGCTAGTATTTCTGTTTTTCCTGCGTCCTATAAAAGAATGCTCTGCGTGCCTATAAGCTTAATGCTTTAGTGCCCTCTGCTGGATGTAGGCGGTAATAATGTCCCAGTGTTTTATGGCAGGGATTGCCTCTAGCCACACATATGGGATCAAATTACCCCAGCCTGACTGATTTACAAAGTGTGATGAGGACATGCCTCTGTCCATGCCAGTGCATGACATCAGGTGTTGACATGCCGGGCTTATTTGAAATATTCAGGTGCAAATTTCACATATAGAGCTTGTCATGACTTTTTGCCTTCTCGTAGCCATGTTCAGCATTGTTTTGAGATTTCTACCTGCAATATTTTAAATATCTCACACCACTCGATAAGCCCTTTTGCGTGTACATGGTTTTCCCTACATGCACCGACTGATCCAGCCGGGATAGAATCTCACTTTATATTCAGTGTTTGTCTGTTTATTGAGGTGACAACTCATAATATGTTTTAAATTGACGATCGTGCACTTGGAAAAACAAAAAATGCACCATCACAACATTTGATTGTGCAATTTATCACACTCTCCGATAAACACAACACTGCAGCTTGTGCTTCACTTGGCTTTCTGCTTACAGCTTGTTCTTACACTCTGCATGTGAGTGTGTGGTAATATGGGTGCATTTGTGTGAGTGTGTTGGTGTTGTATAAAAGCTGATGTTGTAGATATATATCTATATATATATATACATATATACATATATATATATATATATACATATATACTGTAGCATTGACAACCTGTAGTAGTTATTCTGAGATTAGTGTTTAAATAAGTAATCAACAGGATGTGGTTATGTGTGAATGTGTTTCATTTGTTGGTGTGTGTGTGTGTTAATGTGTATTGTGTGAATACACATGTGTTCACTGTACATGCAAAGCACATGTGCAGTAGTTGTTAACTGGTCCATCTCTGGTTACTCAGATTCTCTAACAGGTTTCACTCTCTCCACATGTTTCTCGGTTTTTGGTTTCTCCCCCCATGACGTCACCACTGCTTCTTCTCCTTCACCTCATCTTCACCTTCCTCCTATTCCTCCTATTCCTCCTCCGCTTCTCCTCCCCCCTCCTGCTCACTGCTGCTGCTTGGGGCTCAAGCCTCCTAAAAAACGGCTGGATTATAATCCAGACATCTCGGCTCGCCGGCGCATTGAGGTAATCTCACCGTCATGAGTGTTCCAGTAGTGTTGTTAATTTCACAATTGCTAACCAATCACAGGATTTTAAATCTAGATACTTAAGAAACATTAATTTGCTTAAAATGAATGTATTTTATAGCCAATGCTGTGTAGTGTGGTGTTAACATGCCAACAATTTACTGAAAGATGAGCGTGAATTTGCATTATGAAGCGTGTTTATCTTGTAGCTGTTTGTTTGAGATTGTATGAAAATCTGCTGGTTTTACTGTATAGATCACAAATGTGCGTCTTTTTTTTTTTTGACTGTGCCAAAATCTTATTGAAAATGTATAACAATTGTTTGCATTTATTATACAACATTATCGTGGGATTTCAGTTGACGTTTAGCGGCTCCTCACCTTGTCCGTTATATAGTATTGAGCATTCTTTACCACTGAGATCCGTTCCCGCCGGTCCATGCCAGGTTTTGCGGTCCAACATTTGCCCCCTTAGCTGATCTCATACCATCATTCGATACCTCACCTTTGCCATCATCCTCCAGAACAGTCCCAGAGAGACCTGAAATCGATCTTCAGTGTGTGTGCACCAGTACTCTTCTTCTTGGTCAGGTGTGCCATGTGGAACCAGCATCCGTCGTACCTTACACTGGGGGAGTGTTTTGAGTGTGGCACAGCAACGTCCGCATGCAGGCTGTGCATTGTAAGCTGCTCTGCCTCAAGTCTTTGTTCTTGCGGCTCTCACTTTTCTCTTTTGTTGTCTGTCCTGTTTCAGACGTCCCTCCAACTCGCTCCTCCTGACAAGGCTCCAGAGAGACCTGCAAGGTAACTGCTGTTTCTTTTCTTTTCCTCTGCATCACCCCCATCCCCCTCCCCCATCCTCTCAACTGCGGCCGTCCTTGTTGTGATTCAGCAGGGTATCAAAACTCTGCTCTTTCTTGCCTTGTCTCACGAGCAGATATCCTGCGTCTCCTCTTAATGATGATTTAAAAGGATTAGTGTTAGCCTTTATTTGCTTTTGTCGCTGATGGCAGGACACTTTGCATCTCCTCCTCACTAACTGAGCCAGAATAAATTAACCCAGCAAACCTATTGATTCTGCCATTCACCTCCTGTCCTTCCCTCAACCCCCCTCTTCCTGCCCTCATCCCACTCCCTTTCACCAGTGGCCTGCTTATTCAGTCGCATTTTCTTCGGTGAACAGAAAGGACAGAATAGTATGTGATGAATAGGCCATGTAATTCATGGAAGTGACATTAACTGGGCTTGCTCTGAATTGAGGGCCCTTTCAGGTTTTTAAGTCATTTTGAATCAGAAAAGTAACACTAACTCTGCAGTCTCATCTTCTCCAACAACAGAATGATCCATCATTTTATTCACTTGTTCTATTTGTTCGAACAAATAGGTTTTTGGTTAGCAAAATTTGAATTATTCATCTATCCCTGTTGAGCATAGTTTAGATTGCAATTTGTCTTCTGCATTCACCAGTGTATTGTGCTCTGAAAGTAGTTGTCACTGTCTTGATGTGTTGTAGTGCTGCCAGCGACTACAGAAAGAGACGGAAGTCTGAGCCATCAAGTACCCAAGTTAATTCTCAGTCTCAGAACAGAACAGCAACTTCCCCTAAACCAGTGGATGCCTATAAACCCAGCAGCAGCCTAAAGAAACCCATCATCCGTTCCTCACCATCCTCACCATCCAGAGCCAAAGGTACACATATATACGCTGAAGTATCTGTTTTTTTACGTGACATGTTGTTTGTATCTCCTTGTCATTTCCCTTTTTTTACCTGGACATACATTTATATTGTACTTATCACGCCTCCAGAAAAGAAGAACGTGTTGTCTGTGAGGTGTGATTGTGACTTCATTGATTGCTGGAAGTGTGAAGAAAAAACATCACCTCTTTTTTTCCACCCTTTTTCTCTCTTCATTATTCTCCCTCTCCCCAGCTTTTCCACCCTTTTGCTGGGTATTATTGCTTAACCTGCTTTCCTCCTTCTTCTCTTTCACCACGCTGCTCTGTATTGGACATCTGAAAGGTGGGGACGCATGCAACATGAATTCAAACAGTTTGACCTCCCCAGGTCCTTATCAGCCGTCTGTCCCTTCTGACCCTGTCCATTGCCATGAGGATGACAGCCAAGAAGGCAGCTCCTCCTCCAAGCAGTCCGTCTGCTGTAAGAACAGTTGGCAGGCAAAACACCAGGATACTGAGACATGGAGCAGTGTGGAGGAGGTGCCACCCTCCACTGGCAAGCTCAAGTCACGTAGCTGTGATGACTTACTTAATGATGGGCATTCTGGCTCAGGTGGGCACAACGCTACTCGCTCAGAAAGTGCTGGGTCACTGGTGTGCGATGGAAATCCTCTACAGCATCAAACTCAAGCCGTTCATTGCCCCGGCTCCACCGGCGACGAGCACATGATTCACCAGGCTTTCTTCAGCTCTATCGCAAGATGCACCAGATTGATCGAGCTCACCTCATCCCATCTGAAGTCATCCGCTCAGTCCGTGCTCGCATCCTGGAACTAGAGCGTCAGCCTCATTTGCATCGCCATCGCCTCTCTCCTTGGACACCCTCTTGGGGTGTGGAAGTGCCACACGATATGGTGCCAAACCGCATTTCTGAATATGAGCGTCTTATTCAGAAGTCCAAATCCATGCCCAACTTGGGAGACAGCGAGGTGCCTTCCGGCACCACCACACCAGGCGGCTCGTCATCTCGAGCTAGCAGTGGTGGTGGTGGTGGCACACCCAGTTTTCCAAAACGTCGTTTTTCCATAGAATCTTTACTAGAAGAAGACAACAACGGCAACAGTGGGACAGCACCTCACAGCATGGACCACTTGCACCGACCTCGTAGCCCTCCTGAAGGGCAGCCTCGTGTTGGGCCAGAGCCAGGCCGTGGCCGGACATTTCCTGCACCTTCTGTTCCCCAAACCCGTCAAGCCAACCCTGACTACTCTGACAGTGAACATGACGCTGTTGCATCTGACCTCAGTGATTTCATCCAGGTGGAGGGCTCCTCATTTTGCAGCGAGAGTGACTTTGACCATTGCTCACTTACCTCCTCTGAGAGCCTGTACGGCTCTTCCACCCTCCATCACCACCACCTCCGTCATCACCACCACCATCATCACCATCATCCTGCTCACCAAAGTCTCGGCCAGAGCCAGGGCTACCAACACCGCCACCTCATCAGCACCTGCAAAGGCCGCTGCCCGGCCTCGTATACCCGTTTCACTACCATGCTTCGCCATGAGAGAGAGCGAGCACGGCAGGAGCACCAGAGATCTTCACAGCAGAGCCGCAGCAACCGTTCCCAGATCCAGAGCTCACAGTCCCAGCAAGCGATGTCCAAACTGGCCTTCCTGGTCAGCCCAGTGCCTTTCCGCAGGAAAAAGGGCTCACCACCTACCTCTAGAAGAAGCAATGGTGGCGGAGGTCGAGGGAGCAGGCCCAAGTCTAAACAGGCCATTTATGAAGCACTCGATGCAGCCTTGCGAGACATATATGAGCACATTCAAGCAGAAAGAGGCCACAGAAGCACTAGGGCACCTGACGATAGCATCCTGAGGAGAATCCTGGCTGAACTGCTGCCAAATGTGCCTGAACGAAGCTCCTCGTTGCGAGGCAGGACGGATTGTTGGCATGGGGGTCACTCGTCTGCATCTTTGTACCCAGATGGGAGCCCAACTGGTTACGGCTCATACAGAGGGGAGCCCTCCACACCACAATTACAGTCACCACAGCTACAGTCACCACGGCTACAGTCACCACGACTACAGTCACCACGACTACAGTCACCGATCAGTGCCTGTTACGCACGACACTTGGAGACCTCAAACAATAATGAATATGGAGAGGACCAGGGCAATGGAAATGGTCTCTGTTATTCAGGTGGAGATAATGCACATATCACATCTTAAAGACACTCATGTGCACTTTGTAATCAGTCACACCTACATTCTTTATACATACATACATACATACATACATACATACATACATACATACATACATAAATCTGACAACAGACACATCCACATTCACTGTCTTGAATGTCTCTATTCAGTATTGCCTGCACTTTTCACCCAGTTGTCCTCATAGTCACTTCCATTATTGTGTTTTTCTGTTTTGTTTAAATGACATTTACTGTAAATTCTCAAGTAAAGCCTGGCCTTTTGCTTTTTCTGTGTTAATGTCAGTGAAACTAAATACTTTACATGTACTTTACATAGTCCATGTTTCACATTTGAAAGACCTTTGCCTTGGTTTTACTGGTGAAATAGCAAATTAAAACAGAAACGGAGAGTTTCTTATGATTTTACCATACAAATTATATAAAGGAAGATTGAAGATTGTTTTTAAGATGAAGGCCTGGTTTTCTTTGCAATATGCAATATTACATATATGAGGATTTACATTAAATTATTCCGGTTGCAATTCTGTCTCCTAGAAATTACTTTTCTCTACACACCGATATTTTTTTCGTTACTGTCCACTTACAGTAACAGTCTTGATTGATATTTTTTGAATTAATGAAGTATCTCTTCTCTGATGGCATCAGAGTTTGGGGGATCTCAGCTCTTGTTTTTCACAACAAAAGCTCTTTTTATAACAATAGTGAAAGATCAGTCTGATCACAATAAAACTTCCTTCATATTTATTCGCTATTTTTTTATAAATATGATTTCTAAGACAGAGTTGCTGTTTGGAGTAAAGAAATGCAAATATTTCTCCTTTTAATTAAATTATTATTATTATTATTGTTTTGGCTGTATTATTTGTTTGTTTTGTGGGTATTATTACAGAATTATTTTCTTTCCCTTAAGCCATTTGCTTGTATGTTTGCAAATGTTTTTATCATATTATTCTAGCTGCACTCCCTCCTCCCAGTTTCATTTTGTGTTATAGTTATTTTGTAGACTTGCATGTGTCAACTTGTGCTTTATTGTGGGAAACATCCCATCTCCCCTTTCCCCCCATGAAATGGAAATAAAACAAACCTGTTTTTGACCTAAGCTTCCACTCCCTCATTTACCTGTTGGAATGGCATCATCACTGTATCATTCAGTATCCTCCCAAATTGTTGTTGCTTTGGTAACTCTGTGGTAAACTTTTCCATGTGTCTTTGCTCATCACAGACCAGGATGTCTCCAGGAGTTATTCCACCATGGATGGACGCCACACACCCCAGGGTAGACGACCTACTCCTGACAGAGAGGTACAACGCTGAAACTGGTTTCCACTGATCTCAACATCAAACTGCATTTCAGACAACATTGGTGTAAAGTGGTTGAATAGTCAGCGTGTGGTTCTGTATCACCAGTCAGGTCACATTTTTTCCCTTACATAAATCATACCACGCTACAGTTAAACAATAATGTGTAAAGAGTGAAAATAATCTTCACAGGTGTACTCTAAATGCTACAGTGCCACTTAAGTTTGCAATCCAATGCTTATGTAGCTGGTAATGCTTGCCGGCTTTCTTTCTCCAACTCTACTCTTCTAGGTCTCCCATAAACAGATGACACAACTTATTCTCTTCTCTCTCCTCCATCAGAAACAGCCCGCAAGAGCCATTTATGATTTTAAGGCACAAACGGCTAAGTGAGTACAGTGAATTTACCTCGCACACACAAGGAAGCTGAACCTTAAAGCACAGACATCAGCACAACAACCCGCTTTTAAATGTTGCATCTTTTAAATTATTTCATCCAGGTTCTGTTGCTTTCTAAGAAAAAAACAATTCACATCTTACCATCTCACCTGGATGCCTTTAACTGATTTGTGTTTTGCAGTCGGTTAAATGTATGTATGCATGAATAAAGCTGCTCTGCGCCGTGCCTGGTCTTACTTTGTTGTGCTTGGTGGCTGGCATTGATGTCTGGTGTCTTGCTCAGCGCTCGTCTTCCTACATTGGCTCAGATATGCATGCAGACACGTCACTGATACAGATGTGTTGCAGGGAGCTGACGTTTAAAAAGGGTGATGCAGTGAACATCATCAGGCAGATAGATAACAACTGGTATGAAGGAGAGCACCGTGGACGGGTGGGGATATTCCCTATGTCTTATGTAGAGGTAAGTGTGTTGCTTAATGTCAATACTGTGTGTGTGTGCACCACATCTTTTCCTTGACTGTAGGTAAACATGTATCCGCTCTTGCATAATACACACACCCGTTTACTTCCTACAACGCAGAAGATGCCGTCCTCAGAGAAGCAGCAGCCAATCCGCCCTCCTCCTCCAGCACACGTACGTGAGATCGGAGAGGCAGTGGCACGCTACAACTTCAATGCTGACACTAATGTGGAGCTGTCACTGAGAAAGGTTGTTGTTTACTTGCATACTGTATGTTATTTGTGGTTCATTGTGAGGGTGTTCTGTTAGTCTTATTAGTGCAGTCTATGTTCTAACGATTAAGCTGTTGTCATAAGCTGGCAGTTTTGTAGATGCCACGTTTTAAGAAGTGTGTGAGGTCGTACTGTGGGGTTTTTGTTCATTACAACAGTGCCGATGCAGTTAAACATGATGTGTTTCTTTGCTGTGTTGTGCAGGGTGAGAGAGTTATTGTGATAAGGCAGGTGGATCAGAACTGGTATGAGGGGAAGATCCCAGACACGACCAAGCAGGGCATCTTTCCCGTGTCCTATGTTGACATTGTCAAGCGCTCCCCGTCCAAGAGCTCCACTCACCACATAGATCCACACGGTTACCCTGGCAACAGGACACCGAGCTCCACGCCCATCAAGGTAAGAGACTCTAGCACTCACTCCTGTGCAACACAGTTACAGCTGCGTAATCCAAAGTGTGTTTTCAAGAGGCAATATATCAACAACTGTAGTCTCAGGTGGTAGCAGCCGATTTGCAGGAAAACAAGCTAGTGCGATTTATCAAGTCAGTTTGACATTAAGTGACTTTTTTCCATCAGTCTGTGCGCTGACTTTATTCTGCACATGGCAAACAGCAGGGCACAGTGAAAGGAGCTTGAGGTCGGCCGCCTGCAGCTCTTCATC
This sequence comes from Planiliza haematocheilus, assembly GCA_005024645.1. NCBI lineage: Eukaryota > Metazoa > Chordata > Actinopteri > Mugiliformes > Mugilidae > Planiliza > Planiliza haematocheilus. The sequence continues at coordinate 2,217,419 of SRSE01001280.1, read as the reverse complement.
TAACAGCTCTTTGTGGCAGCTCCTTTTTGTTCCATTATTTCCTGCGATATTTTAAACTGGTCTGCTGTCAGAGAAAACAACAGCTGTCTTGTTTTGTAGATGCACATTTTGCCGAATTATAGTAGTATGAGTTCGACTTCACTGACAAACACTTTGCATTTCCTGCTTCATCGTAAAGGTCAACTCTAATGTGACTATTTAGTTAGCATTAGCTGCAGTCTCTGAACCGCATGGCTGATCTAATGATGATGATTTAGCTTTCTGTATTCATATCCAGATCAGTGGCTACAGAGATTATATTAGACATAAATGAATGCAGCATTTTTTCTGAAAATGTTGCAGCAGACACCCAGTTTATATTTTAACGGTTTTCCTTTTTATTCACTCTATTTTCATGGAGCCTTTCTATCACACACCTCCATCTTCCACCACTCGTGACCTCTCCTCCTCCCCTCACCCCTCTCTGAGAAGGCCCGACCTGCAAGCTATCACTGCTGAGTGGCTGTCTCTGACAATGGACTCATCAGCATCCACTCCACCCCGGTCCCTCACCTCCACTCCCATACCGCCCACACCGCCCCCCCTCCCTGCTGACTTTGCACCTTTCCTTAGGGCTCAAGAGGGCGGCGCGCTCTCGCCTGTGCCATCACAGAAAGGCCTCCCGCTTCCACCGCAGCCATTTTCCAGAACACCCGCTTTTAAAGAGGCGATCCCAGCGTTAGGTCACACCACACCTGTTCGGCCTTTTTCCCGACCCACACCTCTTCCTCCTCCTACTCCTCCTCCACTTCCTCCACCTCCTCCACCCTGTCCTCTTCCCTCTCATTCCTCATTCACCTCTCCACTGCCTGACTCTTCACTTCAATATAACAGTGGCAGAGGTTTACATATTGCTGAGGCACCCCAGGCGTTGCGTATAATTGAACCAGAGGTCTTGTCCTGCACAGTGTCAGAGCCGATAAAGTCACCCACGCATCTTCCTCAACCGCACAGGTCCTCTGTGCAGGCAGACAAGAGAGGCAAAACCCCTGATATTGAGCTGCAGGTTAAAGACCCTTACGATGAACTGCTGTCCTTGATTCTGGACGGTTCCAGCTGCACAGACGAGGGTGACGTTTTGAGATTGTCTCCTGTAGATTCCCCACCGCCCACGCTGACCAAAGATTCTCAGAGCAGCTGCTTCCAGCTAAAAGCCAAAGAATCCCATCAGCCAGCGGGGAAACCCCCGGCAGTCACTCCAGCCAGCGATGCGACAGGCAGAGTTTGGTTAGACGTGCAAATTCACAAGCCCGTAACAATGGAGCCGCTTTCTGTTTTGTGGGGAGACCAGTCGAAAACTCTGAATGAGGAACCTGTTCACTCTGAGAGGTCACCGTCACCAACAGGAAGGGGATACACTGAGCTGTTCATAGAGGAAGAGGATGAAGCTAGAGAGGACAAAGAGGAGGACATTAGGGTTTTAAATGAGAGACTGAGTCCACAGGTAGAGAGCATGGTGTGAGCTGCATCCGTTGAGTTTGAAAGTGCTACAGGGCTTTGAGAAGAGACATTGAGGAAAATCTTTTCTTTCTTTTCACTCAAGTCCATCCAAAGAGAGGGGTTACTTGGACATTTAAACATGAATTTAGACAAGACATACGCAGCTTATCAAGGCTTCTGTTTCTATCCTTGGTGAAAGATGATGTGCAGTTTTAATGGAGTGTGTCCTACTTGTTTATAATCATCCACAAAAATATTAAATATCAGCTATTAAAACACCAGTAATCTCATATGCAGAATTTAGCGTTTTTTATTGTACATATTAATTTATTGAATGTTTTTTGTTTTTTTCCTCCATGTCCCTTCTTAGGTTTAGTTAAATTCTTCCACAGCATCAAGGATTTCAAAGTTACCATGATGTGTTTCAGTCTGAGTATTCATGTGTGTCTCTCCTCCCTCTCTGACACAGTTCCCTCACACCAGTCTTTCCTCATCCTCCGTCCCTCCACCTCCGACCTCCGTACACGTCCCTCCCTCTACTTCTTCTCCGTCCTCTCTCTCACGCTCACATCACGTCTCCCCTCGGCCCCCGTCCCTTCCTCAGCTCTCCACGTCTCCACTGCCCCCTGTCTCTCCCTCTCCGTCTGTCTCGCCGCCCCCCCTCCACTTCTCTCACCCGTCTCCTGACGTTCCCACCCAGCGCTCTGCGTCTCACCCCGTTTCTCGTGCGTTCATGTCCTGCTCCAGCTCAGACTCGCCTTCTCCCCTTCCTACCCCGTCTCCTGCTAAAACTTCCTCGCCCCCCCTCTCCACTCCACGCTCTCCCCCCACTACTCCCTCCTTGCCCCGTCCAGGATGTAGGTCTCCAAAGGTGAAGGTAAAGCAGGAATGTGGAGATGATGGCGTTGCTATTGATCGCAATAACTTAATAATTAACAGTTATGCTGTTGACGTTAATGGAGCTGAGACTACATAATTAATCAGTGAATGCATTTCTACATTTTGTCTTGTTGTAAATTGAGTGCCTCTAGATTTTTGGTGTTGGTTCGGACTCTGATAAATGAATCGATAACGAATTAGCTGATACTAGCATACTTCTATAGCTTTGGGTTTAAATAAGCCTCGTATATTAACGTGAAAAGTAATGCATCATGTTGCCAAATGGATATAAATAGTGTGTGAGTGTGAACTGCATCTGTTGGTTGAGAATATTCATTGGCGTGTTGGTGGGATGATGCTTCGAAGCATGTCGGTAGATTTTTCTGCTTGTGTGTGCAGCTCATAGAGCAGGCTGCCGCGTTGGTCACTGTTGAAGCTTACAGGTGTGTTGCTTCTGGTCTTTCTGCCTGTTGAGCAGGATCCTGTTGTTGGTGGTAAACCTCCCCGTAGCCCCATCTTGTCCCGGAGGTCTTATCTGTCACCCGTTAGAGGTCGAAGGGTAGGGGGCACGTCTTCATTCAACCATGCTCTTACTGCACTCTAGTCTCTGTGCAGGAAGGAAATAGCTCTCTCTCTCATTCACAACATGCATGCTGTGTTTTCTGCTCAAGCCTAAACAAAAGACTCACAAAGTCACATTTTGACATTTGTCTGTGTTTTTGTCTGTCACAGCGATTAGTACAGGATGCACTCCACGGTGGAGGAGACCCGTAAGTCATGTTTCTTATCAATGATATTATGACAGTCTATATAATTTCACTCGGCTGCTGTTAATGTGTTGTCTCTCTGTGTTAATGAGCATAAACATTGAAGAAGATATAAAATATCTCTGCACCATCTATAATATTCAGCTACACTTACCCACTTTGTTATATGCATATAGCTTATCTCTGATATGCAGTAGTTACGTGATTATTTTATTGGTGCAAATTATCACAGAGAGAGAGAGTTCACATCAATCTTTCCAACACAGGTACCAGGCCCTGTACAACTACACGCCTCGCAACGAGGACGAGCTGGAGCTGAGGGAAGGGGACGTTGTTGACGTGATGGAGAAATGTGATGATGGCTGGTTTGTTGGTAAGATGAGAAAATGCAACATCTTGCAACGTACATATGGTTATGTTCAGAAATAACACAGAGACGTGATGAACCTAAACAAAATGAATCAGGACGATTCAAAAAGATTCTGATTCAGCTCAATTTGTTAAACATGTCACAAATTACAAAACAGTCAGTGGTGGACTAAAATACTTAATTAAGTATTACACTTTTGAGGTACTTGTGGTCTGTGTTACATGTATTTCAGCTTCTTACACCCACTTAAAGGGGAAATACTGTTTTTTACAACCTGGACCTTATTTCTAGCATAAAATATGATGGTTTACTCACCCAAATAACTTTTGTGTAAATTGTTATCTTTCGGGAAATAATTAGATGTGCGTATATCCATATAGTGACTGGTGCACCGAACCACCGGAGTTACCTTTTGTCATCGTCCGGGGTCTGTAGGTCAATCTACAGACCCTGATTGATGATAACAGGTACCTCCAGACTCAATGGGGAATAGCACTAGTGTACGATAACAAAATATTGGTGAAATTAACTAGTTTTGTGGCAGATACTCCCATTAGATGGATATAGAGTGATCTAAATATCTCCCAAAGGAATACGAATTACACAAAGTGTATAGGTACGTAAACTAACGTATTTTATACAGAAATAAGGTCCAGGTTGTAAAAACAGTAGTGCCCCTTTAATAGTTTGCAGATAATAGTTCATAAAATTACTTTGCTGCTCACAAATGTATTATATGCTGTACCTCTCTGACAAAAATGAGTAATAATTTGCGTAGTATTTTTACTGAACACTCCAGCCACCACCTCAGTGTAATCCTGAATTTGCAAATAAATGAATAGGTCCTTAATTCAGATCAAGAGACTCCTTTAATGGAAGACAATGGATCCCTGCATTCCAGGACAGAACAAAATGTTCATCCTGCCAACATACACAGGAACGTATTATTTTATTAGTGCACAGGTGAAACTACAACATAGACTATTTAAATTCAGGTTAGTATGATACTGGACTGTATCTGGGGTTTATGAGATGGTTGGAACGACACTGTAGAAACACACTGACACCACTAGATGTCAGTGTGTCCCCACCACATATCAAAAAAGCTGTATATGGAGAACTCAACATCTCAACATGTTTCAGGGTGTTACATCCCCCATTAAAGAAAACTCAGAGCACTTGATGTTAGTTTAGATTTTCTCTTTTCGTGTGTATAGAAACTCCACCCAAGTTTCAGTGAGTGCTTCCCGCTCTGACTGTTTCCTCTTATTACCATTTCATCATGAAGGGACCTCTCGAAGGAGCAAGTTGTTTGGAACCTTCCCAGGAAACTACGTGAAGCAGCTATAATGATTCCAGACGGCCCCCTGTCACCCGTCCTTGTCAGCGAGACCTCCACCGCCTTTCAGCACAGCAGCCGCAGGACAACGACAGAGACCCGCCGCACATTCATGCGTTTGTTTGCGTGCATGTGTGGCCCGTCAGCTTCACACAGACAGAATACCTAGCTGTAACTAGCCATCTTTAACGGAAGACTTCGATAAAATAATATTGTTTTTTTGTTTTTTTTTTATTCTTATCTTTTTACCCTTATTTTTCTATCATGGGGAACCCAGAACTCCAGTCAGTGACCTTTAACTTCTGACAGTGATGGAAGGAAATCGAAGGACTCCAGCGATGCTTTTCTTTCTGTTTCAACTGTTTAAGGGCAGTAAAATCACCACCATGTTTTTATTTTATTTTATTTTTTTCTTGAAACATGATACAACTCTTACAATGAATTTCAGTGTTCAGTTACAGACATCCCCAAAGACGTCCCGAGCAGAGAGTGTTGTATGAACAGTATTGTGTCAGCAGGCCTGTTGTTTGAGTTTTGCAGCCAAGCAGATGTTGCGTCACCATGTCAGGTAAAAGGATGTTATTCCCTGCATGTGTCAATGTTATGTGTTACCCAGGATTTTCATTAGCTGATAAGAATTTATCACTATTATTAGTCACAATCACATGTTCTTTCAAATATTACACCTGGGTACATGGAGAGAAATATCACTCCGCTTTCTAGTCTAAGATTAGAAGATATTTTCAACTCTTTGGTTTTGATGTTTGGTCCTTCTCACGTTAGCATCGATGCACTTTAACAAAAACCTGTACACAAATTTGTGTTTGTTATTATTTTGAATCTCACGTCAGATTTTTACACACTAAAAGGTTACGCTGACTGCGGGGCTTCAGGGGACGTGGTCATGTGTGGACAGTGTACGCGTACTGACCCTTTAGGTATTATATTTATTAGAGGACGTATGCCGATCCATCTGTGTTACAAGGTGATATTTTTAGAGACGATGGGACGCCACATTGCTTTTTAAAAAACTATTTTAACAGCACCTAACTTACATTTTGAAGGATTGTTATTTTATTGTCAAGTATGTCCAGATGAAAGAGACAAAATAACGCAACAGCTGATGGGATATAATGAATTGCCAGGTGTTGTTTAATGTTGAATTTATTTAAGTCAGATAAAGGTTAAGATAGGATATTATGACAAAAAAAAAAACTTCAGTAATGTAACTGCAGTTTGTCCACTAGATTATACCCTTTTGTCAGAATGAGTGGGTAGTGTATCACTGTTAGCGTCATTTCCATCTGAGCTCGTCATTCTCAGTCAACGTGTTTGTTTTTTTCTTTTCCATTTTGTGTTGGACACTGACAACAGAACAATTGTTAAAGCACCTTAAAGTATGTTATCATTCACGTCACTCCCTGTCATTCACTATCTCAGCTGGTGTGAGAACACTTTGTGTGTGTACGTGTGTCTGTGGTGTTTTTGTAAGCCTTTTGTATGAGAGCTGTAAAATGGCCATCCACTTGCTTTATAAAGTCGGCATTTTCTCACCCACCATCACATTTGGTTTCCTCTCTTTCTTCATATTTTTCATCAGTGGTGCTAATTTACCTCTTTTGTGTTTGCTGTAGCCGGGGCGTGTGTAGGACACTCGTTAGTCGGTCTAAGAGTCAGACTGAAGTCACTGTAGGTAGACTGGGTGGAGTTGGTGATCGCTGCCTTACATCCAACTCGCTAATTTAATAGCCATGTACATGTAAACCTCTTCTGTGATGCAAAAAATAATAATCATTTATGCATATGTAGTCTAGGAAACAGGAAAGTGTGCACAGAACATAACCACAAACTCTTCAGTGTTTGAACATACAATTGTTGTGAACCTTTGATACAAGTGTAAGAACAGATTTAGACGCAAAAAGACATGAATTTGACTCCTGATATGTTTATACATGTAATGAAAATGTAAATCTTATATGTTAGTCATGTTAATATCGGACTCAGTGCACACTCTTGGACCTAAGTATTTCTACAATATCTTAGCATTTGTTGGACTATTTTACTGGCTGTATTGCTAATAAAATCCAACTGGTAGATTGAAGCATTTCTAACATTTTTTTCTTTTCAGTTAAAAAGAAAAGGCAGCTTGTCGATGACTGAGAAGGAAATCTATTTTAAGAAGTTAAAAGGTTCAGTTCCTGACCGTGCTACTCACAGAGGTGACAATTTCCACGCATCAACGAGTGGTGGCGGTAATGTGCAGTAAGAGAACGTGGTGTACCTATGAGAAGAAGACTGACGGGGGAGATCATGAGGACGATTTATTGTCTCATAATCTCTCAGTATTTCTGTATTTTTCTGCAGTGTGGCTTTCAGCTCTAAAACCCATCTCCTCCTATTGACAGCATAAATCTCTAACACATTTTTGTTAAAGGATGGGGATTAAAAGTGCAACACAGATTGAAATTTTCAACCAGTAAAGGATGTGAGGCTGCTTTTCAGCCCCAGTAGTTTATCAGGATTATAAATCAGAATCAGGGTTTGGATTTCTGAATTATTTTTTGCCTGTAAAAAATCAATAAACCGTAAAATAGGGGTCAACATTCATTGGATTCATAGAAAGTAATATTTCTGCATCTCTTTTGCTAGGTTAAATATCATCCAATGCTTGTGTTGCAGGTGAGTGTTGCAGAGACAAAGGTGATGACTGTATGAACATACACAGTTAATCTAAGCAGATTATTACAGTCTGTTACAGAAAGCAGTGCTGTCCTGTGAGGGCTTCTTTTATTCAACAGTGATTTTCTTTGTCATGGCGACGGCAGAAACAAATGATGAATCTGAAATAAAGGTTTGTATAGATGGTGGATTTTGTTATTAAACACCTCCTCGGCTCGGAGTGAAGTCCTGTCGGAGTTGACCCGTGACCTTGTTTAATAGAAGAGGTGATGACAGATTATCAGTTTGTTGACACAGTGCTACAAAAAGCAGCTTCTTCATCATTTTTGATACTGTGCAGACATGTGAAGAGGCTCTAAAACCCTTTGAAGGTTTTTGTGGGCGTGAGGAAGTCTTGATAAACGGCGTTTTACAAAAAATAAATGACGATGACCTGGTTTCTTGTAGACAGACAAGAAAAAAAACAAAAACAAATGATTGACTGTGAAATGTTTGACTCCGGATGAAACTGAATTGTTACTGAGATTAGGAGTGAGAGTCCTGGGTCCCGTCCAGATCAATAGTGGCTGGAATGCGCCTGCGAGAACTTCTGGGCCTTGGAGACGAGCTTCGCCTCCAGACCAAATAAGGACAGGAGCAGCAGGACCCGTCAACCAGAGCAAGAGGAGGCCAACCAGACCCCGAGCTGCCTGGGGATGAGAAACACTTGAGTGCGAGCTGGTTTACATCTTCACTCTGTCCGCTAGTGTCCTTATAGGTAAGAAATGACTGCCATGCTTTAGCTGTTTGAGATTTCAGAGACGAGATGCTGTGTCTACATACAAAGGGATAAAATGTGGCAAGTGAATGTGGTGAGCTTGCACTGGTGGTACAGACTGAGAGTCAGTTCACAAAATCTGACCGATTACCTCACTCATGGGGGAGGGGTCTGTCTATTCTCCTCCCCCATTGAACCTCCACCTCCCCCCACATGGTTCAAAATCTTCATCACTTTGATATTCCTTTGCAGTTTACTGTCTGTGCTGCTGGGGAGACTAAAGATTAAAGGGTCATGCCAGTTAACGTCGTGTTGCACGGGCCGCCCCCCTGGGGTTTCCGCCTGACAGGAGGAAAGGACTTCAACCAGCCCCTGACCATCTCCAGGGTGAGTCAGTGAGTGATAAGATGACTGTATTAGAATGATAGAAGCAAAGTAGTTTCAGTTTGCTCATTCAGTTTTCTCTTAACAACCTAATTAAATATTTGGCAGTATTTCACCTCTTGTAAAATCTGCCAACTATTCATGTGGTAGTTGTTTTCCCCCTCACTGGTCCGATCCAGAGGAGACGCTGTCTGCTTTGGTATCAACATTGTGTTTCCAGGAGGGTTCATTCTAGAAACAGTCTGCTGCTCGATGGAGCTTGCACCTGTGCCACAGTAAATGCAAGAGGCTTAGATACAAATAGCAACTTACATTGTACCCTGACATGTGCACATACCCATATGCACGTCTCATTGAGTGGATTTCAGACAGAAGAACGTGGACGCGTACTCTCAACCTGCAGCGCGTGTGGATGATTCCAACTCAAACCTGATGAACTTTGGACAAAGCTGCATAAACCTTGAAACGTTACAGAGTGTTCACACTGGCAGCAGACAACGCCAAGAAGAATAGATATATCATGGATTGAAGTGATGAGCACGGTGTTATGTCTACTATAAAAGTGCAGCTGTTCAGTAGATGGTAAACGTTGGCTCAATTTACTGCATCATGCAGCTCATCATCTCAAACTGTCAGCACAGGCAGTGCTGAGAGATGAGAGGTAACATGTGTGGAGGAAAACATAATTGTTAACTCTTACAGAAGAACAGCTACGAATAACTAAAAAGGGAAAAGTGAAACTTTAGGAGTTATCTTTATCTTCATCTGTCATGGGAACAGATGTGCTATTTCCTGTTAATACAAAGTGCAACCAAACAACTGAAGCACCAAGCATTAAAAAAATGTCCATTTGAGGTTTGTTGAGCTTTTGTTGGTGAGAGGGATCTGCTAAAGTAAACAGAGTAATTATAGATCTGGGACTAGAGGACAGTTAGCCCAGATTTGGACAAAGACAAGAAGCAGGGGGGGATGAACTCACATCAGAGAAGTTTGTCTTCTGGGCTTAACACATGGTTAAGATTGGAAACCAGAACCATCATCTTTTCCCAAAGGTAACCGAGTAGATTTGTTGCCTAAAACTTATCCAAGCTGTAAAAATCAAGAAAACACAGAGTCAGCTGAATCCAAAAATAACATGTCAACATTGATTTTTGGTTTCACTTGTTGGAAAAAAAAACTCCACATCCTCCTATTTGTTACTTTTTATAATACCATACCTAATCTTCCAGAAAGACTTTAGGAAAGTCAAAATGATCCCATGCATAAAGGAAACACGTGCATTAGAAGTGCAAGTAGTGTTTAGTTGCTTTGCTAAGCTAACCTAAGCTAAGATAGGCTAAGCAGCTCCTGCATTAGCTTCTTAATGAACAGGCACTTCTCATATACTCATGAAATCATGATCAGAATCAGAATCAGCTTTAATGGCCAAGTATGTACACATAAGGAATTTGACTCCAGCAACTTTTCTCTCTAGTACAGTAACAGCTTGAATAAGTGAAATAAAAATAGAATAAAATAAATCTCAATCTGTACACATAAAAGTATAGGATAATATATAAAAAGCAATAGTTTGCATCAAGACAAAGAAAAGGCAAACTAAAACACAATAAAGCCTACTGCATCTAACATTTAGAAACACCATCACACTGACAGTGGTGTCTCCATCAGAGTTGAGACTAATTGTGGGCTGAATCCCCTGAGTCACACAGCGTCAGATGAGAAGAGCCCAGTAATCCCCCCTCTGCTGGTATTATGTGCGTCTATATTTAGGGTAAAGACCTCGAGAATTACTGAGTAAAAAACACGGTTAGGTCACAAAGAGCTGGCTCCACCCAATAACCTGCCACCTGTTGTGTTAATGGACACCATAGACAGTCTGTGATGGACACTCAGAGGCCTTCATGGGCTGAGGCCTTCAAGGGCACGGTGACGAGGCATGGTAGATGGAGACAGAGAGGAATCAGGGAGGGGAAACGATAAGTGAGCAGTAATACAAGAGGAAGATGTTAAAGAGAGGTCAGAGAAAAGATGTTATTTCTGAAAAACACTTGTTTATGTGACAAAAGAAAAGATTTATCCACGCAGTAAACTCTCATGGTTCACTCAAACACAGCTGAATCCAGCGTCTCCCCTACACTGCCATTTTTGGTCAGGAACATCCTCCTCTGTGTGACCCTCTGGTGTTCCCAGCTGGTCGGGGAAAGTAAACACAAGTGGTTATCATCTTTCTCCTCAGCAGACCAGCAGCCTTAAAGGGGCACTGCAGCAAATTATCAAGATCTATCTGCATAATGCAGGAGTGTGGTCAAGTTGAGAGAATAACCCCAGTCATGTCAGCAGCTTGGATTAAACTTGAAGGCTACACATTAATTCACTTATCAGAAACCTGTGCTACCAACTCGAGGGACCGAGATTTATAGACATGATGATTCAGTTGTTAATCTTTCAGCTTTAATGGTGCAGTTAATGAGACTGGGCAACCAACAAGTTGTAAACACAACACTAACATGTCCATCACCAGAGGTGGGTAGAGTAGCCTAACATTGGACTCAAGTAAGAGTAGCATTGCTTCAAGATAATATTACCCAAGTAGAAGTAAAAAGTAGTCTTCCAAATAAATTACTCAAGTTAAAGTAAAAACGTATTTGGTGAAAATACCACTGAACTCAATAACTGCTTGATTTATTGGTTAGAAATGGTGTAATCAGGTAGACAAACACAAATTTAAAACATTGAAAAAATCTTGTATTTCCAAACATTTATTTATTTATTTATTTATTTTATTTTATTTAAGTAAAAATAAATAATATCTCGCTTTTAGCCGCTTTTTTCCTGCCAGAGTTTGTCGGTGGTCATGTGACTTCACTGCTGCGTCTGATTGGTGAAGCTGAGTCATGTGATGATTGTTGCTATGCCTGATTGGTGAAACACAGTCACCTGGTAGATGCACTTGCGGCATCAAGTGTAAAGCGTAAGTGGAGGGCTTCTTCACATTTAAACAGGTAGAAATATAAAGGTGCAGTAAAACTCGTCTTAGAAGTAAGTTTTTAATCAAAAAGTCACTCAAGTAAATGTTACAAAGTAAATATAACTCGTTACTACCCCCTTTGGTCATCACCTTTTGAAGATGTTAAGGCTAATGCGTTAGCAGTGGTCTCCCAGCAAATACAGAGCCACATTAGCATTAGTTATGTTCTTTTTTGACCAGACACTAGACTCAAAAGTCAAAAAAGAATACAACTTCAAGTCTATACTGCTTTGGACTAACGTCTGAGTCCAACACAGCTATTGTCTTCCCTAAGTTAATTGCTAATTTTGTGGAGTGGTGTTGTAAACACTAGGTTTATTACAGTGATTCTGATTTAAACTGCTGTGAAACTGAAGTGTCAAGAGTGAATCACTGTTTAGCCCAAGGTAAGAGATAGGAAATTCAAAATAAAATTTGAACAAAATGCAAAAGCGGCTAAAATTCAGCTTTAAAGGAACTGGAAAGTATAATTATTTTCTGAGGGATTGTCACTGAGACTGACCACTTTACTTCACATTGTTATTTGATCCTTTGCTAATCTAAAAATATTGATGAGTTGTAGCTGGAGTACTCCTTCAGTGAGGAGGGTTTCACCTCAGCAAACATCTTGGACACAGCTGAGTTTATTTCAGTAACACACTTCTTGGACATGGCGTATTACTTTAACCGGATCCTCCTTTGTTAATTCTGCACGTTTAATTTTTTTATGAAGACAGAAGACACAGGCAAGTAATGAGGACAGAAAAAAAAAAATGCCAGAGCGAGCAGGAAAGGCAAAGGAACGAGCAAATAAGAGACCGAGGGAAGCCAGCCAGAAAGAAATAAAGCGAAGATGGAAAGATGGTTGTAATTTAAACAAAGACAAATGTTTGACACGACAGCTGAGCTGCCTGGAAACAGAAGAATCCAATAAAGAGCATAGTTGTGCTCAGAATCAGCTCATAGGCATCAGAGCAGTAAGACATACAGTCTGACAGCAGCTCTCCAACAAATGCTCCACTGTAAATTACAGCTCCCTCTTTGGCAGCATGAGACAGCCCCTCAGAACTTTCATCCGCCGTTATTTATAGGCAGATGACCTCATTCAGGTTTCAGTGTAATATCTCAGTGTAGCTTAGTTTGCCGTGTCCAGTAACGCAATCTGACCGAGCATAGGTCACGTCCTGGGTCGTGTAAGTGGGAATGTTCGGTTCAGTTTGAAGCTGCCTCCAGAGACATTCTCTGTGACCCTGATGGCTCTCTGGCAGTTCTTATTCATCTTGATCGCTCCCTGGCTAAACAGAATACATATTCCATCTGGATGCTGTCACTTTGCGCGTGTTTACTTTATCTCCATGACAAGAGACGTAAAGTTTACGTGCATGCATACCAGCCAGGGCAGTGCATTTCTGTGATGTTAAGCCTCCTGCCGCGTCTCGGAAAGTAGCCACTATTTTGCAGCGCTCTGAAGAAATTGTTGGTTCCTGAATGGCTTAAATTACTTTTGTTATGAGTTTGACTAAACAATTGGCCGTCTCGGTGGAGACTGTGTTTTGTGTTTTGCGGGGGTATTTGAGCCAGGTGAGACTACGAGAGAGAGACATCACATAAAGCAGCAGGGGGAAGTGAAACAAGGGGCCCGGCCGCTGAGTGCTGTATTAAGAGATGAAGTGCCAGTGATGGAGAACAGACCTCTGAAAAGACCTGCACCATCTGCACGTACCGGACTGTGTGAACAGGCTCCAGGGAGGGATGGAAATCTAATGATGTTCATATTCAAAGTCCTTGCTCTGGCATTCATTTTAAGGCAAGCTAGTACATAATAAAATCATGTTTGCATGATACTGAAACGTTTAAAAACAGTAGAAACAGTGGGAAGAAGAACTTAACATAGAATCTTGAATTTGTTTCAGATCCACCCACTTTCATTTATGATTTTAGATGAGATCAGTGTAACCAAATGACAGCTGTCCTCTCACATGTCCCATTTTGCCTTAAATAAACCACAGTCTTATAACAGTTACAGTCTTATAACAAAGGATTTTGAAACACCAATCACTTTGAATATTGAATATGTACAGGATTTCATGCATGTACTGTATACGTGAATGCATGTAGAGCAGTCAGGCATAACATTATGACCACTGACAGGAGAAGTGAATAACATTTAATGTTCTGCTGGGAAATCTTTGGACCTGGCATTCATGTAGATGTTACTTGGACATGTACCACACACCTAGACCAGGCCCCACCTCATAGCAATGACACTCCTTGATGGTAGCAGCCATCCCCAGCAGGATGCAGCCTCAACTCACTCAAAAAACACTAAAAAAAAACATGAAGAACAGCACAAGGTGTTGACCTGGCCTCCAAATTCACTAGATCCCAAACTGATCAAGTATGTGTGGGATGCACTGGAACAAGCTTGATCGACAGAGGCCCCTCCCCTCAACCCATAAGACCCAAAGCCCCCACTAACAACATCCTGTTGCCAGACGCTGCAGCACACCCTCAGAAGCCCCATGTCCATTGTCTGATGAGTCTGATGTACATGTAGATTATCTCTCCACATACCAATTTACACACAAGGTTGTATGCAGACACAGCTTTCTTTGTCTATTTTAAGTGCTAGCTGTAAAACAACTCGGAGGAAATTTAGTTGTGAAACAAAGTCAAAGTAAACACTCTTACTTTCCACTAGGGTGTTGTAACCTCTTCCGCACTTGGAAATCATGACCCCCCCCCCCCCCCCCCTCATTGTAGCTGTCAGTTTTGTTTGTGGTCCTGGCTCAGAATAGATTATAATTATTAAATTATTTAACCAAACAAACTGTGAAGTAATCAAATGGAGAATTAAATGTAAACTAAAGCTGTTTGTTTCCTTCTAGTTTGCCAACTGTACTGTAAACCAAAAGTCCTGCAACCTAAGAAGGATGGCAAATTAACTAAAGAGCAATAATTCTTACAAATGTGTTTAAATACCTTAAGCCTTTGTAATAGATTTTCATGATTCATCCATCCTTGTATTATCTATTACCGCTTGAGAAGCTGGGGGCTGCTGGAGCCTATCCCAGCCATCTCTGGGTAGAATAAAAAAATAGCAGACTGCCTGCAGTATTTGCAGAGAGCAGTTGAAAATATTGGTGTCAACGTGTATGTGTCCACAGCAGAGCTCCCCCTGGTGACTGGCTGCAGTATAGGTCATAAGCTCCACCACCTCCACGTTAGTTGAAGGAATTTAGGGTGAACTAACACTAAAATACACGATAAATATTTTTTTCAAGGATAGTTTCTGTTGTTTTGGGTAGTTAATATAATACTGATGAATGTTCAAGTGTCAGTTTTTATGATGAGTTTCGATTTAGTTATTTGATGCTATAGAAACAGGATGTGACATAAAGGCAACTACCAGCTGCCATACCAACCGCTCCGCAAAGCGGTCCTACTGCATAGACTCTAATTCCAAAGTCGTAAGAGGGCACTGCCCGCATCCCCGGGAAAATCGTGTCAGTTTGGCCAATGTGAAGAAGTGGGGACACGTTTTCCATGTTTATGTACAGTCTATGCTCTAGTCAAAAAGAGATTTCACAAATTTGATGGGAGGTGTACTGAAAAAAAAGTCTTTACTGTCCAAAAATGAATGTTAGATAAAGCTACAGTTTGCATACAGTAGCACAAATGTTATGATACAGAGTTCCTTTGCTGGTTCAGAGACCGGGTAGCTTGCTGTCTTTAACTGAATTTTGCATCTTAATAAATGGTAATTGAAGATTTCATCCATTTGTTTGAGATTTAACCTAGATCATCCAAAGTACAATTAAAAATACAAAAAAAAATTGCTCAAAGAGAAGAAATGAAGGCTTTGAACCCCACTAACACGCTGTGGGAGGATTTAAAACGTGTACGGAAAACCTTATTCACCTTGGATCTGAAGGGAATTGGCATGGAAGAGTAGTCAAAAAATTCATCAAGTTGATGTCAGAGATGAGTGGAAAACCATGCAAAACACCTACAAGAAGCTTTTTCTGTTAAAAAGATAAATACCACTTTTTTAGGTCAAAGACGTAGTTACTTTTTCCACACAAACATATTACTTCTCTTGATATTTTGTGCTAAAGCACAATCTTCCTTCTGGTGCTTTTTCTGTATGGACTTTTTAACAAAGGATCAAATATTTGTTTGTCAGGATATTTAAACATTATACCTCATGTTTTCTTTCTATTCAGATCACTCCTGGCAGTAAGGCGTCCGTGGCCAATTTGTGTGCAGGTGACATCATCCTGGCCATCGAGGGAGTCCCGGCCATAGACCTGATGCACTGTGAAGCCCAGAACAAGATAAAGGAATCCCACCACCAGCTCTGTCTCACTGTTGCAAGGTTTTAAGCAGCTGCTGATTCAGTTAGAAGTCAATTTTAAAGTCCAGTGTAGACATAATGTAGACATGAGAAAACATATACAAGAGTCATATGGCATTCCATGCAAGTAGATGTTTAAACCATCGTTTTGATGTTTTATGGGTTGGGATTATAGACTCTCATACATACATAGGCCCAGTTCATCAGTCATGTTGAGGTCACCGTCTGACCAGGCTCTGTCTTTGATTCTCAGGAATGAAGCAACACTGTGGTCCCCACGCGTTGTGGAAGAGGGCAAAACTCACCAATATAAAATCAACCTGGAAGCTGAGAAGCAGGTTCGTGGAGACTGCATTCATAATGACTGCCGTCTTGTTTCGCACCTCATTCCCTCCTTCTTCTCTCTGCAGGAATATAAACCAATTGGCACTGGTCACAACCGAAAAGCCCAGCCTTTTATTGCGGCCAACATCGATGACAGGCGCCAGGTGGTCAGTACGGCCTACAACACTCCCATAGGCCTCTACTCCTCGGGCAATATCCAGGATGCCATGGAGGGCCAGATCCGAGGCCTGGCTCCCCACAGGCCTGAGGGGTGAGCACTGTAGCTAATCATAGTAACTAACCACTAGCAGCATGGCTCTCCATCAAGTGTGTGTGCTGGTCAGTTGCATGGATTGTAAATAAAGATGGATGACGGAACTCCTCCTCCAAAGTGAAGCCAAAACAAGTAGAGCTCCCCCTGGTGGCTGGCTGCAGTACAGGTCATAAGCTCCACCTCCTCCATGTTAGTGGATGGGACTTAGGCCAAACTAAAAAAAATACACATCAAATCAAATTTTTTATTTTTATTTTTATTTTTTTTAGGCTAGTTAATATTTTGGTGATGCATGTTCAAGTGTCATTATTCAGATGACTGCTGTTTTAGTTATTAGTTAGTTATCTGACACTATTGAAACGGGATGTGACCTTATGATGACTACCACTTGCCATTGCCAAAAACTCTATGAAGCAGTCTTGTAGGACTGTGAGAGTTGGAAGAAAGATGAAACACAAATATGATGGTAGAACACAGAGACAGGGAGAACATCCCGACATTTAAGAAGCTGTTTGCTGCTGTGTGGATCTTCCTTAGTCATGACCAGACCAGGCACCCCCACCCCATGGCAATGACACTCCTTGATGGCAGCAGTCATCCCCAGCAGGATGCAGCCTGACACAGACACACACACAAAGATGCTTTAGTAACAACTAAAAAAAACAGTGGTGTTGACCAGGCCTCCAAATTCACTCCATCCCAAACTGATCAAGTATCTGTGGGATGATCCACAGAGGCCCCACCCCTCAACCCATAGGACCCGAAGGCCCCCACTAACAGCATCCTGGTACCGACACCACAGGACACCCTCAGACGAATAAGTCAGAACTGTTTTGGAGGAACAAGGAAGATCTGACCAGTATATACTGTAGTCAACCTGATCTTTACATGTCTTATCTCCCAAATAACCCTACCAGTCATGTAATCATCTGGTTTGCGTTAGGCTGTGTGATAAACTGTATGTCACTTTATGAATACATCACCATAGCAGACAGGCTGAACTGCAGCCTCTGAAGAAGATGTACTGTAAATCACACTGAGCCTGAAGGACTCACTCTACATTGGCTTTACACTAATCTACATGAGCACTGCAATGCATTTCCAACCACTGCTTCTTCTCATTCCACATGTAGCATGTAACCCTGAGTCTGGTTGTTATCACCTTAACCATTATCGTCCATTGACATGCAGTATGTTGCATTTGTCAGAATCAGGAGACAGTCAGAAGAATGTGAAATTGTGCTTGGATTCGCTGTGTGTCTGAATATTTGTGTGTGTCTGAACGCACTGCCCAGTCCTAGGACCTTGACCAGCATCGAAGAGTCTGACGTGTACCGGATGTTACAGAAGGATCAGGAGCATCAGCAGGAGCCTCGGCAGTCTGGCTCCTTCAGAGCCCTCCAGGAATTCATTGACAGCGACGGTGAGCTCAGAGTCATTTCCTGTGGGTCAGATTAGAGAGTGTGGTTCTGGTCTAATAAAGAAATACTTAAAGCTGCAGTGTAGAACGTGCTCCCCCTTCTGGCAGCAAGAGCAACTACACAAAAATTTGTCAACACTTGCATAAAACATACCATATGCTTAAGTTCCTTCTCTACTTTTAGCATTCTTCAATGAGTGAAAGCTACACCAACAGTCAACAACCTACTTTTTTTAGGCTCTGAACACAGATTTTTTTTTGTAATCTGAAGCATCAGTCACTTTTTTTTTTTTTTTTGAGAACTTCTTAGGTTTTATTTCACGCTTTTTAACAACCAGAGATGATGGCTTCATAAAACCATAGTTGCATCCATAACTCTCATTTCTCTGGCATAGATGCTGCCATATTCACAGTTTCTCCACAGCTCACACTACCGTGCATCTCAATTATGTTACCTACGCAATGACTGCATCCATCTTCCATACATATTGTACGTGTAGTAGTTGGTTGCCAGCGCTATGGGGTGTGAAGTTAAACGTATTGAAAAAAGGTCTGCACACTGAGTATGCTCCAAGTGAAATTTATTTATAAAAGACAGACAACGTTTCGACCCTATGGGATCTTCAACAGGCAATGAGGGAGATAGTTGGGATGGCTTATATCACGTGATCCCCCATGCGGCACCTGGAAAAGAGTGCGCCGCGTGGGATAATAATTGGCATGGCATGTGTATCGCAAATAACAACAGTTAAAAGAACAGTCCAAAGGTTTTTTTGATAGTGCACATTCCATTCATATATCCATATATACACAAGTACATAACAAACAAATTCATATACTTTTGAATATAGAAAGAAAAGTGTGAAGTTAAACGTTCATTGCGGTCAATCTGTGCTGTACCTTTCCTCAGCGCAGTTTGTTTGCCAGTGGCTCAAATGCAGGACTAGCATGTAACATTGTACTTGATTTTCAGGCTCTTAATAACAACTGTGTCAGACTCCTGAATGCTTGTCCGGGAGGAAATGAGGATTGAACCACCTAAATATTGATTGCATGGTTATAGTTTTCATTTGATGCCTTAACTTTGGCATAAATAATTATTTAAGGAGATTATAAAAAAATAGTGCAGTTTTAGATTACTGTTAATGTTGTGACATGTCTGATATGATGCACGTTTGAGTGTGTCATTCAAACACTAATGTGTTTCCCTTGTTATTTCTGAGTACTCTCACACTAAAGCTGCATAATACATCAACACAAAAGCACTTCTCTGTGCATTTCCTTCTGTAATAGAGCAGCGGACACATGGCCTGACAGGACCTGAAGTTATGAAGTACACTTAAAACCAAAGACAGAGTGTCATTCACGATTCATGAGGCCACGTCGCTGCTCTTCAACTGTTCCTACACATATTCCTCGAGTGTTTTGCTTTCAAGTATGTTCTCCAATCAAACAGAGCTGTGTGTGTGTGTGTTTTTTTGAGTGGTTTCTTTCTCCTGTGAGCAGGCACTCGTCCCATTGTGACTCGCACGGTAAAAGCCCCGACAACCAAACAAGCTCCGCCTACAGGAAACCTGCAGAAACTGCCCGTTTGCGACAAGTGTGGGAACGGGATTGTGTGAGTAAAAATAGATCGAATCATCTGCGACTCACATTAGGACCCTCAATACGAGCAAACAACAGTCTGCCGCAATTACATACTTCATTTGATTACGATGCACACTTCTTCATCAAGTAGGCTCTCCTGATGAGGTAAAATTTCAGTATAGTTTTTACTTTGCCTCACCAACAGTATCTCTAGATGGAACTTGTGAGCTCATGGTTAAGACGTGAAAGGAGTCATGCACACAAAATGCTTGGTGGTCAAGAACTGCTAGACAGCCACTGCCGTCTAGAAGCCACCAAGGTTTTACTTCGGCAAGCTGATGACCGGGGAACTTGGAAATGGCATAATGCAGAGGCAATTATTTCAAGTTAACAATTAACTAACATTATAGAAAAAAGTGCTTATGACATATAGCGTTGATTAGGTCAAGTGTTATGTTCTTCGTTCATTTAATTCTCTTTGCTCTGAGTTTGACTCACTGAGGCCCTTCTGTGTGGATGTTCTCCTTGTGGTTGACTGGGTTTCTCCTGCTTCCTCCCACCGTCCAAAGACAAGCTCGCTCGCTTGAATGATCGTTCATGATCGTCAGGCTCCTATCTATGATAACCAGTTGGTTGGCTAAAGTGTCTCGACTCCTACTGGCAGTTCACTCTCTGTACTTGGTCACAGGCAATAAAGCTGGACACACTGCTCTGTCAGCCATCAAAGAAACAAACAAACTACGACGAGACTAGCACCATTTCAGCTATTTAGAATGGTTATTAATCATGTTTTTCATTTTGAATTGGGTGCCATCAGGTGGTGGCCCCTTGGAGAGGTATCCTGTTTTCTTTGAAACCTTAACACACTGCAGCAGTTTAAAGTTTGTCAGCCCTCAGAGAGCACCTAAAGGCCCTGAGCAGTTGCCCACCTTGTTTCCTGAAAAGCTGCACCTCGGGCATAATGACAGCATGAGGTCATTTGAGACATCAACATTGTACTGTTACATATATTGAAACACGCTTTGTCCATTGTCCTCTGACATATATTGAAATTATGAAGAAAACACTATGTGGCTAAATTACAATATGGTCTTAACATTCAGTTTGACACACTCATGTTATTTTCAGTTTAGGTTGAGTTTACAGATTTTACCAGAAAAGTCCTTATGAACCACTTCCTCTTGGATCTTATAGATTAGTTATCATTGTGATGTGTTTGCTGAACTACATGGAATTAACATGCTGTGCAAACTGTGCTTTCTTCATACATTTTACATATATGTCTGAGGAAAATACTAATATTCCCAAAAGCCTCTTCATGATGATATTTCCTCCATTAATTTACATAGTCTTTTTTCTAGAGGCAGACACTTGCCTATACCAGCGGCGTTCTCATCGTGACTAAAGGCTCATTCACAAACGCTTGCCTTTTTCACCAGTCTGGTTAATTTTTGTTTCTACAATGGCGACTTTGTTCTTTCGGCAAAATTTTCATGTGTTTGTATCTCCGAACCACCTCATCTAACCTTTCCTTGATGTGTTCCATCTGATCAAAAACAATCAATTTGAAAATTGATGGAGAAGCAACCGGAAATCCTAAAGCGGAAACACGGCAGTATCTAGCAGATCACAGCTCTTGCACTCTGCGTCACTGTGGCACGTAGTTACATATCTGGGGAGGTGCATGTCAGCTACAGCATTAAGGTCTGAGTAGGGCTGTTGCCGTAGCTACGCCGTCAAATGTACGTAGAAGCCTAAACCGCCTTTTACAGCTGACTCAAACACCAAGCATTTTGTGCACACGACTCTTCATCTAAATATTGTGATATAAAACTAGAAAAAGTAGTGTCCCTGTGTCATTTGCACATTTAAGAGCATCTAGTGCACCAGAAACACCAGTTTAAGCCTATGAGCAGTTTACATAATGTTCTACAGGGACTTTGCATCACTTTCCATACAAACACTATCCTTTGCTCTTGACTTGTTTTGTTGCTACAGCGGGACGGTGGTGAAAGCTCGGGACAAGTATCGTCACCCTGGTTGCTTTGTGTGCTCTGACTGTGACGTCAACCTGAAACAGAAGGGCTACTTCTTTGTGGAGGGTCAGCTGTACTGTGAGATTCACGCTCGTGCCAGAATGAGACCGCCGGAGGGCCACGACCTCATCACAACATTTCCCGCATAGACCCCCCCCCGCCCCCCTCGACGAGCACAGGCGCAAACACTTTGGCGAGCCCCTCTTGTGTCCTACATCTGTGTTTTACGTGTCCCTCTGCACTTTGATGCTGTCTGTGTGCAATAGTATTTCAGAAAGAGTACACCCTGAACTTAGCAGTATGTTTTAACCTGTAAATCACATTTTGTATGTGATAATAAAAGAGCTTGGTTTTTAAGGAGCCCAGTGGAGACGACAAAACACCCGACACTTCTTTAATAAAGGCCTCTGTTCATAACCAAAGACACACATGTATGTAGGGTCTTAATTATTAACAGACAACACTGAATAGCCTACATACTGTACACTGATCAGCCTCAACATTATGACCAACAGGAGAAGTGAATAACATTGACCATCTTGTGAAAATACAATGTTCTGCTGGCCTAGATTTTAAACTGATCAAGTATGTGTGGGGTGCACTGGAACAAGCCTGATCCACAGAGACCCCTCCCCTCAACCCACAGGGCCCAAAGGCCCCCACTAACAACACTGTGTTTCCAGACACCACAGGACACCCTCAGAAGGCCCATGTCCATTGTCTGATGAGTCACAGCTGTTTTGGAGGCACAGGGGAGACCTACACAGTATTAGGAATGTGGTCATGATGTTGTTGCTAATTGGTGTATAAAAAGAAGCAGACACATTAGGTGTGGCGTTAGCATGCTAATAACCAAAAGAAGGAAACACATAAAAAGAAACAAATGAGTATTGTTTCATTTCTAATCTATCCCAGACAGATTTCACAGACTGGCTGATTTCATCTGATTGTGATTGTGATTGTGATTGCGTACAGACTGTGGAAGTGATTTCCTGAAGCCAGACTCACTAATGCCTTTCCCAGCTTGACTCCACCCATCTCCAAGCTGAACAGAAGTTTAATCAGTGCAGGAACTGAAAGCACCTTGGTGAGTGTGCAAGGCTTTAAAGAGACTAAAGAGAACAGGGGTCGCTGCAGGTAGTTGAAGCTCGACTGTCGAGAAAGAAAAGGTACTGTTGTGTGTTTGGCAGGCTGGTGTTTACAGCCTTTACCTTTAAAGGAGCTGTGAAATCCATACACAACACTGACACAAGACAGGGCAAAGATGGCTGACATAAAATGTGGTTTTTCAAACTGCACCCCTGGTAACATTCATTCCCAAGAAAGTTAGATTGAAACTGTGTAAAATTCCTATTTCTCTATGATGTAGTCATGCCATAAAAACATGAGGCTAAACATTATATAAGCACCGGTAACAGTGATGAAATTAGAGAATGTACTTGTATATCTTCAGAAGTAAAATCAGTAACGGGTTGAATGACTGTGCATATTACTTTGAGCCAATCTCTTCTGTTATGGTATGAGTCTGTTGAGACAGTGGGGGGAGCTGCAGTATCATTCTTTAATCCTCTGACCATCACAACCCGCTGTCTTCTACAGACTGAGCCACTGAGTCTGGTCTTATAGTGCCTTGTAGTTTGTACAAAGTATACTGCATACATGCATGCACTCACTTTTCAGTTCATGAGGAGGCTAGATGAAGAATGATCATTATGTTGAGCAATATCTCTTAATGACACTTTTACAGAAAACCGTTTCAGTCAACATTTCTTGACAATCTCAAAAAACAGTATTTCTTTTCTAACCTCAATTCTTGAAACCTGAGTGCTCTTAGGTTTTTGTGACTCATGTTGTCCTCTGTTTTCTTGTTACTGCAAGAACTGAGAACAGTCATAGTTGTCAGACCTCTGGGTATTTTATTAGTGTTTAGTTCTCCATACATACAATAAAGCGAGTGTAAAGTCATTGATTACACACATAGGGGAAAAAAGGACCTGTTTTGTTGTCATGTAACAAACCCCCAGGAAAGAAGGTGAAACCAACACTAAAGTCCTGCTAACTGCACTTCCTTGAATGGCCACATGGTCCAAAAGTGAGTGAGTCCCCATAGGCCTCCATGTTTACACACAATAACTATGAATCAATCAATCAGTCAAAAGAATTGTCCAGATTTAATGAAATTGACTTATGGTGTTGATGTACTGCTGTCAATAAAGAACTCGTGGTTACAACCTGCAAAGTTGAGCCCACAACATGCATGGCGTTCAAATGGGCGCATTGATTGTAGGTTGTGACAGCTGCTAGGCTAATTGGCAAGCTAACAACTCAGTAATTTACTTTAGTAAATATAAACGGAATAACAAATACATTAGGCCTTTCGGAATAGCTGATATATACATATGAAAAAAATGGTAACTCATGGGGATGTTACTTAGACCGGACCAGACACTCCCACCCCATAGCAATGACCCTCCATGATGGCAGCAGGATGCAGCCTGACGCAGACACACACACACACACACACAAAAACGGTTTAAGAACAACTCAAACAAACATGAAAAACAGCACAAGGTGTTGGCCTCCAAATTCACTAGATCCCAAACTGGTTTGTGTGACCCACTGGAAGAAGCCTGGCCCCATATTACTATGAGTGATTCCAGAACATTCTCAGAAAAATCTGATGCAAGGAATGGACAGAAACTAGTGAGGAGACGTGACCCTGTTACCAGGTGTGGGTCATTTCAAAAGGTGTGACTGGTTGATCCTAAAAGATAGATAAAAATACACTTCTAGCGATAATGGGCATATGGCATAGAATGGACTGTCAAAGTTAATCGTAGAATCTAATTTCTATGAAGACTGTGCAATTATAATAGATAAGAAATTCCCTGTTTAAACAAATACTAAGCTATACTTTAAACTCACCTACAAAGTGCACACTTCATCCATTAACGAGGGTAAAATGGCTCCGCTTTCATCAATCTCTGTGATTGCTAACTGGCCTATAGGAAGCAGTGTTGGTTGTCGTTCAAATCTTCCACAAACTGAACAGCAATGGAGAAGAAAAGAAGTAGCAACAGAAGAACAAAGTGTTTGCTTCTGGCTACATTTGGGTAGAGTTGGCCCCAATGTCACACTACAAACCCAGCTGCAGGCATGAGAAAATATCGCACAAGAGATAAATGCCCTCTTTCCGTCATTTTCTCCTCTGTTTAAGTAACTTCTTATTCTCCCTGCTCTTAATAGATCTGAAAATTTGGCCACTAGAAGCCACTCTTTAAGTAGAATCTTTAACACTACAACCCCTGATCCACAGAGGCCTGTTAGCTGCTAGGCTAACAGTTAGCAAGCTAACAACTAGGTAACTTATCAAACATTTGGTAAATATGAAGGAATAACAAATATATGAGGCCGGAATATCAGTAAGAAAAAACTGTGCGCAACTTCCAAAGTTTCCAAATTTGTTGACTTACCACTGACTTCCAAAACTCCTGGAAATGTCAGCAAACGTGTCGCAACTTGTGGTCTTATCAAAAATTCCCAGTAACAAGGTGATAAATTCCACACGAGAGGGTAAGGACTCTTCATGTGAACACAGCAGACGCAAGCTCAATTGAAGCCAGCATACGTCTGGCAGGGCTACGTTGCTATGCCAACAGCCAGCTTTTATGACGCTGACAGAATTTTCGATCATAAATGCAAACAAATGAAAAACCTTGAAGGTATACAGAGGTGCTTGACCAAAACGTGCCTTTAGTACAATGACAGAATTTAAAGTTGGGTACTTTTATGTACTTCTACTTGAAAAAAATAAATAAATAAAATAAAATGTCAAGGTTGTGTGAGCTTGCCATTTAGACAATATTGCAGACTCTACACAGATGTTTTATTTGTATGAGTCCCCAAATCAGTCCAGTTCTAAAATGAAATGTTTTGTTTGCACAATTGTCTAAAAATCAAAATGATGAAAATTCAAGGATGTCTTCTACATTAAAAATGTTTGTTAGTTTTATTAAATACATGATAACACAGTGACTTTCTCCCCATCGATAGGTACTATACACTTGAGTATTAATATTATAAATTAATATTATAAATATTCACATTAGTGGATGTTTATACACCGATCAAGCATAACATTACAACCACCTGCCTAGTATTGTGTAAGTCTCTGTTAGAATGGCCTGATAGCGGTCAGATTAAAACAGGAAGCTTGAGGCTCAGATGATGTGTAGACCAGCCAAGTGTTTATTTCACCAATATAAATCATGACAACGAAAAAAAGACTTACTAGACAAAACAAAATCATCCACTTTGGCACTGAGGTCTGGGTCGCAGCCCAGCCAATCAATCACTGTCTGTGAGCACGGCTCCCTTTTATAGGCTGCTACTAATTACATTTCAATCCCTACCACTGAACAGGTGAGATCCCTCCCCAGATCCAACATACAATATCCTGTTAAATAATATAAATAAACAAATTTATATCTCTAAATACCACTACTGTTATCAATCTCATTTAAAAACTTACATAGCTAACATTCAGTCATAAGAATTATTTACCAACTGCAAACATTTACTGTCCCCTTCTCCAGTTATTTTAACGGTCTCTCCCAGGACCTTTAAGAAGGTGTTCAGACCTCCAGTGGACTCTTTAAGGCTGAACACCTGAGGAAACAGCAAAGGTAAGAAACATTACTCCACATACGAGTTCCAAATATACAGACAGGCTGCACCTCTAAAACACTACACAACTTTTACAACCAGCGTGTTTCTCTACACATGAGAAACCAAGAGAAACTGACGATAAGATACATTCAATATTTCAGCTTTCTGTGTCTGTGAATTGTTTATTTCATCTTGTATTTTTATTATATTGTTGAATTGGTCCACAGTTTCCCTTGTGCCTCTAAAACAGTTCTCAATTAAGAGAGAATGGACATGGATGCTCTGAGGGAGTATCATGGTGTCTGGCAACACACTGTTATTGATTGACTGTTATTGTTACTGATCAGTTTGGTATCTAGTGAAGACCAGGTCAACACCTTGTGCTGTTCTCCATGTTGTTGTTTTTAGTTGTTACTAAAGCATCTTTGTGTGTGTGTGTGTGTGTGTGTGTGTCAGGCTGTATCCTGCTGGAGATGGCTGCTGCCATCAAGGAGTGTCATTGCTGTGGGGTTGGGGTGCCTGGTCTGGTCTAGGCAGGTGCTACATGTCTAGGTAACATCCACATGAATGTCAGGTCCAAATGTTTCCAAGCAAAACATTGAATTGTCATAAGATGGTGAGTGGTATACACTTCTCCTTTCAGTGGTTTTAATGTTGTGGCTGATTGGTGTAGATATTATATATAATGAAAATATCTGGGTAAAACTAAAGAACCCAGAGAGTCATCATTAGTCCGTAAGACTCCTCTATATCCTAGGCTGATGAATACCCTGTCATGCTGGTCCACTACAGCCTCCACTTACTTATTTCACAATAGAACAATTACTTGATAGAATCCATACTCCGCAGACAAAATGGATGGAAAACCAACAGATGGACAAGGGGAGAGACTTGAGTGCTTCCTTATAAGAAAGCCAAAAGACGGAACCATCAGCATCAAGAGCAAATGTAATTAGTTCTAAGGCTATTGTTCATTTCACTCGATTAGCAAATGTCCTCATCCCAGCGGGACGCTTAGTGACAGCTGCAGCTGCACGAAAACGTCAGACAGTTAAAAAAGAAAAAAACACTTATTGATTTAAACCTGAACACTCCTGAAATAGCCCACTGGAAGTGTAAAAGCCCACTGTACCTAATGTCCCGGTCCCTCGACTCCTCACGTACGCACAAAGTAAATCAGTGTGGACATGGTCAACAGGAAGAGTTCTTCGAGACCTGAGCACCGGTGTAATCACTGTAAAAAGCAAATGGTGGTGATCACAATGGTCTCTGCAAAGAAAGACGAGGCAAGGAAAGGGATTAGCTCTTTTCCTCTGCCTAATAAGAAAGCCCGTTTCAGGCTCTTACTGAACACGAAATGCAAACACCCACATCCCTCTGGAACTACAGACCCCACAACAAAGACCCCAAAATTACTTAGGCTAAAACAGGGTAGTGGAATTTACTTCACTGTATACATCACAACTTTTTTTTCTTTTTTCCATGTCTGTATAGGAGACATAATTAATGCCCATTGTGTGTCCATTTTGTAAGATAACACTAAACCAAATGATTCGCTGCAACGCAACATATCCATATATGTCTGAGTCGTCACAAGAGCCAAAGTAAACGAGATGTTTGTGGAGATAATCCAACATACAGCAGTACAGTCTATGTTAAACAGCTCGAGATGTGTTTCTTCAGGGGCCAGCGTTCACCAGCTGTAAGCAAAGATGAACCTATAGGACTTGGTAAACAAATCTGTTCTTCTGATTATCTGCTAAGAGCAAAACCCAGAGCATTGGATTCCAGTTTTTACTCACAAATGTTATCCAGTTGACTCAGTGAAAGATGTGGACGTAGCCACCGTGACGCCACTCGTTCATTTGTGGGCTATTGCCTTAAAGCCTCTTGTTCGTCAAAGAGGCAGAAGTTACAGTATTTGGACGAGAGGGTGGACCTGACTGAGAACCCAAGGACAAGATATAGCACAGCCATGGGGTGGAGACGGTGGCAATGCTAGCTTCTGGGGTGGCCCATGCAAAGACATACATGTTGCCTGCAACACTGTGGTAAAATCCTTCCAATTAGTTTTCCAGTCATGCCCCAGAGCCTGGGAAGTGGGAGCATTTTCTTAAAGACTTCTCTACGCTCAAATTTCTTTGTGCCTGGTCATTAACGGTGATAATAATGCAGGTTTAACACACTTCTGCTTTGCATTCAACCTTCAGACCCAAACTGCAGGCTATGTCCACTTCTTTTGTACGGTCTATGAAATGCATTTCAGAAGCAGCAAGTGATTATTGCTCCCACCTTTCATTCATTTGACATTTTGCTCAGCATATAATGATTCACGCATTTGTTAGCCTTAAACACTTAATGCGACATCAATGCAGCAAAGATCTATTCATGTGATGCACACTAGTCGGACATCACCCAATGCAGAGTCTGGATTTCTTTTTAGGTCCTTTAAAAGCACCAAGCAATAACTGGACTCTTCGATCACGCCATTAGCATTAGCAACAAGCTATCAACACCACATAACGTCACTAACAAACTGCCTACAAGCAAAAATATGAATGAAGGCATTTGGACACAATGTGATGTTCTCTTTATGAGGTTACACATGATGTGGACCGTGATAAACTACGGTCTCTGTAACTTCTAACAAATACAGTTCATCTGTGTCTTGAGAAAACCGCAAAATAATTAATCTGGAGAAAGTGTTTATTAAATATGAGCTGATTATTTGTCTGAAGGAACCATTTGTTCCCCTCGTACGTCAATGAGCCTTGGCCACTCATGATCCCGTCACCGGTTTACTGGTTGAATTTTTCCTGACCACTCCTGGTGGATGCTAACCGCTTCATTCTGGGAACAACGTAGATACCAGGGGTGCACCGATCCGATATTGGGATCGGATATCGGCCCCGATATTGACAAAATAGCTGGATCGGGGATCGGAAAAATTAACAGATCGCATGCTGGAATGAGTTGGAGATCCTGTGTAGTAGTCCAGTAGGTGGCGGTATATGTCGTGAAGATATGATCCACCATTAAACAGAAGAAGAAGAACGAATTGGAGCATTTAAGCGACATGGAGCGAGCCAAAGAGTCGGCTGTGTGGAGATATTTCACACTTGCCACGCCAGCTAGTTCGACGACTGTTTGCAATGTCTGCAAAGTAAATGTTTCGAGGGGTGGTGGTAGTACTGCAACTTACAATACTACCAATTTAATCAAGCACATCCAAAAGCTATTAGCTTACTGTTGTATGTTTGACCAATACATGATTTTGTTTCTACTACTACATTTTATTTATTTAATATATTTTAAGAAGTTTGATTACATTCTATTTTTGATTTGGATGCACAATTGCTCTTTAAATAACAAATAAATAAGTATCTATGTTATTTCAGTTATGTAGTTAGGAAAGTAATGTTTAGTTAGGAAAGTCTGGGGCCTTTAGTTTCTTCTACATGGTGGAAGGAAGGTATAAGGTTGAAGGTATGCAGTTTATTATTAATTCAACAATGGTATCGGATCGGTATCGGGCATCGACAGATATACAAAGCCCAGGCATCGGTATCGGTATTGGGACTGAAAAAGTCGGATCGGTGCATCCCTGGTAGATACTCTGAGCCAGTCCGGCCACCACAGTTCAGACCTCAGGGAAGTCACTCAGATCTTCACGCTTGCCTATTTGTCATGCTTCCAATGCATCACCTTCAAGAACTGACTGTTCGCTTATAACCAAATGCATCCCACCACTTTGGTGTGGCTCAGGTGGTAGAGTAGGCTTGGCAGTTAGCTCCTGAGCCTTTTCTCATGTCAAAGTGCCCTTGGGCGAGACAGGAAAGTGCCCTGAACCGGAGCTCTACGGCCACTGATGTGAGTACGAAACATTTATAAAGCGGTTTGTGATGCTATGGTTAGAAGATCGTCATGTAAGTGTACACTATTCACTATTTGACTCCACTATAATTTGTGTTAAAATATTTTGGATGTCAGATGTTTAAAGATAATATTGTGGGTGATATGTGGTGTAATTCAAAGCATTTAATTGAAAAGCCACTGGGAAAGCATGTTTCTTTTCCTGCAAATAAACTAAGAGGGGATGAGAAAATGAAGAATTTTGAATTTCATCTTAAAGGAGAGCACTCTGTGTTTGTAATGAGGGCAAAGGGGGCTTTTAGCTTTTCCCATCTGGTGCAAACATTTCTCTATGATTCATTAATTATATCATGTTGACACATATTCACATTTCTCCTCGACCCAGTGGTTTTCACTCACCCTTTAAAATAACCATCACTGTCATGATTAACCTAGCTCAGTCACCTGAGCCACAATTTGAGATTCCTGACAAATGACATCCATGATGAGACACTCACGATAGTTTACGTGTAATTTCATGTAACCCATGACTCATTTATACCACTGCTGACTTGGAAAGGTCAAAAAACACAAAATAAAGAATAACTGCATACATTTACATCATGCATGTTTCGTCAGATGAATATCAATGGACTGTCTCGTTAGACATGTGTTGATCTGTAATCGGTACAAACCCTGTCGTCTACGTTTTGTGTCTCTCTGTCTTTGGAGCATCTTGACGTGGCGGTGAACGGCCGGTAACACTTAAACACAGACAAAAAGGCTGTCCTGTAATTGTTGTTCATCCACCCGTACAGGATGGGATTGACGAACGTCGAGCACATCGCCACAATGTGGAACACCGTGAAGAGCAGCTTGAAGTCCTTCATGTACAGCACGGTGCTGTCGATGTCGACGGCCAGCTGGAACGCGTGGAACGGCAACCAGCTGACTGCGAAGACCACCACCATGGTCAGCAGCATCTTGGTGGTCTTCTTCCTGCGCTGCTGGCGGTCGTTTCGACCAAAAGTCGTGTGATTCTTCAGTTTATTCCAGATGCGGATGTAAGCGACGGAGCTGATTGCTAAAGGTAAACCGTATTGAACCAGGAGCATTGATATACTGTAGATGCTTCCGTTCATGCTGCTCTCTGGCCATTTCTCTGTACACACCTGAATAGACTCATCCGGCGAAAGATCGAACGTCCCGTACTCCCTGAAAATGGCGAGCGGACAGGCCAGCAAGGCGCTGACGGCCCACGTGATGATGATGACCACAGCGCACATGTCTTTGGACATCCTGGTCTCCATGTGATAGACGATGCTCCTGTGTCGGTCCAGAGCGATGATATTCAAGGTGATGGTGGACACGTGCACGGCCATGCCTTGAGCGCAGGGCAGCATGAAGCATAACACCTGACCAAACATCCACTCGCCGTAGAGGGTGTAGACGAGGGTGAAGGGCAGGCACAGCGTGTTCACCAGCAAGTCAGCGACGGCTAAGTTTACGATGAAGAAATTAGTCACCGTTCGTAGAGTTTTAAACTTGTAGACGGCGTATATCACCAGGGAGTTTCCGGTGACTCCAAGCAAGATGATAGTGCTGTAAGCCAGGATGAGAATGACCTGAACTCCAACTAGCTTTGTGCTGTCGCTCAGCTTCAGAAAGTTTTCATCGTTTAGTGAGCAACAGTTGTTGGATTTAAATTGGGAATCATCTTGAGTGGCGTTGATGAGCTGATCTGCCATATCCATGGCTGTCCCATAAGTGAATCTGTGGGAAAAAAATTGGAGGTTAATTTAGGCCGTGGATAAAGATGCAGATTCCAAACTGGCCGCTGTGTGTGGTGTGGCATCGAGAAAAAAGCTTTTATTATTATTATTATTTGAGAAAACTCTCATGAATGCCTCAACTGAATGTCTTCAGCTTTGGACTCGACCATCAACTGATTCAAGTTAAGAGGTCAAAGGTCAACAACACTGTCAAGTAACACATTTACGTTTTTGATGAGAATGACTCATGCCCCAATTAAGAAACAATTCTCATCTTTTTCACTTTCTACCCCATTACAACCACCATAGATGACACTTTATCTGTTCGACTCTAAGTCGCTGTCAGATCTTTACTACAGATCTGATATGAGTCTCGGTGGACAGGTCTGTGCTGCAGTTGCCAGAGGCATGAATATCAGTCCTACAGAGCGAGAACGACTATGATTTATCAGTTAACATCACACGTGGATGTTCTCCAATACGTGATGGTTGTATTGAAACATGTTCCAGCCCTTTTAACATCGGAACAATTCATCTCAAATCATGTTCTGTGCCTTGATAGCTCACATAGTTGAGCGGGCACCCAGTAACCCGAGGCGACAGCCCTGACTGCAGTGCCACAGTGCGCACCCTTTGCTGCATATCGTGTCCTCTCTCTCTCTCTCTCTCTCTCTCTCTCTCTCTCTCTCTCTCTCTCTCACCCCTTTACTTTCAGTGTCTGCACAGGCAGTTATCCATTAAAAAATATATGTATTATTTTTTAATGCATAAGTTTGTGCTGTCACTTAAACTCCACTACACATCCAAATAACTTTTAAATAAATCAATCTTCCATCTCATAGAACAAAGGGGCGGATTTCTTTTTAAATCGTGCAAGAAATTCACTCTGAACACGAGAACCGCCACAAAGGCTGCAGTGGTCTGCGATGATTGATGGACATTTGAAAATATGAACCTTGTTGGATCCGCTAACGGAGCAAACCAGACTCTTTGACTGTCGCGTCAGGGCGAGTGGCTCTGTGGTCACCTGCTTGACTTTGCAAAGCTTTCATTTCTTGTTAACAAACCGTTGTTCTGTGAGCTTTAACGTGAGTTATCAGTCCATACCCGCCTAATTTACTCCGCTTTTGAAGTGTCGGGAAAAGTGCAGCAGTTAAAACGCAGCAGTTACTGACGCTCTTTTTGTGGACATTTGTAATCAGTACTCGAAAAAAAAAAACGTCTTAGTTATTTAGATGAAAATCCACTCACCTCTAACCGCAGAATTATAATTTTAGGATCTTCCCAATAAAGTTTCTGATGTGGTTCTTCCCGTCCTTGTCATATCAAATAAACTAAAATTTAAAACAAAGCCAGTTAAAAGGCTTCTCCTTCCATTGAACAAAGTGCGCGCAACAGCAATACGCACAGCATTTGCAGTGCGCACTGCAGCCCGCTCAGCATTGGAGCTGAGTGAAGTGCCCCGTGAGACTCTGACAGACCGAAGGATGAGGCGGGCTGAGGCAAACGCTCCTTGCACAGACCCACACTCACTAATTGAAAAATAGTGCCTGTTTTCCTTCCAGTGGGTCGCTTTTATACACGCTTCGCCCTCAGCGAGTGTGGAGTGGCTAATGTGTGCCAAAACGCAGTGTGACATAGGCTAATGCACAGTTCTTACGGAGCATCTTTATTTAGATCTGAGTAGATGCCAAACAAATAGCATTCACAGTTAACTTCAGTCTGCTTAAAATCATCTGTGGCTCAGGTCTGGGTGTGCCTCTGCAGACCAATCCTCAAGCACACAATGCAGACAATGGCTAAAACACACACAACCACACACACACAAGCTCCTTCAAAGGTCTCTGTTTGTAACTAAAAGAAGACTCCAGGTTTTATTTTTGAAAACATTGTAATCAACTCTGTTCTATGTCCTTGCAGTAGTAAACTGTCTGGCACATGAGCGGGCACAAATGTGTCTCCTTTTCAGACTTGTGAATCAGAAATTAAACAATCATTGCCTAAAACCTAACATAAGGGTTTGTATATTGTTGCAAGAATCATCCTTACCCACTTTGAGCGATACAAGGAGGAAGCTCATCGCAGTCTGGTCTGTCAGCCAGACTCACATATATACAAACAGACAACTCTTCCCATTCCCGTTCACTCCTGTCTGCCCAGTTGTTATTTGTAGCTTTCTGCATTGTTGAATTATTAGGCAACGCTTGATTCAGGTCGTGATGCCTGATCAAAAATAGACAAAGTGTCTCCCAAGAAGAGACGGTTTTAAGACAGTGTCTCCCATCATTACAACACTTGTTGCTAAAGTTGGACCATGCAGGTAATATAAATGATTATACCCCACAGCTCACAAAGTGCATCATCACACTTTGTGCAGTAACCATACTATTAACTGTGGTACAGTGTGGTCGGTGCATCTTAAACCCTAACTGTTACAAAACCAAAACACCATGCAGCCACTAGAAATTCAAATACTGTTGAGCAGTCTTCCTGGCAAACGGCCACTTTGCCTATAGGTCAGAGACACAGATGGTAAAGTGAGAATAAACAGGAAATCTTGAATAACTGGGCACGCTGAGAGTGACTTAAAGAGGTGGGGCAGGAGTAAATTACGGCCTGATTTTAACAAGATTATTCTGCAGTCATTAAAGAACCAAAAGGCTTCGGCTCTTGACTCGGCGGAAGAATGAGAGTGGAACTAAATTCAATTAATGTGACTTATGTAGGGAAAGACAGCTGTATAACGGCACAGAAGCTCTTACACTTGCTTTAATTGACTTTTGTTATACGCACGTGTAAGCCGTCAAAGCAAACGCACTTAAAACCTGCGGTGGCGTTACCTTATGAGGTGGCGTGGTCTGTCAGAAATGGTTTACACATCCCCTAGATACAGAGAAACATTGCGTTACTGTAATTCTGGCCAACTGCAGTCTCTTTTTCATTCTGCTTCAAACATCCAGAGTTGCGGGGTCATGGTCATTATGATTTCACATTTGTTCAAGCTTTAAAACAGATTAGTTTTATGCAAGTTTTATGCACAACAGTGATCTGAAATTTGTCATGTTTCCTTCTGGATACAAGAACATTAAATACATCATCACATGTAAACACAAGACTGAATTAAGGCACATTTGATGTTAAAGGCTGACCTGAAGTCTTAAATCAGAATGATTTCAACTGGAATATATGTGTGTGTGTTATTGTGCTGAGACAATGGCTACAAATTAATTTAACCACAATAATAAAGTGGGTAATATTTCTATCTCCTGTGTACTTTTCACAGAATTTTACGCTTTATCGATTCTACTTAGAGTTATGGCGATCGTTGGCTCAGCTCACATCCTATAAATCAGAACTGGCCGCTGCACTCCACACGCGGCGAGCCGGTAACTGAACATGACAGCGTGAACACAGACACTACCGGATCTAGACATGTCCTAAGTGATTGAGGCGTACCGACTGTAAATACCTGCAGGAGTTTTTGCGTCTGTGAAGGGGAGTGGGGGGAAACGGCACATTTGTCATTCTGATCAGCGGACGCATTAATATGCTGAAATACCCAGGGCCCTCGTGTCACGTCAGGAACAATTACTCACAACCTATTTAATAAAATAATCGACTAAATGTCACTTGTACTATGCTGCAGACGCCAACATGAGATTAAGACCTCAAAAACCAATTACGTATCAGTTTGTAGGTCAAGTGGTTAAACCTGGGAGGCTTCGGACAGTCTTTAATTTTGAGGTATGATGTAAAACCTGCAGTGTGTCCCTGAGTCATCACTGTAAAAAAGGTTCATTGTATGTTTGTTGCCTTACATACAGACAGCTAAATTGAAGGTTCATTTAGAGATGCCGCATATACTTGTGTGCTCATCAGTCTCGCTTCACTTTCAACAATGGCAACAAAATTTCACCAAAACACAAGTCATACAGCTGTTTGTATCTCCGGACCTCCTCAGTTAACCTTTCCTCTGTGCGGTCCACCTATATTGATCCAAAACGATCAATTCAAAAATTGGGGAGATGGAGAAGGAGCTGGAAATGCCAAAGTGAAATACGCAACAACCAAGCGGCTCAATCATAGATCTTCTGCTCTGCATCTCCGCGGCACGTAGTTGCATTTTTCTGGGGCGGAGCACGTCAGCCGCGGCCCAAGGCTCTGCGTAGGGGCTCTGCTCTGTTGCTTCTGTGTCAGCTTAACACAGAAGTGTAAACCGCCCATGACACATCTTTATTATTTCATGTCAGATTTATCTACATTTCGTCAGTGATAGGTGACAGGAAACGAAGGAAGACGTGCGTCAAAGCTGCAGGGCAACAATACATGGCACCCGGGATATAATAGAAAGAGTCCTCATTCCTCTATTCACGACGCTTACATAAAGGCCTCCGTTCTTTTGAATTCCATTTGTATAGCACCGTATCATAACAAAAGTAATCACAAGCGCTTTACATATTGAGGTCAGGACCTTGAATGTACAGATAATCTGCGTGTGCACCTTTGGAGTCACCACGGTCTTTCATGAATCTCAATGAAGTGATCATGATCCAACTTATGCTACGGTTGCACAAATTCACATTTAACTCACAATAAAGCACACACACACACACACACACACACACACGCACACACAGAGAAAGAGGGAGCTTTCACAGTGAGCATACAGTCAGTTTAGATAAGTGTCACCACACCGTGCTCTCACAGTCAAGGTAACAGTCGGCTGTTTGACTGTTTCTTTGCATCAGTGTCGGTCATAATTACTGCTGCTGAGTCCTATTTACCCATAGCGACTAACGGACAGAAAACCATTGCACAGTCTTTGTTCTGGACTTTGAAAGTCAAACACCTATGTCACCTTGTACCTTACCTTAAGTCTATCAGGCATAACATTATGGCCACCGACAGGTGAAGTGAATAACACTGTGTCTGTGTTGTTTAAACCCATACAAATATTTTTCATTGGTTGCTGTGGGTGCTATGTTTAAGCTATATACTACTGTTATACTATATATATTTATATGTATATACTACTACAGAAATATTACAGTTACTTCAACTTTGACAGTCTGGTGGAAAGTGAATGAAAACTAAATTCAAGATTCAAATTCATGTGATTATATATAAAAACATACAGAGGTGTGAAAAGCAGTTTCTCCTTGTCCCACTGTGCTTCATTACGCTGCACATGCCGTTTCATATGACGTATGAATATGTACAAGTGTGACCTCACATGAGCTGCTTTCAACATCTGGGACGTTTAAAGTCCAGCGTTTAAGTCTTTACTTACTGTAAGTAGTTGTGTGATTTTATTTTGGAAATCCAACGTACACAAAACCGTTTGTGATGACTGTCAAGTAGTTTACCTGTTTCTGAAAGGCTCGTTATTAGGTTCTGGTTGCATCACATGCTTTTATTTTGAAGGATTAGTTTGCTCCTTTTATTCTGAAAATTCACTGAGCCTTCATTTGGTCCCCGATTGTGCTGTTTTTGGAAGATCCTGGTAAAACTCAAATTGGTTGCACAGTGACGAGGTGGTTAGCACTGATCATTGGTGACTCTAAATTGGCCGTAGGTGTGAATGTGAATGGTTCAATGGTCTGTCTCTGTGTTAGCCCTGTGATAGACTGGCAACCTGTCCAGGGTGTACCCCGCCTCTCGCACGATGACAGCTGGGATAGGCTCCAGCAGACTCCTGCGACCCTTAAAAGGAATAACTGGGTATAGAAAATGACTGAATGAACAAATGAAAAATTGAAATATGTGCTGTATGGCCGTATTGTGACTTTAGTTTAGTACTTTGGTTCAGCTGTTATGTTAGGTTATAAATAAAAGAGCTGAAGGACAAAACTGAGATGTCTCCTGTGTAAAAACTTCTTGCACATCTGTCTTCATCATCTGTCAAATTCTCAAGTTAAAAAATGGATTTTAAATAATTAAGTACACCGATCAGGCATAACATTATGATCTACGTCCTGATATTGTGTAGCTCTCAATTGAGCATCCAAAATACTTTGCACCAGGCCGCATCCTGCTGGGGATGGCTGCTGTCATCAAGGAGCGTCATTGCTATGGGGTGGAGGTGTCTGGTCTGGTCTAGGTGGGTGCTACACGTCTATGCCAGGCCCAAAAGTTTCCCAGCAGAACACTGTACTGTCACAAGATGGTCAATGTTATTAACTTCTCCTGTCAGTGGTTTTAATGTTGTGGCTGATTGGTGCATTCATTCTTACGATATGGGTCTGTGGTCCTCAGGTGTGCAGATTGGAGGTGCTGCTAACTCACCTGCTTCCCGTCATCCAATCAAGCCTGAAACACTACTTAAGAACTTTCCACTCCCCCACTCACCGCCAGTTTTTCAGTTCACCTCTGTGGTAGTGACCCACAAACTATTCGTTAACTATTTGTCTAGCGTCACTCTTTTCCATCCAGCTTCTACTAACTCCTTTGGTCTTTAAGGAATCTGCTCCTGTTTTGTTAACCTTTGTTTCATTAAACCTCCTCAATCCTGTGTGTGGTCCTTTCCCAGAGTTTGAGTTGTTTTCAATCTAACATATGAATAGTGGAGCGTGTAAGCACGTTTAAGTGTCTACCTCCTCTTGAGGTAAAACACAAACACAGAAACCTTGATTTCTAAGTAGCCATGGGACGTATGTTTAATGTGTTTATTGGTAGCTAGGAGACACCTGACTCCAAGTGTGTGAGTGTATATATAGAAAAAACAATCAGATTTCCCTCAATGAATCCAACCTAAAACTTGAGGGGTGTCAGTTTTAGAGGTGACAAAACCTTGTTACGCCTCAATCTCAACAGGACCATGCACCTGCACTCTGATTATTAGAACATGTGGGGATCAGCCCATTACATCAGCCGCTCTTAAAGCGATAGTGCTTTTCTGCAGGATTCAAGCATAAGTGTAATGGCGAGGCAGTTGTCCCTCTTGAATACTACACCAGTGGTGCTTAAATGAAGGTTCAAGGCCGACGGGAAAGTCACTACCTGGATTTACCTAAGCAAATAGGTACGAGCCTCCTATTGGATAATTACTGCATGGGCGATTATCTTTCAGCTGGAAACAGGTTATTTAACCCCAACTGATGCAATGAGTCCTGTGGTTGTGGGAAAGATGCTAGTCTGTTTGAGAGGGTCGAATCATTAGCATGTATCAAGAAGAGAAAACATCTAAAGGGATAGAAGAAACTACTAAAATTGGGTTAAGAACTGTGCAACTAATTATTAAAAACTGGAAGGATAGTGGAGAACCATCATCTTTGAGGAAGAAATGTGGTCGGAAAAGAATCCTGATTGATCGTGATTAGCGATCACTTAAACATTGGTGAAATCAAACTTAAGGAAAAACAACAGTAGAACTCAGGGCTATGTTTAATAGTTCAAGTAAGAGGATTTCCATCCGTAGGCCTACAATACGAAGGGTACTCAAGGGATTGGGACTGAACAGCTATGTAGCCTTACGGAAACCACTAATCAGTGAAGATAACTGGGAAAATATGCTTCCAATTTGCTAGGGAGCATAAAGATTGGACTCTGGGGTTGCTGCAGTTGCTCACGTCTAGGTTCAGCAAAGGATGAGGTCAGCTGACTACCTGAATATACTGAATATACCACCACAGAGTCCAGACCTTAACCCCCTTGAGAATCTTTTGGGATGTGCTGGAGAAGGCTTTGCTCAGTGGTCAGACTCTGAAAATGAATGCAACACTGGATGGAAATATATCTGGTGACACTGCAGAAGCTTATCCAAACAATGCCACAGCAAATGCAAATGTCCAACAAAACGGAGTTTGTGACTTTTTTTTTTCTTTAGTGGAAACTTTTATTAATTTATTTATTTATTTGGCCAGGCCAATATAGATCTGTGTAGTTTGACCTCTGTGGCTATTTGGTGTGTCCATATTTAATCTGCGAGTGATCGATTAGGCTGGAGCTACGTGCACCCTCATCAGACCCGCATGCGCTTTTACTTCCGGCACGACTCTTTTCCTGACCAGATCTAATGTGATTTCTCTGAGGAGCAGTTTTATCAAGCCTTAAAATGTTTCTGAATACTTTGCCAGAGTGATTCTTTAAATAACTGCAAGAACATTAAGGGATCCCGAAGACTCACTTTAGTTCAGCCTGAAGTCCATAACATCCCATTTAAGGATTCACAAAAAAATATTTAATAGCTTTGTTGTCAGAGATACATTAAACCAAACTAATCATAATAGAGTTTTATGGATTCGTTGTTAATAATATTCCTTACTCACACCCCCAGACGCCATTAATCCATTCTGAATGTTATTCTGAATAATTTAAAACTCAGATTATTGATCAACATTAAGTAACTTCCTTGCATTACCACACTGTTTACTTGAATTGCCGAAAGAGAACATTGTACCCTGCATAATGTTATTCTTATTGGATGTCGCAATGACTGAATGTGGACCTCATTCTCGGCAGTGATGAGTAAAACATTTAACAATGTTTGTGGCTATTTTTTTTTTCTTCCCAAGCTTGTAATCAGTATTTTGTTCCCATGGAGAGTCCTTTTTGTGTATTTTAAATGGTATTTTTATCCAGGACTGTGGCGGTGATGTGATGATAAAAGCTTTTGAAGTTGCATTTAAGGAACACAACAAGAAGCAAGTAGAAACACATGTTTAATAGACTGCCAAAGACGAACACGACAGCTGTCCTTCATCACAGTTATGTTAAAAAAAAGAAGAACCTTATTGCACTTAGTCCAGGACAGTGTTCATGGAATCACACAGATTGTATTTTTGTCTGTTTTTCTAGACTAAATACAGTTATCTGCGGTGACGTTAGTCTCTGCTAGGCTTGGTCGCAGTCTGTAAAGTTTTGTCCCGTCCCCAGTGAGAATCCGTTTACAATATATGACCTCCAAATGGCACTAGTGTTGAACTTTAAGGTCTGGTGAACATTAATGACATCTAACCTAAGAAACAGTCGGGAATAGCACCACTGTTCGGAGCAGATTGACCATATTGAGGCAAAAAAAACAAAACACTGACACTTTTATATTTGCTTCCCAAAGACTTTCGTCAGACAGCAAAACCGCAGGACTTGGTTTCAGCTTCCAGCAGAGTCTTTTCTCATGAGCCAGAGGTCGTTAGGCCGCCATCCAGATGGTGAACGGGATGAGCAAGGTCGGTAAAACTGTCAGCGGCGTCACGCAGCCCAGATACAGCACGGTGCACGCTCCGCACAGCGCAGTCAAATAGGCGCTTATTCTGCTGAACACGATCTTCCGTACGATCGTACAGAACTGAAAGGGAAAAAGAAAAAAAGAATGAGGGAAGTAAATTCAGTAAAGCAGCAGTGGGGGTCTGCTGTGAAAGGGAGGAATTGTGGGTGGCCGCAATCTGGACATAAATTAACACTAGATGGAGCTGCTTGCCTCATGAACAGGTGGCGTTCATCCAGTGGACTGAAACAAACAGGTCTCTGCTGTGAGATACTCGCAATGTGACCAGACGATGAAGGTACGGGTCTGAATCTGAGCGTTAAATTGAAAATAAGTCTGTTTGCGTCGGCCACAAGATCTTTAAGAACATTTAGCAGCTTTCCTCTGCACATGTACTGATCCTTAAACCTTTGGCTTTTTCATGTGACCTTTCACATGCTGCTATCGCCTGAATGCAAAGAAGGAAACGCTTGTGAAGAATTAAGGATAGAAAAGGAAATCTGTTAACCCTAACCCTAACACAACTGATTTACACCGCAGGTTTAAAGGATAAAGCCAAAAAAGCCAAAAGTTGATATGAGCTTGTCAGTGTCAATTTATGACAAAGAAAGTGAAACTATCCTTCAATGCTCCTACCAGAAGGAGGCCCATCACCCACCTGGTATGTCTGGTAGCTAATGGCCATGCCGTATCTGCAGTACATGACATAGTGTTCACAGTTGTACCACAGTAAGCTGTAGGTGACCGATCCCAGGAGCTTCTCGGCCCTTCGCGCCACCTCGTCCCCGTCCAAAGGAGGCTGGCTGCACACGCTATCCATGTGGTTGATCAGAATCTCTGAGCCGTAAGCAAAATCCACCACGGAGTCCACTCTCACGCTGGCTTCCTTGGCGAGGACCCCCATCAGCAGGCGGTTATTTGTCACCATCTTGGCGATGGCGGATTTGTTCTTAGTAATGACGGGCAGGATGTCCGGAATGAGATGAGCCACGCGATTGTCTCCCAGGTAAATACCAAAGTGTGTGAATAACGTCCTGGGCACCTCCAGCAAGTCGCCGCGCTTGTACAGCGACAGGTCATACTTGGATTTCTCCTCCGTTTTGGGAGCCACGAAGAAAAAGTTGAGCAGCTGGTAGAGAAACATGGTAGCGGTGTGCGGCAAACAGCTCGACACCTGAGCGTTTTATTGATGTTGGGAGGGTCTTGCGTGGTCAGGTTTAAGGATTAAATATTGGTCAATGTTTCAGAATGATTTTGACAGAAATAAAGGAGCTTTCTCTAATCACTTTGCTGTGTGGCGGGATTTCAACATGCGAGCTTTGTTTTTGGCATGTATTAAGGTCAGGGCTCCTCA
Source organism: Planiliza haematocheilus (assembly GCA_005024645.1). NCBI lineage: Eukaryota > Metazoa > Chordata > Actinopteri > Mugiliformes > Mugilidae > Planiliza > Planiliza haematocheilus. Next base: position 2,174,909 of record SRSE01001280.1, on the reverse strand, counting down.
GTAAGAGGGCTGACTTGGCAATGAGCTTAATCCTCATTTTAAAAGGTCACAGATCTTGAGTCATCGTGCACATTTAAACGGCCTTTGTTATTTGTCGAGTAGATTGCTCCCACACGGTTGAAAATCCTCTCATCGTTATTCAGCACTTTCTAAGAAGTCTGTCATCAGGCGAGAGGTGGGGTACACCCTGGACAGGCCACCAGTCTATTGTAGGGCGAAGAGACAGACAGGCCCATTCCCACTCACATGCATGACCACTTTAGAGCCACCAGTTAATCCAAGGAGCATGTCTTTTTGCTGTGGGGTATCAGTGCTAACCACCACGCCACTGTTCCACCCCATTATAATGTCATATTATCTAAATTCATCACAATATGATGGGCGATATGTAATAAAATATAGTTAAATGTTTGGATTAATGGCCCAAATGAACCCAGTTTGACATCCCTGTATAGATGCGACTGATGTACTTAATCTGTAATGTTCATTTAGATGCAGGAACGGGCTTCCACTGGTAACTAAATGTGTGGATATGTTCTCAGAATCAGACTCACTCAAGACACACAAATACAAATAAACTCTTTATCATACAATTGTCATATTTACAGGTTTATATTAAGTGGACAACTATAAAACAACTTCTGTATTTAGAATATATGCACATCTGTTGCTGACTCGAATGTTAGCAATGAGATTTTTATTTATTCCCTCGCTCTTTTACGAGAGGATAATAAACAATTATTACTGTGTGACGCAAAACTTTCAGCAAAGTCTGCGCAATAAAATCGCACGCGGTTGTAAAGCACTGAGGCGTTCCAGTCGCTCTTCTTTGCCAAGTAGAAAAAAAAAGTTCTGTTCAGTATTTCTTCCGGCTTGGCAAGTTTTTTTGTTTTTTTTAACTTGCCATCCACAGAGTGAAGGGAATGAGAACTGTGGGTAATGTAGTTGAAAGGGCCATTCCGTAGCAGACCATGGAGACAATACCAAGCAGCCCCGAAGCAATGACGCTGCGCTGGTCTCTGATGATGGATTTCAGGAACTCACAGAACTGCAGAGGAAAGAAATGAGAAATAGTGATCAGATCAGTTCATTTCAGTTGAATTACATTCAGTTTAACTGGACAATCAGAATGATCTCAAGACTTTATACAGTCCCAGAGGCTTGAAAGGTCAGAGCAAGGCATGGCTGCAAGATTTACGGGGCCACAAAAGCCCAAGTTCACTTCACTGCATGATGCTGTGTCCCTGTCATCTGGTTTTCAGATTTGTTGTTGGAAAAATTCACCTCTTAAAATACTCTGTGACATCTTTAATATCATATATTAAGTTTTAAAATGTGAAAACGGAGACTGACTCCCTGGAAAACTCACATTTAATTGCAATAACACAAAACCTTCTACACAGCACATGACAAATGGGGTGAGTTTGTTAGAGGAGAGACCCCTGGGTGACCCCAGTTTAAGGAGTCTACTTAAACATGTGTGATGGTCTTCCTGATTGATCCCAAATAGACCTTTAACTGTGTGCACATGGTGCATTTTCCCATTAAAAAAGGTTCATTTAATTTACTGAAACTACCACATTGATACTGTCAGAAATAACAAAAACTAACCCCACCTCTCACCCCCAACACTTTAATCCAGGCATGCCTCACACAAACTTTAAAGGGTGAATACTAATCTTTTTTGTTTTGTTTAGTTTTGCAGTGGTAAGAGTTTATTACGGTTTATGTTCATGTACATGCAGAGTGCAATACATCTCATATTTAGACACTACAGTGCAGTAGGTTAAGTTTAAAGTTGACCAGATATTAAAGCCATGCCACTAATGAGAGATAGTCTGTAAAGTTTAAAGACATTTAATACCGCATTAATTCAAAAAGAAGATGTTATACCTTATCTGTTTGCCGACTCGCTGCACATCCGTATCTGCAGTATGTCACAAAGTGTTCACAGTTACTCCACAGCAGACTGTAGGGGAACGCTCCGATGAGTTGTTCAGCCCTCTTGGCGACAGCGTCGTTGGAGAACGGCTGCGTCTTCGCCATCTTATCCATGCGGTTAACCAGGATGCTGGAGCCGTACACGAAGTCCTCCAGCGCGTCTACGCGCACCGTGGCGCTCTTGTACATGCAGCCGAGGATGAGCCTCTTGTTTGTGACGACAGTACTGATCAGCTTGTTGTCGTTTGTAAGAACGGGGAGGATGTCGGGGATCAGGTGAGCGACTTTATTGTCACCTAAATAGATGCCGTAGTGGGTGAAGATGGTTCTGGGGACCTCCAGCAGGTCTCCCCTCCGGAGATGAGGCGGTGGATCGCGCTGCGTAGGGCGCCCCCACTCCTCGCCGTCCAACCAGCTGGACTCAAAAAGTTTAAACTTGGAGAGAAGGGAGAACTTCTCCACCAGGAATGTCAACAGCTGCAGCATGGTGAGAGTTTTGCAAGGAAATATCGCAGAGTGCTTGAGTGAAAGGAGCTTTTTATCCTGCCCGGCACGAGGAGGAGAAAAGGCTCAGGGGAAATCACAAGGACACGATTGGCCACGAGAGATGTTGTGCACGTGCGCATTCTCCTTCGTCCACCTTCTCAGCATCTCCCACACCCACCCTGCTCCACTTCTCCTGCTGTTTGTTGCTCCCCACTAATCCACTTTAAAGTCGGTCTCGCGGAATGCAAAAAGTAAGAGACGTTGCGAAAATCCACATCTGCGTAAAACAGATTTAGATTTGCGCACGCGACTCAGACAACGTAAAAATGTTGTAATTAACACTGCAGGGGCGAGTACGCAAGAGTCCTTAAGCACCTATAAACCAGTAATGGTGATAATAATGCATTTTATTATTTGTTTTCTAGTTTTGTTTTTACTTTACCAGTTAATCATGTGTTATTTATTTAAATTCACAGGACATTGAGGATGAGATGAACAGGTACATTAGGCCATTAGGTTAAAGAAGGGCCACAACATTAAAACCACTGACAGGAGAAGTAAATAACAATGATCATCTTGTGACAATACAATGTTCTGGAAACTGCTGGACCTGGCATTCATTCATGTGTACCACCCACTTAAACCAGACAGCCCCACCCCATAGCAATGACACTCCTTGATGGCAGCAGCCACCCCCAACAGGATGCAGCCTGGCATAGGTGGTTTAGGAACAAGTAAACATTACGAACATGACTAGGTGCTGACCTGGCCTCCAGATTCACTGGATCCCAAACCCATAGGACCCACTAACAACATCATGTTGCCAGACATCACAGGACACCCTCAGAAGGCCCATGTCCATTCTCCGATGAGTCACAAGGGAGACCTAAACAATATTAGGAAATGTTATGCCTGATCAGTGTACATAAAAACAAGTATATAGCAGTAAAAATGTAAATTCACCTCCAGTCTCAGTCTCGTGTACTTGCTGTAGCATTTGGTCACATGTAATATTTATTTAAATGCAGAGTACAATGAGGAAGAGATGATGACGCCATCAGGTCAGACAGTGAGGGAGCAGACCAGAGAGACAAATAAAAGAGAGAGATAGAGCAGGGTGCTGAAGCCTAGACATCAGACTGTAATGACGTTTTACACTGGGTAAAAGTGAAATGAGTAATAAAGCATTATCATTGTTAACAGTAATGTGTTAATTGCAAGGCACTATATTTTTAGTAAAGTTATAAACGTATAAAGTTACAACTGATAATAAATCGCTTCAGGTAAGTTAATTTGTTTATGTTAGTTTATTCTTACATAACCGCTCTGTAAAACACGTCACACCATCTGTGGTTTAATGAAGGAGGCTTTGTCAGACAATGACACCAAGATTTGGTGAAAGTAAAAATTAAATATTTAGGGAAATAAAACTTTTGGACCTGGCATTCGTCTGCATGTTACTTAGACACGTAGCACCCACCTAGACCAGACCAGACCAGACCAGACCAGACAACCCCACCCCATAGCAATGACACACACAAAAACAGTTTAGGAACAATTCAAAAACATGTAAAACAGGACAAGGTGTTGACCTGGCCTCCAAATTTACTAGATCCCAAACTGATCAAGAGGCCCCTCCCCTCAGATCATAGGACCCAAAGGGCCCCCACTGACCACATCCTATTACCAGACACCACAGGACGCCCTCAGAAGGACCATGTCCATTCTCCGATGAGTCGCAACTGTTTTGGAGGCACAAGGGAAACATACACAATATTAAGCTGAATAGATCTGTGTTAATCACATGTAAAACAAATACTTGTCTGTTCTTCTTTGAAATGAAATGTATTATACAGAGTAATGTACTTTGATTCTTTCACCTGTACAAGGTCAAAATCGAGGTTCCCATAACAAAATGTTATAAAAGGACAATTAAGTAAATAACACATAAACAAAATGAAACTAAGACAGAAACAAAAAGTTTCAGTGTGCTGAACTGATGCTTTACATAGAACCATTCTTATGTCATTCCTAATTAGCCAGTTAAGCTGATTAGCATCCAGACAACGACATGGACAGGAGTTTCCAGTGTCCCGTCCCGTTATCAATCCTGGATCAGTCTTACAAGAAACAAACTGTGTTTGATGATCTGCACTTTCCCAGAGGAACCACAAGCCCCGATGAAACATTCCTTTCAACAGATTACCCTAATCCTGTGGGCTTCAGATGCACATTCGTCTTTCAACCTAGAAAATAGGTTGAGAAACGCTGCAGCCTGTTTGATCTTGTGTCTCTGGATCATTTGTTGTAGCACATTTTCTGACCTAGATTCTGTAAAATCCTTGCAGAAAATAATTGCTTGTGTTTGACATTGCAGCTTTTTCAGTCTGATCCACAGAGCGTACCCCACTTTTGAGGAAGTGTGTGTGTCTGACTGACAAGTATATAGCTCAAGTCTTGAGTTACTCTCATAAATTACAAGCAAACCCAGTGATCATGCTCTCACATCAGTGTTTGCGTAGCAGGTGTACCGGTGCCAAAACAAACGAAACCCTCCATGAATTCAGCAAATATTAAATGAATAGTTACTCAACTTAAACTGTCACATTAAATTTTAATATTATTAAGTCATGAACGACAATCTTATACTACAACAGTGACAATGAAGTTCTTCATAAATGCCCTTTAGCTGTAAACTCAGTAAACACGGAGCACATGACTTTAGTGCTTTCTGTAGTACAGCATCTAGACCTAAAGTGCATGTAACAATGGGAATACTCTGTTCTGAAGATAGAAAATCAATGTGTTAAAAGATGCTATGACACATCCATGTCTGATACATGCCATACAACTCCTTTTAAAATGTTACAGTTAATGAAGCAATGCAGATGTATAGTAGATTAATAGTGTACATTTTAATAGTGATATTCTGTGTTTTTCATATTATCCACTTATTATCCCTAAAAAATAATTAATTTGGTTTCAGAAAAAAGCTTATTCCTCTTTGACATAGAGATGAATAGTTGTCTAGAAACACATCTGTGAGGTATGCTGTCACACAGCTGTAGAAAACAAATGGAAATGTAACACCAATCAGGCATAATATTATGACCAAAGAGTTCCTCCAAAACAGTTGTGGCTCATCAGAGAATGGACACGGGTCTTCTGAAGGTGTCCTGTGGTGTCTGGCAACAGGATGTTGTTAGTGGGGGGCCTTTGGGATCTATGGGTTGAGGGAAGGGGCCTCTGTGGATCATCCCACAGATACTTGATCAGTTTAAGATCTACTGAATCTGGAGGCCAGGTCAACACCTTGTGCTGTTCTTCATGTTTTTTTAACCATTTTTGTGTGTGTGTCAGGCTGCATGCTGCTGGGGATGGCTGCTGCCATCAAGGAGTGTCATTGCTATGGGGTGGGGGTGCCTGGTCTGGTCTAGGTGGGTGCTACAGGTCTAAGTGACATCCTCGTGAATGCCAGGTCCAAAAGTTTGCAGAACATTGAATTGTCACAAGATGGTCAATGTTATTTGCTTCTCCTGTTGGTGGTTTTAATGTTGTGGCTGATCAGTGTATCTCTTCAGTTGTTCCCACTGGACTTGGGTCTGCCATATTTTAATGTCTCAAGATGATTTACAGAACCTAGAGGGAGAAACCAGGACAAGCACTACCCTTCAGGTCGAGATCAGATCTGACAGACTGTTAGTTTGGCTCATTTTCTGGGATTTACTGACAATAAGAAACATGCAGCCATAGCATTTATCTGATAAATTGTTCATTATTTATTGAAGATATGACAGCAAACAAAACCCGCATGAATGAATCAGGCTAGAAGATGAACATGAAGGTGAGTACTGATACTATAAATGATAACAGGGCCATTCCACCGGCGGAGCCAAATGAACCCCAACTAAGTTCAGGAGGTTAAACACTGAACCAAACTCCTGATAACACCGATGGATACTAATACAAACCTCAAACATTCATGCACATTTGTTCGTATTACACCGAAGTCCTCCATGCTGTGTGGACAACAAAGTGTCCGTCCGGCTGCACGTTTTGCTGCAGCTCACTCCACGTTCAGCTGAGTCGACTTACCGTCTGTGGCCACAGGTTGAACCCTGACGTGGCATTACAACAAACCTTTGCCCTCCGTCCTGGGGAGATTTACACCACTGTCAAATAGCTCCAGACTTATAGTTGTGGCCTATGGAGGACCCCAACAAGACCCTTTAAATTTAATACCAGGTTAAGACCTGCTGTGAACTATGCTGACTTTGTTTTTCAGCCTGGAAACTTAAGTTGATTACTGACGGATGAACGTATTTTCTCAGGACCTAAATGTTTTGAGGAAATACAATGACTTAATCGTCTTATTGCTGGGGGTAGATTTGCAGTGGAATATTTGGAAATCTCAGCTGCCACTGTCAATGAATAAAACTAATAAGGCCGGCTTCTGTGTCTGACTACGTCAACAACATACCCACAACACATCTTAACATCCTGGATACAGACTCGGAGAGAGTCTTCATGGCACTTAGAGAAAGAAAGAGACACTTTCCATCTGGTGTTTCTACACAAAGAGACCAGTTCAGCAAAAGTTCACCACTGTTTAGGTTCATGGGCCTGGCAGTTCATTCTCAGGTCAGAGAGGCTTTATATCCATCCTGGGCCTGTTTTTTTTTCTTCCCCATAATAAAATCAGGTCACACAAAGGTAGTTAAGACAAGATTTATCATCTAATGTCAACATGGGGCCTACACATGAACCGTTATTAAGCTTTATTTTGTCATATGTACCTTCACTGTTTGTTTTAAATGTAATAAAAAGAGGCGTGTTTGCCAGAAGCAACTATCAGCAACTACATCCATTTGGAAACCGTCCAGGGAGGTACTGGAAGGTACTAGAAGGACGAGATCTGTGTTCAGCACACGTGAGAGGAAAGAAATGAATACTCAATGATATCATTAACAGCATATCCAGGGTGCTGTGGTAAAGCCTACATATATTATTATATTTATTAAACGTGTCAGAGGTCAATTAATTTCCTGACACTCGTCAACTAAGAGAAAAGTTTAATTCTACCGCAAGTACAAGCACAGCGGAGTGAAACAGGAGCAATGAGATCAACTAAACTGTTCTACAGACTTCTGATTTTATATACATCGATCAGGCATAACATTATGACCACCTTCCTAATATTCTGTAAGTCTCTCTTGTTCCTCCACAACAGAGAATGGACTTCTGAGGGTCTCCTGTGGTGTCTGGTAACAGAGTGTTGTTAGTTGGGGGGGCTCTGGGTCCTATAGATTGAGGGGAGGGTCCTCTGTGGATCATCCCACAGATACTTGATCAGTTTGGGATGTAGTAAATTTGGAGGCCAGGTCACCACCTTGTGCTGTTCTTCATGTTTTTTTGTTTTTTTTAGTTGTTCCTAAAGATTTGTGTGTGTGTGTGTCTGTGTCAGGCTGCATCCTGCTGGGGATGGCTGCTGCCATCAAGGAGTGTCATTGCTGTGGGGTGGGGGTGCCTGGTCTGGTCTAGGTGGGTGCTACATGTCTAAGTGACATCCACATTAATACCAGATCCAAAAGTTTCCCAGACGAACATTGAATTGTCACAAGATGGTCAATGTTATTAACTTCGCATGTCGGTGGTTTTAATGTTGTGGCTGATCAGTGATACTTTAAGTCTCTGGCTCTCTACTGTGTCTGGAATCCTTAATGGCTGTATGTTTGATTACAGTGTGGTACAATGCAATTATGCATTTAGTATTCAGCTCATGTCCTTGGACAGAGTCTTGGTATCAGATATAATGTCTGACTTGTTGCTGGTGGGAGATACTTTGTCATAGTGTGTCTTTAATAATTAAAAAGACATAAAGACACTGTACTAAATAAGTGTTCAGGTTTTGATTATGGAGGCCTCTTTGTAAAACCAAAGAATCTCCAAAATCTTTCATTTGAAAGACCTCACTGTCTTTCTGCATTTAGATTAACATTCTCCATGAGATTAGTGCAGATGGACCAAGTGGGACGAAACGCAAACACGTAAACCCCTTGAAATATCATTTTTATATGCTTCCTCTCTTCTTGCTTTTTCTGGCCTTCGTGTATCTCTCTGGGATTTCCTTTCTCTGCTCTCTACGACCGGTCCATACAAATCAGCTGCACAAATTAATTAGCTTCTTTGTTTTGCCAGAAAAATCCCACATTCCCTGCAGACTGGAGGAAAAAATAAAAAATCAGGATTTCTGAAGTGCCCACGGACAACTAATTCATACTGAGTGTATGCACTTCTTTAGTATCTTCATGCCGTTACTTTCAGATCTAATAAAGCACTTTCATTTCTACAGGTGGCCACTGCTTGTTTGATTTATAGTGGTTCCACTCCCACTAGTGGTTTCACATACCAGTGCAGACACCCTTCAAAATAAGAGCTAAAACTAAAAGCGATCCTGCACCAGTCACCACAAAGGATCGGGGTGTAAAAATTATTATTTAGAATCTTATTTTAGAGCTCACTACAAAACAGTGAGGGTTGTTGCCGTGGTAACCTGGTGTTTAACATGCTTGTCACGTGATTTAATTTTTATGTGCTTACAGAGGCTGATCTTAGATAATAATGAAAAGTTAGGAATAATAAAAATGAAACTACATTAAAAATAATACAATAAAAGTCTGAATCTTGCTAAATTATTTTTGTCTAAATTAGTCAGTCAGTTGTTTCAAAGTAAGAGCATTTGCCAAAAGCGTTACCAAAGATTGCTTTTCAATGGTAAGGAGACGATTGTATGTATATATAAATTATGACTCACACAACTTTAATTGTAATTTCTTATTATTTGTGAAAATGTCTTTCCTTTTTTATCACTAAGAAGGATTTTGTTCATTTGATCTAAGATGAATATTTCCCATTTCCGTGTTTATAAGTAGAGCTGCAGTGGTTTGCATTGTCACTTTACACCAAGGACGTCCTTCCTGCTCGGGGCCTTTCTGTGCAGAGAGACTGGACTTGTGGGGTTTCTTGAAGATGTGTGTCGCCACTCATCCAAGTAGCTTCCTCAGAATGACTCCTATACAGGGATTTGATTATTATCAAATGATGAATAAGAAAGGTAAATAAACTGTGTTACAACAGTACTTCTCAACTGGACCCAGCACAGCTTGACTGCAGTCCAAACCTAAGGTAAGAAAAGGCGATCGGGACTTTGACACCAGTGCTGAGTCATCATTCTTTAAAACTTACAGATAAATGTGTACACTCTATGACAAACCATACAGTCATTCTGATGTCTGTCAGGACACAGTCAGATCTGGTAAATGTCCACAGGGACATTTGAGTCATCCGTTTGTCACAACAAAGTGAGTGGGATGTTTGCATATGAACCCCTTATCAAGAGTTGGACTGAGGACCTTGTTCAGATAAATATCCCACAAAGTTGAGCAGCTCTTCACTCTACGCAGCCCGACACAACACATACACATCTGGTGGCCAGTGCAACATGGCTCCATCACTTCTTGCAGTGGCAGGAGGACTTCTGTTACTTGTCTCCTTCTCATCCGCAGTGAGTCGTTCTGCTTCGATATATTTAACAACACTAAAATGTTTCTTTTTTTAAAAAAAAAAATCTAAATGGTTTTCCTCTGTGTGTGTTCGCAGCAAACTAGAGGAGACGGCGTTGTAACATGTACCCCTCAGGACGGCTTCGTAAGCTTAAATCCTAAATATTCCTGCAGAGTGAACTGCATCAATCACAGCTGTTTTCTGTCTTTATTTTCTTTCTTCTTTTTTTTTTACATGTGCTCTCTTTTCTCTCCTTTTTTAGGGCAAATACTGTCCTACGACATGTGGGGTGTCTGATTACCTGTTTAAGTACATTCCAGGAGTGGACAGGGATCTGGATGATTTGCAAGATGAGCTGGACACAATTGCCAACCTGACTCAGGGGGCAGAAGCAACTATAGTCCACATGAAAGACTCTACCACTTCTGCTCAGAAGAGTTCTCAGCCAGGTAACACGGGCCATTCGGTGTCATTGAATTACCTCTGTGTTTGAGTTTATCGTGTGTTGTATTTAATTGTATTTGAAATTTGTCAAGCACTGTGTTTATTTTTTATTTATGCACTGTAATTTCAGATATGTACTTCACAAAGTCATCGAGTATGCTGGATGAAGTTCTTCGTTTTGAGAAGACCATTATTGTCCAGGAACAGCAAATATTGTAAGTCGCCATTGGCCTACTAATGACTTGCTTGCAACACGTTCACATCCAGTTGTGTGTAGCAACTTCTTAAAATCCCACATCAGTTAGTTTTGGAGGCAAATGTCCCAAGTTTATGTGACAGAAGCTTTAATGTAAAGATACGTTAACCAACTGTAGTTAATCTGACAGGATATAAAATGAATGTATCAGTCAGTGCCAACGTTTAAAGGGTGAAGCAGTCTTTTTTTGGTGTGTCACAGTTGATGTTTTTATATTTCAATGACGTTCTGCTATTACGTCTTGCATATTTTAAGTCGGGTTTGCAATTTGTGTTGATATTCCTTGAGGATATTTAAGTTGTGGTCTTGCTACTTCTACTTTTACTTACCTCCCCCAATATACAATGCAAGGCCGGCCTTTTTTTAACATAGCAGCATTGGTGCCCTCAAAAGGTCAAAGCACCCCAGCCCACATACTGAACAGGGAACAGCGCGTGATTTTCCACCCACGCCATCAACTTTCCACTGCAGCCCACGCAGCTTTATATCTTTAAGTTTGGTTCATTGCCTTTCCTTTGGCTTATTGCGTTTTCTTATTTTCCTTATCCTTACCTATTTCATGAAATATGTTTAGTGGATCTTTATTTTGTTCTCTTTTTTTTTCTCTACTATCTTCAGGCCCCTGTATGTGAAAGTCATATATATGTTTCCCCTTTTCTAGTCAACTCCAATCTTTGCTCGCATCCTATGAGAGGCAAATGGCGGACTTGAAACAACTCTCCGTTCAGCTGCAGCAGAAGTGCAGTGAGCCCTGCCAAGATACTGTTGGGATCCAAACCATCACAGGATCAGGTACTTAAAAAAAAAAGAAAAAAAGAAGAGCCTATGACCCACTGGCCGTTCACAAGACATTTCTCAGTATTGCTTCATCTGATCAATATTTGTCCCTGTTCCATGTTTAAAGACTAAAATCAATGTGCTGCGCCAGTCCGGAGTAAACATATCTGCTCTTATGTAATGTGTTGCAACCTCGGTTTTCAGTGGCCAAACTTATAAACAGTGTGTTCTTAAACTTTTAGCAATGTTTTCTTTCTCATTGATTCAGACTGCCAGGATATTGCAAACAAAGGTGCCACCACCAGCGGCCTTTACTACGTGAAGCCAGCGAAGGCAACGGAGCAGTTCCTGGTCTACTGCGAGATCGACAGCTTTGGACGCGGCTTTACAGTAATACAAAGGGTATGCACGACTTGAACTGTAAGAGAAAATGCTTCTTTACTGCCTCTCATCCCCTTTCATCGGTCCTTTGAGAACGGCTTCTTTAAGATGGCACTAACTAACTGCAGAGAGAAGCCTGATTCTGATCACTCCCTCATGTCTACAGAGACGTGACGGCAGCGTGGACTTCAGGAAAGACTGGATCCAGTACAAGGAGGGCTTCGGTTACCTCTCCCCAGATGACTCCACAGAGTTCTGGCTCGGCAACGAGAAGATCCATCTGCTGACTGCCAGCTCCCAGATCCCAACTGTGCTGAGGATAGAGCTTGTTGACTGGGAGGGAGCCAAAAAGTATGTACACACAAGATAACGGATTATGTAAGAGGGGAGCAGAAAAGGCAAACATGACCCCCTCATTAGATTACATTTTGGGGACTCAGCAGAGGTTAGAGTGCTAACACTAACCCTTCCAACCTTCCCTGTGGCCCCTTTCTTCCAGGTACGCCGACTACACCATGTTCAGAGTCGGGCCAGAGATCGACATGTACCGTATGACCTATGGTTACTACTTCGGTGGTGATGCGGGAGACGCCTTCGACGGTTTTGACTTTGGGGACGACCCCAGCGACAAGTTCTACACGGCACATAACGGCATGCAGTTCAGTACTCATGACAAGGACAACGACAAGTTTGACGGCAACTGTGCTCAGCAGGACGGCTCTGGTTGGTGGATGAACAGATGTCATGCTGCGCATTTGAACGGAAAATACTACCAGGGTGAGACCGCACGGCTGAAATCAGTGCCATATCTTTTTGTTTGTTTGTTTGTTTGTTTTTTCTCTGGTGCGATTTAATACGCTATAATTGAGCAGCAGACCAAATCACTTGAGCTCTAAACTGGCTGTGTTGTCTTTGTCCAGGTGGCAGATACACAGAAAAGGACGCTGGCGAGTTTGGCTACGACAACGGCATTATTTGGGTCACATGGCATAGCCGCTGGTACTCTCTGAAAGAGACCACCATGAAGCTCATTCCTCTCAGCCGCATCACAGCAGGGGGTGGACAGCAGGCTGGCGTGAAACAGTTTGGCGGACTTGGAGATGCTTAAAGAGTAGACATGCGTTAACAGCCCCTCGATCAAATAAAACATGGAAAATGTATGATGTGTCTTTCTGTGACGTTTGCGTGTTTTGGAAATCGGCTCCAGCAGCATGGTGATGGTCACAGTTCCCCTTTCTTCTTCACTGTAGTTTGACGCACTGAATAAATGTCTTTCTTTACTAAATATGGTCGGTTCATTACTTTGCTGGGCGACACTTGGATTTAGACACCCTGTCTAGAAACACTGCAACAACCTAAACTCCATAAGGCAATGAGCTAAATTATAAAAACATCACAGAGATTAGAGAAAAAGCATCCTGTGAAGCGAAATAAATGTGGACACAAATAATCAGTTTAATTCCCAGGTCAACAGGTATATATTACATATTGTTGCAGGTTCTAATGATGCACACATGCACACACATTATGGCAAATAACTAAAATAACAGTGCTTCAAACTCACCTTTTAATAGCATGAGTGATCTGACTACATCAAGGTCACCTTAAAGACAAGAAATGCAGACAGAAAAATGTCAATCTGAGCAGCAAACCTCAAAGCACTGCAAAAGAGCATTTCAAAAACAACACTGTGAGTTGAAGATGTGGTATTGAATTAATTTCATGGAATTAATGGCAATAATTGTCTTCACCAATACCAATAGACTTTACTTACTTTGATGTTATCCAATACATCTATTTTTACAGCTTACACTCTGTAGCTAACACTATGCTGAGCAAATTTAGACTTTTTTTAGAGACATTACCATTTTTTGCAGCAGTGACCAACTAACTAACTGTGTGTTCAGTACTGTTTAGGACATGAAGTCCAGCCTTGACTGTGGCACCTTTAACCCCAATGTCAGCCTTTATTTTCTTCCACATTTGCACAGTTTATTTACTTTGATCCCGTACCAGTAGTACTTGTCCTCATGCATAATCAAACTGATTATCTGCTGTGGAGTTCAAATTCCACCCTCCGCACGGTTGTGCCAATCAGCATTTGGTTTGGTGGAATGAATAAATGTGTAACAGATGTGCAAGACGAAAACATAAAGCCACCAATGTTCCCCAATAGCAGTGGTTGTTTTGATAAGTCTGCCTATTTATCTACTGTATATACACTGCCTGGCCAGCACGCATTCACTGTGGTATTGTTTCGATAAGCTTCTGCAATGTCACAAGATTTATTTCCATCCAGTGTTGCATTATTTTTAACCAACATTTTGTATTGATGATAGGAGAGTCTGACCACGGCGCAAAGCCTTCTCCAGCACATCCCAAAGATTCTAGATGGGGTAAAGGTCTGGACTCTGTGGAGGCCAATCCATGTGTGAAAAGGATGTCTCATGCTCCCTGAACCACTCTTTAACATTTTGAGCCCCATGAACCCATGGAATAACTTGGTTATTCAGTATATTCAGGTACCTTTATGACCTCATTCTTTAGGCACATAATGTTGCTGCACCTAGACCTGACCAACCCCAGATCATAGCACTGCACCCACAGGCTTGTACAGTAGACACTAGGTATGACGGGTGCATCACTTCACCTTCTTACCCTGATGCCCCCTTCAATCTGGAACAGGGTAAATCTGGATTCATCAGACTTTATGCTCCTTATCTGGTCAGCCTCACTGATTAGTGGTTTTCTTAAGGCTACACAGCTGTTCAGTCCCAATCCTTTGACTTTCTTTTACATTTTGAAACTTTTAAACATAGTCCTGAGTTCGACTGTCAATTCTCTGTGATTGCCGATCGCGATCAACCAGGATTTTTTCCCAACCACATTTTTTCCTTGAAGACGATGGTCCTCCCACTATCCTTCCAGTTTTTTAATAATGTGTTGGACAGTTCTTAACCCAATTCTAATACTGTCTACAATCTTCTGAGATGCTCTTCTCTTGATGCATGACAATAATTTGACCCTTCTCAAACAGACTTCATCTTCACTTTGTCCTGTGAAGGGTCAAGTGGCGACTTTTTTTGACTGCGTTTTTTTCTGTCTATGCATCGCTTTCACCTCCTCCCCGGCAGGTGGCGCTAACAAGTTCCGAGCAGCTTCTGTGGTGTTGTTTACTTCCGGGTTGTCTATTCGGTGCGTTGTCGGGTCCGTCATGTTTTCGCGTTTGTGATCATTTTTCGAGTGCGACCAAGTTAGTTTCACTAAAAACATATATTTATTTTCGGCTACGACACAGCAGGAGCACATTCATCATCAAAATGACCGAGGTAAGATGGGTATTTTGAATTATCTTGTGGCTTTTTTTCTTCGCTCCCGCCTTGGAGCGACCCGGCGCACACACTCACACATTATCGGGCCTGGCTAATTGCTGGAACGACTTAGGTTTACTGTTGTGTTATCGCTAATGCTAATGTTTTTGTTTATGGTAGAGTCACTTATGATTGTTTTCGTCAATGTGCAACTTTAAACTTGAACTTCTATCTCACACAGGATGTTCAGAAGCACTCGGTCCACACTCTGGTCTTCAGGTCTCTTAAAAGGACTCATGATATGTTCGTGTCCGACCATGCGAAGTCGGTCGCGCTGGATGAAGAAAGGTAAACTCACCTGAATGCAGATTACAGGTTTAAACTTCATCTGTAATGTGTTCACACTGCATTAAATGATAAACGGAGCTTGATGTAAAGGGCCTCTTACCATAGTTTCCTGTGGATTAGAGTACTGTGTGGTCAGTAGAGAGAAGAAGAGCAGTCTTTATGTTTGTTGTCATAATTATAATAAATAAGTAAATAAGAATATGTAGGCCAAACCAAATTATGAGTTTTCTTGCAAGTTAACTGGTTGTTTATTATGATGCACTGGAGCTGAGTGTAACAGGTACGCTAAACTAATGCAGTCCTACACCTTGGTGGTGGTAAATCACATTGTTGAAGCTGTTTGTTGTGAGATGTTCTCATTTTACCATCTTCCTGTTTCATTGGGTGTCTGTGGTGCTATGGAGTTGTTTTGCAGTCCTCAGGCTGCAACAGCTTAAAGCTACAACAAGTTAAAGACTTAAAGACAAACACTGATCTTTTTATAACCTTAGTCAATCTTTGTGTTTGAGTCCATTCATTTCAGCAAGGTGTGCCTAATAAACTGGCAACTGAGTTGATATACTGTCACAGATATATTAAGATTCATGAGTAAAATGTCACTTAAAGCACTTTTTTCGTACATTTAACATTTTCTTGCTTTATCGATCATTGATTTGTCAGAAAATTGTTAAGTCCGTCTATTGGACGTAGGTCATGTTTCTAACTTTCACTGACCACAACAGTTCAAAACCAAAATATTCAGTTTGCTGATAAGCACAGACAATTATCAGATACTCACCCATGAGCAGCTCTGACCAGAAAATGTTTTTTATTTCTGAATTGTACAATAAATTAATTGTAATTGATAAATCTGATTATTGCTGCATTCACTTATCAGGTTTTTTCTAGCATTACGATAAGGTATTTACTCCATAAGAGAAGTGTTTCTCCATTTTGCAAACCAGTCAACTGTGTAACAAATCACCATGTCACACACTTGCATGCGTGTGTTTTATTGTCTCGTGTATTTGCAGCCACAAGATGAAGATGGGTGTGAAACTGAAAGCAGATTACAATGCAGTTCTACACATGCCCGTCCTGAAGGAAGGCAAAGACCGAGTGTCACAGCTTCCAGGCGGCATGCACGGACACCAGAGCTACACACAGCCAGGTGAGGAGGACACTAACATCTGCCTCGATATGAGAACAGCTTTGTCATGACTCCAATTCTGTGCTCTTCCAAAAGCTCAGTATTAAGAACGTCTTGTAGTTTATTTAAGGCACTTTTAAGATTTCTTTGTTGTCCTTTATACCTGTGTATTAATTATTTATTGTTTTATCTCTATTAGGTGATGACCCAGACTACCTGATTACCGGGACACATGCATATCCCTCTGGACCTGGTAAATGCTGTTTATTCAACCAAGTTTTAATTAGTTTTTAGCTGCTCCTGCTTCATTCCTTTGTTCATACCTGTACTTTTCACTCAACAGGAGTGGCACTGACCGCTGACACAAAGATGCACAGAAATCCCAGCGAGGGAGGAGTACACTCCATGACGTTGGCTTTACCACCCTCACAAGCCAGGTAATCATTTCCCCTGCATGTTATAGAGGTTCAGACAGTTACTGCTAGCAATTTAGAATCAAAAAAATAAAATGAGTCTGATCTAAATCACGCTTGCTGTGTTGGGTAACTTCAGGCAGGACGCCAGCCGCACTGCAGCCAGCGTCGGAGACATCCATCGACACGCTGGATTACCAGAGAGATCTCACCCTCATTCCACCGCAGTGGTGGGTCACAGTGGATTTCCACCAACTAGACATATGCACCTTTTTTTTTTTTAATAACATGCCGTTGGTGTAGAGATCAAAGTTGACCATTGTTGTTGCTCTCTTTAGTCCATCTTGGAAGGAGGTGGCACCAGAAACTCTGCGCTCATGAGGAGAGCACCAACGATGCCTAAACCTCAGTGGCATCCACCGTGGAAACTGTTTCGGGTAACTGAATATCGTTTTTACTTTCCCAAATTTAAATGTTTAAATGTTTATTTCTTAAATAAAGTAAATGTATTTTATCACTAACAGTGATATGATTTATCTGACAGGTCATCAGTGGTCACTTGGGCTGGGTGAGGTCCATCGCTGTGGAGCCTGGAAATCAGTGGTTTGTCACAGGGTCTGCTGACAGAACGATTAAGGTAAATGATGCTTTGATTATTATTATGGCTACAACATGTCTGATTGATTCTGTGTTATGAGGAGGCATGGTCCCTTTCCCTGGTGTTTGATAATTACATTGCTATATATGTGGAATTATTTCTATTAATAATTCACTTCTTTATTTGATCTTGTTCTACTTTTATGTAATTATTCCCATTTACAGCATTTACTGTGGGAGATAGGAACTGTAAAACTTAGCAGTACCTACACAAAAAAATCTGTATTACCCTTCATGCTGTTGACGGCCACAGTCAGTTACTTTTTCCAACATTTCTATCATTCTCATCGAGATGGGACTGTGAAGAGACTGTTTCTAGAAATGTTCAGTCATGGTCCTGATACGACTTAAAGGCTGTGTGTCCTGACAGATCTGGGACCTGGCCAGCGGGAAACTGAAACTGTCTCTGACCGGACACATCAGCACGGTGCGTGGTGTGGCAGTGAGTAACCGCAGCCCTTATCTGTTCTCATGTGGAGAAGACAAGCAGGTCAAATGCTGGGATCTGGAGTACAACAAGGTTAGCGATTCAGATAAGTTGTTTATAAAGGTCATAAATTGGACGTTTTAGTTTTTTGTTAGTCTGTTGACGCGTTGGTCTGTGTTTCAGGTAATCAGGCACTACCACGGACATCTCAGTGCTGTGTATGATTTGGATCTACATCCCACCATCGACGTACTTGTGACGTGCAGCAGAGATGCCACAGCAAGGGTAATCCTGCATATCTTTGTCAGATTTAGAGATGTCAAACAATCCTCTAAATGAGTTAGCTGCTCAGGTTTTATATTGTTTATGTTGTCAAGAAGAAAACATTTAGACAAATCAGACTGTAGTTACAGGCTGTAGAAATCAAGAAACGTGATTTTGGGCTAATCAAGACGTTTGTGTTCATTTTCAATTTTGAATACGTGTACTTGAGCGTCTGCCGGGTTAAACAACTGGATGTCACTGTCCATACAGGTGTGGGACATCAGGACAAAAGCTAACGTGCACACGCTAACCGGTCACACCAACACTGTGGCTACAGTGAGATGTCAAGCAGCTGAACCACAAATCATCACTGGTAAATATATATTTTTAAATCGAAATATTGGATTTAATCCCTCAAAACAAGTGTGTTTGCTTTAAGGTAGTAGCCTGTTAGTTGTCTTCCTCCTGTTAATCTCTCACTGTTATATATGATTGATTTTCTGCAGGCAGTCACGATTCAACCATCAGGCTGTGGGATCTGATCGCTGGGAAAACCAGAGCCACTCTGACGAACCACAAGAAGTCTGTCCGAACTCTGGTGCTGCACCCCAGACAGTAAGTAGACAACATGGACGCATAGAAAGGTGGAGGAACCGCCCATGATGTCGTCTATGATCTGTGAGAGGTTGTTTGATCAATAGATGAATGTGGCGACTCAGGCGGTCGCCATCTTTGTAGTGCCTTATTCAAAACTGTGTAAAGAGGTAAAGTTTGAGTGGATCTGAATCAGGCAGGTGACAACGAGGCGAACAGTGAGCAGCCTGTGAGGGCAGGCAGTAGTTATATACACCGATCAGCCACTACATTAAAACCACAGGCAAGAGAAGTGAATGACATTGATCATCTTTTGACAACATAATGTTCTGCTGGGAAACTTTTGGATCTGGCATTCGTGTTGATGTTAATTAGGCATGTAGCATCCACCTAGACCAGCCCAGGCACCCCCACCCTGCAACAATGACACTCCTGACACAGGCACACACACAAAAAGGGTTTAGGAACAACTCAAAACAAAATAGCACAAGGTGTTGACCTGGCCTCTAAATCCACTAGATCCCAAACTGATAAAGTATCTCTGGGATGTACAAGAGGACATGATAGTCATATTTAGGGCTGTAGTAACCTCTGAACTTAGGGGTAATAATGCTGCTGTTACTGTTATTTAAGACTACGTTCTGAGTGACACCTTGTTCTCGTATTTCTCAGATACACATTTGCCTCTGGATCCGCTGATAACATCAAGCAGTGGATGTTCCCAGATGGCAACTTCATCCAGAACCTGTCGGGCCACAACGCCATCATCAACACTCTGGCCGTTAACTCCGATGGCGTGTTGGTGTCTGGAGGTAAAACTAAACAGCTTCATTTGTTTATTGTCTTTGTTGAGGTTGATGTTCCCTCTGCATACGAGTGACTACATGTTTTATTTTTACTCCCCGACTCTGCAGCCGACAACGGCACCATCCACATGTGGGACTGGAGGACGGGCTACAACTTCCAGCGCATTCACGCGGCCGTGCAGCCCGGATCTCTGGACAGCGAGTCGGGAATCTTTGCCTGCATGTTCGACAACTCGGAAAGCCGACTGATCACCGCTGAGGCCGACAAGACCATTAAAGTTTACAAAGAGGACGACACCGCTGTATGTTATACCGTCGTATTTAAAGTTGAATTCAGTTTCTCTGCTAGATCCCAGGAAGCAGAAGATAATTTGACAACTGTGTTTTATTTCTTGCAGACTGAAGAAAGCCACCCGATCAACTGGAAACCAGAAATCCTCAAGAGGAAAAGATTCTAATCATTGTTTCTTTTTGTTTTTTCCTCTTGTCACATCTTACATTTTATTTTTGTAGTAGATAAGCCCAACAGTTCTCAATTGCTACTGTTTTTTTCCATAAAGCAAACATCCGCTGCAAATAAAGCGACAACAGGATGCTTGTGTGCTTTATTCTAAAAACCATTTGCAGTCCTCACTGTATGACGTTAGTCCGGTAAAGCTGCCACACTGAACAGCCAGGAACAGCCCCGAGTGTTTGTTCTTGATGACGACGGCTCTCTGATGGCTCTGGTCCGTCTGGTCCACCAACAGAAGCCACTCCTCATACTCAGAAGGACCGGCTCCAGAGTGGACCTGGTTCATATTAGAATCAAATCCTGCAGCGAAGAAGACGGTGTGTTTGAAAACATTATTATTTTGTTTTTTGTATTGGCCAGTTGTACAGACATGGAAACAAGTGTTCCCCCTTTTTTTCTGGCTTAGAATGTGACGTTCACTTAACATTTGAATAAAGACATTTTTTTTCGACATACTTTCTTTTGTCTTAGAGTGTCTGTGCTCACCGAGGTAACCGTTGGTGACGGCGTTCCTGTAGTGCTTGCAGCCATCGCCCTTAATCTCCTCCCAGTAGCAATGAGCTCCAGGTGTCTCGCTGAGCTCCACGGGGTTTCTGCTGTCACCAGTTGGCTGGATTACCTGATCACCTGTGAGGTTGACACGAGAGAATGGGGTTGACCACGGGCTGGTTATGACCAGATTCTAATCTAATTTAAAAGTTTTTGCATCTGTTGCTGTTTTATAAAAACCTAATTTTACATTTTGATAGATTTCTGTCCATTAGCTTTACCAGTGACCACAGTCCAAAACTAATACAACTTCAGTATTCGGCTGAAAATACAAGTTTCATCCATGTCTTGCTCTTTGGGTTAACATTTCAGTTTGGTAGGAATTTCTGTGGCGTGAACAGATACTGGATTTGATACCAGATCTCTAGTCATTCTGGCGTTGTGGAGAAGGCTCACAAACTTAACACGCCATTGGTTTTACCTAACTGCCCCAGTAAAAGTGTCCATCCTTAATGTCCAAAGGTGACTTTTAGTTATCTTTACAGCTGACATTATTTTTTCCATAGATACAGCCAGACTTGAGTTTTCTGTAATTTACTTGAACTGATTCTTTAAGCCACGAAGGTCAAAGAGTTTTGTTGAAGTGTCAGTCTTGAAGACCTTCACCTATAGCAGTATCCAGTAGGTCTCATAGATCCAAACAGTGACCCTCAGTGACCCTGTTACTATCTGTGCACGGTTTGTGATCTTGCATGGGGATGTTTCCTGTTGGTCTCCGTATCTACCTGAGTCTTGGATGTAGAGCTTCGAGAGCGCGTGGCGAAAAGCTCGGCCGGGTTTCTTCTTCAGACGGGGTTTAGCTGCTTCTGGCTGATCCACTTCATCTCCAGGAGACTCTTCGACCATCAGCAGGTGACCGGCATTAAACATAATCTCCTCCTCCAGAGACCTGACGCACTTGTCAAAGTTCTCTTCATCCTCGTCTGCATTTCTAGGAGAAAGCAGCAATGACAGTGTCCACATGTCTGTTGTAATGCAGTATAATGGCGTCTCCTATCCTCTCTGTCCTCACCTGAAGTCAACCCACAGCAGCCCTGCAGTGATCAGTCCCAGCCACTCACTGGCCTCCCAGTCTTTGGTCAGCATGACCGGCACAATGATGACCTCCCTGGTGTCTGCATAGTTGAGCTCTTTCTTGCAGCTGCGAGAGGCCTGGTAGGCCGGAGTCATGACCGGACAGATCACCACAGCCTCCTCTACGCCTGCAGCCATCCTAAAAACACACACAGCTTCAGTAATGCTATTTACGATCAGAATGGATGACAGCCAGTTTAATACTCACGCATCGTTGATGTTCCCTGTCACCCCTCCTTCTATATCCATCCACACTGGCAGACCGTCATCTTTCAGACGGTTGTAGATCTTCTTCACAAGAGCCTGGTCGTCCCACTGGTAGGAGAGCATAATATGAGATGGCATTTCTTTTTAGATTCCCTCAAAAAATGTATGAGAAAGTCAGAGGTGCTCAAGAAACTAACTCAGACTCCGTAGCTACACTGATTGTTTACTCAGGTATACACCTCAGGTTACACCGGTTGCTTGGTTACGGTGCCTGCTTGCACCAGAGGGAGGAAGCACGGTGACCACCGCGTCCCACAGGACCAGCAACAACAATCAAGGCCTCTTAAAATTAAAGTATTATTCACGTGGCAAGAAAATGAATCTCCACGACATCCTTTGTGGCAGCTTTAATTAAACTTTTCTGACTAAGTAGTACAATTATAAAATTGAAGCTTATTTTGAAAACATATTTTACTGATCCCATTTCAAACTGTTTGTCATATATAATGTCAAAGAAATGTACAATCTGATCTGTGTTTATTATGAGTAGAAGTGAGCAAAAGAAGATATAAAAATCTTCACTAATTCCCTGCATATCTTTCATAATAACCAACAAAATGTTGTTTGTGGGGACTTGCAATCCATGCAGCTAACAAAAAGTAAAATACTTCCAGTTTTAAAATGTATTGCCGTGCTCACAGAAGAAGTTGTACCACTGAATTAAACTTAAAAAGTTTGAGACTGAAGTGCCTGTTTGACTGGATCTGGACTATGTCCTTATGCAAGATGTACTTCATCTTCCATTGATGTATTTTGCTTCACTTTCTGCTTCTTCTAAATGTGTATATGTATAAATAAATAAATACTGTAGCACAGAAAATGACATGGACAAATCAGTTGGGACATTTTATAATAACATGGTTATATAAATTGACTTAAATACCAAACTGAAAGTTGTCTGTAAACCTCTCCACTGTAATATCACCAAATACATTCAGACCTTATTTGTGCTTTAAATGTAATTTATACTTTTTATTTATTTATTTATTTTACGCAGAAGCCCAATCTCTCTTTTTTCTCCCCAAAGATTCCAAATGTGTTCTTTCTTTCTCTAAAGTTCTCAATGAGTGACACGCAACTTCAGGATTTTCAGGTTCAGATCAGATCATGACTTATTTTTACCAGTAGATGGAGCCACAACAACACAATATGTTTTCCCCCTTAAACTTCAACTTAAACCCTTAAATTTA
Source organism: Planiliza haematocheilus (assembly GCA_005024645.1). NCBI lineage: Eukaryota > Metazoa > Chordata > Actinopteri > Mugiliformes > Mugilidae > Planiliza > Planiliza haematocheilus. Next base: position 2,151,518 of record SRSE01001280.1, on the reverse strand, counting down.
AGAACCTTATTTTAATATTTGATTTATTCCCACACTCCACCACAGTCAAAGAGCCCAAAATTGCACAAATCTTACGCAGAGTCATATTTTTAGCACTTCCTGCTTCCAGCTCACTTTATGATCTTCAACAGGTCGGACATAGTCTACTATGCCACCTGTCGTGGCGTGGCGCACTGAAGGTAATCTCTGGGCCTAATTAAATCTTAAGCAATCAGGGCCACAGATGGAGCCGATCAGCGTGGGACGCGCCGCCTGCCAGGAGGTGTGTTCAGCGCGCACGCTCCTTGCTCTGTGGCCGCTCAGTAGTGCCGCGTTGCGTGAAGCAGCCCAGGAGATTTGCTCTACAAGATGTTTGGGTTTCTAGTCTCCAGAATCACGCGAACAGTTGCTGGAATACGGTGATGGAGAAAAGCGACACAACTGCTTTCTTGTGCGCAAACATGCACCACGCGTTTGCCTGTTTTTATCAGGAAAAGTGTGCTAAAGGGTGAGTGAGGAGTTGGAGCTCGACATAGGAATATGTAGTCTATGGTTTCTGCTAAACCAAAAGCTCAAAGCCATGTGCAAGGGAGGAATGGGTCGCAGGAATGCCTCAACTTCGCTCCTCCAGACGCTCGTCCTGTCGCTGCTTTGCGCGCAGTCTCTCGGACAGGTCTTCAACCTGACGCTGTCCGTTAAAGAGGACCTGCCTGCCAAGACCATCGTCGGAGATCTGGGAGCCGGGTTAAGCAGGCCGAGCACCGGGTTCTTCATCTCTGAGAGCAGGGACTCCTACGTGTTCCGAGACTTGGAAATAGACGCAGACACCGGGATCATCTCCACGGCTGTGGTTCTGGACAGAGAGAGCAGAGAGAAGTATGAATTCGTGGCAGCCACTCTCACGGGAGAGATGATCAAAGTGAAAATAGAGGTGGAGGATGTGAACGACCATTCACCTGAGTTTCCCTCACTGGTGGCTGAGGTGGAAGTGTCGGAATTAAGCCCACCAGGGAGTCGCTTTCAACTTGAAGGTGCTAAAGACAAGGATGAGGGGGAGTTTGGTACCCAGGGGTACAGGATCACAGAGAAGGAGATGAGCGAGTTGTTCCATCTAGAGTCTCGCAGTGGATCTGAGAACCACCCCAGCCTGGATCTCATCCTTAATAACAAACTAGACAGAGAAACACTGGACTTCTACTCCCTGACGATTGAAGCCTTCGATGGCGGCATCCCAGCCAGGACAGGGACTCTTCGGGTCAACGTCCACGTCCTGGATGAGAACGACAACCCTCCCGTCTTTAACCAGACTGAATATCACGCCTATGTGCGCGAGGATGCTCCTATATCGTCTGCTGTGTGTCAGGTGCACGCCATTGACCTTGACCTGGGCGACAACGGCAGGATCACCTATGAGATCAACAGGCGGCAAAGTGACCCCAATGAAGTTTTCTCCATCAATGAAACCTCCGGTGTGGTTTATCTCAACAAGCCGCTCGACTTCGAGACTCAGGCTTTTCACGAGTTGATCGTCAGCGCAAGAGACAATGGGGCACAGCCCGAGTACAGCAGCACTTTTGTGGGTGTCAGGGTGCTTAATATCAATGACAACAGTCCGTCCATCAGCGTGCTGTTTCTCAGTGAGACAGGAGATGCGGTGGTGTCGGAAGCAGCAGCCGTTGGCGACTACGTTGCCCGGATATCAGTGTCAGATCCTGACTTTGAGGAGGAGAGGGTCAATGTCGAGCTCGAGGGAGGGGATGGGAAGTTCATCCTGAAGCAGACCGATGACTTCCTGTATGCTTTGTGTGTCCACTCTGAGCTGGACAGAGAAGAGAAGGATCTGTATGAGCTGAAGGTGAAAGCATCAGACTTTGGGAGCCCTCCTCTGAGCAGTGAGATGATCTTCCTCCTGAAGGTGTCAGACACGAACGACTGCCAGCCTGTGTTTGAGAAGGACGTGTACATTATAAGCATCGCAGAGGACGCTCCACAGGGGAGCTCCCTTGTCCAGTTTCAGGCCAGAGACGCAGATGAAGGCGTCAACTCGGACGTCACATACTCCATCCTGAGGTCAAGCCAGGACAGCCTGATCAGCATCGACCCGGAGTCGGGCCTGGTCACCACAGCTGCGTCCCTCGACAGAGAGACACAGATGGAGGTGTGGTTCCTGGTGGTGGCAGCGGATGGAGGAGAACCAGCTCTGTCATCCACGGCCACGGTCACAGTGCTGGTCGAGGACGTCAATGACAACGAGCCAGTGTTCCTGCACCAGCTGTACAATGTGTCCATACCAGAGCACAGTGACGCTGGAAGCTGCTTTCTACAAGTACGTTGGAGAATATTTGACATCAAGCATCGAATTATAGAAATAATTTTTTATTTTTAATATGTTTGAGTTTGTTAGTTACTTTAAATTTAAACCAATATAATTCAAGTGATGTTTAAGTGAACAAACCGTTGAGCAGCAACTCTGTTGGGAGTACTCTGGACACCCAACAGGCACAAAATATATGAAATTCTTAAGAAGTACAAATAGATGTGGGATGCTTATAATACATTTATAAAGGCTGTGAACTAAACTAAATATCCACTTCTGTCAGAAATCACAAATGTATCTGAAAGGCTCGATACATTAAGTTAAATAAGAAATATGACATTTCATAATTAGGACGAACTGGCTCTTGTAAACTTCTTTAGCTTGTCAGTGTAGATTTATCTAATTCATCCTGATGTATAACTGACAAAATAATGGAGAAATTTATTTTTTTCTTTAAAGAAATTCTCATATTTTATTTATCAGTGAGCCTTTTTCAAACAACACAGGACGTCAATCACATGTGTATCTGCTGCAGTTTTTCACTCAGATCATCCCAACACGCCGTGCCCTATCTTGCCGTGTCTGCCTTACGTCACAAGAGACACAAGTGGCCTTCAGATTGTTTGCACAAAGGCATCAGTGTTCCTCCTGACCGCACGCAACATGCAGCCACTCCACTCCACTGCAGGGTAGCCTTGACATGACAGATGCGATGCCTGGTACCACAGTAGTGCAGCCTGGCACAAACTCAAGCCCCGTTACAAAAGAAGCCTTATTTTTTTTGTAAACATAGACAACATTTGAACTAGAAGTGAATTATAGTCATTGTTTTTTTTTAGCTGAACTCCAAGTTTGTTTTGTCTTGCACAAGAGATTTGTTCCTTTGGTCTCAAGTTGACTATGTCGATAAAACGTGCATTGAAAAAAGGTAATATGTGAGAATCAGAGGGTGGTCGTAACTGGATTTATTGGGAAAGCGACTAAGTGAAGTATAATGACATGCAGTTTTGTTATTTTAACCAATATCTTTAAATAAATGAGACATATACTGTAGTGAGTCTTGTTAGGCGTGCGTCGTGTCCATTCAGACCTTGACCCACGTCGCTGACTTCCTGTGATCAGAGTTCATAAACTGTGAGGCGATATTATCTTTATGACGGGAAGCCCAACGCTCTCTCTTTAAAATGTCTCTGCTGTCACGGGTGCAGTCAGACATGAAAGGAGCTCGAGTCGGATCTAAGGCGTGTTTTTTTACTGTAACGCCGGTCGTCTTTTCTTTTCCACCGATAGCGCTCGCCCTTCGATTGTGGGGATTTTTTTTTTATGCTTTTATTGTGTTGACCCTCTCTAACAGAACAAGGCTACTATTATGCTTCAGAGTTGATGCAAAGGTTGAAAACCTAAAGGTCGGTTAGTAGAACATGGTATGCCTTTTAATAACAGATAAAGGGAAAGCTTTATTACTTTATGAGTCCTGCAAAATAAAACAAACTAAAAAATTTATATGAGCAACACGTGTGAAAATACTTATATTTCAGTTAGTATGTAAGACATTTAAACATTTAAAAATCTATTTTTTTTTTTTGTCAAAAATGTTAACAAAGTCAACTTTGTCATCTAAACAAAGTAGTGCTGGGACTGTATTATTCCTACACTGTAAAACATTCCAGCCCCATTAAAGGGGAACTACTGCTTTTCACAACATAAACTACAATTGTTCACTCACCCATATAACTTCAGTGTCATTTCAGACGACATTTAGATCTCTGTATGTCCAAAATTATTCATATGGTCAGCACCAAAAATGACAAGAGTCCTGATAATCAGTGAATGCCAACACAAGAGCTGACTAATCCAAAAAGTGATAGTGAATCAAAAATGAAAGCAGCCATCCGTTGCATTTCACAGCCATTGATCATGATGATGTCAGTAGAAAATCAGATGGAAATGAAAGTAAATATGTGAAATGAAAGTACATCTCTAATTAAAGTGACAATTTAGTAATGTGACGACCACCTGTTGGTTGTTTAGTGAAACCTAATATTTTGTGAAGACGATGCTCTGTATTAACTTAATGGAAATGTGTTATTTTGTCAACTAGACGACTAGATGCCTTTTAAACAACTAGAGCTAAATACCAAACATGTCGGATATTCTCAGTTTGACCTCTTACTCACAGATGTGTGTGGAAAAGACCTCTTAACAAATGCCCAGCCAATAGCAAAGATGGGACCACCTGCAAGTTGTACCTAATAGTTGTTACTACATCGTTGCCCTTAAAATCTTCATGCTCTTCTTTGTAGGTTGTCGCCACAGATGCAGACGGCCCTGAGTTCGGCACGCTGCTCTACTCTCTCTCTGATGGCTTTGACAGACAAGACCAGCACCCCCTCTTCCAGATCCACTCACACACCGGAGAGCTGTGTGTCTCTCAGGACATTGATCGAGATTCGGGACACACGGTCCACGACATTCTGATCAAAGCTGAAGATCCAGTGAGGTTTTTTTTTCATGAGTAATTAACTCTGACATACAGATAATAGCTGACTCCCTGCACAATGATCAGATGGAGATTAGGTTAGATTTGAGTCGCCTCCAAAATTTAGCCTCATTCTGTTCTGTTCTTCCTTTCAGGGAGGCCTGAGCGCTCAGACGTACGTGCACATTGAAATAGAAGACTTGAATGATAACGCTCCAGTGTTCAACCCTGAGGAGTACACCGTGAGCATCAGCAGCCACGCACAGCCTGGCACAGAAATCGTCAGCGTTATAGCTACCGACCGAGACTCTGGCAGGTTTGGACAGGTCACCTACGACATCCTTCCCGGAGACATGTCCAGTTTATTTTCGCTGGATAAGCAAACAGGTGAGAAATGAAGGTACAGTTTGTTTAATAGACATGAACACGGCGTAACGTGGTGGGATTTGGAAGTTTTCAAACTCTATTTGTACGACTTCTCAAGCTTGATTCGTCACATAGATCCGCTCTCTAGTCTTTAATTAACTTGTGTGACTTGTCAGTTCCAGTGTGCAGGGATAAACAACTACTTAGTTTGTGTAAGTCCCCATGATATGATTGCCAGTGTCACCGCTCAGCAGGGGTGATGCCGAAAGCCCAAAAGCTTTAGATCCCCATGTGGCTGAGGGTAAGGTCAGATCGAGGCTCAGCCACAAAAAAATAAGCAAATTTATGAAAAACTTTTTAAGCTGTGTGTGTGTTTCTAAGAAATCCTGCCTGCACATGAATCAGTTTTCAAACTAAACACACCATCAGAAGTAGTTTTGAGTCTCTGACCTCCACCGAGGACCTCTATAATACTATTTGCTGCTCGGGGGTTGCAAGATAAACTACATGCTTAAGCCATCTGTCATCACAAACAACTAAACAGACTTTAAGTCAGATCAAAATAAAGCCGGAAAGAGACAAAAAATGGTACAGGTGTTCATTTAAAGCCTTCCCCACCATGATTCTTTTTGAAGGACTATTTAATTCTGTTACAGCTGCAACTGATAATTGCATTATAAATTATCCTCGTGAATATTTTATTTTTCCAACATATATCATATTTTAGTTAAATAGTTCAAAGCTGAAACCCGACAGTGAAATTAAACAACAGAAATATGTAAATTCCCTGATCTCTTTTCAAGTGTTGATGAAAACATGACCGCGTGCCTCACCTGCCGATGTCCGAACCTCACCTAAACTCACTCCTGTCCTTGCAGGGATGCTCCTCCTGACCTCCACTCTGACCCACCTGGGCGCTGCCAGCGTGAAGCTCTCTATAACGGCGCGCGACGGGGAGGGCTTGACCGCCGCCAGGCCCGCAGAAGTCACCATCAATGTTCTGCGTAGCGCTCAGGCTCCAGCCGTGTTCCAGAGGTCACGCTACACTTTCGCGGTGCCTGAAGACGCGCCGCTGGGGACATCGGTGGGGACAGTGGAGGCCATCGATCCCACCGGTTAGTACGCATGTGCTCAAACTGCATGTCCCGCATCAAGACTTTTCCGCTTTGATCAGCGTCTTCATTTACACAGTTGTAGGTTAGATAGTTTCTCATGTTCATACTTGCTATATGTAGGAGTCAGGGTCAAAACCCTTGTTTATTCAGTAAGTAGCTGAACTGATATCATGATTTAAATGCGTCCCATTTGTCACACTAAGTGAAGATCCCTTTTATTCCTAAATCAGTTCTTTAGAGCTTCTTACACTATATTTGGCTCTAAGGAGTTTGATTATAGGCCCCGGGTTCCACCAACGGATTCACAGAAATGCAGGTCAGGGAGTTTGGAAACTTTACTGCAGAGGATTAGCTCCAGCTAAACTTAAATGAACTCTTAATCTCAACATTTGTGAAAAACAAGGTCATATTTTAGAGTAATAAGATGTGCTTAAATACATGTATGTATGTTAATATAACAAATACTGCAACCAGGTGGTAAATAAAAGCATTATCTTAAAGGATTATCTTAACCAGAAACTATCACGATAAAGTAAGTACTTGATATAAATGTCAGATTCTGATTGGTTGTTGCAGAAACACTGATAAAAACAATAGAGTAGTCACCGTTATTACTCAAATCTCCCTCCAGACATGAAGAGGCGAGCGGCAAAGGAGAGCAGTTAATCTTTAATCTTCTTAAGCCACATAAAGACATGACAGATGATAAAAGACCAAAGACAGTTGTATAATATATTCTATCTGTCGCAGTCGCAGCGTAGTCCCGTCACAGATACACATATAGACCAGTGGTTTTTGTGATAATTAAAAACATTGGTTTGTTTTCTTATTTCAACATGTGTGAAATTCATTAATTGCTTCTAAAAGTAATTTTAAATACCGGAAGCAGAGACATTATAATTTATGATTAGTGTTCTAGGGTGATCTAATACCACATCTCCTCTCTGTGGAGAGTTTCCCTTCCTCGTCTTCTTGTTACGTACTCCACTGACTGTTTTCAACTCCTCTGCTACTCTAGACAGTCGTTTAAGGCTGTCTAATCAGTGAACAGATTAACGCTTCAGTTTAAAGCTGAGACAATAGAACTGAGCCGGGGTTTGACAGAGGTTGGTTATCCCTAATCCCACTGCTTGTTTCAGTGGTTTTTAGTTACTGTTGAAGCGCTGCAAACACTTGGAGGGGATTAAGAGGATCCGACCCGGACTGTAATTAACTTAATGTTGCTTACAGTGTGTGTGTGTATGAGAAAGAGAGATATGTGTATTCATGTTTTTGTTATCATGCAGGTAAAATAGTTTGTGGTCTGATTCTCAGCCTCGTTTATAGCCTAACATTAAAGCCATTACCTGTGGGAGCAGCTACTGTTTAAAGCTGCAGTGCAGAGGGTTTTACCGCCCCCTTCTGGCAGAGAGGGGAATAGCTGGAATACTGTGCAGTAGCCTCGGTATGCCAACTCCCCCATACTGCTAGTTTTTTTTATAAATTTCATGCTTCAATAAATTCTTTCATTTCTTCACAGCCTCCGTGGAATCTGTATCTTACCGTATCTCTTCCGGAGACCCTCAGGGTTTGTTCTCCGTTCATCCCAAGTCTGGTCTCATCAGCAACGTCAAACCTCTGGACCACGAGTCCCAGCCGTACGCCTTGCTGGTCCTCCAGTCCTACACCGACGCCTCTCCTGTCTACAGCACCACCCAGGTCAACATCACTATAGCTGACATCAATGACAACGCCCCTGTCTTCGCAAAACGTAGCGACACCATCACGGTGTCACAGAACACTGCACCGGGAACGGTGCTGTTCATCGCTCATGCTCACGACTATGACAGCGGTGCCAATGGGAGGGTGCAGTATTACCTGAGAAGCAGCAGTAACGGTACGTTTGTTGTTGACCTCAACCTCGGGACAGTTACATTAAATCAGAGTTTACAGACGGATCATCAGCACAGGTACAGCCTGGAAATCGTGGCTAAAGATGAGGGAGAGCCTTCCATGAGCTCCACCCTGACCCTCACAGTTAACGTGGACCGGACTGCTGCAGAGGACGGCCTGGCCTTCGAGACGCTGGTCTACCAGGTGGAGATAGGTGAGGGCTATCGAAAAGACTCTCGGGTCATCCAGGTGAGGGCGCACCGGACACGGAGCGCTCACATGTCAAACTCAGGCCTCACTTACTCTTTGGAGGCGGAAGCTGGGTTTTCTCCTGCTCCGTTTCGAGTTCACCCAAAGACCGGATGGTTGTATCTGTCCCACAACCTCGACTACGAGACAGAGTCCAATTATCGCTTTCGAGTCTTGGCCACTGCCGGCGAGGCCTCACTGGCGAACACCACGGCCACAGCCACAGTGATAGTTCTGGTGCTGGACATTAATGACAACGCCCCAGTGTTCAGCAGCGAGGTGTACTACTTCAGCGTGTCTGAGGGGTCGTCGCCACAAGGCCTGGTGGGAACTGTCAAGGGCCTCGATAAGGACAGCGGGAAAAACGGGCAGCTGTCCTACATCCTGCTCTCAGACGGCAAATTCTTTCGCATCAATTCGAAAACTGGTAAAAAAAACAAAAACGCTCATAATAACAACATCTTTAGTTGATACAGGACTTGTATTGTGTAGTTGTGATTCTTCATCTTTCCTCTGCACTTTTAGGTGAAATCATCAACTGGGTGGCGTTGGACCGGGAGCAGCACAGCCAGCACTGTTTGAAGGTGATGGTGACGGATCAGGGTCACCCTCGGCTCAATGCCACCGCCACCGTTCACATCCTGATCACTGACATCAATGACAACGCTCCGCAGTTTACACACCTGCCTGCCACCAAAGAGCTGAATGTGTGGGTAAGAATGACTTTCCTCACCTTCCTTTACTTCCTTCACGCCGCCACATCTACTGTTTGGATGTGAAGCTGCTGCCACTATGAAAAAGAAGCAGAGCATAGAATGAAGTTAACCAACGCAGGTATCATAACTTCTGGTGTGTGGGGATACGTCGATAGAGATGTGACATGAAACAACAAAAAAGACACATCGGTGATCTTTCATAAAGGCAGGAGAGAGAACAGATTGAGATTTATATCTTTTCTTTGTGTTGAACATATTCTTCTCTTCATTGCAGATATGGGCTGATCAACCAGCAGGATCCCTGGTGACCAACGTGTTTGCCAAAGATTTGGATGCAGGAGAGAATGGAACAGTTACCCATTCACTGGTCACAGGTGAGGTGTAAATATGTAATATATACTCTAATGCACCGATTACTGTTCCTGAGTGTCACCACCTTGTACTTTTGTTTTCGGCTGATTTAGAAGACGACGATCTCGGACACTTTGAGGTTGACAGTGAAAGTGGAGACGTCAGAACAACGCAGCTTTTTAGCCAAAACGCTGAACGGTACTACACTCTGAAAATAACTGCCAAGGACAGCGGAGCCGTACCACTGGAGGATACTGCGGTCATCCACATACAGGTACGGGTCCTCCTCAAGGACGGGCGTATTTGACTGAGTTTCAAATACAAGGCCTGACTTGAAATTTAGTTCAGTTTAGGAGATAGTAAGCACAAGGTCTGTCTTCCCAAATTGACAATCAGTGAATTCAGACGACAAAGAGAATGAAAGTGGAGTCAGTTAACAGATCCTGGCAGCATGTCAAAAAGATCTGAGGCTGCATTAATAGATCATCACCAAAAGTCACATGAATGAAAGAATGGATGAAACTGCAAGATGGACAAATATAGAAAAGTCAGTTTGATAAAATTCTTTATTGACTAAACAACCAAACAGGACATAATTACTGAGGTCATAGATCTGGAGTTCAGCTTTCACAGTTTTCCAAATTTCACCCTTTGTCTGCTTGTTTCCTTTTATTCTAGCTTTGCTTTTGAAGACAAACTACTTCCTTTAGACTGTCATAATCTATTGCATTCATTTTCACTGTTGTACCTAATGAATTGGCTCCTTTTCCAGAGAAAAAAAAGTAAAGTCATTGGTGTTGATTTAAATAAGAATTGAACACATTATCTTCAGTCAAGTAGCTTTAAGTTTGCCAACCAAGGGAGAATTTAATTTATTTTATAAATGTTTTGTGGTACAGCTTTGAGTTAGACCAGGGGTCTTCAACATTTTCCAGGCCAAGGACCCTCAAACTGATGGAGAGATGGAGCTTATGTACATGTGTATTTAAAGACATTTAAATTTGTGGAAAAAATTGCAGAGAGAATATAAAGAAAAAGTAAGATCAACCAAAACTTTCACGACCCCCCTGCAGTACCTCCACGGACCCCCTAGGGGTCGCGGACCACCTGTTGAAGACCTCTGAGTTAGACCATACTGTGTTCACTGTTTGAGCTCATAATTACGTCTTCTTTTTTCCAATGTTTGTCTCTCTTCCTAATCTTATTGCATAGCAGTGACTTTGAAGCTGTGTTGCTTTGAGCTAAAAAAAAACCTAATCAAGCATTATTCATGCTATTTCCCTTCAGATTCATGGACTAGACGATCCGTATAGCCAACAAATTCTACGTCATTTCTCAGTGAGGGAGGACGCGGAGCCTGCGACTGTCATCGGCTCTGCCAGCGTTTCAGATAAAGGCAGGTTTCACTATTCCATCACCGAGGGTGATGGGAGCGTTCACTTTGGCATCGACAGCTCCTCTGGGGATATATACATCAACCAGCCGCTGGACTACGAGGCGGCCATGCAGTACTTCCTCATGGTTCGCGCTGAGGACGTTGGCCCCTCCTCTGGTGTGAACGTGTCCGTGCTGGTCAGCGTGATAGTGCAGGATGTAAACGACCACACGCCCTGGTTCCCAGATAAACTGGTGATGTTTGGTCTGAGAGAGGACGCTGCCGTCGGGTCACAGGCGTTCGCTTTTCACGCCAGAGACGCCGATGGGACCTTTCCAAACAGCGCCCTCCGCTACACTCTGACCTTTGACACTGAAGTCAGCGGGTCACTGTCGCGCTTCCCCTTTCAGATCAACCCGTATACAGGGAGTCTGACCGTGACAGCACCTTTAGACCGCGAGAGCACCCCCAGCTTTGCCTTTACTGTGACTGCCACGGACCAGGCAAAGAGGAAGGATGAGCGCAAACAGACGTCAGTGACGGCTCAGCTCTTCCTGCTGGATGTGAACGACAACCGGCCGGTGTTTGTATCGGCGGACTCGGCTCAGGTGATGGAGGACGCAGAGGTGGGGAGTCTGCTGCACCATTTTGTGGCAATAGATGGAGATCAAGGTGAAAATGGGGTCGTCTCCTTCTCCATTATGGCCGGAAACAAAAAAGGATTCTTCACACTGGAGGAGAAAACAGGTATTGTGTGTTTTCTGGGTGGGAAAAAAAATCCATAGACCACAATTTGTCTCTGCAAAAAACAATATGTTATTATCAGTACAAGTCCTTTTACTTCTGTAATTTCCATTTCCACCACTAGAATATCAGTCACATGTCAGAATTAGCATAAAAATCTTGACTGATTTATATTTATAGAAGTCAGAAGTCAAGCCCTTAGGCCTCTTTTTAATCTTAAACTCTTCCATATCCCGTAGGTCTCTTGTTCCTCTCAGCCCCTTTGGACTACGAGACACAGCGTCTCCACCGTCTGACCGTCCGTGCGGTGGATAAAGGCCTCCCCCCACTCTCCTCCACCCAGACTCTGATGGTGGAGGTTGGAGATGTGAACGACCAGGCGCCTGTCTTCAGTCAGGCCGCCTACAACGCCAGCGTGGCGGAGAATAGAGACCCCGGAGAAGCCGTGATCAGGGTCTCTGCCACCGATCAGGATTCAGGTAATTGTACTGATATTTAAATCCTATTGTTTTGGTTGGTGATCACATGAAAGATAAAATGGGGAAGAGGCAGACTTTAACTGTTTAACAGTGTGCAGCTCTTATTTAATAAAAAAATAAGATCAAAATTCAGGTTTAAAAAATAATTCAGACTCCTCAGCGTTGAAGGTTATCCATGATCATCTGAACAGCAGTCTGAATAAATAAATGAAGTCACCGTTGTCTTTTTAGCTCTCAGCAGATCTATCAAATTCAGCTTATGAGGTTATAAAGAGGGTTTGATCTCAAGAAGTTTGTTCACTTATTAGCTCTCAACCATACCAACAACTGTCCAAAAACAATTCACAAGTGAAGACCTTCTGAGTATAAACTAATTTCCCAAAGATTTGTCTGTTCCTTTAATGGAGTTTCTAATATGCACAGTGCATTTGGACACTGACACATTTTTTAGTGGATAAAAATGCCTGTTTCTAAACCATTTTCCCTGTTTGGATGTAAACAGCTCAAATTAGGAACCATATGTGGTAACTTCAGCACACGTGACTCTCAGCATGTGGTTTTCAACCAGCCGTCAGTAAAGATCAAGGAAACGTTCTCAGGTCAAATGAGGGTCAGATGTGGTCTGCAAGGTCTGCCTCACTTTTATTAGGTACCACAAAGAAGTGCCTAATGTGATGACAAGTGCCTGATTCAGCACTTACTGTATGTTCTAATACATGTTTGCACTCATTTACCACTTAAGGACAAGGAACCATATATTGATTCCACTGACCTTGATTTTCTACATGAAAATTCAAAATTTTTACACCCAAAAATAACATCTGTGAAGGTTCTCAGTCATCCAGGTCATGGTATATCCAAAAAAGGTTAAAAAAACAAACTTCCCACCAGTCCCCTAGAGTTAAAGAAGCTACTCGGATGAGTGATGAAATGTCTTCTCAAAAAACTCTACAAGTCCAGTTGCCTTTTGTTGAACCTTTTTTGGATACCCTGAAATAAAATCTAGGGTTGAAATTTAGAATTTCAAAGTATTTCAATGAGTGTCCTATAAAGGGTTAAAGCAGAGACCATATACAATTTAAGCCTTTATTCTCAATATAACATGAGTATGTTTTGGTAAACGTAAAAACAGCTTGAAAATATCAGCGTCCAAACATACGTGTGCCTAACTGTACATGCTGCACATGTTTTCCTGAACATCTGTGGCTGTGCTCGTTTTCCACTGATGAAAAAATAAATGACAAATGAATTAGAAGCCAGTATGATGGAGGGGGACTCAGCTCTTATTGAGAGCAGCTGAAGCAGATGTGATCAGAAGTCTCAATTTTAAATTAAAGTTGTATTCCAGAGACTAGACTATCCGGCTGTATCCACTATTATGGATTTGTAAATCAGTCCATACTGGAAGCCAAGTCTCTCTCCTGTTAATTTTGCAGTTGTTTTTATCTTTTTAGTCCTTATTTTGAGGTGTTCATCAGTTTTGAGCTGTTGGTCTGAGATGAGGCAGTAAGCCTCCAAGGTGCCTAGATGGCAGCACTGGCATGTGTCCTTGAAGCCCAGCAGCCTCAAACTACAGATCCAGTCGGTATGAATCCACACCGTGACACGTCTGAATAAAATAAAAACCCCAAAATCCAAGCTAAGACCGTTGCTGTTTAAGCAGTAGTATGACAGTCTGTGTTTATTATGTTTAATGCGTAGTACCACATGACTAAATACAGCTGAGCAGCGGCTCACCCTGCCGTGTTTTGGTTGAGCTTCAGGTCTGCTTACAGTCAAGGTTATCATGAGGTTTTCCTTACTCCATTAGCAGTTTAACTGAAACCTTATCCCCGCACGCTGTTGTGTCTTTTCCGCGGGCTCTGTCCATTGTGCATCCCACCAAATCTCATCCATCTGACCCCGAATCACGTCCACAAATCTGCACATCAGCCCTGTTTATTTTAACACACCGTGCACGGGGGGCCTCCTAAGTCCCATTTCGTCTGCTCATGTTGACAGTAGGAGTCTTTTTAAATACTGGAGGTGGAGGGAATGTGACAGGAGGATCTGTACAGGAGGGGTGTTAATGTGAACGTACATTTTTTGGGGGTGAGAATTGTCCAAGAACAGCAAGCACACGCCTCCTCTGGGAGATTTGAAAGGTCCTCTCTCAGGATGATTTCTATAATTCAAGCCACCTGTGCCAATAGGCGCCGTCGTGTTTTCATCCGTCTCTTCAAAACGGCTCGTCTGGCAGCTCAGCTCGCTCTCCCACCGGTGCTGTTTGATTATCATTTGTGCTGCTCTTTTACACAAACTCTCACCAAAGATGACCACTGTTTGTCCATGTGCCGGAGTCGGTCGGAGGAGACGTTCAGTGCACATCCTCGATTTCGCCTTGTTGAAGCAGTGATGATGTGCTAGTTGTGCTGAGATGCAGTTTCATTATTTAGGGTAAAGTTCAGACCTCAGAACTCAGTTTATTGGGACAGAAATTTTGATGAACATACAGCTTGATTTTATGTTTCACACACTTAAATTTAAGATGACGGTAATACACAGAGGGAAACCACCGGTGCACAAACACAGATACAATCTGACACAGGGCACAGTTTGGTTGCAACTAAATTAAGTTAGTCAATTGTTATTAACAATTAAAAATAAGAATATTTAGACTTTGTCATTTATCAAACTTTTCACCGCATAAAACGTCTTGCTCTGCGACGTATCTTGGTATTCATGAATGGTCGCTCTGCTTGCTTGTTAGACTTTTAAAAACACCCTTTCCAGTGAGTCTGGATTCAGTTTCATTACATCATACATCAGCCAGGTTGTTTTACTTGGACTTGAGTCTAAAAACAAATTGATACACAATTTCTCACAAGAAATAAAGTGAAACACTCCAGAGAAGCATCTGTTAAAAGTTTTCATAGTGGCTGTTTCTTCAGTAGAAAACATTGATGACAGTGAAGTCAAGTCAGCTTTATTGACCCTATGATCAACCACACACCAGACAAAGACTGTTCTTGTAACACGCCTGCATGCCTTCATCATGCAGTGCGCCCATACCTACTCTTCACCCAGCGTCTACAGAGATATTCTGATCCCGAGATAATGCAGTATTGTGCATAATTGTGCTGCAGCTGCTGGGAGACAACAAACGCCACCACCGCAGTCTGTTTATAGCGTCATGGTGAACCTGTTGTGCGGTAGGCAGCAGAAGAACCGTGTAAGCCAGAGACAGACGGGACCCAGAGTAAAGTTTCTCCTGCGCTGTTTTGCATTTTAATGATGACACGTTCAGTCTTGCATTTTTTTTTCCCGGTGGTTCTGTTTTGAATAAAACATTAGGATGAGAACTGTCTGAAGCAGAAACAGCCTTAAGACCTGGACTCACTCGAGTAGGCGAGTGCTATTTCTCTTCTAAATGCATGAATTGCAATGTACAACTTTGTATATACAGTACAAACCAATCAGGCATAACATTATGACCACCTTCCTAACATTGTGTAGGTCTCCCTTGTGCCTCCAAAACAAGTGTGACTCATCAGAGAATGGACATGGTCCTTCTGAGGGTGTCCTGTGATGTCTGGCAACATAATGTTGTTAGTTGGGGCCTTTGGGTCCTGTGGGTTGAGGGGAGAGACCTCTGTGGATCATCCCACAGATATTTGATCAGTTAGGGGTCTTGTGAATTTGGAGGTCAGGTCAACACCTTGTACTGTTCTTCGTGTTTTTTTGAGTTGTTCCTAAATCATTTTTGTGTGTCTGTGTCAGTCTGCATCCTGCTGGGGATGGCTGCTGCCATCAAGGAGTGTCATTATTATGGGGTGGGGGTGTCTGGTCTGGTCTAGGTGGGTGCTACATGTCTAAGTAACATCCACACGATTGCCAGTTCCAAAGGTTTCCCAGCAGAACATTGTATTGTTATTCATAATGGTCATAATGTTATGCCATCGGTGTATCGGTGTATACACTGTAGGTAAAGGTACTGTATAATTACATTAAATTATTGCTTTACTTTATATTACCCTGTGTTCACCCCCAGAGGAGAATGCTGTGGTGTGGTACAGCTTGCTGCCAGGCCCCGGCTACGAGCTCTTCAGCATCAACCCGTACACCGGTCTGATCACCACCACCTCCTACCTGGACAGAGAGCAGCAGCAGCATTTTACTCTCAGAGGTAAGACACGTGAGCAAAATATATTCGACTCATGGTTAAAACCAGTTCAAAACTATTATATTATTTTTATTATTTCTAATTTAAGATAGGAGATCAGTGTTTGTAGAGGAGGCTCTCCTCCCTGGCACAAAAAAAAAATGCTCTAAACTATTCAGGCCAATTTAGCTCCAGGGAAAATAAGCAGTTGTGCAACATCACGCAGTGAAAGTCATGGTTTTAATAATATGAGAATTAAACCATAATCTTGTAATTACAAGATGCGTTGTGCCAGGATTTATGTAATTCAGCTTGGCAGGTGAGCAATTGATTGATTACAAAGTTTTTATTTGATTTAATCACAGCCGCATATTGCAACATCAGTGGGGGAAAAAAAAATGCTTGGGAATGTCGGGATAAATACCTAAATTATTCAGAAACCTGTTCTGATTTGTCTGACTGCAGCTCAACAGGAGGGATTTACAGCTGAATATATTTAATGTCAGGCATATCTAAGTGTATTTGGTCTGCTGTTTATCTTCAGTGACTGTTATCGGGGTATCCCGGGGAATCACTGTTAAAATAAAATCCCCTTTTGATGTGACATTTATAATAAAAGCAGCTATTTGACTCTTTCCGCCTCACGGCTACACATTTCAGTCAATAACCGTCTCAGATCCAGCTACTAAAGGCACATATAGATATCAAAGCGTATCTTAAAAGAGATCCAAACCAGATGAAACGAAACATATAAAGTGGTTTTGTACAGTTTCGATCAAACGCGGACATTTCCTTTATTCCCTCTGTTTCTCATTCCGTCCCCATCTCTCGCATGTCACGCTTCACCGCTCAAGTCATAAAGAACTCAAGGTCCGCCTTCTGTATAAAAGCAACATTATTCAGCAGATTGATTTATGTTAAGGAAACAGAGGACTTTTAAAGGGCCGAGCTGCAATATATATCTAACCTCCGCCGACTGCGCTGCCTCCAGCCTCCATCATCTGAAGTGTTTGCTTTCGCTCTCACATGGGTACACACAGGAATTACATTCACCCTATTCAGCAGCATTTAGTGATAAAACTGCTTTCAGATGTTTTGTCATAATATTTGTGCAGTTGCCAGTATGATGAACAATTAAGTCCAACAATAAAATATAATAACAGGAAAGGCTAAACGTCTTGATGTCGAGCCAAACTCACACAGGGCTTGTTTGGAAATACCGAAATATGTGGAGACAATTTTCTCTGGCTGCAGATGAATTTGGAAAGAAATAAAATACCACATTCTTTTCAGCACGTATTAAAGGCTGTCTGTGTATACTTCATGTTGACAGGGTTATTTTTTTCGCTTTCATTCTGTGGAGTTTGCGCTGCCGTTAAAAAAATCAAATCTGGCCTGGTTCTATGGTGAGCAGATGGCGAACGGAGCCAATAATTGCTTCATCGCTGTGTTTTGAGTGGCAGTCAAATCAGTCCACCATTTTGGCCCAGTTTAAAATATAATAACTCTTAAATTGACTGACACTAAATCTTTTACTGGCAGAGGCTGGTGGTGAAAGTCTAATGACATTTGCATCAGATCTGCGGCTGCATTTCGTGTTTAGCGCCAGTTTGCCGATGTTAGCATGGTGACATTGCGGTAAAGACGGTGAATATGGAAGGTGTTCTATCGGCATTTTACTATCTGATGTGCTGAACTGCACAGTAACCCACTAAATGAAGCAGCGGTGATCCTAGACTCTGGAGTCCCTGGACAAAGACTAGCATAATCTGTTTTTGGGTAGATGTGAGAGGAACCCTAGAGTTGTGGAGTATTGTCAATGCACTGTAGGGGCCCTCATAGATCTAAGGGGGTTTATGGTTGTCATTGCAAAATACGCCAAATGTTAGCCATCTGGGGGGCCCCTCGAAATTTTTATAGGGTTTGCCTGTAGCGAAAACCCTAGTAATCTTAGGAAAGAATCATAGATCAGTGGGAACTGCAGCAAAACATTTGCAGATTTAAAGAAATATCTAAATGTCGTGAATGTCTGCAGAAAAAGAAAACAAATGCTGACCAACTCCTTCTGATCTCTGTTTGCAGTCCAGGCCCGTGACAGCGGCGCTCGGCCACTTTCGAGCACAGCAACAGTGCTGTGCTCGGTGCTGGATGACAACGACAACCCTCCCGAGTTCATGCAGTCGTCCTTCCGAATCAGCCTGCCAGAAAACCTCCCTCCTGGGGTCGTCCACACCGCTCAGGCCTCAGACCCAGACCACGGAGAAAATGGCACCATACTCTACTCTATACTAGGTTAGGATGGTTCTACGTATCAAGCAGTTGCTTTTCATTGAAACACAGCAGTTTGAGAATGATCTGTTATAGACATATTTCGCAGTTTATGACTGACTTGCTCAATGCTGATACGTACCGCAGTTGTGCATATACATATGGTTCTTCTGTAACCCTAACCCTAACTCACTTATTGATGAAGCTATAAATACCTCCTTCAGTTAGTTCCTGACTTCCTTTAAATCCAGTCCACTGTTGACATATCTCTGACTGTCTCTAGGTGAGGACTACCGAGGTCGGTTCGCCATCAACAGTCACACAGGTGTTATCAGCACCACGCAAGTTCTTGACCGGGAGGAAACTCAGAATTACACCCTCACCATACAGGCCAGGGACAATGGTTCCACTCCGCTCAGCTCCTTGATGCAAGTCCAGCTGGTTCTGCTGGACCAGAACGATAACATCCCCTCCTTCAGCCGAAAGAGCTATCAGGTCTCCATCAGCGAAGGTCTGCCTGCAGGAGCTGAGGTCCTTCAGGTTACCGCCTTTGACCCTGACGAAGGGTCCAATGGGGATGTGACGTACTCGCTGACAGAGGACAGCAGCCAGGGTGCCTTTTCAGTGGACCCCTTCACAGGAGTGATCCGTACCACCAGGACTCTGGACAGAGAGAGCAGGGCTCAGTACACCCTCAGAGCTGTGGCTACTGACGGCTGCACTCAGGGACCACTGAGCTCTGTGGCATCAGTGACCATACAGGTGGAGGATGTGAACGACAACATGCCAGTCTGTGACCAGAATCCCTTAAATGCATGGGTTTCCGTGAGGACTCCGCCGAACCAGATCGTTACCACGGTCATGGCAACAGACGCCGACCAGGGTGAGAACGGGACGGTGCAATACACGTTATATGATGAGGAAAATCTGTTTGACATCAACACCGTGTCTGGAGACGTCGCGCTGAGAAGACGAGTGAGAGCAGGTTTCTCTGGGAGGAAGTTGCAGGTTGTGGTTTCAGACCGTGGGCAACCCGTTCTGACCTCCACCTGCCTCGTTTTCATCCATCTGAAGGGAGAACATGAAGGTCTTCAGTTCACAAATAAAGTTTACAATGCTACCCTCAAGGAGGACAGCAGAGCTGGTACATTAAACCTCCTGAATTCCAAATTTTCTCTCTGGTATTAATTTATAACCTCATCAGTCTTTTCACATTCTTTTTTTTCTCAAGGTACTTGGATTACGAAGGTGGAAGCCAGTGACCAAACCAACAGCAGACACAGAATCACATACACCATATTTAGTGGTGATGAAAACCACATTTTCTCCATTAACCGTCACACAGGTAATCACATTTTGCGTAATGTTGCTTTTGTTCTCTTCACTTCCATTCAAAGCTGTTTGGCAGATGGCCGTTGTGTCATGCAGGAACAGGAACGTCATGCATCCTTTCATTGCTTAGATTTTCACAAATTGTCTTGCGCTCATCCATTTTATTTTCCTGAGAAATATCCAGAAAATCACTTGTCTAACCAATTAGAGCTTCTAAGCCAACCATGTGGAGCTATTATTTATGTTTTGCATCCCTCTTCAGACTATCCCTCCAGCTTATCTGATTCATCTGTTTATTTATATACAAGTACTTCCTGAAGATGCATGACATCTGCATGATTTTATCGTATTTGACCCCTAAATCCTTGTTCCTGGATTCATATCTACTTAAAGTAAAGTCAAAGACCAAGTTTTATTCTGAGGTTAGACAAAATACCACAAGAACCATAACATGTTTCTGTGTTATTGGCTTTTCCTGTGACTCGGCATGGCATGAGGCTTTGGTTACATCTCTGCAAAGTGTGCCATTTCTTCCCACATTATGTCAAAATTATGTCAGAAAGTGACAAAAATGGCACATTTCTTGATAAATAACAGTGAGTTAGGGTTGGGGTTAGGGTTAGCTACAGCCATTTTTTCTGTAAACCATTCTGTGACACCATAATGGCAACATACAACATAGTGACATAATAATGCATTTATTTAAATAAATGCCTTTGGGGCTGGTGCTTCAATATTACAAGTTGTAAAATATTCTACAATTTTATTTGACATAAACTGACTCTTCCTTCTTACGCAGGCGAGATCCGAGTGCAGAAGGACAACTCTCTGGACTTTGAAGAGAGCCCTGAGATCCAGCTGGTGGTGCTGGCTGACAACGGGCTTCAGACTGCTCACTGCAGGGTCTCCATCACCCTGCAGGACATCAATGACAACCCACCATTGTTTGAACACAACAGCTACAGAACAGCTGTATGGGAGGGGCAGGTACACAACACCTACATTATGCAGGTAAACATAATATTTCCTCTTTGGCATTGGATCGCCAAGCGAGCATATCATTTGATTTATTTTGATAAAGAGGAAGAGGATCCTGACACTGACACCTCATGTATTCTCAACAGGTGTTTGCATCTGATGCCGACAGCGGTATGAACGGGCAGATTGAATACTCCATCCTGTCTGGTAATCATAATGAAGCATTCCTTTTGGACTCTGTGAGAGGAATCCTTGCTACGAATGTCTTACTGGACCGTGAGATCACTCCTTCATACAAGTATGCTAAACTTGCACATTGAATGATAATTAAATTGTTAAGAAAGTAGAATCAGAACAGCCGAGTTTGTAAATGTTATGGTTTTCAATAGTAAAGGGTAACAGCTGCTGTTATGTCTTTGTTAGGAGCACATTTCGAGACTGGATTAGTTTGAAGACATTATTCTTAATATTGCAGGCTGGTTCTGCAGGTGGCAGACAAAGGAAAACCTCCTCTCAGCAGCACGGCCACCGTTAGAGTCCAGGTGGTGGATGTCAATGACAACAGCCCTGCTATCCCACCCATGGAGCCAGTGGTTATAGCTGAGAGTAAGCCTCCAACATAGTCTTTGATTTCTTTGACAGTCTCATTTGGTGATCAGTTATTGTACAGAATGATTTGAATGTGACTTCAGCACTGAAGCTTTTCTCCTCTTTCCAGATCTCCCAGCAGGTTACATTGTCACGCAGGTGACGGCTAACGACGTTGACCTGAGCTCAACTATCACCTACAGCTTTTCAGACAACAGTAGCACCAGCGTTCCTTTTGCAATCGACCGATACACCGGTGTCATCACTCTGACTCGAGCCCTGGACTACGAGGAGCAGACGGAGTACGCTCTGACAGTCTGGGCGTCTGACTCCCTCCACCAGACATCTGGAGAGGTTAAAGTTCAAGTGCTTGATGTGAATGACAACGCTCCTGCCTTCACTCAGGTCTCCTACCAGGTACACAGGCTTTATTTATCAGTAAATGGGCATAGAGGATTTGTAAGTGAACTATTATTGTGTTGTTATAAGACACAGATAATCATTATGGGTTTTTAGCTACAGAAATTCTCTGTATCTTCCTAATGACTTCCTGACAATAACAGATTGTTTGATTGCTTATTGTTATTAGAAGTTCTCTAGTAATTCGATCTGTCACTACCAAACAGATGACCAAGTAATTAGTCAAGTAGCTGCTCAGCTCCATATCTGTCCAGACTGATAGGTGAAGCAAAGACATGGATGTCATTTAATAAAAGTGTCTTTGCAGAACATTATTACAGTATGCCTCAATTAATTTTACCATAAGTATCATCAGTTCATCATTTTATCTTGTTACACATTTGTGTGAAATTTTGTCATGACGTCCGTTGGTCAAAAGTTTGTTGTATTAAGTTCCAGTGACCTTGACCTCTGACCCACTGACCACCAAATTCATATTAGTTCATACCTGAGTTCAAGTGGGCGACTGTGCCAAATCTGAAGTGTGCCCGAGATTCATGAGACATTGAAAGAAAGGACAATCCCCCAAACATTACGCCTCTGGCTACAGCTGCTCAGGCATGGAGGCATAAAAATGAATCATCGCCATTACAGCTGCAGTTGAGATATACTTTTAATCCCTACTGTAGTATTACTCATTCTTCAAAAACACTGGGTGCATACGCATGCCTCATAAACGTTAATACCATTACCCGACTCTATTAAATTTCGTATGATTTATTATTTGTTTTCTCTTTCAGGTTGAGTTGTCAGAGCTGGTCTCAGCAGACACCTTCGTTCTGTCAGTGTTTGCTACCGACAGAGATTCTGGGCTCAATGGAAAGATCAGCTACAGGCTGCTTTCATCTCCTCTACAGGGCTTCTACATACAGCCAGACAATGGTAAGGACAGATTAAATGCCAATAAAACTAACATCACACTGCACAGCAAATTCTACTGCATACCATGATGTAGCGTGATTCTGTAAAAGCCATTACTTCATGCTTTATAGCTTCATGAATTATGTCTGATTTTCATACGCATCAGTCTCATTCTGTCCATTAAAATCAAGTTGTCTGGCACCGTTAAGAGGGCACATGCCAAAGTAAAGGGCACAGAGACAGCCTTGGCTTTGTTGTGAGCAGCTAAGCATACAGCACCAAAGGTTACTGAGGGTGTTCCTTCTGCCAGTAGCAGTATATTCACCACTGTTGGTATTTTTGACATCTTGTGAGCGTGAGCTCCATGGACATGCTGCTATGTCCATTTTAAAAATCACCAAATCCTTAAAAATAAGGTAAATCCCACAGAGCAGGAATCAAGCCAGCTCTCCTCCACTCCGGCCGCTAATTTTCTCTCAAGAGTGGTTCATGGGCTTCTATCATGTTTGAACCCCAGATTTAATATCAGAGAAGCACATTCGTCCCATTATGTGGTGAGGAGTACAAATGGAAATTTGTATCGATGTTGACTAAAACTCTCTAACTAAAATCCAACAATGTGATGTGGGTCTTTCTGTGGTTGGATACCCCTCTGTTTTTCCATGCTAATATGTTTCACAAACAGTGAATGGTGCCACCATAGAGTGAAGCCTCAGAATGAGGAAAGTCATCCTTTAGAAAAGTAGCAGTGAAGTGGAATAATAAAGCGGACGGACAAACTCTTTGTTGCCATCCAACAAGAAAATTGCTCTTATAGTCCACACATGGGTTTCATTTGAGAATTGTTACTCAGGAAATGATGTTTCATTGCGGTGTCTAATGACCAGAGCAATTTTGATTTAACTCTCAAATATTGTCACACAGTCGGACGTAATTTATAGTCCTTCTTCCTAAGAGAAACACATCCAGGAACATTCTGTGTTCCTGGATGAACCATAATGTAAAAGCAACTGAAATGCATTACAATTTTGCACTGGTGAAATGTTGTTGCTTTTAAAAAAGATTTAATTGCAATTATTATATCATCTTAACAAACTGAGTGTCTTGTAATTGTTTATACCTCTGGTTAGGGTTAGGGTTAGCACCTTAGATCCTTGTATCTGCAAGTTACCATGTTATCTCAGGGTTAGGGCTATGATTTGTCAGTTTTTTTAAAAGAGTTTTTTGTGAAATGTTTAGTCGAGTTCAGGTGAATGTGGAAAGTTCATGACTGAGTGGAGTGTTTATTGGTCTTCAAGTAGTTCTTCAAAGCTTTGAAGTCCAGTCTGTAGTCTATCTGTGGGTCCATTATTATGAGCAGCTCCCATCATATTATAGTTATAGATCCACTGGTAATTGGGTGGTATTTTTTTTGTCTTGCAGGGTCCATTTTCACCAACAAGCCCTTAAAGGCCATCACAAACAGTAACCTGATTCATCTTCTGGTTGAGGCAAGAGACGGAGGTGATCCCGTGCGCTCTGCTGTCACATCTGTTGATGTGCTGATTCTGGACGCCAACGACCACGAGCCTTTGTTTCACCAGGATGTCTACACACTGTCCATCCCAGAGGACACGCCCACAGACACTACCCTGTTGACGCTCTCTGCCGAGGACAAAGACTGGAGCCCTGAAAATACCCATTTGGACTACACCATCATCAGGGGAAATGAGGAGAAAAGATTTTGTCTGGAAGTAAAAATGATACAAGCTGAGAGTCAGATGAAAAATGTTGGCAAACTTGTTCTGTGTAACCCTTTAGACCGTGAGACCACTGATAGCTATGTGCTAACAGTGAGTGTGTCTGATCGAGGAACGCCTCCACTGAACAGCTCTGCTGATATCATGGTGACTGTGACGGACTGCAATGATAATGTCCCTGTGTTTACCAACACGCAGTACCACGCACAGGTGAGCGAAAACGGCCCGATAGGCACTAGGCTGGTCCAGGTTAGGGCTCGGGATCCTGACCTGGGAACCAATGGCTTGCTCCGGTATCACATTGTATCTGGGAACAACAAAGGTCATCTCAAGCTAGACGAACAGTCTGGTCTTCTGGTGGTCAACCACTCACTTGACTATGAGGAAGACTCAAAATATACTCTCACCATCAGAGCTTCGGATGGAGGCGGATCTTCTGAAAACCACAATGTGGCTTTCACAGTTGTTTTCATCACAGTGTTGGATGAGAATGACAACACTCCATACTTCATGTTCCCTACAGTAAACTGTTCTGTGCTGGAGAATCTCCCAGCATTTACCCATGTGTGCTCTGTCCATGCTGTTGACAACGACTTAGGTCCCTATGGCCAGCTCACTTACTCCATTCTGTCCTCTTGCTTCATGGACTATGGCAGCGGCAGCCCAGAAAGGAAGGAGTCATTCGCAATTGACCCCCTTACGGGTGACATTCACACCAGACAAACCTTTGATTACGAACGAGAGAGTGAGTATTGTTTTGTAGTGGAGGCCAGGGACAAAGGCGACAAAGCAGCTGTAGTGAGAGTGCAGGTGACCATCAAGGGAGTGGATGAGTTCAGTCCCGTCTTCACCCAAAAGCAGTACCACTTCCTCCTGCCAGAAAACATCAAGCCTGGAGAGACGTTTGGTTATGTGATGGCGATGGACCATGACGGGGGGATGGATGGGCTGGTTGAGTACTCGCTTGTGAGTTCACCTCCTTTTTTCTCAATTAACAAAACAATTGGTGCTATCTTCGTGTCAGGTCCTGTGTATCACAGAAGAGGCAGCCACACCATCGAGGACATGGTGGAACTGGTTGTGTCTGCAGGTAGTCCCAGACTGGGCTCCAAGACTACAATCTGCCAGGTTTTTGTCAACATCTCTAGCTCACCAGAAGCACTTACCGGAGTTCCTCTAGATGCACACATGCTTAGTCTGAGTGTCTCGTTAATCATGTTCCTCTTTGTACTCGTCATTTTTGTGGGTTTAGTTCTCAAGTACAAGATCAAAGAAGCTGCCGTCGGGAAGGCCGCTACCATCGCAGCACACTTGAATCATGGTAGTGGCTCATTCAGTAGATCCAATAGTCAAACGCAAAGTGTGTTATCACTACATGAGATAGCACGGCCAAGCATTCAGTTGACCAAAAACGACATCTCAATCCCATACAATCAATCGGACTCAAGTGGTCGTGGATCAGCAGAGGGTGAGACAGCTGAGGACCAGGAGATCAAGTGGATAAATGAGTTCCCCTGTCGTAAAAGAGATGCATCCAGCAAACAAACAACAGAGTCTACCTTACCTGGAGATAATATCTCTTGCCACTCTGTTGATGTGGGGACAGAGCACATTTTATCAATCAACAAATGTTTAGCGTCAGCGATGGCCAGCACAGAAAGTATTCACCACTTCAGAGAGGAAGGAGGAGGTGAGGGGCTGCTTTCTGCAATACTGAAGGCAAGGGATTTGGAGGAGAGCATGGGAACAAAAGGCTATGCGCCCCTCTCTGAAGCCCAAGCCTCTGCAGATTCTCTCTCTTCGCTGCTGTGTCTCGAGGAGCAGCTGCAGGGCAGCTACTGCTGGGACCACCTTCTGGATTGGGAGCCACGCTTTCAGACTTTGGCCTCCGTGTTCACCGATATCGGGATGCTCCCTGATGAGGAACTTCAAGGCGGCCGTGAGGACTTAGCAGTAGAGTCAAACTGTCTCATGTACCCACCGCCTCTTTTAACAGGAGTAGCCCAGTCCGGCATTAGGACTGTCCCTCCACGAAAACCCGGACGTGTGCCAAGCCTGAGCAGGAAGCCCTCTTACCGTAAATACGTGTATTCCCCCTTAGTCAGGAACACAGGACTGACCCCTTCAGCTATGACACCCACTTTCTCCCCTTCACTGTCTTCCCTCACCATTAGGACACCCAGTGCCTCACCAGTTGTCTCAGAGACAGGGGTGGGGGGCATCAGACTTGACTCTGGGCCCCTCACTGCAAGCCTTTTGGAAGCAGAAATACAAGTGTAGACATGAACTTTGTCCAAGTTTAGTGGCATTATGCAGAAAAACACTAAAGAACGGCAATTGGACTTGTGGAGCTGCCTTGGCATTGATGGATATACCATGACCTGAAAGACTGATGTAATTAACCATCTGATATAATTAAAGGGAAACAGCAGAGGTTGGTTTTGATTTTGGTCTATTTTATATTGTACTAAATTCCATTATTGTTCCACTGTTCATTTATTTGTCTTTAGACTCATGGGATTCATGAGTCTGGACTCAATGGGGTGTTACCAAACATATTGCTCCAATGACTCTAATATAGTAATTTAATTGCACAGATTAAAGTTGATTTCATAACTTGCTTCTGTAATAAAACTAATATCTGGAAAAGTCTTTCTTGCTTTATATTCTTATAATACAACAGTTTGAACAAGAGCAGATGTTCTGGTTTATTGTAAACATTATAAGAGGGGCAGAAAATTAAACACTTTGTTATTGGAGTTGGCCGCGGCATCCAAATGGGGAAACCTTTTCACGGTTGATTTAACTTTAATAACCAAAGAAGGGCAACATTTTTCTGTGGTTATGTTTCCTATCTTCCTGGAATCATGAAAAACAGTATTTATTGAATAAAGGCGCTTTCTCCCTCTCCCCTCTTTTGTTAATATATTTTGCCAGCTAAATCACAAACAGAACGTATTTTATTCCTTTGATCGAGTGTTTAATTTAATATTATATTCATCCTGTAGTGTACACATCACCCAAAACCAACAAGCTATGAAGGATTATACACAATGACAACAGCAATGACACTAATCCTGTGCAGACTTAAGAAATGTGAATTATATTGTGCCTGCTGTCGTTGTTCAGATTCTGGCTGTTGTACATTTTCTCATTAATAGAAACGGTCTGTTCCCTTTATGACTGTTTCCTTGAGTTCACTGTGGACACCTTGATAATAAAGAGCACTTTATGTACAGGATGTTAGCCCTTAGCATTTAAAAGTGTCATGTTGCGATACTGTGATCACTTGATTATTTGATGCAGCGTTTCCAATTGGATACTGGAAGGGAAGTGCCTCATTTTAGAATGAATGAAAGAACCTGATTTTGGATTCAATCAGTCCGAACATCTTAATGTAATTTCTTTCACTTGGACTAAAGGGACTTGGACTTTTTTCAAAATTTTCTAAGATAAAATGACCATTTTATATCCAAAAGAACAATGGTTAACTATGTTGAGACTCTGCAATGCTCTCTACATTTTTATTAAATCACTTCACAGGCTTGACTGTATAATTGTAGATGTAAATTGCAGTTTGATTGGGTGGTGGATTCCAATTCTAGTTTCTTGAATCCGTTTTTTTCACTAGGCCATTTAAAATATTTTCCTCTGACAGTATCCAAATACAAATAATGGTTTTAGAAATCATTATAAAAAAAAATTATATATTGTTTCCAGTATTTCCATCTGTCATCACCTCTTGCCGGCCAAACTTCTTGGTTTGGCTTTAGAACAGTATAATCCTGGTGAGCTGTCACGATATATTTGTTACTGTAATTCATTCGTTTGTTCGGTGTTACCGCAAAGAGTTGCAACATCCAAAGATTTGCGTCAGGTTTAAAGCCGACTCATGATTCCAAATCCTGAGTGTTTTCTTTTTCCAAACCTCTAAATCTACAAATCAGCGTGTCTATTAATTCAAATATGAAAAATTTAACGTTTAAAGTAATATAATTCCATTATTGCATTTTTCCTCTCTGGACTTTTCATTTAATTTCCACATAGTTTGCTCAAACAGTCATCTGAATATATAAGAATTTCGCTTCTCCTGGAAAAGTAATGAAACAGAAAGCAATTCAACGTGGCTCCACTTGGTCTGCTATTAATCCAAATGTCCTGCCTTCGGGCAACGCATGAGCTAAGGAGCCACTAAAGTCTTTATCAGGGAGAATCATGAAAGATAATAAACAGTCAGGCCTTGGACTTGTGCCCTGCATGTGATCACTGATTGCTGAATAATTATTTATTGACTCAGTTCAGTTCTCTCTTCAGCACCTCGTGGGTTTTGACAAAGCTCCACACTCTTCTGTATTTGTGGTTTCAGTGGGTCCTTGGCGATCGAAAATATCCCTCGTCGTCTCGGGCGATCTGGCCAAACAAGCTTCTGTGTCTCGGCGTGCAGCAAAGTTGTCTCCAAAATCTTTACGCTCAGGAAGAGTTAATTTGTTAAGAAAGGTCAGGACGTCTCAAGATTCTTTTGCATTTCAAATCCAGGTCGACTGTGAACTTTCTGTGTGGAGTTTGCATGTTCTCCCTGTGTCTGCGTGGGTTCTCTCCAGGTGCTCCAGCCTCCTCCCATGCTTCCTAACATGCTCGTTAGGTTAACTGGTGATTCTAAATTGGCCATAGGTGTGAGTGTGAATGGTTGTCTGCCTCTCTGTGTTAGCCCTGCGATAGACTGGCGACCTGTCCAGGATGTACCCCAGCTGCACAAGGGAAACCAGATGAGCTAGGGCTGCACAAATTCTCGTCATAATCAGTAGTTATCTTTACAGCAAGAATTGTCCAAGAAGAGCTACAAACCATTTTGTCTTGAAGCATGCATTCGCAGGCATTCGGTACAAACAAGCAGCCCCAACACGATGAGCCTCGTCAAAACGGACTGGCCATAAGAAGGCCTCGTCATAAGGCCCTTCATTTAGTCAGCTGAACTATGCTTCAGATGAGCATATTTATCTGAGGAATAGTTCATTTAATCAACCCAGTTGACGTCCTGTGAGCTCGGGGCTCTTAGAACACCTGGGAGGTCTTTGAATCTGACAAACACAGTCAAATTAACAACTGACTCATTTTATACTTTCCAAA
Organism: Planiliza haematocheilus; assembly: GCA_005024645.1. Lineage (NCBI taxonomy): Eukaryota > Metazoa > Chordata > Actinopteri > Mugiliformes > Mugilidae > Planiliza > Planiliza haematocheilus. The sequence continues at coordinate 2,121,983 of SRSE01001280.1, read as the reverse complement.
GAAAAAAAAGAAATCCTGATTGTAGTGCAGTGCCGATGATATTGCACTGATATTGTGCAAGCTGTTCCTGATGCACAAAGACGTGGTCTGTAAATGTTTGGAACCTAAATTAAGAGCATATTGTCTGATGAAAAACAACTGCAGTGTGAAGCCTTGCGTGAATCGTAATTGACGATTTAAGGAATACGTTACTTCGTAAAAAAAGTCTTTAATTCTGATGCATTCAACTGGATCGACGGCTGTTGAGAAATCTCTTGCTTGTGTTTGACAAATGCGGGCACTTGTACGAATCGCTAGCTAATAAATAAATTTACTTGAGGGAAATAATTACGTTTTACCTCAGCCATAATGCACAGCCGTCTGTATTAGATCCCCAGCTGTCAGGGTTATGGCGTTCCCTCTGCATCAGGTTTTCCTGTAGAACAAGAAGAAAAGATCAACATCTGATACTCATGTCTGATAGCCAATTGGAAGAAGCGGCATTGCGACAAATAAAGCACAGCTGTGTTCTCATGCTGGCTTGAATTTCATATTTATCTCTATTTGCATTCTGAGATATGTACGGGCCTCTAAACATGTCCTGCATTGCGGTTTCTGGCTTGTATCAGAGTGGGACCTGAGGCTGTATGATGCACTGGAGGAATTTAGGTTAGGTTTAGAAACAGCTGTGGAGCAGGGAAAGGTGCAGTCGGGGTGACAGCTGATGTTATAATAAATTGCTTTACAACGTATCCTGTGTAGCAGGTTTTAATGTGCTGCTAATTTCTCCTCTGCAAAAAATAAAAATAAATATATAATTTGATGGACTACGCAACAGCACACAGAAGTCTGGTACACATATTTCTTTTGTGTTTATATGTGTACCTCATGTAAACATTTGTGTTTAGTTAAACTGGAAGTTTTAACATAGACAATTGTAAAATCTAATTGAATGTAATTATAACAGTCTGATCTGGGTCTTTTATGTTTTCGTGCCAGAAACACATTGGCCTGTGCTGTTGGATTGGGAAAGAAGCTGTGCATCCGTGATAGCGATTTGTAGCACGAGATATTCATTACGTAGTCCACCTGCCGCATTTAAGGCTAGCGTTCAAGAGCACTGAGAAAGTTTTTTTTTTTTTATTTTTAGGTTTTTTTGCTTGAAAGATGGAATACATTATAGAGTGAACTCAGACTGGAAAATTAAAACAACAATCGGCTGTGTCTTTGAAAGGGATTTGCATTGTTTCCATATATCAATTTAAAGAAAAATGACATGTTCAGTTTAACTGCAGATGTTATTCAGTCATTCTGAGGTCACAGAAAGGTTGCGATAAACCAATACGGGATACAATTTTGGAAAAATGTTATCGAGTTGCGAGGAACATTATCTTCTATATCCTTAATTATGCATAACTTTAAGCATTAATATAATATAAGAAATTGTGATGGTTTATATAATTTATCTGTATTGTTAACAGGAATGTCCCTGGAGACCAGCACGTTTTTGTTTTTGTTCCAGGCTGTAAACATATTTATTGCTACTGTTAATTTGAGCATTTTAAGCATAGACTGTATAAAAAAAGGTATCTATATACACTCTATGATTTTAAGATGAGGTTATATGGGGATGGACTTGATTTCACAGCCAAACTCAAAGAGCAGCTTAAAGTTTTTGTTTCTTAGTCTTTGTCTACTTTTTTTCGGTCCTTGTGGTCTTGCTTCTCATCTTTCCTGTCAATGACTTTGTGTTGATAAATTATGAAAAGCTCATCAGACAGATCAAGCACTGGTGTGTACAGCTGGGTATCAGTACATTTGTTTCTTATATAAAAAGCTGCCTCTTTCTTGGTGTTTCATTTGCTACATCTCTCTGTGAATGCGTAGCTCACCCACACCTGAACTTCATCTGATCGTCAGTGGAGCTGGAGTATATAAACCTCCGAAGGCTGCGTCTCTGGTTTTTTGCTCATGGAGCTGTTTGGTGCTGTGCGCTGAAAAAGAACAGACTAATAGGCTAGATTTGATTTTATACATCTATCTAAACCCCAAATCACCAGGGTCACCAGGATCTGTCTGGTCTTTCAATGAAGAATTTGTGCAAGTGATTTGTGAAAGATAATACCCAGGAAGATGGTGTTATGTATAAATAGACCCATAACAGATGACACAGATCCCAAACTGTATTAAACTGATTCAAACTCTTCTGCGTTTTAGTTGTAAAACAGTCAGTAGTTAAAGCGTCTTATCAGCGCAGTGTTTAGTTTTTCTAGAGAAGCTGACCTCAGACATTGTTTAGCTCTATCAGGTGGATTGTGGCCAACACAGAAATCACCATCCTCACTATCATAAATCACCACCAGGCCCTTTGACTTCATGCAATCAAACACATGTGCAGCGTCTTGATGTGTTTCCATAAATCCGTACGTTCGTCTGAGCTGTGTTGTCGAAAGATTACATAAACATTGTCACACTGAGAGCATGCTTTATGCTTCATTTGCAAGCTGGAAACAATCCAAAAATCTAATCTTTTTTTCCCCCCAACACAAAAAAAAGGGGGCACATTTTGACAGCAGAAGAGAGAAGAGTTAACCATCGTGATTCATTAACAACGAGGACCCCTTTTAGAATTTATTTATAATACGGCCGTTTCCCACAGACATTCATAATGTTAACAAAAAGATAGCGACTCAATTTACATAAAGAATTCATCACAGAACAAGTAAACTGCACTCTGTGACCAAGGCTTACCTCTGTTTTGATCAGAAACATGTGGAACATCCTTTCTATGCTTTTCAGATGTTTGACAAGTGTGTGGGGCGACGTATGCCAGAGTGCCTCGCTGCGCCTGCTCCTGATGGAAATTAACGCAGACATGATGTGGGATAGCTGAGCGGAGAACAAGAGTTTGAGAAGGGGATGTGTGCAGCACGTAGAGGCTGGATTGTTTCTTATCAAGGCTTTTTTTTTTTATGTCTTTGGGCAACTACAGGCTTTTCAGTCCAAAACCACTTGTTTTACATTCATTTTATGAAGCAACATAACTCTTTTTTATACTTTATACTTTTCCTCCACTTTATTTTGAAGAAAAATATGCTTTCCACTCCACTGCATTTATCTGAAAACTGCTTAAACTGATTTTAAGTAGTGTAGTGTTTATAGAAACACCAACATGTTGTGTTTATAGAAAATGTCATCGTCTTTTTTGTAGATTAAAACCAAAGAGTATTTTATAAAGCTTTAGTTTCATCCATGATCTTCTGCAAGATTCTTGCATACTAATGATGTACTCTGCAGTCCTGTTTCAGAAAACTTTATTTGTCCCCGGAGGGACACTTTAAAGCACATGTGGGCAGCGTGATGTGCAGACACTTTTAGAGAACCAAAAAATAAATGGAACAACACACCATATGTACAAAAATGATGTTTGAACTTTCCAAACTGTCATAACATGACTGTGTGAATAAAGTGGATAAAGTGCAGACAGGGTAGTGCCTGGCAACTAATAACTAAGCAGTTTTTTTGTTTGTTTGTTTTTAAGAAAGGGGTACTTGAAAATGATGCCTATAAAAAATAAATAAATAAATAAATTGTTACGCTGTGACATCTGGTGTAGAGATCTATTTTCTTTGGAGGATGAATCCTCTAAAATCACTCCTCCCCTCATTAGTCTCACCTGTCCCTCGTTAGCCTATGAGCCCGTGCATGTATTTAAAGACCCGTCTGTTCACTCACCCTTGTGTTTCTTGGTGTCTCTGCTCAGCTCTCCTGAATTTTCTCCATGTATTTTTTGGTTCTTGAACAATCCTACGTCTTTCTGCTTTTGTCTTTTCTTACCTTCCTACTATGGTTTCCTTAACTGAACTTAACTGTCACGCCCTTGCTTCCTGGTGTGTTCCTGCCTTTGGGTATCACTTCCTTCTAACTGCGACCGAAACGTTAAACTTTGAATACTTAAGCTGAGGTACTTCCCATTATCCTCCACTGTTGTGAGTGTGACATGCAGTTTATACCTCTGCAAGACTTGGCTCCGTAACTTATGTATCATAAACGTATGCTTGTCAGTCTGTAAAAACACCACCCAAACAGTTAGCACTGTGTCCTCTTGTCAGTTTTGATTTTAGTTTCTACTTCCTGCTTCACATTCAACAATGGCGACTGAAACTTTAGTCGAAATTGTGCCAAGGACGAGTCGTACAAGTGTTTGTGCCTTCAGATGTTCTCGGTTAACCTTTCCTGAGCATTTAAACACGGATGACGATCTAAGCTCAACAACTGTGCCTCGGTGTCACTGTGGGTGTTCACGCTTGGCTGATTTGTGACGTTGTATCTCGTATCATTACACAGTGCATTTAAGTGGGAAGAAAAATCCCCACATCCACCTGCTGTGTTTCAGAATTGTGAATAAAACGAACTAGAAGATATAGCTGATGTTCACAGTATAGATTTATTCAACAAACTTCATGTGTCACACAAATTATGAACCTATTCATCACCATGCTCAGTGTTAAACTACGCTTTTTAAATTAAACTTTGGTGTGTGGTACTGCGAAGGCATCACAGGTGAAATGGGAATTGGCGTGAGACGTCACACTTTTGCAAAACTAAACGAGAGAGTCGCATAATGCCAGCGGGACTGCAAAGAGCTGAGATGAGCGTAGTGCACCCCATGGGTGAGCGGCGGTCCAGGCACGATGGGAAAAGTCCCAGTACCACACAGGATGAAATTTAGATGTTGTAGTATTGTGTACTAGAACGTACCAGCACTTTAAAGTACTGGCATTAGTCTTGTTGGATAAGAGACTATTTTAAAATACGAAAAGAGATGCATCTGATATAAATCTACAAAATTGTCAACCTTTTAAGTCTACAGACATGGGTATGGAAATCATGAGTATTCAAGGCCAAAAAGCAGGGATACGTCTCCCCATTCCCACACAGACACATATATATACACTAACACACAAAGTCAGGCCTGGAGCCCCTTGAATGAGACCAGTGGGGAGAGGGAAAGGGGCTCTGCTGGTGGAGGGCAGGACAAGGAGGGTCAAACAGGCTTTCGATGTATGTGGGAGCCTCGAGCACCACATTTGGGTCCAATCAAATCAGCGATGTTTTTTGGCTGCAATATATAAAACAGATGGACCAAAAATGGGACAAGTTCCGAGTCTTTTGTGCGAAAGCTGTTTGAAGTGAAGAAGTAGCGTTCATTTCGTTTCTTTCTCTTGACCCAAACTTTGCAGCTTTCCTTTTTTTATTTTGTAAAATCCCGTCTTCTCTTGTTGTTTCACACTGTAGCATTTATATGAACTCTTATTTTTCCTGCTTTTTCTATATGCAATTAGTTCGACTGTCATTACTGATTACTTTCATATTTCTGTTTCTTTTGTAGCCGATGTGGCCTTCTGTTAACATTAATAATGTCTCAACCTCTGACCTGCCTGTAATATGAGCCCTAATAGATTTAACCACAGCCCCTAGTGTGAATGTCACATTTAAAGAGTGTCTCTGGACATGCAAAGTTGTCTCACACCCTAAAATGACCTCTAACCCCTCAGGAAAGCAGCGCTTCATGGAGGGGAGGAGGCTGTGGTTGTTTTAGCCACAAGGTGAAAACATGAGGGCAGGTGCGCCCTACAGGGGCCTCTGCTCCCTGAATGAGGGGGGCCTGGTTCTCCTGTGATGGATGGGTCGTTCTGAAATGCCAGGCCCCTTTGGGACAGGCTCCACAGCAGGGGAGGCACCATCTGGGAAAAGAATGTCAAGGCTGGCCCGAGGGTGGAGATTTATGCCCCAACCTCAGGTTCAAATGACTGCGTCAGACGCTGCCTAGACGAGGTGGCAGTGACGGCTTTGCTCCCCTCTTTGTCCAAAAAGAGTCCATCCATTTTTGTCTTTGAGGGCTTGAAGAGGATGAAAGGGAACAAATAATGTTGGAGTCAAGTTTCCCCAATCTTGCAGTCTTCCTTTTCTTTTGACTGGTTGTCCTTCAGTGCCACGAAAATGAACTTTAAACGCATCTGTTTTCCGGGTGACACTAGGTTTGCATTCTTGCGTTCGTCCTCGACAAAGGAGACAAAAATTTATATTGCAAAACAAAAATGAGGTTTTTGTTTTTATTTTTATGTCCAACCTACAAGGCGTGCAAAAAATGAAGCGACAACAGATGAAACGAGCAACACATGTCTAAGATATATTTTGTTTTTAGCCCCTTGAGATGGGTCAGAGTTCAATTTACCATCATCTAAACATGTTCACATGCAAAATCCAGCCACAACAATTGACAAAGATGCTGAGTATCATGAGTTCATCCGCTGAGAGAACTCTCCACTGGTTTGCTCAGGGAAACACAAATCAGAGGCCCCAGAAGTCGTCTGATTGGCCTATTAGGGCCTCGACTGCACAGGGAGCTCAGAAGCAGAGCGGCATTAGAGCCACAGACGCAGATGTCGAAGACGGAGGGAAAATCTCAGTGTTTGTGTGTGTGTGTGTGTGTGTGTGTGTGTGTGTGTGTGTAGCTGTGCAGGAGAAAGCAGGGTGTCCCATGTGGAGCTCATTTTATCCCTTCACTTTGTGGATAATCTGGAGAGTGTAGAAGCATAATGCATCTGTCCATTTGTTTAGTTTACTGCCATATACACAAAGAATGCGACTCCGTCTGTCTCTTGATGCACAGGAACAAAGACAAATACACTGCCGCTCTTATAATCAGGGAATATATATATATATTAGATACAGAAAGAGGTTCTGTCAGTAAACATATCTATACACTCCATGTGTGCGTGCATGAGGAGAGTAATGCACTGGCTGGAACACGAACTTAGGCACGACAAAGGGAATGAATTCAATGAAAAATGCACTTCCTATCTTCCGTACAGTAGTGTGCATGCATAAAAGTGGTCAAAACTAATTATTCAAGATGCTATTTAATGTAGCCAGCAGTTACCTTCAAAGCGACACCAGTTTTCCAGGGTCATCTGTGCACAGTTTCTTAGATACTTGACAGGTACATCTTGAAAGCCTGGAGAAGCCTCTCAGAAGAATAAGAGTCTGGTAACTCACCATTTAGATTTTCAACCACTACAGAGGAAAAAAAAATACCTCTGCAAGCAATTGGATAGTCCTACAACCAATCGGAGACTTTTTATTGTAAACAAATTTAACTCCACTGCGCTCAGATGACGTTGTTGTGACTCCTCTGTCCATAACTATGTAAAGCCTCCTCTAACAATTTTGATTGGCCGGCTAGATCTCTGCTGGGGCTAGATTCAACCCTAGATCACTTTATCACATGGGGAAGGGTTAAATTTAATTATCCATTGAAAAGGAAAATGCACCAATCAGCCACAACATTATTACCAGAGGAGAAATGAAGAACGCTGAACATCTTGAGACAATACATGTTCTGCTGGGAAACCTCTGGAGCTGTCATTTGTGTGGATGTTACTTAGACATGTACCACCCACCTAGACCAGACCAGACACCCCCACCCCATAGCAATGACACTCCTTGATGGCAGGGATGCAACCTGACACAGGCACACACGCTTGGAACAACTCAAACAAACATGGAAAACGGTATTAGTACATCTTGAAGATCCAAGAATTGGCTTTTTAATATGTCTTCTAAGCAAATTCAATTTTCTCTTCCGCCTGCAGAATTTCTCTTAAAAACTGTCCCAACTTCTTGATGCTGAGGACGTTTGTCATTTCTTTCTTGCCATTTCAGTCGTAACAGCGGCCTCGACACGCAGACATCATGCATGGAATGAATTAGAATAAACGTTATATTCAATCTTGCATACACTGGTTGTGTCATCTGATCAGGGGTACGTAACCTCTGGCAGTCCGAGGTACAGAGCCAGCGCAATGTTTTGGTTGGAACGCTAAAACCCGACATCGTGCCATCGCCACATTGCAGAATATGTAATTAAGCGGCGTAGTGAGAGATAAGCATGGCTACGTCTACTTTCCGGTCATGTGCTAAACTGCAGGACACGAGCAGAATGTCAGACGATTAGAGCAGAAGCACTTAGAGGAGGTTGTTTTGCTGGATGTTTGAGGTTGGAAAAGCCTTCGGCATTAATGGAGAGCCTTCAGTTAACGTGAGGCCAGATTTTTAAGTGTCTGTGCGCGCAGTGATGTGTCTCCCCAAAGAGTTTAGGATAACGCTGGGTCTTTTCCTCCTCTTCCCAGCAGGACTCTGGAGGTTTAATGTGCCCTGCCTCGGGCTTGTTCCATCCGCCATAAGACCGAAACACACACACACACACACAAGGTAGTGATGCTACTCCAAACCACTGCTAACGCACTCACGTTTGGGAGTGTGCTGAGGAATAATTAAGGTGATTCTGCCTGAACGCATGGAGGTTTCTTTTCCTCCATCACCTCAGAGGTAGGATTTATGTGGAGTTTTAATATTGCCTTCTTTGTATGAAAACCGGAAAGACTTGTTGGTGGGTCCATGATTAGACTACTTAATGTTCGTACCCACACCTTCACAATTTACTTTTATGGAGGAGAAAATTTTCCAAATTGGAAATTATCTTTAAAACAAACTGGCAGCCAAAGAATGCCTCACTTTATCTGATTAATTTGTGAAAGCATGCAAGAAATGCAGCTTGTTGGAGGCAGAACACCAACCTTTCTGTGGCTGTGGCTCTAAATCTACAATAATTGGCCGTTAATCGCGCGCTCGGTTACCATCTTGCACAGCAAGGTATCATCCATCAGCCGTGTTGTGTGTTACTGCTATGCGTGTTGCCCATATTGTTGTCTTGTTTCACCTTGGATGAAGGGCTGCCTACCTCTTGTCTTCTTAAACCCAAACCCAAACCATCCCATAAAATGAGCTGGATGTCCCATGGTGTTTATATGCGATTCCATGACATCACATAGACCTTGCATGATAACTATGCTGTGTGTGTGTTTGTGAGTAAATGAGAAGCAAACTGCAGTTTAATCCAACGTGCTGAATTGTTTGAAAAGCTGCCAACAGGGATGTGAAAAGTGGGCAATGATCACAGCCAACAGCCAGTTTGGTGTGGCAACTATCCTTTGGCAAATTCAGTGATATTCTCTTTGGGCACTTGACTTAAAGGGGAACTATTTTTTTTTTTTTTTTTAAACCTGGACCTTATTTGTGCCATAAAATATGGATAATTTGCTACTGCTAGTTTTTTTTGCAACATGACTGAATATTTTTATGATTCTGAGGTTGTGGACGAACCATAGTAGAAGCAAATTACAGGTAAACAAGCTGACCGGCACTCAGACATGACATCATCTAGGTCAGAAGACATCCTCCAGGTAACTCCAGACTCAACGGGGAATAGCACTAGCATACGATAACAACATATTGGTGAAATGAATGAGTTTTACAGCAGATAATGCGTTATTTAGAGGCTGGGTTTCGGTGCCCCAGTCACTCTCACTACATGGATCTAACGGGAAGTAAGATTACCTGACTGCTACCTGAACTTTTGCTCTTTGACATATGAACGGTTACTGAGAGAATAAGATATTAATGAAAGGGCCAGAAAATGAAGACTCTTATTATTGGACACTTGTCCAACCGCATAGTACACTGGACTCTTTGTATTCTGTAAATGTGGATTGGATTCTTTTTATTTCTGAGTGTGTTGACGTGTTAAAGACTTTTCTTCCAAACTCTGATCTGATTTTGCACTGATAAATTTACGCCTTTCTCAATAAATGTGAGTGATAACGACTGTAAATGTCTCGTGCAGCATTAAGTGTGTGATACCCTTTTTGACCTGAATATGAGAGTGCAGAGCTGCCGCCGCTTCATGTTTACTCTCCCAGATTAACCAGTAAAATCAAACATTATGCTAGGATCATAAAGAAACAAGCCTCATGCGCTGTTTTCTTTTTGCTCTTGCCCAAATGACGTCCATTCCTCAGCATGTTCAAATTCCAATGCAGTGTAAACTCTGTATATTGTTTAAGCGTGCATGTCGTTTTTGGCAGGTTGGGGGGCATCTGTTTAAAATTATCCTAAATTACGTACTAATGGAGTTATCAACCTCACTTGTGGAACAAAAACTACATTTCACAGTGTTTGCACAAGAAGAAAAAATTGATCTAATAGATGTAGGTGTTGAGCTGTTCTACTTTCTATCTTTAATTCTATTTTGATCCCTTGATTCTTGAAAACTTAGAAAGTGACTACGAGTCAAATCCTGTTTCCGCAGTCGTGAGCAACTGTTTTGAAGTGCAGAGGTTGAATCTGTCAGCGGAGTTTGGGTGGAACTCGGCGTAAAAGTCTGTTTCTGTTCAAGGCACACTGAGCTACACCTCCGAACAAAATGTGTCCTTGTTGTGGTGTCACAACTGTGAATAAATACCAGACCTTTATTTACACTTGAGCCCGTGTCTGGCATTCAGTGGGTCGCCGTGGGTCATTCGCTAACCTACTGCCGCCATCACTAAAATACAGAGGGCTGTTTTTTTTTTTCTTTTTTCCAACACTCAAATTCCTGTGATGAAGGAGTGAGAGATTATATTTCACAACACAAACTGTCACAAGGCAGTGATCTATGATTTATGCCAGAGATGGAATGGTTCATGTAATCGAGACCAGAAGTTAATATGAAGTTAATTAAACTCTAATATTGCCAAAATGTGGTTTTAGTCTGAATTTACATTATGTCTGTAACTTTATAATCAGTGGCAGCTTTCTTCTTACTGGTTGCAGCTATGATGGATCCAGGAAAGAAAAAGTGGTGGTGTTACATCCTATCAAATGTTCAGATCAGCTGATTTATACACTTTACTTCAGCTGATGTGTAATTACTCAAATTTAATTCAAAATACATTTGATGCACTGGTTTTATTTCCAAGTTTGAAAGCAAACGCAAGACTTCGTCGTGTTTTTTTTTATGTGCGTGGAGGTGGCGAAGGGCAAGACTGTGTGGTGACCTTTTTACATACGAGGCGAACATCAGACACTTGTGTGACTGCAGAGCTGCTTGTACTTTGGTCTGAGTTGTAAAATATCCCCCGAGAGCCCTTCACAGTGTGAGTCTTCCAGCTTCAGTGTCGGTCAGGGTTCAAAGAGCGAGACCCTGCAGAAGGATCTGCCCTTCACACGTTTCCATGGGCATCCTGGATAAAACCGCCTGGAGTTTTAAGTACCCGGAACTGTTTGATTTTGTTTGATTTTCTGTGTAAGATATACAATATATATACAACATATATTTATGCTATTTCTTGTCAAGAGACAGATGAGAAGGTCAACATTAATATGTCGTTTAACGTAAGACGATGACTCTACAACCTGCACCTGGTTCATTCATCTTAGCAGATGGGAAAACAGGCTTTAATAACACTGAATGGAATACATATTTGTCTAATTTGTTTTTCAGTTTTAACATTTCAATAACATAAATACAGAACCCCCCCCACGTATTTGCACATGTCTCTAATGTGGATCTGGTTTATACCAGAGTCTGGCACAGTCATCTGTGTGTCCCACGGCCGCTCTGAAACCCCATACCGAGCCAATTAGTCCTGTACAATAGGTACATCAATTACGCCAAGCAGGCACAATCTATATGACTCTGGAGCTCTAATGAAATTAATTCCTCTTGGATGGGACGAATTCCTTCCCAAATGTCAGCACAGAAATGGAGTTATTGAAGTTAACAAGCTCATTAGTAGAAGCTCGGGACAATGTTCAGAGCGGTACGGGGGATTCGCAGTTGGCAGTCTAGTGGAAGATAAGTAAAGGGCCAGTTTTGTGGATTGTTTTTTTATCTAAGACAGCTGAATAGTTCTTATTCTAACTTGACACCAAACGGCACCATCTTTGCAAAGTTGTCGTTCTTTTAAAATTCATAGTTACACAGTTAAATCAAAGGGTGAAGCATCATTCCTCATTTTACATCCTTTATAAATCTGTCTATAAAGTCCATGGCACTCAGTCCTCGGCTCATTTGCTCATTTTCAGAGAAGAAAATCTTTAAATCAGAGTTATCTTTTCAAAAGAGACAGCTGGGAAGTGTAGTTCTTAGCAACGTTTTATTCCAGCAGGAGTTAATTGAGCATTCATCCACTGCTTTGTTTCTACAGGTTAATGCGCATTTCGTGTCTTTGCGCATTTACTACAAGATGCAGTGTATGCGGGGTTGACTCCAAACAAAACTACTGTGACTCTGTTCGTCATAATGAAAACCATGTCATGGTAGCGCAACAGTGTGGCTCCTGCATGTGTTTTAAATTGTAAGTCGTGCACATCAGTAAGCTTTGTCTGTCCTCGGCTGCAAAAATAATAATAAAAAAAAAATCTTGGATCGATTCGTTCCTTCGCCTTTTTTTTTTGTGTGTGTGATTCCTTGACAATAATAAAAAACACAAACGACCACCAGACCTATCCTTTTGTTCAAGCTGATCTAATATTTGTGTGGAGCTGGTCGATATTTTCTGTCCGCTCCTCACACCGAGGAGGTATCTTGTGACGCCTCAATAAATCCACCCCTCAAAGCATTTCTTTGCTGTTTTTGATTTTATTTTTTACAACAAGCTCCTTATTCTCTGATCGCATTTGACAGATGTCTGGACCTCGGTCTTTCATGAAACAGAGGAAGGAAAAGGGTGGAGCATTTTCCTTGCGAAGGGGTTACTGGGATTCAGGTGAGCCAGTAGGTTCAACAAGCTGTGTTTGATTTTCACACAAGATTTGTAACAAGAACCTGCTGGGGTGACGTTGAGCACAGGCCTGGGATCGGCTTACCTCTATCCCGAGCCTCTGACCTTACATGTGTGTGTCTTGTAATGGAGATTGTATAGCATTGGCATTTGGAGACATAAAGCCTTGATCATAGTAAGCCTCGATCCAGTCAGAGTTATTTACCATTTTGGATCCAGTTCATCATATTTAAGCTACGTTTTGTGTAATTTACAATGACAGGATATCTTCTACCAGACTTTAAAAATGTAATAATTTGCACCAGCAGGCCTAAATGGTTTCGTGGGCCTGTTTGAATCTGATCACGCCCCTGTGCGGTTTAACCAGCTGACTTGCTGCTCAGCTAAAAGGAGTCCAGGTGCAGGTTAAGAGGGGGCTTCAGGGGCTTAAATGTTTGTTTAGGAAAGCCGGTTCCTCGTTTGACACTGACCAAAAAACGATTTTCTGCTCCCCGTGCTATTCATTGTGAGATCTGGAAGATGTTAAGGCTCTTTAAAGGGTCAGCTCATCCAAATTACAAACCTTGCTGCGGGCAGTTTTCACTGGACTCCTCCGTCCAGAGAAAGTCGTGTTTCTGTTGGATGTATACAGGTAATAATTTACAGATTTTGTGCTCCAGAACTGAATTAACTTCTCATCCAGGTAGAAGGAAGGGACTAATCTTCCAAATTTTGTCCTCAACGAATCCTTTCAAAGCACTAAATGTTTCAAGATGCAGTGTATGCACTAAAAAAGAAATGCAGTTTTCTTAAACGCGTTTAAATTAAAAGGTTAATCAAACACGAGTCAATTAACATGCTTTTGCTCAACATTAGACACAGTTCCCTTCCAGTTTCAACCGTGTATTCTTCATGATATTCAGTTTTTGACAACAACAGAGATCTATAGAGCAGTGAAAAGTATTTGGATGGAGGCAAAATGCCATGCCTCTGGATCACATTGGAGTGAATTACAATTAAAAAAATCTGTTTTCATTTCTCTTGGGGTCTTTTCTCTATATATAATTTGGGTGCACCAGTGAATATTGTGCAGGATATACAACACTGTGGCACAACACATTACTGCACAGGCATGTAATCTAATTAAAGATTTGAAGTCGCTGCACCTCTCACCCAAAAAGCACATAATTGTCTTGTTTCCTAACTGAAAGAAAATCAAGTGAAAATGGCACCATTACCCAAATATCCTCTCTTTGTTGACTTCTGCAAAACACACACAGACCTTAATGACATGTTTAATTCTGAGCAAATAAACTACAAATGTGTTCTCAGTTCAAATGCTTTTCCCCTGCTCCTTTAAAACAAGAAACCTTATTGAATTTTGGAGGGAATGTGGGATTACAACACACGAATCAACATGTGGCATTTCGCACGCTACCCACAAATGTAATTCAATTCAACTCCTGAGTCTGTTTGTTGGGGTGGCAGCAGGAGCCTCAACAACAGATAGCCTATCTAAATCTGGCTGAAGTAAAAACCAGAAACATCTGCATTGCTACAATCCGCAAGAGCTAAAGTGGGCAAAATGTGTCTCTGTAATTTGGTTGAACGGATCCTGTTAGGAGTGAGTCCACAAGTCTTGCATTAAAGACTGGTGTGTTCGCTCATTTAAGCTTCTTTCACGGTGGAGAGAGGAAGCCGAGAGCCTGAGAAGAACCACGCTGCTGTCTGCAGGCCGGACTGTTGCTCACGGGGGTCTGAGAGCGGATAGGAGCCTGAGCTGCAGAGCCGGAGGAGGCAGATTTGGTTTCCCCCCAGGGTGTGCTGAGTGGAGGTCTGCTTCTCAGGGCAAACAATATTTCACCATGTGGCATGAACCTACAGACCTGGCCACAGGGTTTTACCACTCTTAATGATGGAAAATTAACGCTTCACTGAACTGAGCTAAATGCCCCTTACTGACATTTCCAAACTATTAACAGCAGCAGTCTAAAAACAGCAAGTTAAGGGATCACTCAGGATATATTTCTGTTGATTTGGGCGTAATGAGGAAAACCTGTCAGGACCCATTTTATTATGATTTCCATGGAGACCAAGAGATGAAATAAGGAGGGAAACTGTGCAGAAAACGACCAGTGATAAAGTGCTGTAAGCCATAATTAGAAATAAAAAAAATGTCCCTCAGTTGGAATTTGGTGTTTTCTTTGAGTAAATTTGTCCATAACGTTCACCTGATACGTGGAAACGAAGTGTGCACAATGAAGAAGAGGTCTTTACGCGCAATGCACAGACTCCTCCCAGACGTGCCTGCAAGAAAACCTCTTGTTACAATAGGAGCTGGCCACTGACAGACGCAGCATCCACACTGACTGATGCTCTGCGAAGCTTGAATGAGCGTCCTTGTTCACAATAAGTAACTTTTACGCACAAAGAAAATGAGAGCCTTTATTTGCACAGTGACCGTGCTGTGGGTGATAACGATTCCCTGCCTGGAGGCCATCCACGGACTGTACAACTTCGGCCAGCACGATTTATTCCACAAAAAGAACAACTGCAAGCCCATTCCTGCAAACCTCCAACTGTGCCACGATATAGAGTACACGAACATGCGCCTCCCGAACCTGCTCGGGCACGAAACCATGAGTGAAGTTCTGCAGCAAGCTTCGTCTTGGATCCCACTGGTCCAGAAGCAGTGTCACCCGGACACGAGAAAGTTCCTCTGCTCTCTTTTCGCACCGGTTTGTCTGGACGATTTGGACGAGCCCATACAGCCGTGCAGGTCCCTGTGTGAAAGCGTCAAGCGCGGCTGCGCGCCCGTGATGTCCGCGTTTGGCTTCCCCTGGCCGAAGATGTTGGACTGCGACCGCTTTCCACTCGACAATGACCTGTGCATTCCTCCAGCAGTCATAGAGAACTCGGTTCCAGTCACCAGAGAGGGTACGGTTCAATTCAGCTCTGTTTTAGAAGCAAAACCACCTTCCACGGGTAGCACAGTGGCAGGATAATTATACATTTTCTTACAACTCATGTGTGAGCAGGATGATTATAAATCTAGTGTAGCAGCTGGTGTGTCCTCTCAATTACTATGGGCATGTCAAATGAATAAGTCCATTCTGCAGACAGAAAATATTATTTTGTGTCTAATTATGAGAGATATTGTAACATTTACCCCGTCTACTTTCTGTTGTAGTGCCCAGGGTGTGTGATGCTTGCAAAGAAACGGATGAAAATGACAATGAAATTGTGGACAACCTGTGCAAGAATGACTTTGGTAAGTCTACAAACACAATTCATCAAAACAGTGTAGTTTCCAAGGTGTGGAGCATAGAGGTCATCAAATGAGGTCCCACTTTTACCTTCGCAATTTGTTCATTCAGTCCCCAAGACTTGTGGAGTGTTCAGCCATTCATTGTGTCCATTAGCTTTCATACGGGTGATGTGATGTGCATGCATTGTTTGTGGAGACTGACCTATTCATCATTCACTATTCTCCCTGTGTCTCCTCTAATCAATAAGCTCTGAAAATCAAAGTCAAGGAGATCTCCTACGTCGACGGTGACACCAGAATAGTGCCAGAGCACAAGAGCAAGACCATCTACACCATGAACGGCGTCACCGAGCGTGACCTGAGGAAGATGACCCTGTGGCTGAAGGACGGGCTGCAGTGCGTCTGCGAGGAGATGAACGACATCAACGCCGCCTACCTGGTCATGGGCCAGAAGATCGACGGCCACCTGGTCATCACCTCGCTGAAGCGCTGGCAGAAGGGACAGCGCGAGTTTAAGAGGATTTCACGCAGCATCCGCAAGATGCAGTGTTAGGAAGGGGGGACGAAAAAACCACAAAAAAAAACTGCATGTCAAGGTTAAAGGTCAAAGTTTAGTTGGACCTGTTCTCATTGTTTCTTTCCAGCTGACGCACAACTTGCAGTTCATGGTTCATACTGTATATTCTGCTCTACGGTGCAAAGAAGATGTTTCCCCAGCCTCAGAAGACACACAGCTTCCATTATCTTCCATTGTTTTGTTATTAAAGGCCCAGAATCTTTAAAAATGCATATGGAGATTAGGCAACATGACTTAAAACAATTTACATTAACAAAACTAGGAGAAAATACTATTTTAAAATCTCTGTTTTAGTGTAATTCACCCCATTGACTTGCATTCGTTTTGCACTGAACGTGCGCCCCCTGGTGGTCAATTTGGAAATGGCGTGTCTTCCTCTGGGGAACAGGTTTTGCTGTTGTCTCATTGGTTGCAGGTAATTGCACTCAGCTGGTGTCCAGAGTGCAGAGGAATAACAAATGTCATGGTTAGAGTGAAAACTAGCAGAGCTTTGAAAGCAGGATTAAAAATGAATGACTCCAATAACCATTTACAGATGTGCCCTACTCTTAGACCACGCAGAAAGGATGAGCTTATCAGAATTTAAGACATTTTTTATTTTATTTTCTCTTCTGGGAGCTAAATAAGGGTTAAAACCAGTATTATTTTTTTAGGAGGAAGCTGTATTACCAAACACTCACATTGTGAAAGTTGAAGTCCCTGACAACTTGTTGATTCAGCTCCAAAAACTCAAAAACTGACTCATTTTGCATGGTGCATATATGGCAAAAGCTGTGATACCCCCATGTGTGTGTGTGTGTGTGTGTGCGTGTGGTGTGATGTTCAAATAACATTTGTATTTTCCACCATTTTCCCTCAAGAAGAAAAAAATGAGAGATAGCTGGCTATATTCTCTAATATCCTTGGTTAACTTTTTGTAATAAGTAATTTTCTACCACCATATGAGAAAAAAACGAATATTTTTCTACTCCACACCTTCATATTTCATTTAAACTTTTATTTTGCGTCTTCAGTCTGTCTTGAGTAGCATGGATTGGGTTTGAGGTATGGGCGAATATCTGACTTTTGGTTTTGTAGCCTTTTCGATGAGCAGTAACTCGGTAAATAATCATGTGGTTGTGTGTATGTTCTCAATGTAAAGTTTTGTTTTGTGTTTTTTTTTTTTTTTGAAATATTACAGTGTAAATATCAAATACTGTCATTTATTCTTGTATAAAGTTTCCAGTGATTAAAAGCTGCCAACTACAAGTTTGGAACGGCTTCGTCCATTGTTTTGTGTGTGTGTGTGGCAGGAAAACGCATAAACGAGTAATTTTTAGGATTATTTTGATGTCAAAACTGTAAAACGTAAAATAAACCATTCTGTATTACCAGTTGAACATCGCCATCTAGTGGAGTTAACTGGTAAGATCACAAAGATACATAAATTCACATGCCCATAAACGTTTCTTCTTCTTTTTCAATCACCCAAATTAATCCACCTAAAAGATCTCAGGGTTCAAATTTTGTTGACAATAGTTTACACTGTCCAGATTAAGTACAACCCTGAATTCCAGAAAAATTGACAATATGTTAATTACAGCAGAACATAGATAACATAACAAATGTTCAAACTGGGACATTCATCCACTTAATGAGCTCATTTCTTATTTGACGCCTGCTACAGGTCCAAAAAAAAGTTGAGACGGGGCTAACAAACAATTGAAAAAGCAAGAAAGTTGAAAAAGATTCATCTGGTATCGGGTCTGTAACATAATTAGATATAAAAGGGATGTCTTAGAGAGGCAGAGTCTCTCTAATCTGTGAAAGAGTGCCTAAAAATATTGTGGAATACTTCAAAAACAATGTTCCTCAACGTCACATAGCAAAGGCTTAGCGACTCTCACCATCTACAGTGCATAACATAATCAAAAGGTTCAGAGAAACTGGAGATGTCTCTGTGCGTAAGGAACAAGGCCGAAGATGTGTATTGGATACAAGTGGTCTTCGGGCCCTCAGACGACCCTGCATCACTCATCGGTATGATTGTGTCACTGACATTACTAAATGGGCCCAGGAATACTTCCAGAAACCGCTGACTGTTCACACAATCCACCGTGCCACCTGCAGATGCCAACTAAAGCTCTATCATGCCAAAAAGAAGCCATATGTGAACGTGGTCCAGAAGCTATGCCGTGTCCTGCGGCCCAAGACTCATTTGAAATGGACTGTTTCAAAGTGGGAAAGTGTCCTATGGTCAGACAAGTCCAAACAGACCTTCCAGCGTGTTTTCAGCGCTCAGTTCAAAAGACAGCATCTCTGATGGTATGAGGCTCCAGGCTCAGAACTATAAATGCTGAAAGGCATATTTTTAGATTTTAGAACAACATAAGCTCTCCTCCAGACGACGTCTATTTCAGGGAAGGCCTTGTGTATTTCAGCAGGACAATGTAAAACCACATACTGCAGCTATTACAACTGCATGGCTTGGTCAGAGAACGGTCAGGGTGCTGAACTGGGCTCCCTGCAGTCCAGATCTCTCACCAATAGAGAACATTTGGTGCTTTATTAAACAAAAGATACGAAGTCAGACAAACTCTGAAGAAGCTGGAAACCTATATCAGGCAAGGATGGGACTGAATTCCTACATCAAAACTCCAGAAATCCACAAATTCGATGCCCAGATGTCTTCATACTGTTTTGAAAAAGAAGAAAAGATGCTACACTGTAGTAATCGTCCACGTCCTGACTGTTTTTGAGACGTATAGCAAGCATCAAATTTGAAATTTGCTCACATTTTATGCATAAAATTGTAATACTTCTCAGTTCAAACATTTGTTATTTATGTTCTGTCGTGAATAAAACATCGTCCCAGTCTTTTAGTTTTCATTTTGTTCATATTTAAAGGACGTCCCAACTTTTCTGGAATTCAGGTTGTACGATGGCACATATAAAACCACAAACTAAAACTAGTACTACTTTATATTTAAACACTCAGATATATTTAAATGATTATTAGTAGACGTTCTGACATTTGCATATGAGGCTTCCTCCCTCCTGCTGATTGTCAGGAAGTCCCAGACATTTCAACTGTCACATGAGCCTCTGAAGGAGTCAGTCACATGAGTTAAGGTGTGAAATCATGTGAAACCAAACCAGAAGAGGTGTTAGGAGGGAGCTGTAAAAGGGATTTTGCCTGAAATGTTGTTTACCTATTCAGAATGTCCATAAGGGAAGCGATATCATTCAGATATTCGTTTTAAATGGTAGCCAGAAAACATTTGGACCCACACAGGTTTCTTCAGAGTCCACACCTTGACTTGTGCTCTCCTGTCAGCTGTCACCTGACTCCCATGTGATCTCCGTGACTCACCTCCTCAGCCCTCATGTGTCATTGCTTTGATTGACCTAGAAATACCTGGGACTCCCCACCGGCCAGTAGACCCGATGTAGCCTCATGAATGAGTGCCAGAGACTCTTCTGCTCCACTCCTACAGTCTAGACACCAGTTTCATTCTGACCCGATAGCATTTACAAGTTGTAGTCCGGCAACAACAAAGGAGCGCAGCATGAGTTTTGCCATTACACCATAATTAACAAAATTACCCTGCATGTGTGAATTCCTACTTGTGTAGGAAACAAATGCACATACGTAAATATGTAAGGGCCTGAAAGTTTGGTTAGATCAAATACTAGGTATCGTTTTGATGTACTTTCATCAATTTCATATATTTTGTATTTAACAATAAAAGTATTAGCATTATCTAAAATAAAGGGAGAAAACATTAGCAAGAACCAAGCGCCTGAATGCCTCTTCCGCCACTGTACTTCTGTATAATAAAATGCAGAATCAGAAGTCTGACACAAGTGACCCAGTTATAGTTCAATGTGAAATGATCACAGTAATCATTATTTGAATTAGTTAATTAATTAACCAGTGACTTTAACGTGAGCCCCACTGAATGATATATACATTGGTGCCTGTTTCCCTATGTGTCAATAATGTAAATAGTATCACAGGTATCTACAGTGACATACGGTGCAAGTGCACCTCCGTGGGGTCACAGTTAAAGATGCTGTGCCCCATCCCAGTGTCCCCACACAGCATAATGCAATCATACTACAGCCCCACTGGTTACTGGTGTCGCCATAACTGCGCAATTCGGGCCGTTTGACAGAAAAATTAAATTACATCACGTCCAAAAGAGGAGAACTGCGTTTAAGATGCATTTAAAGTTGTCGGAAAAAATAAATAAAAGCGAACAGAGGGAATGGAGTGTATGGGGAATTTGCTATGACACCCTGTATGTGACGTTTAAGGTGGGGGGAAGATGGCATGTGTAGAAACCTTGAAAACTACCGCTGGGAAAATAGGTGTTTTTGATTATTGTGTGTCATTCCTTGCATTATACTAGCTAATCCCCCTTTTTTTGTTGTAAAAGAATCATAATAATAATAATAAAGGAATACGCTTTGTTTGCTTTGTAAAAACCGCACCTCTCGCTAGGGGTGCTGTAGTTTACGACGGCATTGAACGCAGCAATCGGCTTGTCGCTTTCAGTCGTCGCAGAGACTTCGATTAAAACTTTCTTTTTTTTTCTTGAACGTACACTTGAGATATGTGTTTCACCAGTTTTGTGCCAACATACTATAAGCACGACCCTTCCCTCCTTAATGGCCGCTCAGTAGTGCACCTTTGAAAGCAGGCAGGGCTCCGTTTTGACGAAGCTCGAAAAAGTCCGCGGGGAAGTTCCCTAGGAAATCCCCCAAGACTGTTCGGGGATATTATTCTGATGCGCCAAATCTCCGACACAATTGACCTCCTCTGTGTGTTTGTGAAGACGCAGGGTTGGAGGCAGAGGCGTCAAATCTTGGATTAATAAAAACAGAGACGATCCGTCTTTCAAACCAACGAGAAGATGGACAGCGTCAGTATAAACGCGGACGACGACGCGCTGAAGGACAAAATGCGGAGCTACAGCGTCCTGAATACTCTGTACCATGAGACGCAACAGGAAATCGACCTCATGAAGAAACAAATCTGCCTAAAGGACAACATCATTGCCGATTTAAAGACCAGGCTGGGCAGATACGAGAGGGTCTACATGACGGTGGGCGACGGCGAGTCTGTGGTCGTCGGCCCGTCCACCTCTTTAGTGGAGAACTTGCTCAAGGAGATATGCAAACTAAAACAGAAGAGGAGCGATATGGAGTTCAAGGCAACCCGACAAGCAGAGGTAAAAAATCTGCTGCAGATGTGCACCACAGCTGTCACACTGCAGGGTGAAAGTTAGTCTGTGCTGTCTGGTTATCGCAAGTGTTTTTTAAAACAAGGAACAACGAGATTTAAATAAAGCAATATGTCTATATGAAAGTTCTCAGTTATCCAGGTTATGGTATATAAAATATTTAAATAAAGCAGTTTAATAATTAAAAGCTTGTTGTCAGTGTTTGTTGTGTTAATTTGATTAGTCTGTTTTGTACTTATGTTCAGGGGCACATCAAGAGACTCAAATGATGACAAAAGATTTATTTTATTTGTTGTGCAAACCTCACATATAAAATCCACTATGTGGTTGCACGTTACAAATTGTCGTGGCCACGCTATATATATATTTACCCTCCACCTCGTCTTGCTCCCAGGAGATCCAGAGGCTGAATCTGCAGCTCCGAGAGAAGGAGCTGGAGCTGGAGAGCGTCAGGTGTCAGCCTGAGCACGAGAAGGACCAGGAGATCCACAGGCTGCGGGCGACCCTGGAGGAGAAGGAGCGGACCGAGGCCACCAAGGCCGTCCTCTGCACGTCCCTGGCCGAGGAGGCCGATCAGCTGCGCAGTCAGCTCGGCATGACGGTGAAGGTGTGCCAGGAGCTGCTGGCCAGGCTGGAGAGAGGGAAGAAGGGGGGAGAAGACATGGAGGAAGTGGCCCACCAGCAAGCGGCTAAGGAGGTGTGTGTGACGCCTTTGGTGTGATTGCACAACTTGTGTTGACATTTCTCTTTAAATGCCAGTTGGTGCAATCTTTTCTATTCTGACACCTCTTACACAATTTTCTACAGACGTCAGAGTCCAGTGACAACAGCGCTGTTAATGCCCAAATCCGTCAGCTCCAGGAGGAGAATCAGCAGCTGAAGCAGCGTGTGGCATATGTGAGTATTCACTGGCAATACTTTAAAGCACAGTTCAGTATGAATGTGCTTAGGCTGGGCATGATCTGAACAGTGTGATGGAAAGGGCTAACTGTTTGTTTTAATTGCTCCTTTTAGGTACAAGGTCTGAACACTCAGTGGCAGAAGTATGACTCAAGCAGGGAGGACTACATCAGAGGTTTATATCAGAGGCTCAAGGAGTCCACTGGGCAGGGCTTGATGCCGGCGATGGGCTCTATCAACACCGGGTTGCTTCATCAGGAAATTTCCAGGCTCAACATCTTACTTAAAGAGAAAATGAGTGATTGCTCAAGGCTTGAGAGAAAACTGGAAGATACAAGGAGACTAAACCAAGAGCGAATCCAGACACTGGAGCAGCAGGTTGGTGCTGCATCATTATCCTGGTGGCTCTCTCTGAATTCTGCATGTATAAGCTCTGTCAGTGTTCAGCTTCTGTGAACAGAAAAAGAATAAGGGTTCTTTGCTTTCCTTCCCAAGGTTCTCATCTACACAGATGACTTTAAGTCAGAGCGAGCCGACAGAGAGCGAGCACAGGGCCAGATTGATGATCTGAATCAGCAGCTCTCTCAGTTAAAGCAGCAGCTACGCAAACAGGTGAGATGGCAGCCCTTCAATTGTGTGCATGAGTGTCACTTCCTGTTATCATCAGCACCTTCCCGGTTGAGCAGTCTTGACAGTGTATGCATCTCGGTCTTTTCAGCAGGGAGCAAGCAGAGAGAGCAGAGACGTGGTTCCACTGTGTCGCGTGCACATAGGACACAGGATCTCCTCAAGGCGAAATAAGGACTCCCCAGAGCCTCTATTGAGGGCCACGGCTGAGCGTCAGCAGCAGCCTGCAGCAGCAGCATCAGCAGCATCAGCGGCAGCAGCGGCGGCGGCAGCACCCAACTCTGCCTGGAACGAAGACCCAGGCCGGTCAGAGTTACAGTGCCCACGATGCTACGCTAGGTTCAACGACGCAGAAGCTGCAGAATACCTGAATCATTGTGAAGAGTGTGCCCGACTGTAAACGGAAATACACTCATTTGGAAATAACAGTTATCTCTTACTGACAGTAACTGAACACTGAAGACCAGCACTACACTGCAGAAAATAACCTGGGTGGAGATTCCAGTTCGGAGACTCTTGACTACAAATGAAACAACTGACTTTACACAGTGAAGCAAAAGTGTACCCAAAGTTCCCGTGCCCCAAGAGAAATTAGCTCATCAAGCCTTTTTCAAAGTCTGCGTAGTTTCGCTGTCAACTTCTGAGAGTTCCCGCACCGGCGGGAGATTATCGAAGTGGAGAGGAGGATGCTAATACGATGTATCAAATATACCTCAGTGTGTCAAATTACAAACTTGTTGCACTTTCTTGACGTTTAGACAAAAACTAATCCTAGGATCGTACGATGCATAAGCTTCTTGTTTTGGATCTAGTACATAATGTGGTGCTATTGTTCGTTGTTTTTTTTGTTTTTGTTTTTTGATTGAACGTTTATTCTGTAAAATATATATATATATATATATATATATATATTCCTATTGACAGATTTAAAAATATTACTATATTGATATTTATTCTCTTCGTATGTCTAACTGGAAAAGACAAAGAATTTTAGTGCAATGTTTTGTTGCCTTTTTTCCATCGAAGCCATACATATATATATATTTTTGTAAACCTTTGGGATCAACAATGTTGAATACAACAATGGAAAAACGTCTGTGATCCCATGAGCAGTGTATGTATGTAAGGACTGTATCCTTACTGACGATATGCTTATTTTTGGAGATGTGCCATAGACCTGGAGGTGGCGCATTTATTTTTGTAATAAAAAAAACTGTTTACCCACACTTTATCTTGGGCTGATTTATACAACTTGAAACACGGCTCATTATCGCGCGGTGTATTTTAATTCTTGAGACAGTCTGCAGCCTCGAGCTGGAGCCGCAGATCACAGCCTAACCACGAAAATGTTGGCACTGCTTAAGCTGTGTGCATGTCTCTTTAGCGTGTCACGTGTGTGTGTATGTGTGCGTGTTTGCGCATGGTGGAAAACCCCTTCCCAGTGTTGCCTGAATGGGCACGCTGTACTTGTGACAGCCAGATTCCCAGCTGTTGTGTAGCTGAAGCAAACACTGCAGGGATACTGAGGGGACCGGCGGAGACCGTGGCTCAAGTTACACCCAAACCCCAAACAACTGCCTGTGGATCAGTTAATGACTAAAACAACACGCAGGCTGTCGCTGTGAAGTATCACTTTGACACAAACAGTGGTATTCAGTGAATCAGTTGTCATGGGTTTGATGCACTAAGCGCAGGAAGCTGGACATCCCCTGCTCAAAAAGGAAGTAGGCAGTTGCAAAGCATAAAAAAGATAACTGTGGTATTTTTGTGCAAGTGAAAACATACCTACTCTGGCTGCATTGTTCTGTGATCAGATAAAAGCACATTTAAAGACACACAAGAAGCTTTGATCAAACATACATTCTTCTTACAACTTTGAAGCTGAATATATAGATAAAAACAACTCTTGTTCTGTTCAGTGATTTCTTTCTCTCTGTTTTTTTTTTTTTTTTTTTAATGCTAATGCTAAACCATCAGCAGC
Organism: Planiliza haematocheilus; assembly: GCA_005024645.1. Lineage (NCBI taxonomy): Eukaryota > Metazoa > Chordata > Actinopteri > Mugiliformes > Mugilidae > Planiliza > Planiliza haematocheilus. The sequence goes on along the minus strand of SRSE01001280.1, from coordinate 2,096,776 downwards.
TCACTTTGGCGCATGTCTACCAAATTGGCAGCTATACGCCTGGAGTTAATTTTTCCTTGGCTAGCCTATGACATAAAATGATAACACACACAACACAACATTTTCTTATTACTTAAACATTAAATTGAAATTTAGTAATAGGTTTACAGTTAGTTGTCCAGCATGTTTGTAGACTGAGAGCAGCTGCAAACAAAGCAGTTAGCTTAGCGTAGCACAAAGATCGGCATCCTGTTTTTATGAAGTCACAAAGATATAGTCTGTGTAACAGTTTTTCCACTCAGGTTTGCGTATAGATCAACCACACAACATACAACTTCCTTCAAATATGGTGCTTTTTGTAAAAACAGCACAGCTAGTGGTTTAGCTAGCATACCAGCTGCTAGCAGCTACATGAGTAGTATTAATGTTCCCATCTAGAAATTCAATAAATGTATTTCTAATCACTGTTTTTTTTTTTTTTTTTTTTTTTACCACTATGGACTTATTTAAGAAAATGAAGATGAAAAGAACGTCAGATTTTATAGTTTTGGTACATCCCCCAAGTGCTCAAATGACACCAGGCAGCATCACATGCTAACTTACTCATCGGCTAACTGGGGAAGATGAATCCGTTTCCAATACATTTATTTCATTTACATAACACAGGCTGGCTGCAGTTCAGGTGCCTACAGAATGACTGGTTCCAAATTTGGCTTTAAAGGGCAACTTCAGCCGCTCGTTTGTAAGCCAGCCACATGCAGACTAGCAGAAATACACACAGACCCTAAAAAGGCCACGAGCTGAGCGCTGGGGATTCTCCCCCACCGCCAGCACACACCTACGCTTTTACAACAGGGTCTATAAGTGACTGAACTTCCACACACACACACACACACACACACACAAATGCTCCACCCACCAATCTGAGAGTGGAAAAAAATAGGTCACAAGTCCCCACCTGAGTCTTTGGGAACTTTTCTAAGAAATGAAGACTTAATAAGAAAGGCTACACGGCGGTAGATCAGTTCCTGTTGGAGACAGGTTTCAAAGCACCAGGATGTGCTGATGTAGCCGTCATATACTTTAACAGATAGGGAAAACTTCAGCCTGACACTTATCCAGGAAATACGGAATGGATAGATACGACCTTTAATCTTCTGTGTATCCTAAAAGAATGGGACTTTCCCGCCATTGAGTGGGAATTCCCAAAAAAGCAGACACATTTATTTGAAATTGAGCGCTGTATATTTGCCTAGATTGTTTTAATGTTATGTTTATTGGTTGAGGCAATTGTACTAAAGCTGACTCCTTTTTTTTTCTTTCCCCCCTCAAGTCTTCTTGGTAAGTCCATAGTTTCGGCCATCAAAAAACAGCATTGTGGCAGCCTGAACCAATAAGGATCGGGAGATTCCCTCCTTAGAAGTGTATGCGATCCTTAAGCGCCCGAGGCAGTTAACAATGAAAAGAACAGCGTTCTGATTACAAGCTACAGCACAAGGCGACTCAGATCCCTTCTAATAAACCCACTGACGCTCTCCCTTGTCATTGTCAGACTGCTCTGAGTGCATCGTTTTGTTTTCCTTCATCCACCGAGTCAGTTTTTACAAGGTCAATTAATGAAACGTTTGGAAAAAAAAAAAAACAACACATTGGAAATTTATTTTAATTGTCTTTTATAGACCACAAAAATCTATTATTAACCTGCTGGGAATGTTTGACTTTATCTGCTCTCTATCTCTGTTTCTATCAAACAGACACAAATCTGCACCATTTTCATGTTTTATTTAGATCACGGCCTACGTCTGGGTCTCTCATTTTTCTGGGTGTTTTTGGCTCGTCTACATTTGCGTACTTTTGTGGGGCATTTGCCTAAATGTGGTAGATCCGATCTTACATCACTGGTGACTGAGAGCTTAGCAAGCGAGCACTACAAACAGCCAGACGCTCATTCATACCTGAAATAATTTATGAGTCACATCTGGTGGCTCCCACAAAACAAAACCTTTTGTCTTTTCTTGTATGAAGCGCACGTACCGCAGTGCTCTCATTCATCGCAGGTTCGTAGTAAAAAATCTCTCAGTTTTAAGACGCCTCTGGAAAAACGTAAAGAGGAAGCTGGCGTGGTGAACATAGCTGTAGCTCCCTTCCTCTTCCACATTATCCATTTGTCTCTAAATATAAACTATGAGCTTACTGTGATTTGACTGTACAACATTTCACTATTGTTATAAGTCAGAAGCTGTTTAAATCCTAGTTCTCTAGTAAGCTATGCAGTACTTCTCCTTAACCCTTTGTCTATGCGCAAATAGATGTCTTTTTTTTAAAAAAAAGAAAAAAGAACCGCAATATGAAACTTGACATCAGTTCCTTTGTCTTCTGTAACCCGTCAGAGATACACACAAAGGTGAGCTAATTTTAGATGTATCTGTCAGAAATGGAAATTTAGTGGTCATTAAAATGGCTAACAAAAAGTTTACAAAATGTCAAGTGTTCCTCTTTGGCTCAAAACAAACTGGTGGAATAAAATACCACACATGATAAAAAAAAGAAATACCCCAAAAGAGGCTTTTACCTATGCTGAATGGCACCGTGTCCTGTGAGTGGTGCTCACTGATAGATGTGTGTTAATTCATCTACATCTAGATAGCCAGAGCATGACCTCATTTCAAGCTCGCTTTAACCCGAGGGAATGTACTTGATTTCATAACAGCCTCGAATCAATTCCATGATGAGCATATGTGTGTGTAAGGAGACGCTTCAGGCAGCCTGGCGGCAGGCGGCTGCCTTTACTTTAACATGCTTCAGAACTGAAACTGAACCTGGGATCTTCTTGACTCGCCTACAAAGCATCTTTAGATCGATTATGACTGTTGGTTTGTGGATTTCCCAAAAGGAACTCGTATATGGGGGTGTGACTCACCCCGCAACCATGCAAGTAGGTGCGTACAAGCAGAGGAGCAACAACTGGTAAAATTCCTGCCACCATACAAGAAGCACATACGATTTACCAGTCCCATAAATGCAAATGGTCAATAAGTTGGCTGAACATTGTGAGAAATGTGTGTATTTGCATCCTTGTTAGTGGGATGAGCCGACTGATATGCCTCCCATTTGTCCATAAAATATGAAGCTATATTAGCTTAGCACAATTACTAAAAACACCAGGAAACAGAACACGTCCCTGCTTAAATAAATAAATAAATAAAATAATGGGTTAATTTCTAAGTTTTACTTTCTAACATCACTTCACGACAAGTCACGGACATACACCGATTCCTAATATTGTGTAGTTCTCCCTTGTGCCTCCAAAATAGTTGTGACTTGTCAGAGAATGGACATGGGCCTTCTGAGGGTGTCCTGCAACACAATGTTGTTAGTCGGGGCCTTTGGGTCCTATGGGTTGAGGGGAGGGACCTCTGTGGATCATCCCACAGACACGTGATCAGTTTGAGACCTTGTGAATTTGGAGGCCAGGTCAACACCTTGTGCTGTTCTTTGTGTTTTTTGAGTGGTTCCTAAACCATTTGCATTAGGCTGCATCCTGCTGGGGATGGCTGCTGCCATAAAGGAGTGTCATTGCTGTGGGGTGGGGGTGCCTGGTCTGGTCTAGATGGGTGGTACATATCTAAGTAACATCTACATGAATGTGAGGTCCAAAAGTTTCCTAGCAGAACATTGTGTTGTCACAAGATGGTCAGTGTCATTTACTTCTCCTTTCAGTGGTTATAATGTTGAGGCTGATAGGTAGGTGTGTGTGGGTGTGTGTGGGTGTGTATATATATATATATATATATATATAAAGCTGCAATTAGCATCAGTAAGATACCTGTGTGGCTCTGACTAACTGTTAGTAAATCACCCTATTAACACATTTCCTGTGGTTAATCCACTGAAAACAAAAAAGCAGGTCAAAACAAGATTATGTTTCAGGAGCAGAAATGCCGGTTTGGTTTGTTAGACGGAGCCGGACTGTCTGTTGACCGTTGCCTTAAATTCCATGGTAAGATCTGATAGAGGTGCTGAACTGTCTGCGAGAGAGCGGATAAGAGCACTTCACAGAAATGCTGAGTCTCTTTTTAAATGTGAAGTGTTTGACATTTGCTTCTGCGTGTATGGAATAAGATTAGACACAAGACACATAATCCTGCCATACTACTGTATTCCATCTTTCAAAAAAGAAAGACAAGATTTAATATTACTTAACAATATGTTAAAAGTAGCCAGTTTGGCTTCAGTGTTAATACAATATACACTCTATAACAGATTGATAGTGTGAGTATTGTTCTTTTTCAATTTCATTCTGAAAGTATCCTGATACAAGCTGGCTACAGGTCAAAAATAAAGAAAACAAAACTGTAACTGGTACACTTTTACTCAACAGTTTGTTAAACAGAACTTAAAAACCAAAAAAAGAACATTGTCAAGTATTAACGCCTTCCTCCTTTCTGTGAACTAGGGTGGAGTTGGGAGCAGGGGTGGGGGTGCGGAGTGGTGGGGGGGAGTGGAGACCAGCTAACCAAGCCCATTTCCTTGTCAATCATGTGGATGAGATGCCGTGCTAGGAACGGGAAACAATGGGATAAGTAAGCCACAATATCTCAAATACAGCTTTTAATTCATTACATTTCTCTCTCTCTTTTTTTTTAAATAGAAGTTTCCATTGTGTTTTTTTTTCTCATTTTCTTTTTTTTTGGAAGGAAACCATCCAAACATAGTAAGCATCTTTTTTTTTTTTTACTACAGGTAAGCCAATATAAGAAAATAATTTAATAATTTCAGACCATGGCTTTTTCAGTCAAGAGATATGTCCAACTCAGACTAAAAGCACACAAGCACGCGAGGAAAATTAACCAGATGTAGCAACTCATGATTCTTCTTGTGTCATTTAATTTCACTTTTGTTTTTAGTTCTGCAGGTGGGACAGTCCAGATGGATCTTAATGTTGGTACCACACAGTGACGAGAACAAAGCAAGGCAGCGTGGGTGTGATTTGGGCACAGCAGGAGGACAAGAGTTGGGTTGGAGGTGAAGGGATAGGGGCGGTGGGTTTGTATAGCTGTTAAGGTACTGATTGTGTCCTGACAGTCACTCACTAACACCCTCAGTGTGCAGCAAACGTGGCTTTCTTCAGACTAAAGTTTGACCAGTTGATGGAAAGCCGCTGGCGGGTCTGTCGGGCGGAGTCCAAGCAAAACCTGAAAGAGAGAAAACGCAGAAATGAAACCCCCACAGGACGTTTGAGATACTCGGTGGCAGACGGTTTTATTTTTTTGCCTTTTCTCTTTCCCAAATTTTCAAATTGACATGCATACCTTTTGAAATATTCAACCTCCCGCTCCGTCTCATCCATTTCCGTGCTATCCAGGTCGATGTCTTTGGGCAAGAATACGTCATCTAAGAAGAAAAAAGATAAATGAAATGCACCGAATTACAGCTTCCACTGTTGTAATTCACAGAATCTCAAACGTTCATCATCGATAGGAATCTATTTATGCAATCACTGCTGTGGACATCATTTCCTAAACCTGGACCAAAAAAAAAACCTCAATGTGCCAGTATTTGTGACCAAGTAAAGCTGCTTTACAAAACTCCCCTTCTAACTTGTCTGAGGCAGTTCATATGAATGATGTGTGTTGTGGTTATACCACAGAATACCCAGGAGATGATGAGGAAGTAAATACCATGTTGGTCAGTTTAGCCGCCCCCCCATCCCCCCACAGTATTCTGTTTAGGAAGCAGTTATTAGTTCCTTCACATAGTACGATGCATGAGGCCCAGTATGGAGCCTCCTTGGCGGTTTAACACGTCAGCCACATTAAGATATGACACCAACCTATTAAGCTGTTCATCTTGTCCCCCTTCTTCTTCTTGCTCTTCTTGGTCTTGCCTTTGGGCTGTGGGGACTCTGCACTGGGAGCTTTGCCATTCTGCTGGGTCTGCTCACACTGGGAAGTTGGAGGGGGAGACGGGGACGGGTTTGACACAGGGGGACTTCTCCTGCCTTCCTTTATTTGGGTAATGGGCTGCTGTTGCTGCTGCTGCTGCTGCCTTTTGCCGCTGGCACTTCTGTTGTTACACCTTTCCTCCCGCTGTGGTTCAGTGGTTGGCAGAGAAGCGAGGGCCTCGGCGGGCCTGACTCGCATTGCTTTGGTGTCTGTTGTAGTGATGGGTGAGGTGCCATTGGAGAGCTTTGCAGTCACATCAGAGCTCTTAGGTAACTCTGGGCCTCTCTTTACAGTAGCCTCACAAGTGGACACCTTGGCAGACTGCTTGGTCTTAACTTTACTGCTGACCTCAAGTGGGGATGTCGAGGTGCCATTGTGGAGGTTGGCTGGAGAGTTGGGGATGTTGGTCTCAGTAGAAAACCCCTTTTCAGTGGTGCGTTTAGGGCTGTGCTGTAAATTGGGCCGGGGTACCGGGTCAAACCTGGCTTCCTTCTGGTCAGGGAGGCGGATGAGTGTTTGAAGCAGCTGCGACTTTCCGTTCTGAAGGTTATCTAGGACGTTCTGGGCTGTCTGTTTGAGGGGCTGTGGGTTGTTTTGAGGGGGAGCTGTATTTTCCTTTGCTTTCTCTTTCTTTTTCTTTTTGGCGGCGCGGTGTTGCTGCAGCTCCTGCAGCCGAAGCAGCTCTTTTTTAAGTGCCGCCTCTTCCTCTTCCTGCCGCTGTCGCCGCTGCTGCTCCTCCAGCACCTGTTGCTCCTCCCTTTCACGGGCCTCTGCCTCCAGACGGGCCTTTTCCTCCATCTGAAACACAGCCATGACATACACTGTCTCTCTGTTTTTGAAAAAGAGCCCGACATTTTGTACTGGCAAACATCTTGTATTTCAAACACTTTACGCTGGATGGAAATACGCAAAGTGACAAAGGGCATCTGAATGCAGGGAGGAAACGTTTACCTTCTTTTGTTTGTGCCTGGCTCGTTTGGCTGCCTTAGAACTGGATGCAGGTTTACTGTCCACGCTGTTGATGAACTGCAACAGGTCCTCCACCCGCCTGTGGTCCTCCACCCCTCCATCTCTTTCTATCACCGGCTGCTGCTCCTCACGCTTCGGCTGCTCCTCTTTGCGCTTCGTAAGACGCAAGCGAAGCTTCTCTCGCATTTCTGCATAGTTTCGACTGGTAGGAGCAGCTGGGGGCTGTGAAGAAAACAGATTATTTTTTTTTTATCATATGCAGACAATCAGCAACAAAGGGGACGCTTTGAAAGGAAATTCTAGGGAAAAGGGTGAAAAACCGTGTGAGTAATAAAGGTATGTGTCTCACCCCGCCATGCCCAAAGAATTCGCAGTAGCAGCAGTCACAGTACTTTCCTTCTTTCTGGTTGGTGGAAGTGGAGGTGGAGGAGCTATGCTCAGAGCAGCTGTCCTCGTCCTGGCTCTCCTCTCCATCATATGGTGGCTCGTATGCCCCGTTCCCCTCACAGCGGTGGCCTTCACAGTCAGGATCACTGAAAAGGACAATGTGTAAAAACAGCCCCTATGAATTCACGTCTTAAATTTAGAGCTCTCCTATTATAAAGGTCTGTGTTAGCCGACTCACCTGCAGACGCTGGGTGGGGCACTGATGGGGCCATCCAGTGAGGAGGCGGGAGGTTCTGCAGGTGGTAGGCACAGAGCCTGGTGGGACTCCACAAACTCTGGGGCCGGTGTGGCCATCTTTGGAAAGGGCTGTGATCCCATTATGGGGAGGTGCGCGGTGGGGGCTGGGGGCAGGGCGGGGCCCGAAAGCGGAGGGAGTGAGGTCAGTCCCGTGGAGCCATTTCTAGTTGTAACTGGAGTGGGTTGCCTGTGGTCCTCTTTGCCTAGATTGTGAAATACATCATCTAGAGGAGACAAAGACACAGACAGTTAGGACTATTTACGTCATCTTAGGTAAAAAAAACAAAACAAGTGTGTTAGGACACATGGTAACGTACAGCGCCTCAGGAGAATTAAACATGCAGCAAGTAGGCCTCGTTGTTGAAAAGAAACACTTGTTTTATTGGCTAGTGGAAAAAGGGGAACTAGTTCTTTTTATGAACGTTCGTAGGCTGCGTAACGATTAACAGTTGCCATGCACAACAAGCTGTTTCAGTACTTCTGGTACTGGAAGTAAAAGTTTCACTAATTCTTGACCACATGACTCTCAGTCTGAGCATGAATTAGACTTTATATAATGTTGAAAGCTGGACTTTAGATCAAGAACTGGAGTAATGACAGATGTATGTTTATCTTGCTGTTCTCTTTCTCTGTCTGTACCCGGCTGGCCTTAGGCAGATGGGTCCCTCCATATGAGCTGGGTTCTGCTCAAGGTTTCCTCCTGTTAAAAGGGAGTTTTTCCTTGCCACCGTCGCCTTCAGGCTTGCTCTGGGGGTTTCAGGCCGGGTCTTGTAAAGCGTCTTGAGACGATTTGTATTGTTATTGACGCTATATAAATAAAACTGAATTGAATTGAATTAAAATTAAATGTTTTTTGTCTTTGAACGTGAACCACTGACTTTAACTACACTTGCTGGCGATCAACAATAAAACAGAGCTATGCTGTGCAGGAAAGTGACAAATAAGTATTTTTGTTGTTTCTCATCTTTTTTTTTTTAAAAAAAACAAAAAAACTATATATTGGAGCTAATGAGTGACTGTGCATTTCACGTTGCATTCAAGCCTACATCCATTAAAAACCACTCTATCAATGTGGCACGCGGCTTTAGAAATGACACATTTTCAAAGCCACCTAAGCACGGGTGCTAAACTTGACCTGCATCACTCCCACATCCTTTTCATATCGAAAGGTCCAGGAAGTAACAATTACCTAAAAAGTATTATCAGGGGGGTTATTAATAGGTAATTGCAGGTATTAATAAATAGGAAGCTTAGTCACGTCCTTCTCCCAAATAGATTGAGAATTCAGTTGTACATGTCATCTTAAAAAGCAAACAATGGACGTCTCTTGATGGACTTCAACCACAAACACAAAAACTAAAGGTGTCCCATACTTTAACCATAGTCAGTACAAACCCAACCACTACTCCTACTTCCTATATTACCTAAAGAGTTGGGTCTTTTAGATGCTAGATGGATGGGTGGGTTATTACTTGACTGGACAGTGGTGGCAGTGCAGGACACAGAGGACGTGGAGGCAGAGGTGGCCATCACCACTCTGTTGGACTCCATGAAGGCATCCTGGAAATTGTAGAGACACTTCTTCTTGGCGCCGTTCTTCTTCTGCTCTTTGGCTTCTGAAGAGGAGCACGACGAGGACGAGGACGAGGACAACGAGGACGACAATGAGGAGGACGACGGGGGCAGGGGCGTGGGCAGTGAGAGATGTTCCCCTTGGGGGCCAATAGATGACGTCGGAGGCAGGGGCACATCGGCGAGGGGCGGTCCAAGCATGTCACCTGTTGGTTAACACAAACACGTGAGGGAAGCCACGTCACTGTAACAGCTTTTTATTTGATATTTCTTTTTGTTTTTTGATTCGTGGTGACTTCTGCTGCGTCTGAGCTGCTCACCTGGTAGAGATTCAGGCAGCAGCATGGATGAATTCCAGCTCTTCATCACGGTAGCGTCCCACAGATTCTCAAACTTAAGCGAGAGGCACTGGAGTGAGCTATTCCAGTCACCTGCCCCGCCTGCACCACCAAAGCAGTTCTGGTATACATGTTCCGGTAACGATGTGCTGAAGGCCGGCTGCTTGGCCGCCGAGTGGTTTGATGTAGGGTTCGGGGGCAGAGGCTTGAGGAAGGAAAACAGTCATCAGTTGAGGATTGATGAGACACGCGAGGGGTTTGAGCTGGAGCACAGTTCAGGTCTGAATCGCTTTCTGGGTTTTCCTATATAGCTTGGATTCAGCCTGTCACCTTGTGGCAGGCGAAAAAATTACAGTGACACTAAGTGAAACTAGAATACAACTAAGCTTAGCATTGTTCCTGGAACCTTAAAAAATCCCCAGTGATAAGGAAATGAATCAGTTTTCCCTTCGAGACTTGACATACTCATCTGCAATCAGGAAGAAAACTAATTTACACTAACTTGCCAGTTCATTAGGCACGCTAGTGAAAATGAATGCAATCTAAAACAGCTCAGCACCTGAGAGAGCTGCTGATCAACTTTATTTTCAGGGTGGAGGCTGTAGTGTGCAGTAGTATTGAATTGCATTGTGTTGTGTTGTATAGATACGTAACTTATTAACTTATTTATTATTTTTAAGAACTCCATTTTACTGGGTGGACTAGACCAAGTACCAGAAACTCTTTAGTGTTTAATTCAATCCAGTTTAACAGCACCACACATTATCCAAGATGATTATACAGCTGAATACGGTGCAACAGTCATAAACGGAGATTCGGTGCAAGACCGTGCCCTCGAGCGTACATCTACCTTTACAGACGCGCGGGTTAAAGAGTAATCCTCACCTTGTTGTGTGTGAGAGGAGGGCTGGGTGGGTAGAGTGTGGGATGCAGCAGGGGCCGGGAGAAGTTGTGTAAGGGCAGGTGGCCGTGGATGTGCGGGTACAAGTGGAGGGCGGGGTGTGCGGGGGGATTCTTGCCGTCTGTGAAGAACTGGTGCCCGACGTTGGGGGGAGGTGCCGCGTGGAGCCGGCTGGGGGGCAGGCACGTGGCGGGGCCCAGGGTGGAGGAGCTGGGGTCCTGGTTGCACACGTGGCACTCGCAGGCATGCTGGACTTGTTCTACCTGAGGGTGGGAATTTATAGCCGTTGATTTGGAAAGCCGTGTTTTCAGCGTGAATCGAGGGGAATGTATTTCTAAGTTGTGTCCGGCTCTCTTCGTGAATATTTAATTTGGTTGTGCTTTACAAAAAAATACTAAATTAGAGCTACACTTCTGTTACAGTAAGAACAATACTCACATACAGATCTGGTAAGCACAGGGCAGTGATGCATTTTCAGTCCCACTGTATGTGTGTATCTGTGTGCTCACGGCTCTAGTATCACTTCTGTCGTCTACTGACTTTGCTTCTTCGTACGTGGCTATGACGTCAGAGCCAGTAAAATACTGTGATCGTGTCACTTCTTGTTACGCGTCTCAATTCTCTTAAAATGGATGCGTATGTGCGATAGGCCTTATTTCCTGGATTTGCAAAATTAATGACAAAGACAGCTACATGAACCGTAGCAGCAGTACCTGTTGATGGTTATAGGAGGGGGGGGGACTGTTCGTCTTTCCAGGGGAAAGCTTCTCCTGCTGCCCCGGGGGCTCCCCCCCAACCTCGCCGTTCGCTTCTTCCTCGTCACCCTCGGATGAACTGCTGCTGCTGGTAATGTGAGGAGACTGAAATGTGTGGAACAAAGAATTAGGAAATAGTTGAGGAGAAGTTCACAAAGCGTTTCCCAAACTACCGGTCACCCACTCATAGCGAATGTCAGTTTCATCATCCAGAAACTCGACAGGGAAATTCACAATTACTCTAGACCGTTTTCTTTTTTTTCTTTTTTTAATTTTAAGTTGAAGACTCACCCCTGTCTTCAGCGCCACGTTATCACCTTCCCCATTGATGTCATTATGGAGGCCATTCACAGCTGCGGTCACAGCACTGTTGTCTTCGTAACTGCTAATAGGGTAGATGTCACCAAACTTACTGGACAACGGAGGCACTTCATCATCATCGCTAATACTACAACGACAGAAATGAGTAGTTAGTGGAAAGTGAGAGATGGGGAAATTAGTGCTGATCAGAAAATAACACAAATTGTGCAGCACAGCAGTTCGAATGTCTTGCGCACTCATTGTGTTTTAGGAAGTGCAAACCACGTAACAAGTGCTCGATCAGCCCGCCGACTTACAAGGTGTTGGCATCCCCATCAGGCAGAATGAGCCTCGGATGTTGCTGAATGGTGATGGGAGAGCTGGAGTTGGAGCCGGATGCTGAACTGCCAGACGAGAGGCTGGGGGGGTGCACCTCTGCGAGGTAGTCCCGGGGAGGCTCCCCTTGCAAGGGCAGCTTGATGTGGAGGTCCTCGGCGATTGGGGAGTCCATGATGCCGCACGTCAGAATGTGGGAGAGACTGCAGTCGTCACACGTGCACCTGATGGAAGACGAAAATGAATACTGAATACAAAGCGAGGAGGTTAAAAGGAAACTCATACAGACTTTAAGATTGATCATTTGGGGGCAATAAAACTGCATATTGAAGATTTTGTGTAAACATTGTAAATATGATTACAATTCCAATGATTCAGAATGTTCAGAGGTACCAAGCACACCACAGCATCCCACAAACTCACCTTCTTCTATAATTGCAGTTTGGACAGTCGGGAATGCTCAGACGAGATGAGAGCATTCTCATAGTGTCTGTGAAGTTGTTATCAGCTGTGGATGACTTCTTACTGTTGGGCAACTACAGAGAGAATCAAATATTAAGATACGATGAAGACTAATAAATTTAAATTCATAAAGACAACATTAGACAGCTGGGATAGGCTCCAGCAGACCCCCGCGACCCTTAACAGGAATACGCGGATACAGAAGATGAATGAATGAAAAAGACAACATCACGTTCTAGTAGCATACCTGTTCTTCTATAAATCTCCTCTGCTTAAAGAACTCCCAGTCCTCCTTCAGCATCCGCTGCTTTGTCTTTAAAGTCTGGAACGGCATAACAAGCTACGGTTAAATCAAGAACAGAAAGAAAAGGTACGAGCTTTATGAGAGAATTTTAATTTTCTCTTACATTTTTGCTAATCAAGGACTTGTGCGGCTCTGTTCTTTGGTTGGTGACGCTCTGACCCTCCACCTTAAAAAGCAGCTGCAATACAAACGCAAGACATGCGGCCACCCTTAATAAATGTCTCTCACAGGCTCCACCTTTATAAAATGTGCTTCTACTTCTCGTTTATTTTATCTTGGACGTGTGTACCTGTTCGTCGACGTAGTCATCGATCCTCTTCTCACATTCCTGCCATTCAGCAGCCACTGAAGCCATCTCCTGCTGCAACTGGTGGTAGCTCTCTAACAAGGTCCTGTACATATCTTCATTGTATGAATCATGGGAGGCTGTGCCATGTCTGAAAAGAACAATAGGATTAGGTATAAGCCTGCTGGCCCAGTACCAGACACAAGAAGAAAAGCAGATACCCGTATGCGTTAACTAAGAGCAGCAGAACATTTAAACGGGCGCAGCTAAAATATATTTTTTTAATTCATTAGAAAACATCGAGCTAGAAAGCGTAAGATCTGTCTTTTAAAAATAAGGAAGTCTTACTTCAGCTGTGCAATGAGTGCCGGTAAACTGGTGTGTAGGATCGGTTCGGAGAAAACCAGATTCTCAAAAAGGTGCTTGTTGTGCAGCTCCCATGTCACCTGGAATTTCTGGAGGTGCTCATTCTCCTGCGGGGAGGTGAAAAAGCAGCAGAAGGGGAAATTTTAAACGTTTAAGTTTGGTTACAACTGAGAGACAATGGCTCAGAACCGAGAGGCGGTGCACAACACGTAGATAAGCTAACCAGGGTGAGCAGGAAGCTGCTGATGGTGCGTGCAGCTTGACAGAGGGCGGTGTACTCCTCGAGCAGCAGGGAAATGAACTGGTGGGCCTGGGGAGGACACTGGGCTGCAGCCACCGTCCCCAGTGGCCCCGGAGATTTGGAGCCTGCGGACAGATGCTTGAGTAGCCGCACCTTCATTTCCAACACATATTCTCGAGCCTGCTGCTCCAGGCGCTGATAGAGCTGATAGGGATCCTTCTCACAGAGTCTACGGGATGAGAAGAAAGCAGGTGATTAAAAAAGGAACTATAAAATTTCCCATGATTTATTGTCTGAAAATTTCCCTGTCGAGTCACGGCATGGCCCGACATATTGTTTCACTTTGGTTTAAATTTTTTTTATTGGTTTTAAATCCACTGAATACACCAGTAAAAACAGGTTTCAGTGGGTTGACGTCATTGCTTTCAGAAGCCTCTCATTGTTTTTGGTGAAGCTTGTTTCCTGCATCAACAGAGCGTTAACAACTCAACAGAGACCTCTAGTGGACACAGACCCACCCGAGACTAGAGAAGACAGAAAAAAGGCGACGCAGCAGTTTGTGGTCATACCTGTCCACCAGCTCCTTCATGCCTTCTTTGTCTCTCTCTAGAGGCTGGTCATGGTCATCAGCAAGAGGAGTCCCTGTCTGACGGTAGATGCAGCGCACCAGATAGCGCACCTCCGACCAGTGGTTCTGCAGCTGCTGAGACTCCCTCTCCGACTCGGCCGTGATCTCTCTGTTACATGCGCAAATCAACGAGGATTCCCATCAACGAAAACAAACGCGCGACACTTGTAAATGTATTTCTGGTCGGATAAATCTGAACTCACCGCCTCTCGTTGCAGGCTTCACAGCTGCACACAGAATCAGCAGGCATTGGTGCGGTAAGGTCTGGAGCGGGGAGCACGGGTAATGTAGGCGCAGCAGTGGTCAGTCTGTCCCCTGTGGCTGCCTCCTGGCCAAGGTTTCCATTACCCACAGGCATGTGCAAAAGAAAGTCCTGACTCTGTGTGCAATAAGTAAAACAGCAGATTAAGACACAGAACAATCCATCTTCAAGCTGTCTTCTTGATTAAAAATATAAGCAGTTTTGTTTTTATAGAAATGCACAAATTTTGATGCATATGTATTCAGTACAGAGCATCATATGACTAGCAAACGTTTAGCTTGTAACAGGATTGTTTAGTACATTTGAAATAAAGTAAATGTTTGTATTTACATAATCGTTTTGTGCTGTTTAATCCGACTCCTTGTCCGCCTATTAATCTTTTCAGCTCATCACAATAACAATCTACTATTCGACTGCGACAGCTACGAGGCCAAGGAAGTAGACACACTATGAGCTCCTGACAGGGGACTGGCTGATTTGTTTATGCAAGTGTCCAGCAGCATGCAGGCTTTGATGACACTAGACGGCAACATCCACCAGGATGGTCACAGATTATTTTATACCGCTCAATTATCAACATGTCATTTATTTTCGACTATGATGGATAAGTAACGCACATGGGATCAGCCAATACAAGGCCCAAGACATCTGCCTGTGTTGGAACGAGGTTACAAGTCTCACCACTTTATGGTGGACCACCATGGGACTGCAAAACATATCTATAGTAGACAATGGCAAGACAACATCCATTTGAACTATGCCGTGAATTATACATTAATTAAAAGCATAATTTTGCAAGTTGAGAAAGAGAAGAGAGAGAGAGACTTAAAAAGAATGATAATAACAAAGATTTCACACCAAAGCATCTCTCTACAGTTGAGAATGAAAGATTTACATAGACAGTAGTGACTGTCGTGTCTTTTAAAATAAAATGTGCCAAGGAGACGTGATGTTGGTGACGTATTATGTATCGTGTGAGACAAAACTACATGATATCTTGACCATCCTCATGACAGCGCTTCAGTTTTCCTGCGGCCTTATTTACTGTTACTGGATCATAACTGTGCAACTGACTGCAGTGAGGACACAACGGACCAATGCACTGATCAAGACACCAAACTCGAGCCCAACAGCCAAGGCAGCAACACTTAAAACTACAAAAGCTTAAGAAACAGCTACAAACAGTTAAAACACCTAAAAGGCCATTTTCAGTTATAATCGTTTACAACGATAACTTTCATATTTTGCAGTTTGAATCTTCAAGAGCAAATTCGAAGAGTGTGCATGGATGTATGGATAGCTATTTATCAAAACAACCTGTGTTAGGAGACAACTGGGATTAGCATTGAACTAGTGTGTTTTTATTAGAATTCATGGTCAGCAATATTAGATGTGACAAAAACTCTTTGCAGACTATATAAAGGTGAGTCACTGCCTATTTAACTTCAGTCTGTGAACTGCTTTATTAATTACAGCCAATAATCACACCCTTATAAACACAACCCAGAGACAACAAAGACACCCTGTGTTCCACTGAAAAACCGCCGCGTTGAATCACAAGATTTTTCCACAGCTAAGTTAACGCCGTCCTGACGAAGACATGAGCGGAGCACATATCATGAAGAAACGTTTTGATATATTTCTGCAGTTCAATTAATCTTTGCGCTTGAAATAAACAGAAATGTTTACTGTCAGGTCTGATGCAAAGATGCACGACAGAAAAGGCACATATGAGCTCAGAACCATTATACGCTGGGCTAAATCAAAGCAGACGCATAATAGTATATTATTTTCATTACAGCAACAGCTGTTGCTCACGACGACTGCATCTGTTTTGAGCTTCTCCGGTGCCAAGTGAATACAAGAGCTGCATCATCCACTGAACGATTAACGACAGCTGTGCAAGTTAAAACTGCAGATATGAGGCATCCGTGCCGAGACTCACACAGTTCCAACAGCGCAATTACGCAGTGAACCTGAAGGGCCTCTGACAGAGCACTTTCACCACAGCCACAAACATTTGGTTGCCAGACGTCATCAGTCTTCACAACTAAATCCCTTTACACCCAGGTGACTTACCCCCAGCGACTGCTCCAGATTAGTATGTCGGTCCTCCTTCTCCACCGTGCGCCTGCAGTCAGAGCACACCCACAGAGGCAGCTGAAGGGCACTGGTTGTCTTGGCGGGCTGTGCTGTACCATTCTGGCCTGAGATGCCTGCCTCTGAAGGCACGACACTGTCTTTACGCTCGCATCGGCATAAGAGGCACCGCTCACCAGCTGTGTAGGGCGCCCGCTGGTTCAGGCCGAACGTGAATGGGGTCTGCGGTGGACGTGTTAACAGGAGGGAGACAGTGAGGTACATGGTGGCTTTAGCATTGGGTTCGTGTGAATTCATACTTGAAAAAAAAGGACAAAAGACGAGCTATTTTTTTTTTTGTACGCTCGTTTGAAGAAAATTCATCTTTGCTGACACTGGTTTCTAGATTGAACAGGTTCTGCTATATATTAACCCAGGACACACTCTAGTCCTTAGTGACCCACTGAACAGCAGGTACACCTGCTGTGTAAACAGGGCCACTGCTCTCCATTAAAACGCTGGAACCTTTTAATTAATACACGGCCTCGACAGTAAGTAAGTCACGGAGAGGTGTCAGCAAAAAGCAGCCGTAATTTGCAATTAATCATATCCACATTAATGATCCGTAATGAGCAAGTAAGATGGCTTCTTTTTGATAAAAGTTTGCTTTGCATTGGTTTCAGTTGCCCTGTGAAGGTACTGGTAACTTCAAGCTTATTCAGAATCTGTGGGTGCTGTGGGTTACTCAACCGCTCCCACTCCAGCAGAAGTGGTATATTGTGACTGAATCACTGCTGCAGCAAAAAGCAGACCCGAAAACCAAAATGCAGTTTAGTCCCCAGTTACTTTACTTCCTACGTCCCAATAAAAGTCACAAACATACTGAAAATAGTGGCAAAAATCTGCTTCTGTTGTTGTTGTTGTCAGCACTAAAACGCTACTGTGAAAAAAATAAATAAACGGCTGCCGCGACGCTCCAGATGTGTATATGAAATGCAAATGGTGTGCTCCTGCTGCTGAGAGCCGTAATGTGTCTGGAGCAAGTCCTATCAGGATGCACTGATTCACTGATCATACATCAGCGGTGACCAATAGCCACCACGTCAAACCATCATCCTGCCGTTCAGTAAATATGATGGCATTCACCGATGGAAGTGACCAAAAACAGAGCAGTGTTTTTTTTACCCTCGTTGTGTATAGAGTGACACGCAGCACTTGACCCAAATTTCACACTACTTAGCAACCTTAGCCATCTAGTCAAACAGTCAATAACATAAAAGAGACTGCTAACATTCGTCGCTCCACTGAGTCAATGTTAATGCACATTTAGGTCGATTAAGTGCATTGAAAAACAAGGTGTCCATGGTAGGTTATTAAAGAAACTATACAATTAAAAATTACTTGCTGTTAACCTGTTAAAAAAAAAAAAAACTTTTGTATACAGTGGTGCTCTGGCTGTCAGGCACAGTGGGACAAATAATCGTTGGCTGCCTCATCGATGGGATGGTGCAAAAAACATAAAGTCTGTGAGCTCATCAGTCATGGGTGGACATGAACGTGTGAGACACAGCCACCCTGCAATCCCAAGAACCTTTGTAACTGCGGTGGTTAGTTGCAGTACAACAGTGACAACCGGGTTTATGTTACAAGAGTTTTGAAAAGTTTTTAGTTTGTTTTACAAAAAGAATCTTTGACATTCAGAAGAAGTTGCTGTTAAAAGGTAGAACCATACAGGTGAATTTGTGCTAATACAACAACAGTGTCATAAAGGGCCAAAAGTCTCAGAAACAGCTCGGTTACTTTTTATCTCTAATATTGTCGCCCTTGCACAAAAGTAGGGACAAAAACAAAATAAACAGCACGAAAACACTGTTATCTACCATCAGTCAAAACTGGTCCAGGATTGAGTGTATCCCTCCTCAGTATGCTTAATATTAATGATAACTGTGTCGCCCCATTCTCTCTTTTAAATATATCAGAAAGGTGAGACAATGACAGATGAACTTGTCAATTATACTCATCAGATTATGTACCTACATCAAGGTAATAAATGAAGTTGGCAAATAGGACATGACTACAGGAAAGAAAAGGATGTGTAGTTTAACTTCAGGATGCAAATATACCTGGAGGACTCCGGAGAAGTCTGCATTCACTGGTCCTTCCGTAAACTGTGGTGCAACGCTGTTGTTCACTTTGACCTGAGGGACACAAGCAAGTCCATGTTTAAATTTTATTAACTTGGGAAGTTGATTAATGACAGACATGTCAAACTTGAACTGAAACGGTAAAATCTCCTGTTGATGTTGCTGTGTGTGGGTGTGTGTATACGCGTATATGGGTGTGTGTGTATAATACAGTGAGGTCTGCTCAGGCTGGACAGACTACAATACAAAAGCCAAGAGTCTGGACATATAAGTATTGGCTCACACAAATTGAAATATAACATGTCCCCCAACTGCTTCGAGATGAGTGAAAGCAGTGATTCATAACTAATAATTTTAACTCAGGAGTTACATTAATACGTAATGGATTACTTTGACAATACTTCAACAATTATACATGTGTGAACTTGAAGACATACTAGTTTAGAGATAGATAGATAGTTTATTAATCCCGGGGGAAATTCAATACTATTTATACAATAGTATGTAGTTTAATTACATCAATAATTACAATACAATATACACAGAAATACGTAAAGTCTTAGTTCACTTCCTTGACAAAAATACAGACAACAGTGGACACCAAATATCTAAACATTAATGTAAACAAACCAGCTAGCATCTTAAGATAGTGCAAGTTGTGGTTTAAGCAGCATAATTGAGGTGTAACAGCTAAGCTAACATGGATAAGTGGCGTTAGTCGGGCGGTTTAGCTATTTTTTTGACAAATGTATGCATAAATATATATATAAAAAGGTTAAACTTAAATGTTTATGAATCAAGAAATGAGTGGAAGGTCAGCTTGTAAATACACACCATGACCCGACGGGGGTTAAGTTGTTAGTACTCTAACTGTTAGCATTAGCTAGCATTAATGTTTATCTGTGTAATAGCAGCCTGCGAGTCAGCTGTGTTGAACCTAAACGTTCCCCAGAATAATCTTGGCTTGGGCAACGTAATCTCCACCTACATGTACTGAATTAGCTCAAAATAAAGCTTTGGGGCAGTTGTTGTATTTACTGCCGCGATCTCTTAACTTAAGCTAACGTCGATACGTCAGTGGCCATAGCATTCAGCCAAGACTGAGGTAAGTTAGCCGACTGTTTATGACAGTTTGTTACAACACAATAAGGCCATCTTAAATCCTCAGCTTCACCTCTTGCTAGGCGACACGGTTGTCTACAAAGCATAGCAACAACCATTAGATGTAATTAAGCCCGGCGATTGTTAGTTACGTTGTATTTGTTGGGTAGCTAGCTCCCTTCCTCGCATCAGTCTCGGGCCCAAATCTGATGTGTCGTTGATAACGCTGCTAGCTAGTCTCCGTCGTTTTGACATCCACCGGTTAACATTGTGTGACACTCTTACCTCTCCGTTTAAGCCGGCGATGGACCCCATATTCCCGCTGCCCGTATTCCCAGGTGTTAAAAAGCTGACGACAGAGGCAGGTGTTGCAGTTCCCGCACAGCCAAGGGCCGAAGCAACCCCGGCCTTGCCACCGCTGGTATTGCAGACAGCACTGCAGCTACTGCCACCGCCCCGCTTGTTCTTCCTGCGTTTAGCCCCCCGTTTAGCATCGGTTGGACTCATTTTTTCCACAACAAAGCGAGACAACTTGCCGTCCAGACTTGGCAGAGTCTCGAGCGGAATGCCTGCTGCAATCACTCTGATATAAATCCGGGAAAACGATTTATAGACTCCCAAAACGACGGACACTCAATCCCATCAAAGTGCAAGCCGACTTCATAGAATCCAATATGGCCTCTGGCTGGACTGCCTCAACCAGGCTTCAGCTTGCGTTGCAACGCAAGTGTACGTGCCCCACCCAGGCGCTCATGGGAAATGGAGTTTGTGACGTTAACTCACGTCAACGCAATATACAGGTAGAAAGTTGTATTTAGCGGAAACAAACATTAACATCAACGGCTTAATCGGTACATTAGCTTGCCGAATATAAGTATATTTATTTGGTGTTGATATAGTTAAATTATTTTATTTTAGGCTGAACACAAACTGCATACACCATACTTTAACAGCAGGGGGAGAGCGCATGCAGCAAATGATGTGGCTCGCTTCAAATGACAGCAGCGGGCCCCACACAGTCCGTCAGTCTTTCCGGGGTTTACATACATAGAAAGGTTCCTGTGCCTGTGGAGAGCCGAGGACTACCGATGATAAATTGGTAGTATACGTATGCAACATCTGCATTAAAAGCAGGTACAAAGCCTTTACAGAAAACACCCAGTGAGGCACGGCGCTAAGGATTTTAGTGAACTACTGCAACAACGGCTAACAGTTCCCAGCTAAATACTTAGCCGGAGCCGCAGACAGGTAATGTTAACTACTCCCGTTTTGGTCGTCGCCACTCCCCGGTGGCTTTTAAATGCATATCTGTTATACAATTAAGACGGTTTTAACATTTCAGAATGCGTTCATTTAAGTTTTTTTATTTGTAAGTCGTCGGTGTGATGTGCTATTTAGCTACGTTAACGTTAGCTAGCTACACGTCAACGGCTCTGATGCGTTCACGTTAACTCAACTTAGTGAGCAGCTTTATGCTAACTGACCTGGAGGGCACAGCCACGGGGAGGTTTGCCCACCGCTAGGTTTCCAGACATATGAGTTTTTATTATCGATCGTGCTATAAAACAACTAGGTTATTGTGTCAAACACAAAAGTAGTGTTTTTTTTATCAGTTTTGGACGCAAGTCACGTGACCACACTGCAACAGGTAATTTACCTAACCTTGCTAAATGTTGAGGGCCTTTTCCGGTGTTGCAGGTAGGAAAAAAAAAAGACGAGCTTTTGCGACAGCAGCTGTAATATTTTCACCTTTACATGTATTAGCATCCACATTTTAATCCACGTCCTGTCACAGAAGAAGACGAGCTTAACACTGTATCCACGGGATTGCCTCGTTTCTCTGTGGAGAGCTTTTAAACTGAAAATGCTTTTCCTGCAATTAGCTGACATCTTTACATCCGTATTCGAGAGGCCATTGCTCCAGCATTACAAGTGACAAGCTATTTACACGTCTTCTTTATTTCTTATGGATACACGCTGCAGATCTTGAAGTGTAACTAATCGTAAAACGTGCAGTTTGTTTTTATTCTCCAAAAGCATTTATGAGTGAGTTACACGTTGACAAAACTTCTGTGTAGACTCAGTAGGCTCAACCTTAAACATGTCTGTGAAACAGATTTGTCATTTCTTGTTTGGCAGAAGCATATCATGAAGGTTATCAGTATTTGTTTTTAGACTTATTTGAGCCTCTCAGTCACTTCAAATCAAGTGTGTTTGTGACCTTATCGTAACAGAGATTTGTTGAACTGTTTGTGCATTTGTTATTATTATGTGTTAGACATAGTAACATATATTCACTTTAGTTTGTGCAAAATGAGTAAAGAGATGTGCAGACACGTGTCACAACTTGCAAAATTTGGTTCGTTTCCTCAATTTCTTCTAATTTATCGTTCAGAAACTTATATAATGGAAAAAGTAGCAGTAAAAAAAAAAGCTGTCAGCTAGCTTTGTGGGACTTTTTCATATTCTACTATCTGTCTGTTTTCAGGTATGTCTGAACTTAGTCTTGAGGCCGAGTCGGGGAAGACCTCAGCCGAGACCCCTCAGATGGATTGTGAGAAGGCTGACAAAGCAGAGGAGAGTTTAAGTGAGGACGTAGAACAGGACAGTGTAGACAACAGTGGGGGGAGAGTTGACGTGCTGTACGAGATTGATATTGACGGTAACGAAGAAAAGGCAGAAACCAGTGGGAAGGATGTTCTGAACGAGGATGAGGGCATTGGGAGTAAGAGTGTGGTGGCCGGCAGTGTAGACAATGGGAAACACGAGACAACGCGCCACGTTGAAACGGCCAAAACACCAGAGGAAAGCGGAGATAATCGCGTTGAAACAAAGGTGATATTTACCTTCATTTTGAACAATCAGCCTGCTCTGGCACTTCCTCGCTGCGCTCTTGCTCATGGCACTGTTCTGAACTTGATTTGCTGTGGTTGTGGTGGTGGACTCTTTTCTAATTATTCAGTTAGGTGGGTAGATTTGTTGTGGGTCTGTATCTGAAATAATCAACAACTTGAACCGGAGTTACAATGTCATGTGACTGTCTTTCTCTCCCGCTTTATTGTTTTTAGTAGTTTGTAGTTGTGGTTCAAATTCATTGTGCTTTGCTGGAGCTTTCTAGAAAAGCTGTTGGTTGCGCTTCCGGTGGCTTGTTTTGTTACGTGTTTAGGGTGTATCAAGGCTTCATGCTCTTTTTCCTCTTCTGCCTTATCTCAAGGTGATTGTTGAATCATTTGCTCTTGTTTGTTACTGTGTAAAATACATGCATTTTGTTGTAATGCAAGGTGTTCATTTTCTAACAGTAAGTACACATCTCTCTGTTTTCACTTTACTCTATTTTGTCTCAACACTGTCTGTGTAAGTTGGGTGTACATACAGCTCTTGAATGCTCTAGTCACATGGGTGGCTAAGTGAGCCAGATTTGGACTCCTGACTGCACATTCTCAGGCTGTCCCACATTACTTTTGCTGGAGGAATGTGACTCCTCAGGCTGTAGATTCACGTTCTGTCGGGATCAGTGCCAGCATAGCATGTCACATCCCAAGAGTTGAATAGAATAATTCATCATTTCATGACTGATTTTCATTCAGTGGTCCTAATTGTAGCACGTTTGCCATGGACAGTTATCAGGTAAGCCAGATTTTCCTGCCTTTTTGCATTCTGAGCCCGGCATTGCACCACGTGGTTGTGTAACGTTCTTCCATAGTTTGAGAGGCAAGACTCTTTCCTCTAAGGCTGACGCAGCTAATTGGACAGTAAGCTTATTGTTGTTATCCATCCCTCCCACGTCCTGCCAGCTTGTATCCAAGATACTGAACCGCAGGGAATGGCAAACTATGACATGACTTACCTTGTCTGTTCATATGCCTGATTAATCCAAAGCCACTTAACTACTCTGTGTGCTCCATCAGATCTACACAATTGACAAGCCTTGCTGCAGAAGGTTTGCAAATGCTGGGTGTGATCATTTTGGCTCAAAGGCGTCAGAACATCTGAGAACTCAAGTAGTCATGTTACAACTGCAGATGAAAGGATAAAGGCACAACAGTGTTGGTCAGCAAAGTTTGCAACAATCAGTATTCATTTAGCACATTTATGCTTGTTATCAGAGATACGTGTTTTCCAAACAACCTGTTTATGCCTGTTGTCAGACAGCGGCATTTCTTATCTGCAGTAGATGGTTAGACAGGTAGAACAGTATGTCTGTGCTTCATGTGGGTGTCCTATGGCCCTTAAGTATTTATGCCTCCGTCACATGATGCAGCCGACAAAGTCTCACACATGGCAACATGAAATCGTTAAAAGGGCTCATTTGGAGTCTTTAACATGCTGTGTTCTGGTTGACTGCTTCAGAACAACCAAAAAAACAATCACTTTTAACTACCTCTACAATGTATTTGAGAATGTTAATAGTTCTCCCACCATGTTAGTATTTTAAGTATAACTTCCGCCATGTGAACCATACTGTTATACACTTCTCCTTTTCTATCTCTGGGATCATCTACATTTTCATTTGAAACGGATTCTGCTTACCAAACTACTTTTAAAATAAGTTTGCGTGAATTGCAACGTTTTTTTTATTCATTCATCTCATTACTGCATAAAATTGTGCCCTTTGTTGTAGTGGATTCATAATTTATTTAATGACGTAGCACACATGTATGTATGCTTTGGTTCTTAAATGTATGTATGTTTTGCTCTTGGAGTGAAACAACTCACACAGTTTAGAACAGACCCAGCTCTTGTTACTTGGTGATCTGTTAGCTATCTGCATTATTTAGACAGCTATCAAGGTCCTTCAGTAAAGGATCTTATCCAAGTATACGCATTCAGATTTATTTAAAAAAATAATTTTTTGTTATATCGTTAGGCCTCTCAAAGCTCACATGTGGAATCTTTCAGTGATTAGGTCAGTGTCCCAGTATCAAGTCCACAGTGATTATTCCATAAACTACAAAAACTAGCAGAGCTGTTGCCATCTAGTTTACTATGGCCAAACAAAACTCATGTGGCCTCAAACTTCTGTCTCCACCCTGTGGCCTGGTGTGAGCCAACACTTGCAGTAAAAGCCTGGCTCAACAAGCCAATATGTCACATCATCATGATGTATGTTTTCATAAAGATTGTATCCAGATGATAGTTAATTATATGTGGGGAGGATTTTGTTACACTTGTGTTCCTACAGCTTAAGAATTTCAGAGTTTGACCACAAAATGAGAAGTGACAAACCCTGACACAATGTGGTCTCAAATAACCGATGTCACTGTAAAGCATTAAGCTGGATGTTTGGATGGATGTTTTTATGACATGGTCATAAAGATACTGGATATAGTCTGTTTAAAACATCCCAATGAAGATCAGCAAGAGCACTCGCTTGCCTGTTCATTTGGTACACTGTAAGAGTCCTGCTCTAAATCCTACTTTGTGACTTTTATAAGTTAAGTTTACATTGAAGCAATTTTAGGAAGGTGGTTATTCAGCTGTATGATGGTTATTTTGGAGGATGTAGTTAGTCCTGATTGAATTAAACAAAAAAAGTGTTTCTGTTGTTTAGTCTAGCCCACTGACTTGTTGAAATAATATGAAAAAAATGATCGGTTCAGCACAATAGAATTTGACAATACTATAAACCTCAGCCTCCATAATAAAAACAGTTTAATCAACATCCCTCAGGTACTTTTGAATGAACCACAGCTTTCACGAAGCTCATATTTAGTGCAGGACTTTTATATAAGGATACATTTGTTGTCCCTAGTGTACCTAATGAACTGCCTAGTGAGTATAACATGCCATTTGTCAAATCCTCGCTAAACCAGTGTTGGCAAAGGGTCATGGTGTCATATCCTTAATATCATGTGCCATTCTGCTGTCCTTCGCAATTGAATAGAAACTATGTTGTAGAATGGGTGAGTGTTGAAAAGTATGTCAGTTGTTGTTGCACAAGAGCTTCACATCCTGGTTGATGCTGAAATTGTCCAAAGTGACTGTCTCGCTAAGCTTCTCCACCCTGTCTGGGAAATCGAGGAAAGAAATTCTAACGAGAGGATGGATTGACTAA
The DNA here is from genome assembly GCA_005024645.1 of Planiliza haematocheilus. NCBI lineage: Eukaryota > Metazoa > Chordata > Actinopteri > Mugiliformes > Mugilidae > Planiliza > Planiliza haematocheilus. The sequence continues at coordinate 2,071,069 of SRSE01001280.1, read as the reverse complement.
TCTGAATAAATCTGCCGGGGTCGGACGATTTGGATTAAACTACTGTCACGATGCTTAGTTCTTATCCTTTGATAGTGAAATATTGTCAAATAGGCCATTTGATTGTTGTTTGTCGCATTAAATTGTGCTGGTATGTCAGATATGAAGTAAAACAAGGTATATCCTCTTCCTTTGAATATTTGGGATATTAAACGTTCTCATCAAGTCAGACTGAGCCGTCAGTGTTGAATCCTGACCCTCGGCTGCAGTTTTCACCACTGCAGCGTCCACAAGATGGCAGTGCACAACTGTTGCATCCCAATAATGCATCCCGAGCCCTGTTTTCTTACATCATAACTTGTTTGATTTCACCCTCCTCCTCCGCAGGAGAGCACAATGGCTGAGGAGTCCCATAGAAGCTCAGCTGCTGAGATCCCAGTCACCAGCAATGGAGAGCTGGATCAGAGCCCTGATACAGTATTCAAGAGGGTAAGGCTTACTTTAGAGGGTTTGGAGAACAACTCTTTAATTGTCGTAAAATTTTATAAAAGCTAAATCCTGAAATTGGTGTACCATAAACCTTAAAAATCTCCTGAAGGAGCATTTAAGAGTGCAAACATGTAAATTAATTGATCCAGAACAATGGATACCTTTTATATTTTGCCGTTTTTACTTTATTGATCCAATATTTTCCCCTTTCCCTCATACCTGATAGAAGATATGCATGAAAAAAAAACTGGAACCAGCAAATATTTTGCTCATAAAGCCTTTTAATCAACAAATTGACTAATTGAGGCTCTGCAACACATTTCATTATTGAAAGCAGTGATGTAATCCGTCAGGAATAGCTTCTGCTGTGAAGTCGTTTATGTGGAGACCTCGGGGTGCCCTCTGTCTCCCTCTCATCAGTCTGACTGTGAGCTGGCAGTGCTTCCAGATGGCTCGGTCTTTACCCCTAATAGCCCACAGTCACACTGTCTGTCTGTGGCAATAAAGAAGCTGCAACCACAAGAGTGTATGGAACTTTGAAAGGTTTAATCTCATTATAAAATATATATATATTTCAGGGAGTAACTGATAAATTTCCCATGGGACTTCTATACTAGTACAATTTGTGTTAGACATTTGTTTATCCATGTGCCCGTGTGTTTTCATAGGACTCTTACCCCGGCGGCCCTGGGGCCCTAAACCTCTCAGAGTCTCATGTCTCCTCCGTCAACTTTGCTTCAACAACAGAGGGCATTATTGAATCGGGACCATACAAAGGTGAGCACTCTCCCCACCTCTTAACGTTTTTGTACTATTCCCTTGCTGTTCACAGTTTTTTGAACAGGGTTCTCACGGATCCTTAAAAAGTCTTAAAAGGCATTAAATTCACGAATCTAAAAATAAGGCCTTAATTGGCATTAAAATGTCTTAAATACATCTTTCAAAAGTCTTAAAAATGTGAACTTGTGATGTATTTTATTTTATGGTTGTAATTAGTCTCAAATCCAAAAAGGTAACATACATTTATTTTTTTTCAAATCATTTACGAATGAATCTCGCGGTAACATCGCGCAATCACAGTAGCGGAACGAACAGTCATGTGGTTGCAGCCCGGGCCTTCAGAGCAGCGCATCTTCATGGAGCAACCCGGGAGCACCTGTAGCAAGGTAGCAACCATGGTAGCAGCCAGGTAGCAACCTAGCAACTCGTTTAGCAATGGGGAAGTGTAAATTCAATGAAAACTGGCTGTCCGACCAACATTTTTCTAAATGGCTAAAAGCGGTGCCAGGCAACGTATACGAGGCACGGTGCATTTTGTGCAAAAAATGTTTCAAACTCGGCACGATGGGAGTGAAGGCAGTGGAGTCACATATGCACAGCACGAAACACCAAGCCTCGGAGTCCAGCTGCCAACAGACGCCAAGTATTTCGCAGTTCTGTTCGACCCTCGTCTCCACCATGCCTCCGCCTCCGCCTCCACCCTCGGGCCCGGCGACATCAACAACTCGGACCGCAGCACCGCGTCTTGAGACAATTTTCGGCTGCACGCCTACTTTGAAAGCAGAGGTACTGTGGTCGCTGAACACCGTGACTAAACACCAATCATTCAAGTCTAATGAGGGAGTTGGAGAGATATTCCGTGCAATGTTCCCAGATTCTGATATTGCCCACTCGTTTGCATGTGGGTCCACCAAGACAGCCTACATCAGCAAATTTGGATTAGCTCCGTACATTTTAAAGCAGCTCGTTGCGGATGCTAACAAGGACACGTTTGTTTTAATGTTTGATGAGAGCCTCAACCAGACCACAAAAACAAAACAACTGGATCTGCATATCCGCTACTGGTGCGAAGATGTGGAGGAGGAACTGAAAAAAGCAATGCCATAGCAGCTACATATCACAAACGGGCAACAGTTTTACCTCAGCAGCAGAGTGTTTTTTCCAGTTTTTTTTTTTTTGCAAGCATTTATATGATGCTTAGGATACAGTTAGTTATACAGTAAGTTATTTGTAATCGTTACCTTCCAGTGGAGGATTCATGATGCATTCTTTTACATGTGTATTTGTACATGTGTCTCCATGTCTTGAAGTATTAATGTTTTTCAAAAAAACGTTTCCATTTGATCAGAAGGTCATGTTCAAATAAACATTTGGACAAAATTGTCCCGAACCCTATGATGAGGTGTTATTTTTCCATTTGTGTTTATTATGAAGTTGGTCTTAAATTTAATATCAAATGGCATTAAAAAAGTCTTAAAAAGTCTTGAATTTGACTTGCCCTAAGCAGTGGGAACCCTGTTTGAAGCATCTCATCAGACTCCTTCAGCCTTCGTCAGCTTGTTAGATCATCTGATTTCTTTCCAGCGTTGACTGTTTACAAAGCGCTTCCCTCTGCCCATGTGCTCCCAGTGCTCCACGTTCGGTTTTTAATCTCTGTTAAATTTGAAAGGTAGACATTTGAATTTGTAAAGGGTGACATCCAATTGAATTTAATGAGTTCGCTCTGATCTGTGGGTTGGATCCCTCCTTTCCTTTTCATCATCACGTGCTTGTTACACATGCAAATAAAAATCTCCCCATACTAGCTGTTGCAGCCCATTCACCACAATGTTGCCATGGCTATTTTCCATATAATTTACACGGTTTGAGGTAGGCTTTTGTTCCGAAGCACATTCATCCTACAACATGGGAAGAGCCACAGTGATGGGGGAAAAAACAAAAAACAGGAAATGAACATCAGTGAGAATTTCCCCTCTTGCACGTGTGTGTCAGGAGGGTGGCATATTAATGAATCATAACTCTGAATATCTCCCAGGGTCGGTGAGCCTGCCCACGTCTCCCGTGGCACCTGTAGCTCCCAGCTCGGCTGTTGCTAGCCGCCTGGCACGCTCTTTCAGCGATAGTCAGGCTGAGAAAGGTACCCCGAAGCGATGGAATATTAATCGGATGATACTGAATCATCACTGTTTGTGCACAAAATTAACCACCGTCTACTGTACCGTGCTTGGTTTTCATCAGTCTCTCACCTGCTCCTTGTTCCTACAGGCTGCGCTTTTGTCAGACTCAAACCTTTGTTCTCACTTCTTCTTGTTTGTCGGCTCTCTGAGCTTTGCCTTCGCCTCGGTCCGGGCTAACTGATAAAGGTTTCTGCTTTGCAGCGGGTATTGGTGGGCAAGATTTCTTGATCTGATGCCACTTCTTGACACCTAATGATATGCTTGGCTTGGATTAAAAAGCTGCTTATATACGTTAGATCTCAGTGGGCTTTCCTGCTTGCAACCCTTGTCCTCAATATGGAGCCTCAAAACTGTCCTAACTTAATGTGGCACAAGATGTTCACATAAAATTAACACCAGATTAAGTCAGAATCAACATTTTTAGATAAAGTCTCACTGATGCTGATCTTCTAAAGTGCATGTTACAGTGCTGCAGCTTCACTGCATTAGTTTGAAATGGCTAAAACCACACTGCTTAGCTTTTTACTTTAGCTTAGCAATGATGATAGATGAAGGTAATGTTGGAAACTTTATTGGTTTACCTTCTTATTGTGTCAGTTAGCTATATTTTTGTTTGTTTAAAGTATAAAGCTCTTCTTATACGCTCTCTGTTAGGGTAGGAGGGACGTAGGGTTGAATTCTACACGTCATCAATCATTTCTAGCAGTTTTTTTTTAGTTACCTAATAAATGCAAGTTCAATACTTTCTCTGTCCTGGCTTCTGCTAAATACTCAACAGCAGGTAGTCTCTTAACTGTGACTGTCTGCTGTTTGATTTTTAAAGCTTTTATTTCTGGCGCTGTCAGCTGCAACCAAAAACGAGCTCATGAGAGAAAACCAAAACAGTAAAGTTTATGAGCTGTGTAACGAAACAATGAATTCAGACAGACTCCTTATAAAGCTCCAATAAAGCCACGGTTAGCTTCAGACGCAGGTGAAATCTCTTAACCCTTGTTGTTTTTCTAATATGACAGTGTGACAGACGAGTAGTTTTCTTTACTAACAGTATTTTTTATTGATGTGTCAGTTTTGGAGCTCCACATCTTTCAGCCTTTTCCCCTCTATATCCAAAACACAATGAAGCACCTTTTGTCACCTCTCACTGTTACTGTCAGCATTTTAAAGGCTTATTGAGTATTTATGCATTACATTTAACCGTAGGTCTGCACTGTAGCTTTAATGCTGACATGACAATGTCATTATACAGTTTTGTCATTATATAATTTAATTTACACTTTGTTAATTTGTCACCACAGCCTCCTGTCGTGTAAACCCAATAACTTAATCACTAAGTGAATGACTTTCAATCATCCAGATACGATGAAACCACAGCCACAGAGTGGAGCGGTGGTCCTTTCTGATGACCTAAAGAACCCAGCCATGGAGAAACTGGACCTCGTGAGAAAATGGAGCATCAACACATATAAAGTAAAACCTCTCTGTCCTTGATTTATTTTTATCTATCCTCTACCTTCCCCTCAGCTTTAGTCTCATTATTTATCACCTCCCAGTTAATTATTATGTTGGCAGAAAGCTGAACTTTCTCTCAATCAGACGACTAGAAATCATGTTTTGCTTTAAACATTTAATTTCTGCTCTTCTGTCCCTCAATTGTCACAACCTCACTGCTCTTTTCCTGTTAACTTGTTAACCGGGCGACATTGTTTTGCATTTTTAAAAAGGACTTAAGCTTATGAATGTGTGTCAATAAGCCTGCTGTCCTCTGCCCCAGTGTACCAGACAGATCCTGTCGGAGAAGCTGGGTCGGGGCTCGAGGACTGTAGACCTGGAGCTGGAAGCCCAAATTGAAGTGCTCCGCGACAACAAAAGAAAGTACCAGAACGTGATCAAGCTGGCTCAGACACTGGCTAATCAGCTGTCCCAGATTATGCAGACGCAAAGGCAGCTGGGCGACGCCTTCGCCGACCTCAGCCTCAAGTCGCCAGAACTCCATGTGAGTGCATGAATAATCTAAAATCAGTCAAGTTGGATTTGATACGCTCCAAAGGTTTGTCTAAATGTAATGCAGAATGTATTGACTTGAAAGCCATGAGCTAATAATAGTCGTAGTTAAAAGTTCAAGTCCTCTTCCACTTCTTCAGAGTCCAGTTACGTGCTAAAAGATTTTTATTTATTTTATTACTCCATGTTGAAGAGTTAGGAGAAGCAAACCTTAATACACCTCTACATGTGACTGCAATTGTATTCTTCAGGAGGAGTTCAGCTACAACGCTGAGACCCAAAAGCTTCTGTCCAAAAACGGAGAGACCCTGCTGGGAGCCATCAACTTCTTCATCTCTAGTGTGAACACGCTCGTGGACAAAACAATCGAAGACACCATGCTCAATATCAAACAGTATGAAATAGCCAGGTAATGTGTGCACATGTTCTGTGTCCGTTGCTGGATGCTCTAACGTACACACACGTTTAGCACGTGTCTAATGAGGCTGGTATCTTTAAACGTCTCCAGGGTTGAGTATGATGCATACCGTACGGACCTGGAGGAGCTGAATCTGGGGCCACGTGACGCCACCACCATGCCGAAGATTGAGGTGTCCCAGCAGCAGTTCCAGGTCCACCGCGAGAAGTACGAGAGGATGCGAAACGACGTCTCAGTCAAGCTGAAGTTCCTGGAAGAGAACAAGGTAGGCTGTACGCTGCTTCTGGCTGGAATTACACTTCTGCTTCTACCCTGGGAGTATTATAGTTGATTTTATTTAGTGTCTGTATAAAACATAGCGAATGAGCTTCTTTGCTTTGACTTTGCAATATACTGAGTCACAAGAGTAGAGTCAAAGGACCTGCGAGAAAATATACAGTAGTGGCATTTCAGAAATACAACCGAGGTTCTTTTGATACTGAGACTACATTTCGGCCACAAATGCTTGGAAAGCAAAGAAAAACCCAGAAGAAGAAGAAAATATAATTTTCTCTTCTAATAGTAGGGTCTCAAGGTGCACAGTATGAAGGCACCTAAGCAAAAATGACCTGCACAGTCAAGATGCCATGCCTAAAAGTGCACAGTTTGAATTCTTCAGCCTCCATCAGGATGCAGCTGGACTGTCCCACGTTACAGTGTCCAAAAATGTAAAACCAAGTCCAACGTTCAGATGTTTGCACAGATGCACAGATGTTGCAAACACGTAGTATATCCATAGTATTTACACTAAGGAGGAGAATAGCATCACCGCCATCTGCTCTCAGTACAGTGTGGTCATCTGTCTCTTTTTCACATTTCCTGCTCCTACAGGTGAAGGTACTGCACAACCAGCTCATCCTGTTCCACAATGCCATCGCTGCGTACTACGCTGGAAACCAACAGCAGCTGGAACAGACACTCAAGCAGTTCCACATCAAGTTGAAAATGCCAGGTGGGGACAATCCATCCTGGCTGGAAGAGCACTAAACACGCCGTCTCAAATCCTCTTGTCTTAGTTTGACATGAAATGTCAAATTCTACAGAAACTACAGGAACCTCTTTTCCCCTTTAACTCTACTGTCACTGCTTGTCAAACTTTCCGAACTGTAAATCTTTTAACAAAATGCACAAAAGGGTTTAAAAAAAACACAAAAAAGAAAACCTCCCACATTCCTTTTTACTCTTGATGTTAAATCATTTTTCAACTCTGAAGTTAAATCAATAGAAACGCACTTTTATACTGTTTGACGGACCTGTTGAACAGAAGTTGCTGCAGTGAACATGTGTGGAAACTCTAAATGGCCTTTTGTACTCCAGCGTATGAATGTGGTGTCCCGGCGCGGCGGACGTGTCGTAAGGGCAGCTATGAAACAAGAGCGACTGCCACTTTCCTTTACGTACTTTACATCGGTCTGGGATGAATGCTTTATGAAAGTCTAATCAGGAAGTTTATTTTTTAACATAAATTTCTTTCATGATTTCACGTGATAGCTGTTGTGATAAAGGGGGGCATAGGTGCGTTCATATTTCTGGATCATTATCATAGTAAATAAACTTTCTTATTGTGATTTAAGTGAGATTATCCATACTACTCTATCTGTCCTCTCAGTCTAAGCCGTCATACAAGCAGCAGCCAGTTCGCCTAAAGACTGAAAATGTGGAAACAAGTGGCCTGACTCTGTCTAGAGTTTAAAGAAATCTGACTTCAAAAAAAGAAAAAGCCAAAGTTTACAAAATCAACGTTGTGGTTTTACGGCGGATCAGCGTACCTTTGGGCAGAGCCGGGCTGCTGTCTTCCTCTTGATTCCTGACTTTACGCCACACTGCCTCTAACTTCATGTTGAGCAGACACGTATGGGAGGGGTGTCCATCTTTTCTTCTGATGCTTCAAAACCAAAGTATGTAGCTAAACCTTGAAACACTCCTGTTTTTAAACGCGATCTCTTATCGTCGCCCGCTCACAGCGAATCCTCTGCGTTGTGATCCGTTTTTGTCTACTTTTATTTAACGTTACCCACCATTTTCTTTTTATTTTAAGCCTTTCTCTACATTCAGGGCATGTGACTGAATGGGTGGAAGTGTTGATTCTCTTAAATTCCAGAGAAAATGAAGGACCAGCCTTATGTGACTAAATGTGCCTTGATTTCTTGAAATTGTCCCATCTGATCTTCTTATTGAAATTGAAAACAGGCACTCTGTCAGTTACTACCAGTTTTCAGTTTCCGGCTGTTAACAGAAAATAATGGACCAAACAAACGCACATCCAGTACGCGCACTGTTGGAGGAAGTACAGGAAGAAGCCTGTACAACTGCACATGTTAGAGCACGCCACAAACAAATGAGCCCGACTCCAGTAACTGCAGAAGAAGAAAAGCCGTTCTCAAAGATATTTATCCACATTGCGCACGTGCACACTTATGCATTTGTATCGAATTACAAAAGCCTTGTGAGAGCTATTTGATGAGGTGTAAACCAAAATACGGTTAACTTGAGGAATTCTGTCTTTTGTAAATTGGTGCATCCTTTGGCCAGGCTGCTAACGGTTGAATCGATCGGGGTTATATAAAAAGTATATTTTTCAACGGGGACTTCTGAATGCGGGTATGGATGACCAGCTGTCACATCCTCACTTTGTGGATTTGTACTTTTCTTATGGCTCATTATATTAGTTTGAGAGTGTGAATCTTGTACAACAATCTATTGTTTCCTTGAAAAATAGATGGATATATATTTGTAATCTCTATATTTTACCGTTAGTATGACCAATGCTGCCATTTGGCTTTTTTTTTTTTTTTTTTCTGAAGACCTTCAGCTAGTACAGCTACAGTGTGTACTAGTGGATATCTACCTTATTAATGAAACATTAACAAATGTTGAGCGGAGAGGATTCTGAATGTTGTGTGACTTCTTTGGGAAAATAAAACTTCCTTTTTCTCTAAGTGTGTCCGGACATTTCTTTTTTTAAGATCAGCGTTTACGACATCAGCCTGTGGGAAACATGACATTAAACAAATAGCTACAAGTAGAGGGGGGAAAAAGAGTCAGACAATATTCATGACATGCCCTGTGAAAAGTCACAATCATGTGGAGAATGTGTTTCAGTAACCGTCTCTGCTCTATCCTGTGTAGACGTTAGTGGTTTATTGCTCATTAATTCTGTTTACATGTGGATTCAGACGCCGTAGCTGACCCGAGGATTTGTTATTGACTCTCTCCTCTCGTCTTGAGTTTGCTTAACTCCAGGTGCTTTCAGGTTCCTCTTTAGGTTTTCACAACCGCGAGCCCGCACCACACCCACAGGTATACATTTTGACAGGATCTAGTTAATCCTCGGGAAAAGCTTGGAAGATGGTCAGAGAATCACTCGCATGTTTTTTTTTGTCTAAAGGTGGGTACATAGTGAAATGCGGCTTTTCAGAGTTCCACACAAAGTCTCAGCTTTCTTTTTACTGTAGAATAAAAAGATGAATCAGCCATGTGCAACAATTCAGAAGAGCTGAGAATTAATTGTAAGAATTCTCACAATTATGACCGTGTTAATCCCACTGTGGGATGAAATAAAGGATTATCTGATCTGATTTGATTAGTCAAGTCATGGGCTCGGGTTAGGGTGGATAATATTCCATGAATTTTTAATTTATCAATCACTTAATTTTACAAAGACTGAGGATGACACTTCTTACTCTGTATTGCGTGTAAAACGTTTCCTAACTGTGTGTTATCTCACTAGAACATCATCAATTAAGATCCATACACATGTACGCTTTAGTCAGATATGTGTATCTATGACAGATGTATGTTTTTCTTGCTGTTTTCTTCTCTCTACCCGGCTGGCCTTAGGCAGGTGTGTCCATATGAGCTGGGCTCTGCTCAAGGTTTCCTCCTGCTAAAAGAGAGATCTTCCTTGGCCCTGCCGCCTTCAGGCTTGGTCTGGGGGTTTCAGGCCGGGTTTTGTAAAGCGTCTTGAGACGATTTGTATTGTTATTGATGCTATATAAATAAAATTTAATTGAACTGAATTGAAAATCCAATAAATAAATAAATAAAAATAAAACCGATGAACCCGTTTTGTAAAGTTAAGCCTTTTCTCACTGCTTAATGTTAAAGCGACACAAGCTGGAACCACGAACTAGCAGCGGAGTAAAAAACAAACTGCATCAAAAGTATGATCAAGTTCTGGTCTAACAGAGTTTTAGTTTTTGGACATTTCTGAATAGTGAAGGATGATAAACAAAAAGAATAAAAGATGAAATCAAGAAAAAGTACTGAAGGGAGTGCTGGAAAGGTCAGGTAAAAAGATTATTATTTTTAAAAAATAAATCTGCTTTATTTGCCATGCACCGTGTATGATTTATGTGCTTGATCTCTGTGTTTAAGCACGACTGGGGCAGAGGGCAGCCGTGCACGGTGTCCAGAAATCAGCCCCAAAGCCGCCACAAGGTGAAACAAGATCTGTAAAAGAAATATATACAAGTAGACCAAAAACTGGAACACAGTACAGACCTATTTCTAATAATTTAAAATAATAGTAGAAAGAATATGTGCTAAAACTATGTGTTAAATGGCCTGCATTTAACTACTTTAACATCTACAACTAATTTTAAAAGCTGATCTTGTATTTTCTGCACCGAGTCTTCAGTTAATAATAAAAAAGTGTAATTAAAAGGTATAGCCCCTAAATGCAGTGAACTTTAATGATGTATAAATAAAATAAATCTGTACTTGATCCCTGCTCCTCACTACATGCACCTTCCCTCATCAGTCCACCTGACCCTCCTCATCAGCCTTGTGATTGCACCAATGGTGAAAAAGCAGCTACGGGGAGGGCGCGCGCATGCTGGGGCGTGAGCGCGCTTGTTCCACCTGGCCCAATCGCGTACGAGGAAGCTGACAACACCGCCACCGTCTGCTACTGCTGCTGCTGCTGTTTGCGCCGCAGCTCGCCAAGGACAGCCGCTGCTCACCTGACCGGCCCGCTAACCTGGAACAAGATTTTCTCCTCTGAAAAGTAACCTCCTGCTAACTCCAACGGTGTCGGAGCGGAACACGCGTCCCGACGAGAGCCTCTCATCCGTCCGGTAAGTCAGGCAGGACTGCGCCGACCGCCGCATCATGCTGTGTGTGCGCCTCTGTGTGTGTGTGTGTGTGTGTGTGGATGTGCGATATGTTTAACTCTGCTGTGGAAAGTCATAGCTCCGTCCGTGACTGCACATTTTTAGGGAAAGCAGCGAGCGTTTACCCTTCAGTCAGTCTCCTCCTTTACATTATTCCTCTGTGAATCCTCTAAGGTGACATCTAGAGGTGTCCTGCAATGCAGTCCGGGTCCAAAATTACATCATGGTGTGGATTTAGTGGAGTTGAAGCCCTGGACGTGTTGCTTTAGTGTTTACTGGCCGTGTAAACACCACGTACCCATGATGAGCGTATTCTCAGCAGTGTGGCTGCAGATGGGTCAGAAAGTACCTTAATGCATCATGTCTAAATGAAGGATTTTGTACCAAATAGTGGTGCATATTTATGTTATATTGTTTAATTCTGCAGAACTAAATCTGAGCACATCCTGCGTGCACAGTATATACTTCACGTTGGAGTGCAGGAACATTTATTTCTGTCTCTTCTGCATTTGTGCTGACTATAGTTTGAAATGTTTTGGTGGTGACATCCAAGAATTTGGCAGAAATAACTTTGTTTTTTTCCTCCTTTCGTCCAAGAAAAGTTTGCATCTTTTGCAAGAGCCTTGTCTAAATAAAACTCTTTGAAATGGTGATAAATCTGACTTGAACCAGGAAATAAATGCTCAGACAGAAATGTAAACAAGCGTGCGGTTATATCCAGACATCCAGCTTTGACTTTGGTGGATGTGTTTTCTTTTTATTTTGGGTTAGTCTTACTAACAGGACTTAATGCCCTTTCAGTTCAGCATGTTCAGCTACATAACTCTTCCCTTGTAGGTTTTGTTCCGCACCTCAGACCGCGGCTTCCTTGGCTTTTGTGCTCCGTTATCCACGCTGAGATGAATTAGAGGGCAATCCATTCAAGTGTGGGGAACAATACCCCGAGTTTCTCCCCGGGTCAGGTCAGAGGGGGAGGGCGGTGTCACCCCCCGGTTGCTGTGGAGGCCCAGAGCAACACGGAAAACTCAATTCTCTGACGTCAGCGCCGAGGAGGAAGATGCTGGGGGGGCCTTGATTTATTCGTGTGAGAGCGGGGAGGGGCTGAATAGTTGTCGGCAACTTGGGGGAACTCGAGTGGTTTTTATGGCCCGAAAATCAGGTCTTTTCTTATAAATTCAGTTTTGGTCGGCGGTGGAAATGGTTGTAAATTAAAAGGATGACAAAGGAATAGAGAGAGGAGGTGGAAAATGAAAGGGTCTTTGGTTGCATGCCCCAAACTTCCAGCTCTGTAACCACCCTCCCTGAGCGGGCGGCTCTGAAACGTTTCACTGAGAAGTTTTATCAGACGGAGAAATAAAAATAACTCGAGCTTGACTTTGCGGTTTCACAGATGTGGCTCGGATTAATGTTGTTTTGGGCGATGTGTGAGTGTCTCTCAACAAAAGAGTCCTAGTCTGTAATGTTGTCCATGTCCATGCGTACACGTAGGTAGTGTTTCGCAGGTATTAAAGTGTATTCTAATGAAGCCTTCTGTGTCCCTGTGCCCTTGGGCAAACACTTTTCTCCACTGCCATGTAAACATGTTTGCATTCCCCCTCCATGTTTCCCTGCTGTTGTCTCTATGGTGACCTGAGCACCTGCTTTATTAACCCTCGTCACACTCAGGATCTGTTGGTTCAAGGCAGGAGGTTTTACCGAATCACGCAAAGTGCCGTGGCTAATCTGTGACGGAGACTTATAAAAGCCGCACAAGACGGTGAAGAGGTACAGAGAGATTTGCCTGAAGCTGATCTTGGCACCGGGCTCGTATTGCTAAAGCAACAATTGAGGTGATACGGACGCAGCGGTGTGCTGCGGGCCAGACACCGATCACCTGTTAACAAAGGGAACAAACAAGGGGAGATTCAAAGCTCTGTTTTTGATGGGGAGGCCCGCAGACGTCGTATCATTCTTGTCGTTACCTCGCCTGAGTGGGTTCGGTTTCACCTGGTTTTCTCCCTCTCTCTGTATTTTTTATTAGGAGAGGCAGGGCCTGTTTTGTGATCTGATCTGTCTGGTGCTCCTGGAAAAATACCCTCTGAAGTGCATCGCTGCGTCATAAGAGACGTTCGATTTTCTGTTAGGAGAGGGAAGAATTCCTCTTACATTCAGACTGCTATCACTCATATATACGAGAGAAAACGCTGCACCTTTGAGTATTTCACAAATATACCCAATGACTGTGCAACAGTGATTCCTTACAGCTGTCACTGTGCTTCTTTTCAACACTGACTTGCATCGCTACCCTAGACTGCAGCTTTTATTTTTGTCCAAATAGAGCGAAACATGACAAAAATAAAGCCGCTCACTCGACACGAGCTCCCCTGTGGCTGTTTTTTAGCGACAGCTTCCGATAAATGCTCTCCGAGGTGTGATTCGTTTTCCGTTTGCGTCCTTTTTAGGAGTTTGAGCAAAACACCGGCTAACGCAGCTGCAGCCGCGACCTCTCTCCGCTGCAGAGATTTCATTCGCAGGCCCCGTGTTAGAGTCAAGATGCTCTTTAAGGGACGATCAATCATGTCTTCAGATCACATCCAACATCCAAAACCTGCATATAACCAGATCAGTGATATCAACTTTTGTTATAAACTAGAAATTGCTTGTTTCAGCAGTGCTGGTAATGCTCTCTTAAATCACCTTGAGGCTGGCACGTCTTTATGTATTAATACTTTTATAGTGTCGTTCCTTTACAGAATATAATACTAATTTATCTGCAGCTTACTCGTATATTTCTTAATTTGCAGGGCGCTCACAGCGTTTTGCTGCACGGTCAGTTATTAGGTGGATTAGCACAGATTCCTTGTTTGGTTTTACTGCTGGTTAAATGATTAGGTGAATTCCCTCATGAGTTGCAGGTTGGCTGTCAGGCGTGATCCAACAAGTGCTGCAGCTGAGACAGTCATTCATATTAGTCTTAGCTGAAGCTGCCCGAAGCCTGTTCAAACAGTAATTGACCGATCGGACTCACGCGCTCGGCAAACTGGCAGCTTTAATCTTTAAATATCTGAATACCTCGTTTCAGACACAAGCTGTTATTAGCAGATTTCCGCTAAGCTTCGAGGGGAGGGGGGGTTGTGTTGTGTTGGGGACAACTGTACGGTATCTGCACACGGTCTTTACAAAATCCTGTGCTCTCTGACTGTGCAGGTGTTGGTGACACGGTGCAATGAAGAGAAGGGAGGTTAAGGCACAGGACAGTTTTTAGGGTTTGGCAGTCAAGGTGAAATTAATGCAGCGATGCATCTTCTGATTATTCCCCAGACACTTCTTTGGGTTTGGAAGAACACTACCTTCTCTGTGCTGTTGATTTAGAGCTGATATAAGCTATAATATGATTTGCAACAGTGTTGGCAGTCTATCTTTTTTTTTTTAAATTCATTTTGTTAAGTGTCATCAATAATTTCCTCATATTTTCATCAGAGAGTAATGTTGCGCTTGCACAGGCTTCTTATGAAAAGGCCTTTTTATCATTTCTGCCTCAGCACTCAGCAGGCTAACAATGTTTTAGTGCTTTTAAGTATTGATTTCCACGATGGACCCGTTTTTAGATAGATGTAGATTGTTGGTGCAGCAAATGAACCCAAGCAGAGGGCCACTTTTCACCACTGCTCTTAAAGAAGCAAGGTGATTTCAGTTCAAAATAGAAAATGTTCTGTTTAAAAATGAAAAGTTAAATTCCAAAACTTGACGTCCAGTTGTAGCCGGGAAACTAGACTGGAGATTCTCCGTTCAGAATTCATGAACAGGTGAAGATCTGCGGGGCCGATCAAATCACTTGGGCCGTCTTCATACGATCATGGACTGAGAAGTCTCAGCAACTTAGTTCTAAGTGTCCTCTGAGAGGTGTTGACTTGAACTGTCTGCCATCAAGAAAGCGACAACAGTGATTAAGGCCTGATTTGTTGCCGGACTTTTCAGTTGCACGCAGCAACATGTGAAGCTAATGAAGCTAATTCAGTTCACTGTATTCAGTAGATCTACAGCAACAGCCAGTGGCTATGAAGGGAGACAATGCTAGGACACGTTAGTATGTCTGTGAAGGTTCTCAGTCATCCAGGTCATGGTATATCCCAAAAAAGTTTCAAAAAAGGCAACTGGACTTGTAGAGTTTCACCACTGAAGAACTGAAGTTCTGAACAGTTCTGAACTGAGGAAGCTACTCGGATGAGTGGTGAAACGTCTTCTCAAAAAACTCTACAAGTCCAGTTTTTTTTAACCTTTTTTGTATAGGTCACGTTAGCCTAAACCTAGAACATCAGTATCAAGTCCAGAGTAAAACTCACTGTCTTCTAGACCAGGGTGATTATAGTCAACTAAAACTAAACCAGACGTGAGAAACCTTTCACAACATGTCGGAAAGTTTACTCAACTCAACTCAACTCAACTTTATTTATAAAGCCCTTTAAAACAGCTGTGGCTGACACAAAGTGCTATACATAAAATACAACCTAAAAATATAAGACATCAAACACAAGAGACAATATAAAACAATAAAAACAATGTAAAAAAAATAATAAATGATAAACACTATTAAAATCATGCTGCGTTAAAAGCCAGAGAGTAAAAATGGGTCTTAAGATGTGTTTTAAAAATGGACAGCGAAGGGGCTTGTCTGACATGTAGGGGGAGATCGTTCCATAATTTAGGACCGGCAACACAAAAGGCTCTATCTAATTTAAATACACGTCCGTTAGGTCACTGTCGCCAAATATGGTAACTATTAATCTGGCGTGTGTGGAGGAAATTTAATGACACATGATACATCACCCCAGTTTTCATTCTGCCAGAGATGGTAGGCGGCTCTAACGTTGAACTGGCTGATGATTTTGCACAGGCAACATTGCTTGCAGTCTAATGTTGTTTTTGCAGTTATTATAACAACACAAAAAGCTAATGTGCCACTTTAGCTCAAATACAAATGAAAAGAATACTAACAGATAGCAGTATTGTGTGCTTATAAAACTAAAATAAAAATTATGCAGATTATGTCAACACAACAGGTATCTATACAAAATATTGTATTGCTCCTTATTATTAAAAAATAACTAAATTAATAAAAACTCAACATGTTTAAACAACAAAATCTAATCTAATCTCATTGTGCTTCTGTATTTCAGTTTGTAATATCCTTTATTAAAGTCCATTGGTGTTTTTTTTCCTTTCTATTTTTAACAATGGACACATATTGGTTAAGGTGACTGATGATGTTTCTCGGGAAAACGAGCTCAGTCATCAACTTATTCTCGTGACTCATTAAATTCGACTCTGTAGCAGCAGCAGAACAGGAAGCCACAATTCTTTGACGTGATCATTAATCATAAACCTTAAGCGCCCCAAATAGTCCACTAAGTGTTTTGGACTCTTCGGACCGCACTACCTAACCCAGAAACCCACATTCCTGTCAGCTCGTCAGCTTCAGTCACACCGATGGCACAAGCCAAACAGAGAGACGATATGAGACATGAATCCTCCAACATTTACTTAATCGGTTACAGAGTAGATCACTGAGGTTGGGAGGAGAGGTTTTCAGGTTTCAACCACTTCTACACGAGCACTTCTTCCCCTTTCTTATTTCTCTGCATCTCTGAAATGAGAATATTAACCTACTGGTGACCAGCAGGGCGGACAGACGGCATCCTCCTCTGGATCTTCAGCTGATAAACGTGTGATGGAAGGATCGGTGCTTGACAGTGTTTCAGGTTTAGTTTCACATGTAATGAGGTGCCGTGCCGTGCCTTGGCCTTATTAAGAAATTAATTCCTTATTCTCTAGACGAACAGCACCATGTAATAATCTCCTCAAAACCGATTTTGCAGTTTTGTTTGAGCTGTGTTAATCCTCTGCACAGAACTTACTGTATCACACTCGGTTGTTTGTTTGGGTGGTCACTGACCCTTGCGTGCGCTAAATCTGTAACCCTAAACTCTGGATGTTAGATCTTTGCTTTTTTTTTGCAACTTTAATTCTTTCATTTTTTTTAACAATTCCTTAGGAAACGGCTTCTAGCTCAAACATAATAGACTGAACTAGATGCAGTTTAGATTAAAAGTACTCAGACATCCTCAGAACAAAGGTTAGGAGATAAGCACAGATGCTGGAGTGAGCGTAGAAAATAGAGGCGACTCCCATGGTGAGGATTAACTGATCTGACGGCTCGTGGACAAGCTCATTGATGTGTTTGCACATCCAGAGTCCAAGTCTTTGTGTCGGGGGAGCGGGGCTGAAAGCGTCAGCGCTTTAACTAATTTATCCTTGAAATGTGATTATCACTTGAGGTAATTTAGCAAGCGCGAAGAGCAAAGTGAAGTTGAAGATTAGGGCAGCGTTACGCTGAGCGTTGCCAACAGCGCCCCCTGTGGTCACACGCTGTAATAACAGGAGTCTTAAATTGTACTTGAACACACCTTATGAACTGTTCCTGCAGTCAACACAAAATGATTACACAAACTAGAATAAATGCACACAATCAGTTTTACTGTCCATAGCAACATAAATAGGCATTGATGAATGAGGACGTCTGATGTCAGGTCATGTCACTTCCTGCAGCTACTGCACTGCTCTGCAGGCTGGTCTTCCTGCAAGCTTAGCAGTTAGCAGGCGACTATGACTTCCAATAGAGAAATTACTTGGTCATAGCTGCACATAAAAAAAAACACCTTTGAGAACCACAAGTAAAAATAAAAAATAAAATAAGAATCTAATGAAATAAAAGTAAAATAAAATTAAAATAAAATATAAGTTCAAATCTCATGAAATAAAATATGAGTAAAATCTCATAAAATAAAATGGTATGAGCAAAATGTACAAAATGCATTTATGAACAAATAAAAGTAAATATATACATGAGAAGGATTAATCTTCTTTTCCTCAGTGTGTTTAGTGTTCCCTCTCTCTTTTAGTGACGCCGATATCTCTAACAAATAATGAGAGTAGTTAAAGAATTAGTACCTGATAACTGTAATGGGAACACAGCTTTTGAAAACAGACCTTTAGCTGCTAGTCTAGACCAACCCAGCAGGTCCCAAGCAGCTGGGCTGACTGGATGACCGTAAGGAAAACACCAGCCTAAACAAACGTCCATGGTTCACAACCAACCGGTTTACCATTCAATTGGGTTAAACACAGAGACAATGGTGTATGATATAATCCTCTAAAACACACTTTTCCTCCGTGTAGACATTGCATTAACAAGCTTTCAGGGTGGAGGTGTCACCATTGTACCATTAAAATGATATTAAATCTATTTTAAAGTGAAAGATCTGTTATTTTGTTTGCAGCCGTTTCTTTTTTCGGTCCAGTAGCTATGTGTTGCTTCCTGTTCTATGAATATTTTAGCAGACCATACGTTTACACAGGTGAGTTGCCTCTAGGTCAGCATCGCTGAGAGACATCTTCTGCTAAGGACGGCAAGAGTTGCTCTGGAAGAGGAACTACTTTATTTATGGTGAAATGAATAATTCACTCCAGGTCCAGTTCTGCCAAGTTTCGCTCAGAAACTGCAGACATAAAGCTACAAGCGCTCAATCTTTAAAAATATTTGATAAATCCAGGATTTCCTGGATAATAGGTTCATTGTTCACAGTGTTTGCCACACAGACTGTTTGTTAGACCTCTCTGGTTTTACACTAACAGCAGGACAAGGTGATAAACGGCTCGATATTTGATATTTTGGGATAAGACAAACAGACTAACTACGTTAGTGATCTGGCTGCAATCTGTCCTCTGCTGCCCTCGGCTACGCAACCCTTTCATATTGTCTGTGTGTGAAAAGTGCATTTTTAACAACCCTTTGTCTTTGGTATCTGGGCAATAGTAACCTAGCTAGTGTTTGTGCAGACTGTGTGCTGGTGCTACGAGGTACCGTCCCTCTATTGTGTGTCCTCTCTATTGTAAATACATGGAAATCAGAGAGATAAGCCAGTGCTGTGAAGAGAGTTCCCAAATGGACACCAAGTCCTTTTCAGTTTTCAGCCAGTCCAAGAAAACACAATGAACTGCTGCACACAATACGAACGCACAATACAACGAGGCCCAGTTTGAGAAAGATGCTGTTAAATGTCTATAGCAGGTTTAACATTTACAATATTCACTGTGGGCTGGTGGGTGACGGTGCCATTTACATAGAGGAGAGACAGGAAATAGTTGTCTGTACTTGAAAAGAGGCCAGACTGCACAAGGTGAAACACCAGTCAGGCATAACATTATGACTACCTGCCTAATATTGTGCAGGTCTCACTTGTGCCTCCAAAACAGAATGGACATGGGCATCTGAGGGTGTCCTGTTAGGATGTTGTTAGTGGGGTCCTTCAGGTCCTATGGGTTGAGGGGAGGGGCATCTGTGGATCATCCCACAGATACTTGATCTAGTGAATCTGGAGGCCACGTCAACACCTTGTACTGTTTTCATGTTTTTTTTTAGTTGTTCCTAAAACGTTTGTGTGTGTGTGTGTCAGGTTTCATCCTGATGGGGATGGCTGCTGCCATCAGGGAGTGTCATTGCCATGGGGTGGGGGGGTTTGGTCTAGGTCTAGGTGGGTGCTACATGTCACACGAATGCCAGGTGCAAAGGTTTCCCAGCAGAACATTGCATTGTCACAAGATGATCAATGTTATCTACATCTCCTGTCAGTGGTCATAATGTTATGGCTGATTGGTGTAAAGCTGTCTGATACCTTTGGATCTTGAGCTCTTGATAAGTTAAAACAATCTTGTGATAGATATTTTAGAGACCAAATGATTCATTATTAAAGCTCATTAGTTGCATTGCGTCTGTGTTAGTCATAGGTATTAAAAGCCTCAGTGCTGCTGAGATCACATCACCCTCTGCCCCGTCACCACCACCGCTTGGAGAAGTTCGGATTAAGGTGGTCGGAAACAAACGGGTCCGACAGCGGTTCCCCACTGAGCCCTACACCAGCCGCTTCCTGCTAACGAGCGTTCCCATGGCGACGATGAAGGAGAAGGATCGGCCAAATCCCTCGTGAGCGGCCCTCTTTGCCCCTACGGTGTGAGTGAAAGACTTCTGCTCCGCAGGGATTTGCTGACCCTCAGGAAATTGAACTGGAAGTTAGCAACAGGGGATTATTATAGCAGGCGGTGGCACCTTGACCTTCAGCGTCACCACATTCGAGAGTTAGAGAGGATTGTGTTTGTTTTGGACTTGATGGCTCCCTGGGAACTTGTTGACAGTTACCTCCGGTTAAAATCCCCTTAAGCTTTAGGGGATGGCTTTTTTTTATGTAACAAGGGAAAGAGGTTGTACTGGTGTTGCTCTGCACTGATGGGTTCTCTGGAGTCCAGACAGGCTATTATGACCGTTTTGTTGATTGTCTCGTGGTCTCCAGAAGGAAAACAAAATACATTTTATAATTCAGATTTGGACAAGCCAGTGTCTCCCACAAGTCTCAGAAGATGTGTAATTTTCATTTTTGCATTGAGTAGTGCTGTCTGAAAGTATTTGCATTTGTCACCTCTGTTAGTGACCCATCAAAGGCCTAACAGAAGATTACCGAACTACTGTTTTTTACAACCTGGACCTTATTTCTGGCATACAATACAATGGTTTACTCACCCATATAACTTTGGTGTAATTTGTATTCCTTCGGGAGATATTTAGATCAGCGTATATCCACATAGTGGGAGTGACCCAAATATAATGCATTATCTGCTGCAAAACCAATATTTTGTTATCGTGCTCTTGTGCTATTTCCCATTGAGTCCAGAGTTTCCTGTTATCATCATCTGGGGTCTATAGATTGACCTACAGACCCCAGATGATGTCTTCTGACGTGGATGATGTCATCTCTGAGTGCTGTGGGCACCCGCAACAGTTAGCTTGTTTACTTGTAATTTGCTACTGCTGTGGTTCGTCCACAAACTCAGAATCAGAAAAATATTCATGCTGAGAAAAACAGATCACGTTTTGTGGCAGATAATGTGTTATTTAGAGGGTGCGTTTCGGTGCCCCAGTCACTCCCACTATATGGATATAACTAATACAAGTATTTTATGCCAGAAATAAGGTCCAGGTTGTAAAAAACAGTTTAATCTCTTCTCTTCTTCAGCTGGTTCCCACTACATCAGTCACTGCCTTTTTAAGGGTCAACGATAATATTTTTGGCTTATTTTTTTTTGGCTTATTCACACATCTCAGTATTTTTTTCTTTTTCTTTACACAGTCCTTTTACATTGCTGGACACAAGACATTGGAAAAACACAATTTCCCACATTAAACAGTATGTTTGTCTGTCACATAAGTTTTGAAAAAGATTGACTTTAAAGGACAAATGGTTAAAAGAATGACATTAGTTGTCCAGTTGCATGCAGGGGTGTTGTTTTCTTCATATCGGTTGATCGCTGCACGTTTTACTAGAGTAGAAGTAGTGAGTCTGGCTACGTCAGCATGTCAACAAAGTATAGATTAGTTTGAGACTCACAACGTGTTGTGTAAGGCTTGATCCTGGGCCTGTCGAGACCTCCATCTCTCTCTCTCTGTTAGCCTTAGCTACCGTTAAAGTTGTGTGTCAGAACACGTTGTCCCAATGTGCAGACAATAAAGAAAACATTTCAAGTTGTAAAAATTGTAACATGTTGCTAATCTGAAGTTAGTGACCGAAACTCAATCTGGATTTTGTTAAATTTTATTAAATTTACTCTTTCAACTTTTACTTTTTCAGCTCTTGGTCGTCTCCTGTTCATGCAAGTCAAATGCAAACTCCATATGAAACTCTATATGAAAAATCTCCCATACCTCTTATACAACATTGACAGCACCTGTGGTGTTAGAGATAAACACCTACCTTCTCTTTTTACACTTTTTTTTTCCACCCCTATCCCACATGTATTCTGGGAGGGGTCCCACCCCGGCTGCTTTTTCTTTCTTCATTATAATGCTGACCTTTGTTGGCTTAGCCTGTGTTACCCATCAGAGACTAATGACAGAGGGCAGGGTGTTCCCCGTCCCTAATGAAGACTGATGGGAGCGGGAATGCCTCGGGGTCGACAACAGGTGGACCTTTGGACGAAGCTCTGTGTTCGCTCATGGCAGCGGGTGGACGTATGGAACCTGGACACTGTCTCTCAGTTTACTTTCCTTCGGGGCGTCTCTGTGTAGTGTTACTGACAGATGTGCTCCCTTCTCTTTAAATCCAATTATTTCTGTTACCGCCTTGTTGTCAGCTATTGTCCGTCCATGCAGTGTGAAATATAATTAAATGGAACATGAAATACCACAGAGCAATCGCTGACACTGAGTTTGTTTCTTTAAAGAGTCAGGATTAATGTATCCTGAGCCTGAGGTCATTAACACAAAGCCGACAGGAAGGTTTGGGCTTGGGTTTGACAGTAGAGGTAAGTTTAGTCTTGATATTAGGTTAACAGCGTCCGGGCTTTAAGGGATGGTTTGAGATATTTTGGAAAGGTTTTGCCAAGAGTTGCATTTTGTTCCCAAGCCCGTCGGATTTGTTTTACAAATCAGGTCTTGATAGGAGAGACTGAACTGAACTGCTATTTGCAAGTGATCCGTTTGGATTTGTGTGTTCAAACATTACCCTTCCACCTTCATGGGTTGCTGTGGCGACAACGCAGCCATCAACGGCAACGTAGCTACGAGCCGGTGACGAGGCTTTCCAACGTGGAAGCATAAGCAACACACGAGGCCGCCGTTAGTTTTGTTTCCTTTGTAACGTCTACTAGAGTGGCCATGTCTTAGCGCCGCAGAGGGAGGTGACTCAGCGTGAGGTCAGATGTTCTCACAGTGTTATAAATGAAACATGAGCGACAGTGTGGTCCAGCTCTGAGGGTAGGATGGGGTAGGAGACCGTGCAGGCTGATGTTGGCAACATGAGGACGTAGTGACGTCTGCTTTATTAATTAGTAATAATCTCTGGGTATCAGGTGGACAAGGCCATGAACTGATGGGAGATTAGTGGTAAAATGGCGCAGGGTCGATTCTAGAAATCACTGGACAACCTCATCTTGAATCTGAAAACCCCAAACCTGCTGAAAGCAACGTACAATGACCCCCATCTCCTATAGCCTCTGATTTATGTCCTGCTCCCTGTCAGACCTATTCATACAGAGGCGTATCTGATCACTGTGGCCATGTCAACTGTGGCAGTGAGCAATGTTTTGTCCTGGAACACAAATGAGACCTATAGCCCTTGATTTAACAAAGACAGGAGGGATGAGTCTCAAGTACTTCCCTTTCCTTCAGGCCGCGTGAAGTGGTTTACCGTGGCGTAAATTATCATTTGAAACGCGGTGATGTTCGTGACTGTCAAAGGTTTTCAATGTGCTTCATTTTCTGCAAGTGTTTATGAGTAAGATGAATCTACTTGATCCAAATAGATACAAAAAAAGATCCTTTGTCCAGTGCTCTTTAGTCGACATACACTGGAAGGCTAGCTACTTAGCCTGCTAGAGTTTTGCAGCACCTCTTGCATGGAGAGATCTCAGACTAGCTTCCCCTCAATCTGTGGTTGTGTTGTATGTCAAGGACAGATGATGGACTAATATCTATAACTTATTATTGTACATGCACCCATAAAGTGAGGCACGTCAAAACGGATAGATGTCTCTATCTGTCTCCTGATTAGGTGACAATCTGGTGATCTGGACGAAATTGTATGAAAATCCTGGAAACTGCGTCTCCCTGGGGACATTCGAGACGAAATGACGCCTGTTCCGTCACCCAGAGGTTATCGTTCTGTCAGAGACAGCTGCCAGAGCTAAATGTTCAACTAGCTGACACGCACAGACGCCGCTGTTTAAAATGCGACTTTCACAAACACGCCTGCAATCGCCCCTCACTGCCGCAGATGCTGCAGAAGAGGCCTGAGCTGAAACTGCCACTTTAAAAAGTCAATGTTAAATGATTTTTAACAATGCTAAATATGGATACTTTCCCAGCTACCTCAAATAATAATAATTACCAATTAATATGCATCTACTGTACGTACTTAAGATAACAGGAGTTTTCCATAGAGAAATGTCAATATTATGTCTGAGGCCAGTTAGCAACGGTGCAGCTTTTGCACAATTTGGCCACTGGTGAGAAGTGACAAGTTTATTGCACAAGATATTAAGGATATTATGTGTTTGTGCTGTGACTGTTCAGGCTTGGTTGTCCCGTTCAGTATATATCATTGAAAAGTGAGCTATTATCTGAGTTTTCTTAAAGGGAAAGTACAATCTTTTTACAACCTGGACGTTATTTCTGGCATAAAATACGATCGTTTGCTCACCCATATTACTCTGGTGTTGTTTGGAGTCGTTTGGACGATATTTAGATCCAGTGGAGTGCCGCATATATCCATACAATGGGAGTGACTGGGGCACCGAAACACCGGCTCTAAATAACACATTATCTGCTGCGAAACTCCTCCTTTCAGTGTGTGCTCTGGCTCAAAATGGTAAGGACGTCCATCATAAACAAAGTCGTTGTCCACAACCTCAGAATCAGAAAAATATTCAGTCATGTTGCAAAAAACTAGCAGTAGCAAATTACAGGTAAACAAGCCGACCGTAGCCGGTGCGCGCGGCGCTCAGAGATGACATCATCCAGGTCAGAGGTCTGTAGGTCAATCTACAGAACCCATGATGATAACAGGTAACGCTGGACTCAGTGGGGAATAGCACTAGTGCAGATAATGTTATTTAGAGGCTAGTGTTTCAGTGCCCCATTCACTCCCACTATATGGATATATGCAGATCTAAATATCTTCCTGATGACTCCAAAGGACACCAAAGTTATATGGTGAGTAAATGATCGTATTTTATGCCAGAATTCAGGTCCAGGTTGTAAAAAAAACTGTAATTTCCCTTTAAAGTTTTTCCAGAGAAAATCTTGATTTGAGATCCTGTCAGCTGTGACAAAGATTTGCGACCGTGTCTGTTTTTGTTTCTGGATGGTGACTTTAAATACGTTTGTGCGCTCGTATTCTTTCGTCGTTTTTTTTTTTTTTAAAGTTGTTGTTGTTGTTGCCGCGTAACAAGCTCTTCACCATGGCAACGTATGATGCTGATCTGAATGCACGGGAGACTGACGGCGGTGTTCCAGGACTTCTGCAGCACTCTCTGTCCCCGCAGTTAATTAAATGAAGTGAAGTGATAAAGAAGGTTTTTGATTCACTTCTTTGACATATTACATTGACTTTTCACTTTGAGGTTCAGCACGTTCGCTCAAATGCAACAGCCGGACCACAGAGCACATAAACACACCTGAAATGAGACTTTTTGTAGGAATGACTTTTTTTTAATCTGCGGGTACATGGTTTATCTTTGTTAGCGTACATGAGGACCGTTTAAATGATCACAGCAAACTACGTAACAGAAGCTAAGCTGGGTGTCACGTCTCTTACCATTACACACCCCAGAGCCCGACTTCAAAGCGCTTCAAGAATAGAAAAAAATAGGATTTGCCATGTCCCTCATTGTGAGCCCCTCTGACCGGGCACCCCTTCTCTTTTGATCTATTGCACCCCTTAATTTCCCCTAATTCCAGATTGTCCATGGTAACATGCATGACTACCTCTGTATAATCCCATCCTATGTTGTTTTTGTTGCTCTTCTAGCTCCATGGCCGCCGTCGCCCCCCACCCTCTTCCCCTGGGAGGTAACCTTCAAAGGCTCTGCCCAACGCAGTGGATCACCAGAGTGATGGAGACGGACAGAATCAAAGGACAGGCTCCCTTCATTGTGACTAGATGAAGGGACACCTACCTTCTTGCGGCAGTGGGGGGACACACACTGCAGCATTTACATGTTCTTCAGATTAAACTGATGCGAATCATTTTCAACAGGAGACACTGATCTGATCACTTTAGTTTGTGTACTGTACTCCCTCAGCATATAGATCGTATGCTGACAGCTTGTCCTCGTGATGCTTGTTATGAGTAGTCCGTCCACAACCAATGAGCCTGAGAGCTGCAGCAGCGAGGGGAGCAGCTGCACCACTTCCTCCGTCACTACCTCGGACCCATCCTCCATGTCTGGACTCTCTCGGTCCACCTTGCCTTCCCTCAGCGACGCCCCGGACACCTCCCGGCATGAAGCTCCACCGCCCCCTCCTCTCCCGCCCCCGCCTCCAGGGGCACCCCCGCCACCTCCGCCCCCGGCGACCACGTCAGCCGGCCACAATCAGAGGAAAAAGCGGCGCGTCCGCAGCTTCTTCTGGAAGCCGATCCCCGAGGAGAAGGTGCGCGGGAAGCCGAACATCTGGACCATGGCGGTGCGGCAGCAGCAGTACCAGATCGACGTCCGCTCTGTGGAGGAGCTGTTCGGGCAGCAGGAGGAGGCGGTGTCGGGCCTGCGTGGGTCAACGCCATCAACTGGAACCACGGCTCGTGTAGCCCGATCCCGCTCCTTCAAGGAGAGCAGCAAGGATGAGGTGAGAGGCTGTCACGAAGCTGTAAACCGACACCTACATTATGAAAGACATGACACTTAAAATCTCTTAACACCCTTTACCATTGTTTTTGCAAACATAGTGTAAGTCGCGCTGTTACCTCAGGTCCTGACCACACCACTGATGGGATTAGAAAGCCCCAGATACATAAATATAAAGCCCCAGTACATAACACTGCCCTGCTCCTACTGTATCAAGAAATCCCTGCAGGGACAAGTCAGGTAACGGTGCCACATTACAACTTGTCATTGTTTGTAAAAAAAAATAATTTGCGGTCATAAGCGGAGCAAAAGCATGCCTGCGTCACTGTGCACTCCTGGAGAGCAACATGTGACCTGTAAACTAACTACCTGCGTGAGGCGCAGAGGGACTCATGACAGTCAATAACGCACAATGAGCTGACTGCCGGTGGTCAAAGCTCCGAACCTGACGAGTTGTTATTAAACGCTCCTGTGGGAGTTTCAGATGAGCCCACGGTCTCCGCTCAGAGAAGCTCGTCTGTCTCCGGGTTTCATCTGTTATTATGGAAGCGTTTTCATGTAACTCATTAATTATTAGGGTTTGTTTGGTCTGAGACTTTAAGTTGCTAACACTTGCCAGCCACTTGTGTTATTATTTTTAAGTCAGACGTTTTGATTCTCTTGGCTTTTTCATTCTACCCTTCTCTCACCACGAAATATGGGATGACCTTCTTATGACCTTCTTATGCTAAAACTAGAACAGAGATCACTCCTTTCGTAGATACAGTGAAAGAAGGACTCGTGGTAAATCATTCCGCTATTAAACCTTGACTTCTCTGATGCTTCTGCGTAAATTTGACAGCCCAGACCCTAACGCCGTAGCCTGATGCAGACTGCAAGTGCTGAGATTGGTCTGTTTGGTAGAAGCATATTTCCACTTTAGTGTTTCCGGCTGCTTCTCCATCTCTGCAACTGTCAACTTGATTATTTTGGAGGAAAGGTTAAGGACTCGTCTTCGGTGCAATTGCAACTACCTTTGGGTATAGTTTTTACAGAGCGAGCCAGACTGATGAGTGCACAGGTGTAAACGGCGCTACATACATAGGTTACGCAAACACAAACCACGCTTGAGAGCAGGAGTTTAAAGTGGCCTTTTGGGTCAAACTGTGCAAAAATACACTCTAGCACCTCGTACAAGGCAGCAACTTTAAATTAAATATAAAAAGAATTTAAGGTGTTACATATAGTCTAGTTTTCACAAAAGTATCTACACAGACCTTCCAGATCAGTGTTGCCAACAGTTGCAGAGTCTCTTGTACTTTGAGTCATGTGTGTTTTTCCTGCCCCAGATTACAGAAATGTTAAAGGGTTTCGGTTTCAAGCTAAAGATGAACCCTTACATTGCAATATTTGGAAACTCTTTGCTAACTACTTCAAATGTTAGTGCCTCACCATCGAATATACCGGCCTTTACTGGCAGATGGTACACTGTGTCTTAACTTTCATGTAAATCCTCCTAAGCCTCGTCCATATCTCTGTGGCTCAGGGATGCTACGTCCTTTCTCAAATTGGAAAAGAGAAGATTTGCATATTTCTCCCAAAACAAACTTTTGAAACTCTGCTACTACCGATGCTGCACTCTAGCTCATCATCTCTCTCCTCATGATCCGGGAGAGTTTCATGTATGTTTACTTTGCGCCGCTCATTGGACTCCTGTATCGTGGTATTTAAACTTATTAAACTTAAATAAATTAAACTTCTTTGCTTTTTGTGGGAGCTTTGTTTATTCCTATTAGAAAGAACTGGGACAGAAAACTGTACTGTTGTTGTCAACGTCTCTTTAGTATAGTTTTTGAAGTGACATCTTCAAAACTCCAAGACCCATCGTTTACAACGTTAGAAAACGGAGAAGAAGAAAAAAGGAACATATTTGATTTGCTAAAGAACTGTAATTAATCATTAACATATTCAACTTATAGCTTAACCACATAAACTTATCTATATGGTGTCTTTACTGATTTCTTTCTTCGCCTCACCTGTGCTCACCCTTCTCATCAGCTCCAACCTCAGAGGTATCTAATTGCCATTTAAAAGCTGTAATTATGCATTATGCCTTTAAAATAAATAAATAAATAAATGTTCATACTGTACATTCACCGGTGCACAGCAGGCAGCTCAAAGCCATTGTTAATAAAGGAGGTGTGGCTCGGGGGAATTTCAGTGTCCCTGTGCTGCTGCTGCTGCTGCTGCTGGTAGTGATGGAGGTGGTGGTGGTGTAGGGGTGTGGGTAAGACAAGCAACAACAACAGGGAGATCAACGTAAGGAGTGTTTGTTTAAGTCCCACCACATCGTGTATCAATCATATTGTCCTCCCCTCCTCCCTTTTTTTTTTTTTTCCAGATCAGCATCCTTGACTCAAAGAGAGGCATGAACGTCGGCATTTTCCTCAAGCAGTTTAAGAAGTAAGTGTAAGAAGTAATATTCCTTCAGCAGGTAATTAGCTATAAATCAAAAATCAAAAGTTAATGTCTGATGGCTGAAGCATAATTAATAAAGTGGGTAAATGTTACATAATTGTATTTAAGACACGTTAGATGCATGGTCAGGCATAACATTATGACCACCTTCCTAATATTGTGTAGGTCTCCCTTGTGCCTCCAAAACAGCTGTGACTCATCAGATAATGGACATGGGCCTTTTGAGGGTGTCCTGTGGTGTCTGGAAATGTTGTTAGTGGGGGGCCTTTGAGTCTTTGAGTCTTATGGGTTGAGGGGAGGGGCCTTTGTGGATCAGACTTGTTCCAGTGCATCCCACAGATACTGATCTGTTTGAGATCTAGTGAATTTAGAGGCCAGGTCTACAGCTTGTGTATTGCATCCTGCTGGGGGTGGGCTGCTGCCATCAAGGAGTGTCATTGCTATGGGGTGGGGGTGTCTGGTCTGGTCTGGGTGGGTGCTACATGTCTGAGTAACATCCACATAAACTCCAGATCTACAAGCTTCCCAGCAGAACATTGAATTGTCACATGATGGTCAATGTTATTCACTTCTCCTGTCAGTGGTTATAATGTTATGGAGCACTGTTACAGAGTTTCTAGTCAAAGGGAGGGGGGGGGGGGAAATTACATAAAATATAGTTAGGTGACACGGAGTGCAGTGTGGTATCTAACCAAAGATTTATCTGTCTCTAACAAACAAAAACTGATCCTTAAGAACATTGTTTGACGTTGTCTATCACTTTTCAGCTGTTCCCTAAGAGACACTGGATTCATGGCCGACGTTGCGTTCAAAACACTTTCAGTTTGAGTTTGTGCGTTTTTACTGTCAGCCCAAAAAAAACTTAAAAACCTGAAACCATAACAAGTGATGTAGATTAGGGTCAGAATGTGTGCCAGTTATTCTAATAGGCTTTCTTAGAGCTGCATTGTCCCGCGTTAATTAGTTCAGGAAATCTCGAGGTGTGTTCATCCATACTCAACGTTGTGTTACGTAAGTTGTCTGGAGCAGAGTGTGTTGGGTGTTTGTTTCCATAGCGCCTTATTTGCATGGCTCTCCAGAGTATTTTAATGATATTTGACTGTGAGACGTGATCTACTGAGTCAAGACAGAGCATGAGCAGGAACGACGTCACAGTCGGTGTTTAATCATGTTTGTTGTGTTTCATTTAATTTCGACTAGTGTCTATTAATAATAAGGTTTATATATATATATAGGTATTATAAAAGTGGTTTACAGATCCATTGACTTAGTTTTCACAACATCATAATGCAGAATTCATTACATCAGGGTCAAATTATAGTACCTCGAGCACAGCAGCAATGAGAGCGTCGAAGCTTCGGGAGCCTCTGCACTAGAGCTGGTGAATTTACCTAAAACTGAGCCAGTATCAAAACTGATGATTTGGCTGCTTTGGGACGACAGAAACGAGTTGTGCACACATTATTATTTTGCATGTCAGAATGACAAACTTAAAAATATGCAAACAAACCAGAAAATACGCAATTGCATATTTGCACACGTATATTAAAGTCAAGTTTGTGTATTCCTGGTGAATGTAAGACTGCTGACTCTCTCAGAGCGTAACTAACCACTGGAGAGCTCTGTCAGGAACAACATACATTAAGGGCTTCTTTATTTCATTTTTATTTTTTTATTTTTGCAGTTGTGTCACGCACAATTGACGCAACGGTTGTCATCTCCTTGGTATAGTTGCATCACTTAGTTCTACAAGAACAACATACAGCAATGTTGCACATAGGCATGTTTCTCTGTTGAACTGTGAATACTTGTCCAATATTTGGTTTTATGCATCTTGCATCATATTCAAGCTACAATCAGCCGTAACATTAAAACCACTGACAGGCTAAGTAAATAACATTGACCGTCTTGTGACAATATGATGTTCGACTGGGAAACGTTTGGACCTGGCATTCATGTGGATGTTACCTAGACATGTAGCACCCGCTTAGACCAGACCAGACACCCCTACCCCATAGCTATGACACTAATTGATGGCAGCAGCCATCCCCAGCAGGATGCACCCGCACAGACACACACACCAAAACCGATGCACTCCTGCCACCCTCTCCCCCCCCCCCCCCCCCCCCCACCCAAACAACATTCCACTAGCAACATTGTGTTTTCTCTGATGAGTCACAACTGTTTTGGAGACACACGGGAGACCTACACAATATTAGGAAGGTGGTCCAATCCAAGCATTTGAAGTGCCACAGCAATGAATGGAAGTAAATGTTTGATTCATTTTCTGTATAGAAGATGAGAGAAGCTCTTCTAAGGCTCCAAACAACAACTGAACTTTGCAGGATATTGTGATGCAGCCTCAAGATCTGGTGCCTTTGTAAAGACGCAGTGTGCAGCTATTAAAAGAGAACACCTGTGCCGCTTCTTTGAACTAAAAATGGAACGGCTTTCTTTCAGGTCCAACCGCTCGATTGTTGAAGACATACGGCGACTAGAAGGAAAGATTTACGGAGCAGAGCTGCTCAAAGACCTGCTGAAACTCCTGCCTGACGCCGAGGAGGTGTGTGTGTGTTTGACTGTCTGGCTTTTAACAAAGTGTTATTTGCTTTTGCATTGAAAGAGCAGGAAGAGTTTGTGTGGACTGAGATCAATAGATATGTCTTTTCTTTTCTCCGCAGATCAAGAAGCTACAGGCGTTTAAGGGAGATCCAGACAAGCTGACACTGGTTGACTCCTTTATGTACTTCTTGATCCGGGTGCCTCGGTGAGTGGATTTCAATGGTCCAAGTTCACATCAATGGGGAATGTGAAGTGAGACGTTTGACAGTTTGTGGACGGTAACGGATTTACACTGAAATGCGAGGACTTTCTGTTGAACTTATGGTGATTATATTTCATCTATTGTAACTGTTGCTTGTATCCAGTTAGGATTGAGGAAGTGTTCACTTGTCAGCTTTAAAAGCTGCAAGGAGTGAACACATGTTCAGTTTATTCAATTAAAAGTTTGTGAGGAAAGGAGAAGTAATCGACTTTGCTATTTAATATTATATTAGTTTAATCTAAATATATAATCACATAGTTATAATGTAGAAGCAGTGTTGATTGTCTGGACGGGTCACACAGCACGAGACTTGACTCGTTTCCATCTCATCAAATTTAAAACCTCCTTGCTCCGTCTGTGGCAGGTTCGAGGTTCGGATCGAGGCCATGGTCCTCGGCGAGGAGTTCTTCCCTTGCTGTGCTGTAATGGGCCGCGAGATCGATGTCGTCCGCGTCGCCACTAAAGGTAATAACACCCTGGCTCTGGTACCTTCACACAGGCACACACACACACAGTCAAGTGACCCAGATATTTGAGCTGCCAGCGGTAGCGAACAAAAAGTAGAAACGTGTCACCCGAGATACAGCAATGTGAGGACAGGATGGAAAGAAAGAGAACGCATGTGTCATGTTTGCAAGATGTATTTTTTGACATTTCATGAAGAGCTATGAACCCATACTTAAAGGGGAACTACTGTTTTTTACAGCCTGGACCTTATTTCTAGCATAAAATACAATCACCCATATAACCTTTGTATAATTTGTAGTCCTACGGGAGATATTTAGATCTGTGTATATCCATATAGTGGGAGTGAATAGGGCACTGAAACACAGCCTCTAAATAACACATTATCTGCCACGAAGCTTGTTCATTTCACCAATATTTTGTTATGACATGCTAGTGCTATTCCCCGTTGAGTCTGGAGTTACCTGTTATCATTATCCAGGGTCTGTAGGTCATCTCTGAGCGCTGCGTGCACCCATGACGCCCGGCTTGTTTACCTGTAATTTGCAACCTCAGAATCGGAAAAATATTCAGCAATGTTGCAAAAAAACTAACAGTAGCAAATTACAAGTAAACAAGCCGGCCGTCATGGGTGCACGCAGCGCTCGGAGATGACATCATCCAGGTCAGAAGACATCATCCAGGGTCTGTAGGTGAATCTACAGACCCTGGATGATGATAACGAGTAACTCCGGACTCGATGAGGAATAGCACTAGCGTACGATAACAAAATATTGGTGAAATGGACGAGTTTCGTGGCAGATAATATGTTGTGTTATTTAGAGGCTGCATTTTGGTGCCCCAGTCACTCCTACTATAATTACATACACAGATCTAAATATCTAGCAATCGTATTTTAAGCCAGAAATAAGGTCCAGGTTGTAAAAACCAGCAGTTCCCCTTTAAGCCCAGCTGTGTTTTGAGCGAAAAGCTAACATCAGCATGCTAACATACAATGACAACGTAACAGTGACATAGTCATGCACATCATCTAAGGCTCGCTGACCACCTGTGTTACCAGACTCATATTTTGAAATGAACTGAGCATGGAAAGGTTGCCCAAATGTCCTCTTTTGAGGGACATCACTGTGTGAACCAAATTTTATGTCAAAGTTGTCGATATTTCATAATTTAGAGCCAAACTGCTAGCATGGCTAATAATCTGATATGGGAATTTACAGAAAAATAACCCATAAGTGTGCTCACACAAACCGTGCCTAACTGTATCCAGGGGGGTTGTGATCGACAGTAATCCTCTATAGTATCATGACCTTTTCACTACATTGTAGGGCAATCAGTTGAGCAAATAAGTGCAACTTTTTACGACACAGCATAATTGAGACCTTCGGCCATTTAAACATTTCCCCTAACTCTGTCCTGTCAGCACTGAAAGGAAAGGTCAAGAAAGAATAAGTTTCCTTCAAGTACTGATGGATCTGGAATGGACACGTTAATACTGCGGATAGATTTCTTGTATGGCAGTGTTAAATGAAAATGCAATAGTGTGCAGCGGGCCAGTGTGATCTGCTCCAGCATCTCTAATTGAGTTTCTATTGATCTCTTCTTATAGAGCTGATGAGCTGCGAGGAGCTTCATGCCATCCTGCATCTGGTGCTGCAGGCCGGAAACATCATGAACGCTGTAAGAGCCGTAAAGAAATAACAGCTATAATAATATATCAATAAAACAGTAGTCTGTTGCCTTTCTGCGTTAACCAAATAGGCCGGTTTCAATCTGTACTGGTCGTATTCTCACCATAAACTGGACATACTTTATGCCTCTGTATGCTTCCCATCTGTATGTGGCCCTCTACCTAAAAAGCCCATTCATCCATACTTAAGAAATGCAGTCTGAACATATTTCTTTTAACATCCCCCTGTAGTGAAGTGTTAATCAAACACAAACAATGGTTCATTTGTTAAAGATGGACAGCTTAACTTAACATAAAGACTGAAAACAAAGGGAAACACCTAGTGTGGCTCTGGCCAAAGGTAATAAAGTTAACCAACATATTATCTAGTTTGTTGACTTGACAAGGGTACTATTAGGCACATGGCCACTTTCTCAGTTTTAAGTCTTTGTGCTCAGCTTAGTTGAACCATCTAATGGCGCTTCCTCTGTATCAACCATCCACGGGTTGTCGACTACCATTTTGAAGTTTTGATTTTGGCATTTGGACGTCACCAGCTTGATTTTCTTGGAGCCAGTAATGAACATATTTGGAATCATAGACTGTATATAAATATGGACAATGCATCCTCACTTCCTCCCATTGGCTGTGGGTGGAGCTTGATGATTCGCTCACAGTGTTGTACGGGACACAAGCGCTTGTCATGGCAACTGGTTGTCATCATGATGTCACATCCTGTTTCAAATCGACTCAGAAAAGTGGACACTTGTATTATATTAACTACGTAAAATGACAGACACCATCCGAGAATTTTTTTTATTTGACTTGAACATCAGTGTTTTAGTTCGGCTCAAGTCCCTTCCACTAACATTGAGGGGGTGGAGCTTATGACCTGTACTGCAGCCAGTCACCACCAGGGGGAGCTCTACTTGCTTTGGCTTCACTGCAGAGGAGCTGTTCCTCCATCCATCTTTATTTACAGTCTGTGTTTGGAATAGAGGGAGGAGCTGGGTAGGAGTGATGGGTGAATCTTACTGATAGCCATTAACTCCAGACTAGACATGTAAATAAAGCTTATTGCTGTCCTTTGAAAGTTTAATTAAGCAAATTTAGCAAATACATCATGATGACTATCTTCAAGTTTCAGGACAGAAGTTAATGATGTTTGACTTGTAGTCTATTGGGACTAACAAACATCAGTGGTATTGCAGTTTAAGTCACTTCTGTACTGGCCTCACTTTTTAGACTTTGTGGCTACATCTTCTATTTACACTCTACAATTAAACAAGAATAATAAAATATTGCTGTGTTTCTGTGAGATTTTCCACTTTTTAACTCTGTAAATTGTCCTTCTGTTTTCAGGGTGGTTATGCTGGAAATGCTGTAGGATTCAAGCTGTCCTCCCTCCTCTCATTGGCTGACACCAAGGCCAACAAACCGGGCATGAACCTGCTGCATTTTGTGGCCATGGTTAGTGAAGCCGTATGCAACATGATACACCCAGTGCCATTAAGTCCTTATGCAACTGAATACAACACAGTAAAGTGGAGTGTCAGACATGATATTGAAGTTACATTAACGCTGAAGACGGTGCACGTTTCCTGTTGGCTCTCGTCTATCCTTCTTTCTATAACCATTCAAGATTCTAGTAGTACACTATGAAGCAAAAGCAATGTATTCCTCAGTCACAGGGAATTAATTTTAGTTACAGTAAATCTTTCACAGAAGCTTTGCTTGAGAAACACATGTCCAACCACTGAGTTTGCAAGCGGGCAGGTGGACAGCAGATGGTGACAGGAAACAGAAAAGAGCCAAAAGTGGCTGACTGAGCAGTTACATAACCAAGCAGAGATTAGTCTTTTCAACCAATGGCAGTCATTTAAATGTGAATTGCGCTATGCGTCTCTCCACACAGGAGGCAAAGAAAAAAGACGAGAAGCTGCTCAAGTTTCCAGAGAAACTTCAGGATGTCCAGAGCGCAGCCAGGTAAACTGAGAAAGACAATAATAACTTTCCTTTTCTACAAAGATGTGACACTAGTATTTCTGCCAGTGAGCATTAAACTCCATTCGCTTTCGCACTTCTCAAAGGGAGGAATCTAATTATACAGAGGTCGCGTGTAGGTGCAAGTCTGCTGGAAGAATGCATCAATAAAATAAAAAGTGGACTCTGAACTAGACATCTCTAAACCCTCCCCTATAAATATTCATGTAGCGATAAAGCCACAGAAGAGGAGGCTTCTCAGCATCTTCCAGCTCATTGTTTTAGTTTTCTAGTTTTATTACACCGGTTCTCTGCTCTTATGGCGTTGTTTACGACCACAGGAGGCAGGCAGCTGTTTTAAGGACAGAAGCTCTTAAATACGCACTGTATGCCACCAGGAAACCAACCGCAAGAGAAGACTGGAATAGATAGCGACTAGTTTGTGAACAGGGTAGAGCTTTTAGCAGCTAAAAGGACACGTAGACCGATCAGCCACAACAATACAACCACCTTCCTAATATTGTGTAGGTCTCCCTTGTGCCTCTAAAACAGTTGTGACTCATCAGAGAATGGACATGGGCCTTCTGAGGGTGTCCTGTGGTGTCTGGCAACATGAATGATGTTAGTGGGGGTCTTTGGGTCCTATGGGTTGAGGCGAAGGGCCTCTGTGGATCATCCCACAGATACTTGATCAGTTTGAAAAACACCTTGTGCTTTTTTTCATGTTTTTTTAAGTTTTTCCTGAAGCGTTTTTTTTGTGTGTGTGTGTCCCTGTATCATAGCTATGGGGTGGGGGTATCTAGTCTGGTCTAGGTGGGTGGTACATGTCTAAGTAACATCCACGCTAATGCCAGGTCCGACAGTTTCCCAGCAGAACATTGTTTTGTCACAAGATGGTCAGTGCTATTTATTTCTCCCGTCAGTGGTCATAATGTTGTGACTGGTCCACTGTTTTTCCATCAGGTGTTAATGTGCACTAAAAAGAGAAAGACCAAAGTATTGTGTATGACCCACATGACCCAGACTTTAGTGCCCGACACCATAAGAGCACATAGTACCTGCTCAGGTTCTCCTAAACACACGTTCATTTATACCTATGGTGGCTCTAGAGACACAGAGGTAATAGTATTACCTCTGTGTCACACAGAGGTAATAGTATAAATGAACGTGTGTTTAGGAGAACCTGAGCAGGTACTATTTCTTTACTGCTACAGCCGAGTCAAGCCTCATTACCGAGGCTGACATCTAACTAAAGTGCAGTACTCTAAGGGCCGCCTTCACGGCAGTGTGCGACGGTCAAGCTCTGACAGCTTCACAAGGTCGTTTCTGTGTGGTCTGAGTCCTGCTGCTGCTGCTGCTGCACCACAGAGACAAGGATTCGGAAAGTGAAAACATTTCTCCCAGCAGTCCTGTCTTTGTTTCTAAAAGGATGACACTGCATTCAGCCAAATGCTGTCAGAAACTGTCACACTATTGTGTGTTTTGAGTTCACACGTGTCTAAGCACATTTTCTCCCTTTCTGTTGTTTTCATGTAGAATTTCAGTGGAGAGCATTGAGGTAGAGTTTTCCTCTTTATATGTCCGAATCAAATCCCTGGAGGAGAAGGTTCAAGGAGACCAGGAGCTACAGCAGCAGCTGGAGCCTTTTCTGCAGGTGAAGCAGCAGTTGTGTAATACATTACATAATGCAGGAAGTTGGATTTCTTCCTCTCTGTGTGTCTGACGTTGCTGACTTAAGTGCTCTATATAATTACATCTGTATAAGTGGATAACATGTCTGTCGATGTCCTGTCTCAGGGTGCCGCGCAGACGCTTCAGGACTTAAAGAGACGCAGGCTGGATCTGCGTAAAGAGGGGAGCACTCTCATCGATTTCTTTTGCGAAGACAAGGACACCTTCAAGCTGGATGAGTGCTTCAGGATCTTCCAGGACTTCTGTATCAAGTTCAAGAAGGCTGTCAAGGTCAGTTTGAGTGAAAGGACCATTCGGACTTGGGACAACTTGGATCCCAGTTTTTCTAATGCAGATCCATAGACTGTATATAAATATGGACGATGCATCCCCACTTCCTTGCATTGGCCAAACTGACACTATTTTCCAGGGGACGCTGGCAGTCCCCCATGAAAAAATAAATAGTTTGATGTGTATTTTAGTGTTTTAGTTTAGCCTAAGTACCACCCACTAACATGGAGGAGGTGGAGCTTATGACATATACTGCAGCCAGCCACCAGGGGGAGCTCTACTTGCTTTGGCTTCACTTTTAAGGATCTCTACCATCATCTAACTTTATGTAGTCTATGGTCACATCTTAACAGAGCTTACTAATTTCACGCTTAAAGACAATGTCACCTAGACTTGTTTCTTGGAGATGTTTTGTCACTCATCCAAGTAGCTTCTTCAGTTCTTGAATGATAATCATCAAAGACATTCTCCATGCATCAACATTTCTCATTGCACATTCTTTGTTTGTGCAATGAGCCGTCATTATTGACAAATGAATAAAGCAATAAATTGTTTGCTTACTTACAGGACAACTTGTCCTCGACCGTTGCTCATGTTTCTTGCTACATCAGAATTAACTGTTGTCATTTCTGAGCTGTTAAACTGAAGAACAGAATAATGCTCTCTTGCAGCCATCGCTCTCACTGACCATCAGATTTTGGAAACGTTCAGTTTCTGAAACCAGAACAACTGGATTCCAGGACAACAAGCGTTATCAAGTCAGAAGGACTGGAAAGAAATGGCTTGTTTAAATAGCAGAGACAGTTGTGCAGTATGTTACTTGACACGTCACGTCATGTGTTAGAAATATGCATTGAGATGAGTGAACTTAGAGATAACAAGATGTTTAAAATGCTTTCTTCCATCTCTGTTCCTGTCCTTTGTGTTCTCTTTTGTTAAACGCCCCCTCTTTTTGTTTCTCTCAGGACAACACGGACCGCGAGCTGAAGGAAGCAGCCAGACAGCGTCGTCTGAGAGAGCTGGAGGAAAAGCGCTTTGCGTGGTCGGGCGCGGATCAGAGCGGCGGATTCGGACGCAGCAGCAGTGAGAACGACGTGGAGATGCTCACCAAGGAGGGCCTTCTGGACTTCTTCCAGCAGAGGTCTCAGAGTCCGCACAGCCCGCTGTCCCGGTCTGCCAGCGCCCGCCGCCACCGTCACACCATGACCTCCATTGCAGATCGTGAACTCCAGGGATACCTGGAGCTGTTTGGAAGCACTGGAAGTCCCACTGACTATTCCAAGTTTAACAGCCTACCTCGGTCAGGCCGCCCTCTCCAACGGAGGATGACGCCCTGGATTTTATCCCAGGACAACAACCGTGAGCTGGGCTGTGACAGACAAGTGACGTCTCCTCATGCAGAAACTGAACCTATCAGCCCGCTAGCCAGGTTTTCCTCCTCTGGGATAAATGATAATGAAGACCCATACAACAACAACAACAATAATTACTCATCTGTGTCAGAGAGCAGTGTTCTGCCTCGTTCCTTTTGTGTCTTTCAGAAGCCTTCCCTTCTTCCCAACCCAACAATTACCGGCCAAATGAATGTTAGTGTGGAGAAGCATACTTTAGTTCGAGGTCCGCAGGCTTTTGAACTACCTAGTCCAAACAATAACAGTAATCATATGCACTTTGTCAACCAGGGAGATGTTGTGGTAACAGATCTGGAAAAAGAGAGACCGTCACCTCCCAAGACTCTGGAAAACCTTCTACATGATAACGTTTTTGAGAAAGGGGCAGATCTTGAGGCTTCATGGGAAGGTAAAATAGATCTTCCAACACAGACGGGGCATTCTCCTGAAAGGGAGCAAGAAGAAGACTGCAGCACAGTTTCATCAACAACCTGTGATACTCCCCTGCCCCTCGACACCTCAGTATCCAACAAGAAGCCAGTGTTATACATACTAGACTGCACAGAAACGGACTGCTCCGTCACCTTGGATTACTCAGAGGTTGAGAGCTCATCTTTACCAAAAGAAGGGCTTTGTTCTAGGACGACGGACAGCAGCAAAGATCAGGAGAGCCAGCAAGATCCAAGCTCCCTGTCCTCTAATTTAGGGTCCATGTCTCCCAACGACCAGTCTGTTTCTACCAGTGAGCTGTTGGCACCGAAATCTGTGGACGCAGCGTCCATGACTCCCTCTGCTACCACAGAAGAGTGGGACACGGAGAGCTGCGACACAGCTGAAGGGAAACAGGGTGCGGACAAAGATGCACAGAATAATGGTAGAAAAGTGGTGCACGCAAAGAGCAAAGCTAACAAAGCAACAACCAAGGGTGTTGGAGGTCGAGCTGTGCGAATGCTGACCAGCAGTGAGAACCAGGGCATGCGGAAAGTTGTGCCCATTTCCAAGCTTACTAGGACAGCTAGCAGCAAGCGAGCGGAGAGGACGGCGGTGCACGACAGCGGAGAGACACGCCGGCCTCTCCGTGACCAGAGCACTCCGGCGAGAGGAAGGAGCGAGAAGACGACAAGACCTCCTCGACATTCCAGTTTGCCTCCAGATGAGTCAAAAGCCCAGAAAGGTGGTGGCCTCGCAGGGAGCATTTCTAGATGGGCACGCGATTCGATGCCGAGGAAAGCTTCCATCCACAAGCCGAGCGCCAAGCCCCTGAGGAACATCGCCAAGCCTGCACCCGAGGAGAAGATGTGTCGCTCCACTATGAGGGCGCTTGCCCAGGCCCAGGCCCAGGCCCAAACCCAAGCTAAGACTCAAGGTGGAGCTTCCTCTGAGAACAGCAGCTCTCACACACACACTGCGAAAAACACCTCCGATTTGCCCAGCTTTGCTCGCAACACTGTAGCTTCGTCTTCCAGGACCAAGAAGGAGCTGGCCCCTCCGTCCGTCCCCTCCACGCCGTCCCGCAGCCCCTCCCTCGCGGCTCGACAGACCGCTGGGAAGCAGAACCGGGTGTCTCCCACGGTTCACACCAGCGAGGAGCGGCCGCCAGGGACAAGCCTGCGACGGGTGCAGAGCGTGAAGGCGGCCAGCCGCAGCGCCCACCGCAGCGAGACCCCACCTCCGCCTGCGGCACGCGAGGATGTCCGTAAGAACAGCAGCTTTTCTGAGAAGTCTGTGCAGCCTAGAGACTTAGTGGCTTCCAGCAGAATGAAGCCAAGCTGGAAGTAAAAATCAGATGTAACAGAAAAGACTGCACAAACACGAAAACTGTTCTCCTGCGTTACATGTAAATTGAGATCTTCTCCTCAACCTTCCCAGCTACAGTGAAGTTATAATCATACATCATGCAAAATCCAAGAACCTGGAAAACGCATTAAGCTATCTCATCCAGTAGATGACTCTGTATCGGGTTTACGAATTTCAAAGAGCAAGATGCAATGAACTTCTCCACATGTTCCTGTTTTGTTCCACAAAAATCCACTGTTCACGACTTCCTTTTTTTCTAAAGGGTGGGGTTGCGTTAAACTGACAAATGGCAAATTGATGTTTTTACACAGAAGCCTTTTTGCCTGCTTATCCGTCTATGTACCGAATGTGCTAGAGTCTGTGATGATGTTGATGTCGAGCACTGCTGACTATGTAATGCTGCTAATTAGCTCCGACAATTTGAGACTGAGGTTCAGAGTCCGTTTCATTCAGGGTTGCAAGATTCGTTGTATCGTACCTTGCTGCTGTTACAGTGTCTTTTAGTTTCGCTGCTTCCTCCTGTCGCCTACCGGTTTGCTCCGCCGTTTCTTTGCCTGATACCTCAGACCGATCGCAGTGGCCTTGTACCAGCAGAAACAGTAGAGATGCTCATGTGGTTCTGCATGACAGAGACGTAGGCGAAATCTGATCAGTTTAAAAAAAACAACAACTGCAATGTCACTTTTTTGTTTTGTTTGTTTGTTTTTTACAAATTCCTGATATATCAATGTTACTACAACATATAAAGTTAGATATTACGCCTGTGTATTCCCAACTGTGGTACCTCTGGTACCTGGTCCATGTATGTGTCAGTAGTCTGTAAATGTGTTAGAACTCCTCCATAATATCATGGAGTAGAAACGCACGTAGGAAATGTTTCCTGTTTAGGCTAATACACGATAAACGCTGTGAAAGAAAAGCTTGAAACAGCACTGAGATATCATCCGTCATCTAATTGTTTTGACACTCTGATCTCATTTTTCTACCGAGAAGGATGTGATCCCATGCTCTAAATCCTGCACCTTTATTGATTCAATTGCAACCGTAATCCTAAATGGTCTTAGCCTAGATCCAGTTTGTTAGTCTCGTCTGTTGCCATTACCGTCACAGAGCACAAAACTAGTTATCTAGTTTTCTGACAGAAATAAATAAATCATAGTAATGTTTGAAGAGCCCAGAAGGTCATTTAAGACAAATCTATCGCTGTTATGAATTTATTTTCCTAGAATTCTTAAAGCCTCTCTTTAACACATCTGGATGAAAACTAGGAACGCACCGAAAATGTTGGGCTGAAAACCGAAAATTGCTGCAGTTGTTGCTTGCATCATCACAACATCCTGTTTCGGCCGTGTTGTTTCAGCGATACATTTTTGGCCCAAAAGTGCGTTTTTGGTTTTCAGCCGAAAATTGTCGGTGCATCCCGTAATCAAAACGTGTTCCAGTAAAGGTATTTAGATTCTGTACATATGTTCTTGCCCATTTTGTATCCTGCAAAAAAAACAATTATTTTCTACTAAAAAATAAAAATATTTTAATCCTGAATTTACCTGGATTTAAACAGCTGTCTTAGGCAATACATTTCTCTCTTCACGTTGTAAGAAACTGAGAACAGACAAACATAAAAACAGCATCCTGCTTCACAATAATGACTTATTAACCAGGCTTTTCTTTATTGGCATTCAAAATTAAAAG
Organism: Planiliza haematocheilus; assembly: GCA_005024645.1. Classification (NCBI taxonomy): domain Eukaryota; kingdom Metazoa; phylum Chordata; class Actinopteri; order Mugiliformes; family Mugilidae; genus Planiliza; species Planiliza haematocheilus. Next base: position 2,028,406 of record SRSE01001280.1, on the reverse strand, counting down.
TTGACTGGCTATTTTTAACCTAACTGCAGATGGCAAACCACAAATAAAACATGTGGGCCTTAATTTGTATGATCGGAAACAGAATCAATGATTTGTGTTAGTGACACAATATGTTAAAGATTTACTATCAGAGCAAGAGCATTTGTCATTTCCAGCAAAGCTGAAACGTATTTTTAGACCCAGATGTTTTGAAGAGCCTTTGGGGAAACTGGAAAAATCTCCACAACAGCTCTCAGATCTATTAAACAACCTTCTAATGCTTTCACCGTCTGTGTCTCACACGTAATGATAAACCATAAAGAGGCGCAAGTTCACACCCTTGACCACTTCACACCACTTGCCTTGCAAACTGCAACGTGCCATTGCCACGATGGCAACAACTCTCACGACAGTGCATTGCCTTAAAGCTTAATGTAGCCGATCCATCACCAGTAGAAACTCCTCCTTCGTAAAAGGAGACCAGAAACTTTTCCTACATTCCCTCACGTCGAGCTGAAACCGTGTCTCCACTGTTTAGTGATTCACTCTGTACATTATGTAAAGACATAGTATTTTCTCACTATCAATATGTTTACATGGCTTAAAAAAATAATACATAAATGAAGGTGGGATTAGAGTGAAGTATGTTTAAGCACAGATGTTTTAAAATGGATGGTTGAGAGTCGCGGCCTGCAGGGTGTTGGCATGCCGTGGGTGTCTTCCTGTTCCCTGTAATGCAAATGAAGCCGATGAAGCGCTGACACAAAAGGCTCAGTGTGACACGCGACTGTGTGTGTGTGCGGCCTGCACGTCGCCTAAATATAGATCCCCTATCACAGAGTATCAAGGAAAGTAATGCAGGGCTGGGCTGCCAGGTTTGCAAACATGTCAAAATAGGCAACAATTGAACTTAAGTAAAGTTTAGTTTTTATTTGTAATCTGAAATGTGCCGGTTTGATCAAATCACACAAATAGGGAAATACAAAAAACTTAACTGATGTAACCTGTGTAGCCATTCAGGGCTCTGCCTTTCGTACTGTAGTTATAAACAGCTGATACAGTCTTCAGGACATTTAAATGATCAGATAAGAGCATAAACAGTGTCCACCTTGAAGCCCATAAAACCTGTGGAGACACATAACTCTTGTTTGGTCTAGTCAAGTGTCTGAAATATCAAAAATGTGGCAGATAATTATTAATATTTCTTATCAATTAGTCATTTCAGTCATTTAGCTTGGTGTAAAATTCAACATTGAAAGCTCTGGAAAAAAAGCTAGTAAGCAAACTTTGAATTCAAAATGTCAGACTCATTTTTTAGATCTTTTTAATTATCTCCATCTGTAAACCTACAAAAAAAAAAAACTATAACTTTAAAAACGTGTCTTCAGTCGTGCTGTGTTCTAAAAAGAGGCACACTATTTATGCTGTGACCTAATCAGCTGTCTGGATACGTTTCTGGACTCGTTTTGTTTGTCCTCCTCCTTTATGTATCCCACAATGCCCCCTGCTGCTTTCATTTGAACAGCTCTGAGCATCACAATGGCCGCCCTTTACGCTGCATGTCAACAGTTTACAGCTGTAGAATTTGAATACTGCCCCGCCCCCTTTTTCACCGCAACTTCCTTGTTAGGGGGTGGTTGCCATAGGAACAGTCCACACTTGAGTTACCAGTATGGACTGAAGGCCTTGTAAACCCAGAAAGGTCAGCACCGTCTGCAAACCGCCGTCGCGTTACAGCCGCCACCAAAGTTTAAAAGGTGTTTGTTTCCTGCTGCATAGACTTTCAATAGTCTGTGACTTTACTTTATTTAAAGTAAATCTTTTTCACATTTTAATGCTGATTCTGTAACACCCTCAAATGTGTCTTTCACCAAATGATTAAATGTGTCTTACTGTAAGCTCTTACTGTCTTTTATACTCCGGAAAGGAACAACCAGATATGGAAGGGGGCTTTTTTTTTTTTTTAAGATGACGACGTGACAGTGGACGTGTCTTCTGTTTCCACGGCTGAGGCAAACAGGTGCTCTGTACTGCAAGAAAGAGAAGACAGATCAATAATACCTTGAGCAAATTATCATCTCTGATCAGTCCAATGTCGGGTTGTGATGTTGCACATTTGCCGTTTCTGTTTCTGATGATGACATCAAAGAAATAAAATAAAATCACATGTTGCTGTGCAAAACTTCCTTCCTGGTTTGTCTTGAAAGTGAACAGTTGGAGGCTGTCAATCAGGAATTTGTAGTTAAAGTTAATTTTTTTCTAGTTTGTGCATATTCATGACACTGGAAAATGGTCCATGGATTAAATCGTAGAGCAAGAAATAAATGTTAAATGCTAAATGTTAAATACTGATCCTGGTTTAACAAATTCATAGAAACACATTTTACTTTTCATACACAGCATGTTCTTAGTGAACATGTAATAGTTGCTTCTCTGTCTGTACTCCACTAGAGGGCAGCAGAGCAGCTTAAATTGGAACAGTTTTATAAAGCAACTTCCTTATCTTTTATACCTATATGTATTTACTTGCCAGTTCACTAGAATGCATTCTTTTTATAACAGTCCTGCACTAAATCTTATATTCTAGAAGGTTATGGTATTCAGCATTTGTTTGAGGAAGTGAGTGTTCAATGGTTTAGAAGCAACTAAAAAAAATGACAAACAGCACAAGGTGTTGACCTGGCCTCCAAATTCACTAGATCCCAAACTGATCAAGTATCTGTGGGATGATCCACAGAGGCCCCTCCTCTCAACCCATAGGACCCAAAGGCCCCCACTAACAACAGTGTGTTGCTAGACAGCACAGGACACCCTCAGAAGACCCATGTCCATTCTCTGATGAGTCACAACTGTTTTGGAGGCACAAGGGAGACCTACACAATGTTTGGAAGGTAGTCATAATGTTATGTCTGATCGGTGTGTGACAGAAAAAGATTTTAGCTAATCACTTAATAATTCAAACTCTTACTAGCTTTAGTTTTTTATGGAGTGTAAAGCAAACAGCTATATGAATAAGAATGACAAAATAGTTTCTCCTTTATAATTAAACCAGCCCACTCTTATAGCACTGATTTCTGCCATAATAACATTTAAGGATATATTCTTTTTCTAAAAAAGAGTTCTGTGCACTGTGCCTGTATTCTGACCGTCAGGGGCTTTGTCCTTCGTTTTCCTGTTCCAGGATCCCACATTGAATTAAACAGATATAAATTATGAATGAGATTTTTAGTGCAGAGCAGAAGCACTGATGAACCCCTGTTACCTGTCAAATGATATGTTAAAGGAGACCGAGGAGAGAATAAGGACACGGAAAAACTAAATTAGAATAAAATAAGTAATATTTGATGACTCAGTAATCAAATATTGATTACCACTCACTGAAATTAGACAAAAACCATTCACATATTCAGAGTTTGAAGAGGGCTGATAAAAGAAAAAAGTATTCTTTGAACTACTTAGTATCATTATAACCTAAAATATGTCACATACTCATGCTGGTCAGGTTAAATGGTGATTTGAAACTGGCCGTAGAGTGTGAATGGTTGTCTGTCTGTGTTAGCCCTGTGATAGACTGGCGACCTGTCCAGGGTGTACTCCGCCCTTGCCCGATGACAGCTGAGATAGGCTGTGACCCTTCACAGGAAGAAGCGGTTCCAGAAGATGAATGAATGAATGAATGTCACGTACATTATGATCTATCAGAACAATATATTTCTCACACTTGTGGTCATTCAGTCTAGTTGTTGTGCCTCCATGCTCCTCTCTCACGTCTCTTCAGACCAGTCACTCACACCTGCCCTGCATCACCTGATCTTCACCACCCCTCTGCTTACCTGATTCCACTCTGCTCATCAGACTCCCGCAGCTCAGTTGCCAGGTTATCTTTGTGCCATTTGTCTCAAGTATTCGTTTTCTGAATTCATCCTTCTTTGCTTTCCTTCTCTTCTCCATGTCTCCAATTCATGAGACCTATGAGGCTGGAGTACTACACTAAACCACACCCCACAGCTCGTGACTTTTCACGTTTATCTCTAGATCAGGGTTGCTGTGGCCATGTGCGAGGGATTATGCTCGTCTCAATCCCTCCTTATCCTGCAGCTCAACCTAGCCCTAACACCTGCAGAGCAGGATCTTTACTTTCACTCCGATGACTGCTGCGGGTAGTGGAGGACCTTCTCATCGTTACGGGGCGTCCGCAGCTTGCAAGGAAAAGCTGTTGGATTGTTTGTCGGATAAAAGAAGAAGAGACTGGGGCATGTTCTCCTACTCATCAACAGCATCATGAAGCAGATATCTGGGATCAGAAACAGTGGTCACATACAGGGAGGACACTGTGGCAACACCACGCATACAAAGAGTGAGTCACAACTTCATTTACTGAAGCATTTACTGAACATATCTCCCTGTGGTTAATTTAAAATATTTTTCTTACGTTGAATGTTTGCATATTTGCAGCCATTTTTTAAAAAAATAAAAAGACATCAACCTTGGCTTCATGCAGTTCCATTATACAGAGATGTTTTGCCTTTTAATACCAGGTGACAGACCATGCAGGGTTTTATTACACTGCCCCTGTTAAGGCCTTACTCCACCGTCACCTTAAAGGACATAATGTCACTGCTTATTCTACTCCTTGCGTGAGTCTGACCTTTAGCAACTGCATGTGTGTAAAGGTGTCCAGCACAACCTCTGCTGCACATTCACAACACAGTCGTTCTACTACAGCCTCTGGGATTATCAGTGAGAGATCAGCTGCAGACAGGTGAGATTAGCAGCCAACTGCTCGGAGGCAACCGTTCAGACGAGTGATCAAACACTAAAGAGAAACGACTGACTGGTACAAACTCTGATGTGGAGTCAAGGAGGAAGAAACATCCAGTGAGTGAAAGGCTTTTGAGTGATGCTAACGGTACCTCCTTGTCTTCAGATCTACATGACATGAACGCACGGTGAAAAGTCAAGGCCCTGAAGTGACCTTGCAGAGAAAGCACTCTGGAGAGAAGAGGACAGAAACATGGGGTGAGGAACATGTTGCAAACACTTGGAGGAACTGTGCTTCTTAAGTGTAAATCTAGATGCTGCTGTGTTAGGCTCCGGTGCGATGCCGAAAATCTATCTGTCTCCACGTAACTTTGCAAGATGATTAGATCATGGAGAACTTAGCAGAAACTTCTCCTTCTGTTACTTCTCAAGCAGAAAACGTGAATATTTTCTATTTCCTGCTTGGCTCGTGAATGAGAAATGAGAATTTGTTGCTCTCAAAATTAAGTCAAATTAAGTCCGCTCACTGTAAAGATTTAAAAGCAATGTGCATTTCAAGTCAGATATGTTTGTTGTGTCGTGTCTGTTTATTTTTCTTAAAGGGAGGCTTTAAGAAGGTTTTACTAATGTGATACACAATGTTGTCTTCTGACTGTTCATAATTACCAGTGAAATGAAAGAAACCGATTATCTCATTATGGCGCGGCTCAGTGGGTGGAATATGTTAGGCAGCAAGTGAATATTTTGTCCTCAAGGTTGATGTGTTGGGAGCAGGAAATATGGAAGGATTTGAGCGATTTGTGATTCTGATTGCTAGACAACAAAAAACCTCAGCATCAGCGATGACAGGGTCATGGGCAGCCAGGCTCAGAGATGCATGTGGGGCGCAAAGGCTGCCTCTGTAGTCTGAGCCATCAGTTGAGCTACTGTGGCTCAAACTGCTGAAGTTAATGGTGGTTCTGATAAAAAGCCCCAGAGTTCGTCACAGTTTCATCCTGTCCACTACTAGAGGATGTGAGCATCAGATTGGGTCACAGAGCAATAGAAGAATGTGGCCTGGTCTGATGAATAATGTTTTCTTATATGCCACATGAATGGGCAGGTGCATGTGCAACAGTTCTTTGGGAATTTATGGCACCAGGATGGGGGGAACGACCCACTGCTGTTCATATGTGGTTAGGGTTGTTTTGTAATGTTCAGGTGGTGGTACATGTCGAAGTAAAATCCACATCAATGGCAGGTTTGGTGTACCACTAGCCTTACAGTATATGTTGTATGTCAGCAGGTCTCCTGGTTACTCTGCATCAACATGACTGTGATGACACTGTACATCTAACAGCATCATTCTCAATAACCCAAGAAAAGCCTTGCGGTTGCCACATCAGACTCTCTTTGCAATTCTGACCTCAACCTGTGTTACATCAAAACGGTATGAATGGGACGAAACAAGTCGGCCAGTTATTCAGCAGCCGTTCACAGAGCCCTCTGCTAATCCCAGCACGCTCTACTGAACTAATCACAGCAGCAGGTGCAAGCAGCTGTGACCCGAACCACATGAAATGATGTTTTTCTCTAAAGATTACTTCAGACTATTCTGTTATGTAATTTTTTTTTGCTGTAGCTGTCACTATGACTTTGACAAGGGGTTCATATTGCGTTAAAGTCTGCAAAACTCGGCACTCTGCTTTTCCATTTGATGTTACTTCATATACTTCATACCTCATTACATTACAGAGGGAAATGTCTGTGTTTCAGTTATGTTTGCGGCGCAAAAAGTCAGTCTAAATAATTAATCATTTTACAGAAGTGATGCACTTTTATATTGCAGTGTTTCCTCGTTAACGTTAACTAAAGGTTTTTTTATTTTACTGTACCTGTTTTGTTGTCAGAAAACAGAGGTGTGATGCTGAAGCGAACAGAACTCTTTCCTCTGAGTCTGTGGTTGTGCACTGCATGTTAAACAAGTTCCCTTTCACTGTGACACACACACACTATTGCTAAAATAGTTGTGAGGCCTTTATATGCATCTTGATCAACCCCTCCCCCACCTCCGATGCACACCAGACAATAAACCTTACTCCCTCTTTTTTGTGTGATTCTTTTGAATCACAGAAAATCATTAATGGAAAAGGAATGCAAATAACTTGATTCTGTTCCCTTTCTTTCTTTTTCTCTTTTAATCTGAAAAGAGTCTTTCATGGGCTGCTGCATAATGTAGAGTTGCCCAGGCAACAGCCTCCCTCACATGAAGGGAGGGGCCTGACTGGAAACCCCAGTTTTAGGACTGGTGTTGGGATGTCCCGTCAAGAGATGGTGTTGCTTTTGTGATTCTTAAACGATGTAAAAGGTGTTTAGTGTGATAGTTATTTTTTTTATGTTTGGCCTGCTTATCAATACTGTAAGTGTAGTATGAATTGTTTTGCACAGTTATAGTTAAATATTAGAGGTCAGTTTACCATAGCCTAGTGTAAGTTTGGAAATTGAGTAAAAGAGTGAACCATACTTTGTTCACACGTGGAAGTTCGTTAATTAATAATGAACGCGAATAAAGGCAATAAAATAAACACAAACAGTCAAAAAACGAAGCGTTAAAATGTAAATTAGCCGTTTCGGTAGTTTATTTCCGGATTCATGGAACTAGTTGCTAGGCAACAGGAGACTGCCGGTAGTTACCGAAAAGTAGTATTCCTAACTCCTTCACCAAAACAAGGAAGTTTTCACTTGTTTTTGTATAGTTATTTCACAAATTTAACAAGCCAAATATAACATAAATTAGTTTGCCTGACTGCCTGGGCTATTAATTAGGGTTCTTTACCCTCCGACAAAGCCGCCTGTACATATTTCTGGAAGCTATGCTAACCTATGCTAACGACAGCAAGTAGTAATCCGTCTGACTTCTAATTTAAAACCGTCTGTACATTTATTTAAGATATATTAGTATGTATGTAACCATGTACATTATAGGCCAGTATAAAGTGCAGTAAATGATCGAGTTTTTCTCCGCAGTGCATCACAAGAGACAAAACTGTTTGTGTAACTCTAGCGGGAAATAGAAATAATAGATGAATGCCGTGGTTATTTTTATACGTGAATGTAATATTGATGAAGGATGACGATTTATTTATTTATTTAAAACCGGTTGCCTTTCCCTTTTACTGTCAGCATATCCCTTTAATAAGTGAGTTGAAGTGGCGCTCGGTTGAGCTGTAGTTGGTGTGTGCAGAGCTGCAGACAGGACGGTGCACAGCCTCAGTCAAACAGGCAACATCCCATTAAGGATCATCCGATACATCCTCATGTGTCGCTGTAGATTTTACACCGGAAGAAAAGACAACGTTTAGGTGAGTGAAAACATCAGCTGTTCCGTCTGCACTGATTAAGGGAGTAACGCAAACGCCAGACCAAGCTTTGAAATTATTACATTTTCGGATTAACATGCATCCAATTATGTAAAGTGCAAGGCTCCATGCGGTCCAAGTCATTCCGCTCGGGTCTTGTTGATTTAAGAGGGACCACTTCTGTCACCAGGTTAAGCAGTTTAAGCATGCACTCTTCCCAGGACAAAGCTACAGCAACATCTTAAATCTGAGAACTCTTGAATGAACCTCTGTGTCCATTGATTCACTGATGAGTGAGTGAAACGTAACTGCTGCCTTTATAGTTAACATGACTTAGTTGTACACCTGCACCCCTTTCTGCTTCCACTGTATGTGGTAGGAAGGTGAAGTCTTCAGTTCTTTTAGATCAACCACGGTATGTTTCATTGCAGTTTTTTTTTAAAAGAATAAATATTTAGTTACAGTTGATAGAAGCGTTTTAATTTTGAACTAATACTGTGATTAATTGCTGCATAGCACTGTAGTACTTGATGGAATAAAGTTGTCCTCACTGGGATCAGTCCCATTTGTTTCTGTTATGAGGCAGATTAATTTGGGAGTAGGTTCTTGACACCAAGCATCTAGCCTCTGAGTAAAAACAAATCTTGACTAATTATCAGTGATGCTACTGCTTCACATTGGGGATCATGACAGATAAAGTACCTGTACTCATGTTCCTGTTACATGTGGGGATTGATTTCAGTCTTATACTATGTCGAACCCTCTTTGATCGTCGTAATCTCTGCATTGTGGATGATAACAGAGTGCTGTGCTAATGGAATATGCTTTTAATATGGTGAAATAGTTTCATAGTGTGAAGTATAGTTCAAATGGTAATATATTATTCCTGATTTTTAACTTAGAATGAGCTTTTAATATTTACATGTGGCGCAAGGCTACATCTGCCATGTTTTCAGCAAATAAAATGCTGTCTGTAGAGAGAGCCTGTCTTGTTTTTTACAATGTGATGTTTCGGGTTCTGCCCGTTCTTCTTCATGTTTGGACTGGGAAGGAAACTTGTTTTGTTGCAATCTTCACCACTAGATGTTGGTAAATCCTACACACTGGCCCTTTAAGCTAAGCATTTTTGTATTTTGACAATGCAAATGTTACCACTGTATGAAACACACATCTCACTATTGACAGTATTTATCTTTGTTCTGTTCTGCTATAATAATAACATTTTTGTCAATCAAGTGTTGGCTAAGGATATCATGTGATTAATTGTGGTTAAATATTTTAATCGGAATCCAGTAGTACTTTAGTCCATTTTGGAGATTGTGATGACTGATTAATACAGATATATTTTGGGAACTACAGTAATTGACATAGTTGCATACATGGAATTAGATTAAATCTTATATGCATGCTACTGAATTAGCACTGGATTCAGGTCAATTCTGGTGACCTAATAGTTTCCATGACATTGTTTCAGCAGCCATATTCTTTTAGTCTGCATAGTCTTTGATGTCTGACGGGTAGTTTTTCTGTGGCAGCTGTTTTTTTGAGTCGCTGTGACAGTAGAGGTGCTTTAGTGCAGTAAGTGGCTCTGGGAACAGGAAGAAGACAGTGATGCAGTAGAGGCTACAAAACTCTCCAACCAGTGCTGCAGCTGAAGCAGCGAATATGTAGGAGTATTCTGATGATCATCAAGACATAATTCAGCCAGCGATGACTCAGAGCTCTTGACTAATGCTATACTGTTACATACAGTAGTTGGCTGTTGTGTCACAGTGCATTGCACGTCACACTGCACATCACAGCTTAGTGCTTTGTGCTTTTACAGTAATACCGCTCTGCCAGCAGATTGTAGAGCTACGCTGGTGTGTCAGTTTTTGTAAATGCACATGTACAGTCCTCTGGATATATTTTTGAAATGAAATTCTAGTGTATTTAGGTCAAGTTACCACTTACTACAACTTTTAAAAAGTGCAACGTTAATCCTACATTACGAATCATTTTGGAAGTGGTAGTTGCAGGATTCTGGTGCAGTAATTTTATTCTATCATTTTCTGTAACCACTTGTCCTCTTGAGGGTCACGGGGGCCTGGAGCCTATCCCAGCTGTCTGGTGCACTAAATTCTGGCTCTAAAGTAGCAAGACTCAGTCAGTTGTTCATGCAACAAACAAAATCCTCATCTCAGTACGAACAGTTTCAGTTTAGTGCCGAATGTGTTGCAGCTGAACGTTAGTTTGCATGTTTGTTTGTTTTTGCTGGCATCCATAACTTTGAAATGTTGACCAGCATATGGTAAAGCATCTCTTTCTATGGTAATGTCTAGGTAGAAGCTAAACCTGACTACAGGCCCTACCTGTCTTATGAACTCCCACAGCTACAAGGCCAGCTCTGCTTATGTCTTATAGACTTTTATTTTGTGAACCAAAATGTCAAACTAAAGGGACAACTGCAGTAGAAGCAAGCGTGAGATTTACTCCTTCCTTGCTAAGATTCCTTTTTTGGTCTCTTTGCTTCTTCCATGTTTCTGTAGCCCCTCTGACATTACCAAGCTTCCTCCTGCAGCTAACTGAAGACTCGTAATGATGCTTTATTTAGTCCCCTAAAGTGTAAGCACTTTCTGGGAGAGAACATAGCTTATCAACCCCAGTCATACAGTTCAAGAACAGTTTGTACATGGTTGTTTTTTTTGTTTGTTTGTTTGTTTTTAAAGTTAAACTTCAATTATTTTCCCGTCTTTTTTTTTTTTTTTTTTACCAAAATTCCACCCCTGGATTTAATTATAAAGTAAACACGAATAGGAAATAGACAGAATACAGAGCCAAATAAATGACTTCAGAATATTATAGCCATCCAAATACTGTACACTACACTACTACCAGTAGTAGTTTTTTGTTTTTTTTTTCATGTACAGTAGATTGATCACAATCATTGGATTTCCCTGACAAAGACTGGCATGTTTTTCCATTACTCGTTGACTCGTGGTGGTATTGATGTTTCTCTTGTACAGTGACTGAGGCCCTGAAGCCTTACTGTTCTGTACTGTTGCACCGTGACATTTTAACCTCTCTGGATCAATGGGCCCAGTGCTGTGAGCTCTCAAGGTCTGCCCGGTTAAAGCTAATTCATTGACACGAGACGTCAGCCAGCGCAGTCAGTCTTAACTCAGTACTACCTATGAGTGCAAAGGACTTGGAGAAGTCACAGCGTGTCTGCGTGTTGAGGCTTGTAGTTGTTGAACGACAGCAACAGTATCATTTCGGGGTTCAATACAATGCTGTTAGGACTCATTTAAAAACTGATGCTGAAAACAGCTCTATGCTTGGTTAATCTGTGAATTGTTATAAAGATTGCTTGATTGGTTAAACCATAAATTGTAATAACTGTCCATTTAAATTTGCATAATCCAGTATCACATCTTAAAGCTGCTCTGCTTATTCCAATAAAATGGTTAACCAAGAAATGAATCAACGGTAAATATCTTTCATTATATAAAATTTAGTTAAAGTGGATAATATTTGAGTTTTGTTTCAAATACATAATGAAAAAGTTTGACTATTTTAAGATGTGTTTTAAGTCCAACCTGCAGAATCTTTTTGTTTGGGTGGTAAAAGCTGGGATTCCTAAATAAAATATGAAATGACTCTTATGTAATACTACAAGCTAGAGACATTATTCTGTTACGCAATGTAAAAGCTTGATTCAAGTGTTTCTACATACTGAACAGAGAAATTATGTAGTCAATGTGTAGCTTTAGTATATTGACTAAATACTATATAGTACATAATGTTATCTACATCCCCTCATTTATTCGTAACACATAACACCAGTCTGATTAATTGTTGAATACCATATCTATCTTCCTTCTCAAAGAAGCACTCTCTGTATATAAGCTGTATGTCATACTCCTGCCAGCAGGGGATATCAGTGTTACACAAGAGAAGCACAACCCACCCATATAATCACCATAAACAGATTTAGGATGCTTCTTAAACATACCCAGTCTCCATTTAGTGTCATTTGTTTCTGCTAATCTTTCTCATTTAAAAATTATAAATAAGTTAAAAATATAAAAAACGTTGCAGAAAGTGATAATCGTGTTTATTTTTGATTCTGCATCTCTAATTATCTCTCAGTTTCTGCTTTTCATTCAGGTTGAGCATATGTCTTATCTGCTTGGTGGAAAAACTGAACTACTATTCAGAAACAGCCTCAACAAGTTTGCGTAACCTGTCTTGGTTTAGTGCCTCATGGTCTGCATTGTTTGCAGGAGGACGGGAGTCACTGGACTACTGTTAATTACCTTCAACTGATAGTTAGTCAGCATACCAAACTACGTCCTGAGCAACTGGTTGTAATATCAAGAGGAATTTTAACTCAGGTTTACATACTCTCAGGAATTAAAAGGGCATTTTTAGTTTGGTTGATAGTTAATATTTAATCATAATAGTAAATAAAATGCGTGGTTGGTTATTCAAATTCAGGGTCTTTCAAAGATAAAGTAGATCTGACTGGTATTTTACTAAAGCCAACATCTCACATAATCACAAGATATAAATCTAAGCTGGAAAAGAATTAAATCATAGTATTCCTGTTTCATTTTCAGTGCATGACATAATCCAGTTAAGTGGGAGTGCATGTGCAGGGGGAAAACAGATGCATTTGGATAATTAGAACAAACATTGTTTGTGGCCTGCCAATAAGATTAAAGCTTTCAAGAGATGGGGAAGTCTCTGGAGGCAAACATGTCTGCGTTATGTGAATGTGTGTGGGGTGCCTGAAAAGACAGCATTAGTGACATTGTTTTTAATGGAACAGCTTGTGTTTCTCTGCCAAGGATAGAAATATGAAAAAATGAGCTAACACAGAAGGGATGGCTGCCGTGTTGGTAGCGGGTGTAGGAACAGGATGTTCATTTTGTTTGGGTAGTGGAAGTATGATCTGAAACAAAAGAAAGCATGTCCTCCGTGTAGTCTCTCCTGGTTCTGTTGCATCATCTCAGTCATGTTTACCAGCTTTGCTTCAGTGCTCAGGGCTCGAGTCCCATGGGGGGCAAACAGATAGTATCATGCTTATGTGGCTTGTGAACAACTGCAGTTCTGCTCTGTGAACTCTGTGTGTATGACGGCAGCACTATATTCATCTGTAAGAGGATTGTTATGATCATGGTGGCAAACCATTTTTGTTTGGTTTTGTTCGCTGTAAAATCCTACATTAAGTATAAAGCGTATTTGTTTTCCGCCTGCCGTAGTTTATGCAGTAGTTGTAGTAGACATGATAATGCTTTTGGCTTTGATAGATTGAATCTGAAATGTTTATGCTCATACAGCACAAAACAAATACAAGGCGCCATGCAGTGACTTAAATGAGATGAAACAACATGGCTCCCCGTGTTTGAAATCTTCTCTGTATGTCATATCCTCCGTCACTCCTTATCTGCTTCTCCTCCTCGCTCGTTGGGGCCTCTGGTACTCTTTTCTCTTGTCGGGGTTAAAGAGCAGCACAGTCCTTAAGGCCAGCCCCCTCCAGCCTCTCAAACTCCTCCGATTGGTCTGTGCTCACCCTCTACACCACGGCGGGGCCCTCCTCCTCTGTCTCAGCTCTGCCCACTGGCTCCCTGTCAGTCTGTTTGGATTATTGTAACTGCTCAGGCCTCTCCGCATGCGTTCCCCTCTCTGCCCACTGCACACGCTGCACAACATCAGAGATGAGATGGATTAAGTGACAGAGAGCAGTGTTTGTTTTACCCCTCAGAGAAGGAGGAGGCCTTGAGAGGAGAGCAACCATGGCATGGAAGTAAGTGGGATGTTTGGGGTTCGAAGATGGGGAGGAGAACTGGAAAGAGCATGATGAGAAGTAAATGGAAACATTATAAGAGGACGGGAAAAGAGACATGTTGCTTTGAAAAAGTTGTTATCTAGAACACAGTCTTGAAAGCGTGATTGAGTGTCAGTCTTTTTGGCTTCTGTAACAGGAAGAGTCATTAAAAGATTCTTCTGCAGTTCCAGGTTATTACCCTGGAAGTCTTGTGAGCTAATACTAGACATACTGGTTTAAGCTTTGTTTCGCAGGCTCTCAGGTGTTCACATAATGAAATACATATTCTTCACTGTCAGCAGTGTGTGCTGTGGGGTACATCTGTGGAAACCAATTTCCTGTTTGCGTCGCTCACGGTCTGCTGCTCATCTGGCTTGTTCAGTAGCAGGTGTACTGAACACATCACGCTTATTGACACAGCCCAAAGTTCATCTCAGATCACTGTGCGGCACCCTCTGAATAAAGCCAGTTATTTGTCCGATTAAATGGACTCAGAAAGTGTTTCTATAAAGCAGTCTGTTTGTTTGTTAAATGTTTGCTAAACCTTTTACAGGATCATTAAACTCTGAGCAGTATATTCTGATGTTCCTCACTAATTAACACGTTACATCTGGTTTGCCTAATTCATAAACATGTACTAAATTCATGTGTAGGAGCTGTAACTTCCTGGAGTCTGTGGCGGTTGCCTGGCAACTGCTAGCAGTCAAGAAATAGTCCGGCACATTACCACCTGTGAAATTCATACGAGGACAAGATACAACATTTTCATTAACGTACTAATGAGCTATTACTGTTATTACTGACACAGAGCGGTTGTCTCTGGTCCTTCTGCTAAGCTAAGCTAAGCTAAGCTAATGTGCTGCTGGCTGTGGCCTTATTTTTAATGGACAGATATGAGAGTGCTATTGATCTTGTGATCTAACTCTCTGTTAGAGTTGAAAAAAAGAAAACAGCTATTTAAAAGAGTTTGTTTAAAATCAAACAGATTTCATTAATTATTGTTAAGTTGTTGTTCCTGTGAGAGTTAAAGATTAATTAAATTAACCACAAACTAGAACCGTTTAATGATACCGTTTTGCTGAGGAGTTGCATTTTGTCTTGACTTTGAGCAGCCGTGTTTCAGCTTCACTGAATTCTGGTTGACAGATGTGCAGCATGGACACTTTCCAGCGGTCTTACACTTGCACGTCTGTAGCCCTGAATTTGGGGTTGACCCTTAACGTGCGTGCACTGAGGAACAAGTGGTGCACTAACACGCGCACACAGAGCATTGTCTTATCTTGCGTCTCCAGACTGCATGGTTGGCAGATATATAGCCAAGTGACGCACTGACATGGGGGGTTTTCCTGCCTCATTCAGAGCACTGTCCTTGTCCCAGAAACATGTAAATACAATCAGCCTTAAAGGATGGTAGGACATTGCCAACAGGAATAGTACACAGCTACAACAATGAACAAAAGTCTTTTATATCTGTACAGATACGAGATTAAAAACCTTTGACTAGCACACATCCATCTGTTTCCAGAGTTAGTGTTGGTGGTTTAGGCATTTAAAGGGTTGTTGGATGAGGGGATGTTCAAGCTGAAGGCGTGCTCTGGAGCTGTAATCTCTCATCATCCTGTCCACAGTGGGCGCTTTAGATTAGCATGAGGGTGTCCTTATAATTCAGGGATGGGCCTTACGTCACCCTCTCCAGCATCAAAGCCAAGCAAAGCCTCTGATTCCACTTTAAACTGAAAGATGGAGAGCTCATATTAACATATGGTTTTGATTATCTCCTGCAACTTCATTTAGTTGATGCAAATAAAGATGTTTTTCAGCTGTTGATGAAATGGTGTGATTACCAAAGCCTCCTGACGTAATTCAAAATGCAATAATTGTTGAAAACAAATCACAACATTTACAGTTGTGACAATGAAAAAAGATCTTCTGCTGTGTACTTTAGCACCATTTATACACACTGTACAATCAGTGTCAGGGCAGTCAGTATGGTGTTCAGTCCATGTTGTCCTCTCCTGATTATGGTGATTTCTTTAGGCATAATGAACACATTCAAGCAGTCGCCTGGCAGCTAAGTGGGAGGCTGTCTGTGGCTTTTCCCACCAGCAGCTGTCATCATGGTCAAGTCGGGCCTGATGAGTGACATGATGTGACTCAGCAGCCAGTCCGAAGCTGCCTTTTCGCGTTTGGTATTACTGCGGTGTGCCTGTGTTTAAACGTCTAGCTAGGAGTGGTTTCAGTCTTATTTTGTGTCACCACAAAGAATGGATGCCTGATAGAGAATAGTCTTTTCTCCAATATATGATCAGAGAGTCATAGCACACGGCTTCCCAAAATAACATGTTGTCATTGATATTAAATTACATCTCTTACAAAGGTGACATTCATCATTCCCAGAGGATGAAATCGAATGACTTTGGTGAAACCTGTCTTTGCTCTCACTTTGAAAACATTACTCTTTGCGTGTATTATGGTGCCGAGGTCACATGTATAGTCTTTAGTGCATGGTACACAGTTGAACTTTAGATTTCTGATGCTAATCTAAGTGAATTTTCCTCATACTTCATGCACAGACATGACTCCATACTTCTTCCATTCCTATAGACTCTTGTTATAAGTTTAATCTTGTGTAAAGGAGAACAAAGGTAGTGCTGCATTTAAAAAAGAGTTAACTGTCCGTGACTTGTCAGTTTATTCTTTAACCTGTTAGCATGACAGTAAATCTGCATGAGACAACACTCCTGGACTTCTGACCTGACAGACTAATGAGCCTTGCATCATAAGCATTGTAAATCTCTAAATAATAAGCAGCTGCAATGAGACAAACCCTCTGATCACTATCGGCATCATCAATGTGCATGTCAGTGTGTGAAGGAATGAAGGAATGCCCCAAAGGAATGTAAATTTTGCAAATAATTGTCCTGATTAAGACAGAGAGACATAGTAAATACAGCAGAGACCAGCGCACTGGACTGAGCTGTGGGATGGACCACAGGGGAACATGCTGCAAAGTTGCCATGGGAAGAAAAACTTAAAACACATTTCATTCAGGTCTGAATTTTTAAATCTATCTCATTCGGTGTGATTTGGAGCACCTGTTCAAGCAGACACTCAGTGACGCAGATCCCTTTTCAGACTGTGCACTTTGCTGTATTTTGACCCCTCTCTCTTATCTCATTACTTCCTGTCTCTCTACACTGTTGACTATCCACCAGAATAAACTTGTGCATGAATGTCCATTTGCCCTGAAACTCTAAATTGGCCAGTGCATGAAATCAGTTTTTTTTTTTTTTTTTTCTGTATTGTCTTTCCTTGCAGTTGCATTGACTGGATGCAGGATGCTTGAGAGATTTGACTATGGTTGTGTTTTTACTGTTTTTAAGATGTTATCTGAAGTATCTCAGTGCATCAGGTGTGTTGATGTGGGCGTAAACAGTTAAAGCAGCTAAAACTGGTTAAGTGACATGTTTACTCCTCTGTGTATTAATGTGTGTGTTTATGTGTTTGTGCCCCAGAGCTGTTTTTCCTCTGAATGTTGGCGATCATCCAGACCTTAAAGGTCAAGCTGGTTTTCCATTGAAACTAAGAGACTTCTTACCCCAACCTGTCATTCATTTCAGTTTATTTTTATACTTAGGTAGGGATTGATTTAGAGATGAGAAAAAACAATTCATCAGCTGTTCAAAGGTGAAAGCGTCCTGCTCATTTCCCTGCTTTGTTGTCTGTGCCCTTAAGAAAGCAGAAACAAATAGTTGAT
The DNA here is from genome assembly GCA_005024645.1 of Planiliza haematocheilus. Taxonomy (NCBI): domain Eukaryota; kingdom Metazoa; phylum Chordata; class Actinopteri; order Mugiliformes; family Mugilidae; genus Planiliza; species Planiliza haematocheilus. Next base: position 2,010,759 of record SRSE01001280.1, on the reverse strand, counting down.
GATGTGTGTTGTTTGTCACAGAAGCTGCAGGCTTTAAGGATGGTAGAGCAAAATTTGCATTATCCAAATTGAAGCTGGCCTCTATAGCCTCTCAAATGATTTACCCTGCAAAGATCTTTCGGTGTCTGCTTACAAGAATCTAAATGCTGTTACAGTCTATATTGTTTCTTATTGTCAATATGGTTCCACAAAACCAGCCATCAGACCCATGCTATAAACTCCGTTGCTGTCTATACCTGTTAAAATGTTTCTTTAATATGAAGAACATGAGCAATTGAGTGTATTTTTGAATTAATCCTACATAGCTGCAGTGTATACTCACTAATGCTTAATTATAAATGCCCTTCAGTGGAAGTAGTCCTGCACAAAAATGCAAACTATTACCCACACTATTACCCAGGCTAAGCAACATTTTATCAAACAGACTTCAAATAGTTGAACTCACCAACCAATATTTATGTAATCTGCTTTTAATGGTTGACATGGTAATTTGGTTTGGGACAGGTGCCACAGACAGAGAGGAGAAAACGACCCAGAAACACAGTCACTGATTGTTTGGGTCTTTTTGTGAGAATCATGACAGTAAAGAGGATTTTGAATAACACCAGCATCGCCCTTGTTTAGAGCACTGAATCCAGAGTGAAGCTTTGGGACTTGCTGTGATTTGCCTTTGTGTTGATGCTGCGCCCACTTTGGTCAGATTTCATTAATTTTCCTCACATTGGTTTCTTTTGTTTTGTGTTGCACTCCTCCGACTGACTGAGCTCTCTGAGTTTGGCAGGGGGTGAGATGAGATCACTGGAACAGTCCTGGAGCTGCCAGGCATAATGAAATGTGTGCAAAAGCTCTGTCTGACATGAAACTGCTGAAGGAAACCAATTTTATTTGCGATGATTGTCGGTCTTTCATCAAGACTGATCTAAATATTTTCCATTTAGAGTCATTAAAAACGAGCAGAATGGGACTCTGTAAATGTTCCAATATGCTTGATCATGCATATAACATGCAGATAGACAATTTAACCCAACTATCACTGACTGAAATGCCATTAAGTTAATGTCATTTATTCCACATTTTTCTCATATTAACCAGTTTCTTTTGTTTTGTTTTGTTTTGTTTTTTTGCTCTAAACCGTCCCAGTTCACTTAGGCACTGAATCTGTGGTAGCAGAATGGCTTTAATCACAGAAATATGTTGACTTAGTTAAAGCTGATCTGTTATTATTTATTTATTTCTTACAATAATTTAAGCACTGGCTTCATATAAAGAGATTTCTGATTTCACAGGATTCCTGAAGAGCAGTTTTTGAAGCTCAGTGTTGTAACACCGGCCGTCGCCATCTTTGATGCTACTGAGAGCTAATTCAAACAGCTAGCTACCTGTGAGGGCACACACCTATTGCTCAAAAATCTCCCTTTTATGCATTTTAAACCTTGATAGAATTGTAATAGGTGAGTCATATGAAAATTTACTCATCATCCAGTTGTCATGAATGAGAAAATTTGGAATAGAAACCAAAATGGTTTTTCCAGACCAATAATGGTTGACAGGGTTTGACTCACTGCTCAATCAACCATTTGAACAACTTCTGTATTGAATTAACTTTTCATCCATCAAGTTGCAGCTTGAAATTCATTCATTCATCTTCTATACCCGTTTAGTCCTGTTAGGGGTCACAGGGGTCTGCTGGAGCCTATCCCAGCTGTCATCGGGCGAGAGGCAGGGGTACACCCTGGACAGGTCGTCAGTCCGTTGCAGGGCTAACACAGAGACAGACAACCATTCACACTCACACGCACACCTATGCCAATTTTAGAGTCACCAATTAACCTAACAAGCATGTCTTTGGATGGTGAGAGGAAGCCGGAGAACCCGGAGAGAACCCACGCAGACACTGCAGCTTGAAATTAATTTAGCTAGCCCTGCAGATGACTTTTACTAAGATTTGATTTGTCACCTGTATTCTTGTGTCGATCCTTGGTTCTGAGGGGCCCCAGGCAAATATGTGCTATCTCTCCCAGTCTAAACTAGCAAAAACTGTTGTAGGGTAGATAGAATGGGGCCCATAGGGGTTGGGTATGGTCGATGCACTGTAGGGACTCTATAGGTTTAAAGGGTTTATGATTGTCATTGTGTAATATGTGAAATGTTAGCCAGTTGTTTCCTGCTAAAGTGGACAACAACAATTTATACAAAGGCTCAGGGTTCTGCTGTTTTGAGAGAGTTCATTTACTGTGACTGGGATTAAATCACGCAGCTTTTAGGTGAAGTTATCTTCTCCCTTAAAGGATAAACTATTCGTTTCATGTCAGTGTTATACAGACTAGGAGGAAACCATTTCTATGTCCTTCCACTGGTGAACATTGTGTGTGTATGTGTGGTACAGATGGGATGGAAAGAGTCCTTGGCACATTTCACATTTGAAGCAGTCTGCTCACCTCCTCCCATTCTGCTACGATTCCCTTTTGGCTAGCGGTGTTATTCTCTGCCATCTTCCTCCTCTCTCTTCATAATTTGTGTGTCACTTTTTTCCTCTTCAGTATTTGTTCAGGCAGAGCATGTACGGTGAGTCAGCAGCCTGCCCGTATGTGCACTCAGAAAGATCCCTTTGGCGTCATCTCTGTCTGCGGTGAAGGGGACCCTTAACTGCTGTCCCTGTTTTGCTTTTTTTCACATTCGTTAGATCACCAGCCGTCAGCCAATACTCGCTCACATACTCCTGATGCTGCACACGCTCGCTGCGCTGCAGTGAGGCAGCATTTAGTTCAGAAGGAGAGGAAGGAGGGAGATGAATGAATGATGGATGGGAGGAGAGGATGCGGTGAGGAAGAGGGGGAAAAAAAAGAGCGAAGCAGGGAAGGGAGGGGAAAGGATGATGTAAAAACTGGAATACAATCTGGCTAAAGTCGCCCCTCCTCAACTTTGCTCACGTGTGTGTGTGTGTGTGTGTATGCACACCCATAAAAACACAGAAGCTGGCTTGCCCACGCACACACACCCTGGCGTCTTCTGTTTGGCTGGTTGTTGCGACCTGGAGCGAAGCATCACTTCATGACATGACTTAAAGGCATGGTTGGAAGGATACATGGAGAATCTGGGTTTCACTCATTTGGAGACAGTGTCAGTGTGCTGGAGTGGATGACGCCTGTTGATCGGTTCATAAATGCAGCACTGTAAGTCTCCTTTTTAATCGTCTTATAGTTTTGCTGAATCATTCAGAATAACTATTTTCATATTTTGCAGAACTAATCGTTTTATACCCACAGGCCCAGCTCATTTGAATTCCTATAAATTCTTTTCTCTTTTGTCAAGTGCGCCAAACTGTACGTTTAAATGACAGCTCAGTCCAAGAGGAATTATTCCGCTTAGCTGGTGCGGATCTGATTATGTAAGAGCTGAGTGTTGTGTAGCTGCTGCGACCTTGTGCACCATCAGCACAGCCTGTCTTCTGTTGTGGCTGTCTGCAGGATTTAGGATTTTTTAGATTTATAATCTGTGCCATATTTGATGCTCTGTTCATCTGCTTAATCTGCAGCTGGTGAGTTATTAAAACACTGCCGGATTTGATGCGACATGCTGTGTTTTGCATGTCTGTGCTGGCATATTGCCATTCAAATCTTATAGACGCAAATGACTGCTTTCATTTTCTTATGTATAGATACACGTTAATGAATCCTTGCAGTTGTAAAATTCAGCTGCTGCTAGACTTTTCAGCTGTCAGATCATATTTTGGCTGCAATGGTAACTTGTTTCTGTTTTAATTTAAATACCATGTGGGTTTTTTTTTAACTCGCCTGAGCTGTTCGGCGCATTACCATTTGGTAGCTGACAGCTAACACATTAAATGCCAACCATCTAACATATTGGATACACTCTGACAGCATAACAGCTTCATTATAATAGTAAATTTATCCATCACTCTCCATTTTCAAACTTATCAAAACACCACATTGCATTTCAGCTTCTCATATCTGCTTTCAGACGCGATGAGACATGAATAAGAGGGATATGTTAAGAGAAAACAGAGTGGAGAAGGGGAGAAAGAGCATGCTCCATAGAAAGGAGCACAGTCCCTGAGGGTTTCCTCTCAGCAGCAGAGGTGCCCTGTTTCTGTTCCTGTCTTGAATGGGATGAGACAATAAAAGCACTGACATACTTTCTGTGTCTGAGTTAGCTGTCAAAGGTACAAGGCTATCACATAGAGACACAAGGGGACAGACGTTTCAGATGAAACTAAATAGAAAGTTGGCAATGATGGGTAATTAGCATGAATTCAGTGTGGCTGTGTTACAGTGTTTTATTTTGGTAGTCAGCATTCTGTTTCTCACTGATGTGAGCTGAGCACAAAGTGCCCTGCTTCCACTTTATAATCAAATATTTATCACGTAAAGTGCTTTTAGGACACACAGCCAGCACAGCTCCAGCTCATACCCAGCTGCTGCTCTTTTACTGCAGTGGTTACCAAAATGAGGGTTGAGACACATCATGGGGTCGCAGCAGAAGTACATATTATAAATTGATGAGCAACTGTAAAGCAAATTAGAAGGAGATTGTTTTTATTTCTTGCTTTAAGCTTTACTTTTTCAAGGCTCTTGCAACTACACATTTACTTCATTAAATGCTGAAAAACTATATTTAAGTTGTAATAGTCATATCTGATTAACTAGATACTGTCTGTATGTGTTCTTGGGAATTGTAACATATGCCTATAAACTATTCAAGTGAAACAGCACGAGGAGAGTGATATCACTCTCTGGTCTCTGTCTGAATTAACCTGTCAGAGATCCTCTCTGCAATGAATCTGCAACACACTCTCAATCTGGTGCATCTTGGTATTTGGTTCTCAGAGACCTGAATATTTATGCAGCATTAAATTGGGTCGAATTGCTTTAAAACACAGTCACATGCAGCTGTGACAAGGACTAATGTCTGCTTTGCTGTGAAGAAATACAAGACGTCAGAAAGGTTGGCAGACACTGACTGTTGCCATAAGAGCAAATTTGCAAGTTGATTGTTTTTGTCATAAAATGTTCTTTTTATATTTAACGGATGAGTGTGCAGGGTTTAGTGACACCTACTGTTGAGGCTGCAAATTGCAACCAATTTAAAACTCCCTTTCTAACTTAGAAAGTTGCTCTAAATTGGCCACCAAGTAAAAGAAAACAAAGGCCATCTCTAGACTAATGTAGAAACCTATTGGTACACCATGCCACAGTCTGTGGAAGAAGAGTACACCCAGTAAAGAGGGCTCATTCTAAAATGAAAACAGAGGTTTATATTTGTCGGTGATTGTACACTAATTGAAACCTGAATCCTGAATACCATACTACATTTCTGCCAGTTGATCATCATTAATCCTTCACAGTGGGCTTTTAACAGTCTCACCACAACTGTGTCTAGTCACCGTACGGTACGTTGTAAAGGAAGCTGAGATATCGCATCAGTATAATCACAAAGTTCATCTGCTCAGGGAGATTTTATAATGTAGTTTACAACAATAGTGTGGACCTTTTGATCATATTATTTATAATAACTGTTTCTAAAGGTCATGAATGAACCTTCAGACCTAGTAACTTAAGTTTACTATTAACTACTGTTGATAAAATCATCCATCTATTATATTTCATTCATTCCATGTGACATAATGATGAAAAAAAGTCATTATATATTAATAAGAAGAGCTATCAGTTTTGTCACCGGTTTTGTTTACAGACACTCTGTCAGTGTTGATGAGTTAAAGCCTGTAACCACAGGTGCTGATGGGTCTGTCTCTTTGTGCATTTCCTCTCTCAGCGGGAGAGATGGAAGGAAGAAGGTATTTTGTCTCTTCCTTCAACCTCAAACTCTCGTCTTTACAACCCACAGGCTTCCACTCACCACCGTGAGGTTGTCATTGTGTGTCTGATCATGTGCCGTGCCATTTTTGTTCTGTCCTCACCGCTTTTGCGCTCCCTCTGTGTCACTCCGCAGGGTGCAGGGTAAAAGGAAGGGGGACTCCTATGTCAGAGTTTTAGGATGGCCAGCGAAGGCGCCACTATTCCCAGTCCTGTCGTCCGCCAAATTGACAAGCAGTTCTTGATCTGCAGCATATGTCTGGACCGCTACGAAAACCCCAAAGTACTGCCCTGCCTGCACACCTTCTGTGAGAGGTGAGTGGTTTAAGCTGTTGTAATTAATCCTGTACATTAAGTTTTTGAGTTTTATTTTAAATATAGATTATGCACTGCATCACAGTACGAGGAAGATGCAGTAATAAGATTGTTTTTGTCAATGTGTGCATCGCTTCACTAGGGCGGGTTTTGCACCACAGCTGTTGACTCTGTTGTGTTGGTGTCATCCTCTTGTTGGTGTCGCCTTTGTTTCTGACACAAAAGAGAAACAGTGGACTGTGCCTGGCTGTGTCTTTGCTCTGGTTGCTTCTGGAGACTCATTGTGATTTTACATTTAACAGTATAGTAGCTTCCTGTTCAGTGTGCGTGTTATTTTTGTTATTTTCTGTGCTGGGCTTTGGTTTTCCTTATCGTTCTGCCTGATAGCACCTGCATATCTACATTCCTATTTAACTGTAATTAAATTCCATTTTCAGAGCTAGATATCACGCTGGGACGTGTGTCTACTCTGTTTTTTATGACCACAGTCAACAATCGATAAAACAGATGGTTGATGTATTGTTGGATAGGGTCAAGTTGCTCTGAGTTTATTACGTATGTACCCTGTGAGATGCAGTTCAGAGCTGTGATGATAATCATAATTAATGCGTCAGTTGCAGTGTTTTATTTTGTTCTTTTCCTCAAGAATAAGTTGCAGCCCCAACATCAGGTTTAGTCATTTTTAATTTACAGCCCAGACTGAGAGGTGCTTCCTCTTTTTCATTAACTATTCAGTGTCAACATGACACACACGGAGTATTAAAAGCTTCACAGATTTATTTTATAGCAAGAGTTACTGTGCTTGATGACACCACTTTGTACTCATGTAGCTGATACACAGGAGAGCAAATAACTTTGTGTAATACTACTTCAAATAATTTTCCAGAGCTTAAATATTTTAACCACTAGATGGCCTCAAAGGTTTTCATCCTTCCTTCCCTCTTGATTTAAAGGTCAAATAAATGTTGAAAACTTTATAGTGTTGAATGTTTTTACTGAGTGTTGTCAATTTAACTTCCGCAAAGAGAAAAAATATAAGCCTCTAACCAGAGACACTTGACAAAGCTGTAGTCTGTAATGCCCTCTCCTCTAGGTGCCTGCAAAACTACATCCCGGTCCACAGCCTCACACTGTCGTGCCCCGTGTGCCGCCAGACCTCGATCCTGCCGGAGAAGGGTGTGGCGGCATTGCAGAACAACTTCTTCATCACCAACCTGATGGACGTGCTGCAGCGGACGCCGGACAGCTGCAGCCAGGAGGCCGCCGCTCTCAACAACATCACCACTGTGGCTACGGGCCAGCTCCTCTCCTGCCCAAACCATGGAGGCAGTGTAAGAGTTACTCATCCAGTCAGTCTGTCACCTTGTCAGTGATGATGTAAAATTTGAAGCTCATGCATATCTACGAAGTCAGCTTGTAAGTCAGCCTTTAAGTAACCATGTGGACAGCTTCTCTTTGTCGTAGTCGTGTGTCTCTATAGGCAAGAGGTTATATCTTTGCCAGGTCTTATTCAGAATCAACATTTGACTCAATTTCACCTGACATTTATTAAGATATTTCCATCTGGACCAAAGTTGTAAACCAGTAGTCCACAGAGCCATGGTGCAAACAGGGCCAAATATTTTTTTTTTGTCTAAGACTAGTCTAATCTCTACTTTTCCTATTTCTTAGGTCATGGAGTTTTACTGTCCTCCGTGTGAGACAGCCATGTGCCAGGAGTGCACAAGCGGTGAACACGGAGAACACCCTACTGTGCCTCTGAAAGACGTGGTGGAACAACACAAGGCCTCGTTACAAGACCAGCTGCACGCTGTCAAGAAGAGGTACAACCAGAGCATTATGTACATGCAACTTCACACATATCACTCCCAAGTAACGAGCTCAACACAATCCTCCTCTATGTTCCAACTGTGTCATATGACTCTTGGCTCTGTTAAGGACAACAATGATCTCATTTCTAATTTCTCGCCACCGTCCCGTCGCGTCCAGGTTACCGGAGATCGACTCAGCCCTGCAGATGCTGTCTGAGATTCTGCAGCAGCTGACCAATCAGAAGAGCTCCATCGAGGAAGACATCCATACAACCTTCGACGAGTTGCAGAAGACGCTCAATGTCCGCAAGAGCGTTTTACTCATGGAGCTGGAGGTCAACTACGGCCTAAAGCAGAAGGTGAAGTCACACATCTAGAGTATAACTTCAGCGTTTGACAGAGACTTTGGCCCCGTCTTATCGTAATCTAGCTCTTAAATTGGCTGTAATAACTTGACACTCGCTTTAAACTATTGGGCTGTTTTTGCTGACCTGTGTGTCAGGGGCTCAGTCTGCCTGATTAACCTGTAGAAAGAAGCGGGGGGTGGGTTAGAGGGAGCTGGTGCACCACCCAAACCAGCAACCAGACAACCAATCACCCGGCTGAGTTAAGAGCCTGCTGCCGCACCCTCAGGGAGTTTCATCACATGGGCCGCTAATGATTTACAATTCAGTGGCTTGTTTGCAGTCAAAACACTGGAGCCCAGGGGGAAGTCCGATGTGAGCCTTTACAGCTGTGTTGCCTTTGTAGCTAGATGGAGCTAGTGTGCTGCGAGGCTTTATTTGGGTGTGTCATGTGCAGTGAGAGGATACAGTGCAGCTTTGCTCTTTATTGCTGGAGAAACAGCTGATCCTCTATCTCTGAGGCTGGATCGCTACTCTTGCAGCGTGGATCGAGATTGTTTGTCAGAGCTTCGGTGTTTTGATTCAGACGACAGAGGTAGAGATAGCAGACGGAGTTTGGATGAAACGTTTGAGATAAATAGCTCAATGGCCTCTCTTTTGGCAAAAGAAGAGGAGGGTGATGAGCGGATGCGGGTGAGTTTGTGGTTTAAATGAGTTTATGATGAGAGAAATAGTTCATCAGAGAAAGATCATTTCTTTTTTTAGAGAGTTTGAATGAATCTGTAGCACACTGTGACTGTTTATGATCTGAAAGTGACTTGTGTTGGCTTATCATTGACCAGGGTGGTAACATTTTACATCACGGTTAAATGACACATGCTTACTAACACATAGTTAATGATTGACTCCAGATAACGTAATACATGAAGCAGTTCAGAATGAGGAAGTAGTTACTTCACAATCAGCAAGTGATCAAGTCGGTATTCATTTATGTGATCAGTGAAATCTGTTGCTTTTTACATGCAGTTCAGTTGCAAAATTCAAATTATAGAAATATGAATCTATTATCATGTCGCCACATGATGGTGACGTTCGATTTTGTTGCATGTACGAGCGTCCGCAATCTAGCTGGAGCCAGACGATGAACTGATGTGGATAGGACAGACCTGTTTCAGCATCAGTGGGAAAGGAAAACTGGAAATACTGGAATATAACCTGGAATCTATTTGAATGTTGAACATCAGCATTGAAGGGATCCTATCAGATTTACATAGCGCATTTCAAACTGTGCTGTTCCGGGAAAAATAAGCAAACAAATAAAGATATTACAGCAAGAACAATTAAAACAGAATAAAGAAAAAAACAATATGACCATAATAAAATATCTCTGGAAACACAAAAAGCGTCATATAGCTGAGATTTCTGTTTCCCTTTCAGTTTTGTTAGTAATTATAACAGGCTGATATAGATCTGGCATACACTCATCAGTTTTAATGGGTAGACTCCATGATTTATTATTTCTGTATTTTTATTTTTCATCTTTTTAGTTTTTTGTGCTTATTTCATCTGTTGCAAACCTGCTAAATTTCTGAACCTATAAAAGGAAAAGAGAAACAACGTGTTTTTTTTCAGATATTAACATATTCTCCCTCTATAATGTGCAAAAAGAAAGGAAATGATTTGGTTCTTCTGTTCACAATTTGTCACCAGCTTTTAAAGTTTGTATTGTTTGTTTCTTCTCTAACTACAATGTCACTCTGCTGCCCCCTGGTGTACATGTGTAGGTGCTCCAAGCCCAGCTGGACACCCTGCTGCAGGGCCAGGAGGGAATAAACAGTAGCTGTAACTTCACAGAGCAGGCCCTGAGCCACGGCACTGAAGCCGAGGTGCTGCTGGTGAAGAAGCAGATGGGTGAGCGTCTCATTGAGCTGGCGAGTCAGGAGCTTCCTCTGCAGCCAGGAGAGAACGACCAGCTGGACTTCCTCGTGGAGACGGAGGGACTAAAGAAGTCGATCCACAACCTGGGCACAATAGTGACCACTAACGCTGTGGCCTCGGAGACCGTGGCGACAGGTGAAGGGTTACGGCACTGTGTGGTGGGTGTGCCCACGTCCGTCACGATAACCACCAAGGACAAAGACGGAGAGCTGTGCAAGATGGGTAACGCGGTGATCACGGCTGAAATCTCCACACCTGACGGAAGCAAAGGTGACGGAGAGATACTGGACAACAAGAACGGCACTTACGAGTACCTGTTCACGGCTCCCAAGGAGGGCACTTTGAATCTGTCCGTGCGTTTATATGACCAGCATATCAAAGGAAGCCCCTTCAAGATAAAGGCCACCAAATCAATAGACGTGTCGCCGACTTCAGACGGCATGAAGAAGAGGCTGAAGTCTCCAGGAAGTGGACACATCAAGCAGAAGGCCATCAAGAGGCCGGCCAGTATGTACAGCACAGGGAGGAGGAAAGAGAATCCCATCGAGGACGACCTTATCTTCAGAATCGGTAAGACTGACGTTTGTATAATGATACAGGAGGGCAATGCAGGGAGGAGGAAAGAATAGTTTGTTACTTTTTTTTAACATTTCAGTCCAGATGGACCTGAAATGTTTGTTCTTTCATGGTAACATACAGTATTATCTTATGCTATTATGCAATACCGGGTGTAGTACTGACACTAATATGATTAAATTCCAGGTCAGTAGACCAGAGCTTGTAAATCTATCAGATATGTAGATGTACTCATTAACATAAGATGTTTTTAAACTTAACTTGGCACACAGGAGATTACAGAGTCGATGCAAGAGCTGATCAACAGAAAAGTGATGAGAGTTTATTAAGGAAAGTTTTTTGTATCATTGTAAACTGAAAATTGGAGCAGTTTGACTTGGCAGTCGGAGAAAAGAAGCCTTGGAATAAAATAAATCATACTTATTTTCTATCAGTTTGTAGACTAAACAAGGGATTCATTCTTTGAGTACCAACTAATGTCTGCACATACTTTCACTGCAATCCATTTTATATAGAAAGGCATTATTGTCTGGACTAAACCAGCAATTTACAGAGCCTCAGATTCTCAGATTCAAGCCCATTTTAAGTCTGATCTATGAACAGAATTAAAATAAAATTATAATGAAAATTTACTTTAGTATGACCTTCAAACTTATATTTATCAGTAATAAGAATAGGTTGCATTTTGTGGCCCTTATTTCATGATGTGTATGACATTCAGTACTAGATAAAAGTACATCATCGGTCTGATATTTGTTTCATGTTTACAGGCACAAAGGGAAGAAACAAAGGGGAGTTCACTAATCTGCAGGGGGTGGCTGCCTCATCTCTGGGAAAAGTGCTGATTGCAGACAGCAACAACCAGTGTGTTCAGGTAAAAATAACCTCCTGTGCTGAAGATGCTGCCCTCAGCCCACAGAAATAGCAGTGCAGTAACGGGTCACAGTAATGTAGAGGTGCTGGAGACGAGAAGTGCTGCCTCTGCTGTAACATAACGGTCCACGCACTCCTTCCGCTTTTATTTTATTCTGCAGAAAGATTAAATCTTTTCTGGTGTGCTCTGTGCCGTGCAGATTTTCTCCAACGACGGCCAGTTTAAAAGTCGCTTTGGCGTCCGGGGCAGGACTCCGGGTCAGCTGCAGCGGCCGACGGGTGTGGCCGTCCACCCCAACGGTGACATCATCATCGCCGACTATGACAACAAATGGGTCAGCATCTTTTCAAGTGAAGGGAAGTTTAAGGTGAGTCAGGCTTTTGTAGCTTCTTATCTTTACTTAAATATCAGCGGGACAAAGTGGTTACAGTATTACCACACGGACTGTCATAAATACTTCTATTAAATGTCATATTGTTTATAATACCCACAATGCATCGTTTTTGAAAGGGACTTACAATTGCAGAAGCATTTGATGATTCAAAGAGCAGAACAGCTGCACTGGGTGCCCTGCCCATGCCCAGTTATAATGTTCACAGCTCATTTGAAAGTTTCTGGAGTGTTAACAAATGCGCTCATGCAGGTTTCAACTTCCCCCTTTAGTCTTCTTGTCGCTAAAAATGTAAACGCAAATATTTATGGGTAAATGGTTCCTTTGATGATTCGAAGGTCTTTAACCACTGTGGGAGAACTATTTCTGTGTGTGCAGTCAAGGATAGTTTTATTTTTAACTGTGTTTAACCATAGTCAAATATGAGAGAGGATAAGAAAAGAAAATGAGTTTTTTGTCTGACAATACAAGTACTAGTACTGATCATATCTGGTGTTAGTAGTATCGTGCACAAAGCGTTTAAATGTAAACTTCTTCACTTCTACAGAACAAGATTGGCTCTGGGAAGCTGATGGGTCCTAAAGGAGTGTCGGTGGACCGAAACGGCCACATCATCGTGGTCGACAACAAGGCCTGCTGCGTGTTCATCTTCCAGGTCAACGGCAAGCTGGTCACCAAGTTCGGTAACCGCGGCAACGGTGACAGGCAGTTTGCAGGTACACTCAATGGTAATACCGTGCACTGTCCCCCTTTACAGTCTTTCTCCAGCCGGCTCACACCTGCATGTCGAATGAAGACGTATGCCAACACAGGAACCATAAAGACCCCATGATCCTCCATGGAGTCCTCCAACATGTTGTAGATAAAGATGGGAGCTTAGAAACGCTGAACTTCAGTCGACTAAAACATCTCATGGCGTCATTACATACATTATTAACTCGAATGTCCTTTCGAACAGCATGTTTTTATCTACATTTAAATTTAAATGTAATGACGGCTGTACTGATAAATCTCTTTTTTTTGTGGAGGTTTTAGATTAATCCTATTAGTTGCATGTCTTCCATAAACTTCTGCCGTGCAAACGTTTGCTGAACTCAGGAGCAGGATCTGACAAATGAGGTCTTTCTGAAGTCTTGTCTGATTTATTTCATTTAATCCACCAGGCCCTCACTTTGCTGCTGTCAACAACAACAATGAAATCATTGTGACAGATTTCCACAACCACTCAGTCAAGGTAGGTGCAGAGCGGTGGGAATATGTTACAGCTGTACTGGGTACAAATGCGATAACCCTTTGTTTGTGAGTTTTTCTCATTGTTACTTCATTTGAATGTTGATGCCACCTCACCATCTGATTTTAACATCTACTTAGTAGGTTTTTATAACACAACAAGTAATTAGATACCAATTATATTCAAATGTGAAACACGCACTAGTGTGATATGGAAATGTGGATACTCTCATTGTGAACAGGGAGGCAGTTTAAGGTGAAGAGTATTTGCATATTCATTGTTTCCTTATTTTCCAGTGAGATGTACTTTGTTTGAGAATATGAAATATATCGGACACAAATTACTACCTTATCCAGAGTCTACATTCATAAACAAAACTTCAGTTTGTTAATTTCTGTTTTACTTCCTTACATTTCCTGTAGTAATTTAAATGCGCTATCTCTGTTTGCCTCGTTGAAAAAACTAAACGCAGGTGTTCAACACAGAAGGAGAATTCCTGCTGAAGTTTGGATCGAACGGTGAAGGCAACGGCCAGTTCAACGCCCCCACGGGGGTGGCGGTGGACGTCAACGGAAACATCATAGTAGCAGACTGGGGCAACAGTAGGATACAGGTCAGCGCAAAGCACAACACATCTCAGCTCAGCTATCACAAAGTAGAGAAACATAAAGATAGACTTTACCACTCCACTGCATCAGTCACAGTTGTTTGAGTTGGAATTAATTCGTCACTAAGATACTCTTTTATGAATCTATGAACTGATTCTCATCTAATACCACTGATGCATCCTGATTTACTCTCTCTCTCTCTCTCAGGTGTTTGACGGCAGCGGTTCATTCCTCTCGTACATCAACACATCAGCAGACCCTCTCTATGGCCCTCAGGGACTGGCGCTCACCTCTGACGGACACGTCGTGGTCGCAGATTCTGGCAACCACTGCTTCAAAGTCTACCGCTACCTGCAATAGACACTCACCTCTCAACGCACAACCTGTACAGTGTGACTGGAAGATTTTTCACTCAACCACTCATCCTTGAGTCGCGCTGTCGCCGTGCCATCTGTTTGACTGTTCTCCTCCGACGTCCACAGATGGCTGCTGCCGACTGGTGCTCTAAGGAGTCACTCATAACGACCTTGTGCACATTCCATCGTAACTGTGCTGATTTGAGAAAAAAAGAAGCTTTAACATTGTACATACGGTAGATCTTTGAGTTCTCCTCACAATGCAGAAAACTGGAAAATAATGCACTTGCTTCTAAAAAAAATAAAATAATAATACTGGCTGGACACTGTCAGATTGAAGTAGAAGCAAAACTTTACCTGAGAACTAATAGAATTCTATTTATAGTAATAATAAGTTCAGCTTCCTGTGAAATGCTCTTAAGGGTCCTGCTCAACATAAAAGCAAAGTGTTCCACCTGCTGTAGGTAACAGGGTATTTTCAAGCATGATTAGGCATCTCTGTGCATGCTGGTTTCACTAACAAACACCTGAAAGACTACTGTGTACAATATATAAAACCATCTACGTCACCACAGGACACGTCACATCTCTATGTCATTCCCTTTAAATTAAAATGCACAGTTTGCTGATGAGATCATCGGATTTACTAAACGGCACAGTGTGTGTTTGCGTGTGCGAGACAAGTGGGACTGCGTGTGATCAGATATTCTTAGTGCTGCTGTGTAGGTGTGTGTGCACCTGTGCGTTTGGGTGTGTGAGAAGCCTCTTAATATTTTCAGCTTCTGCTGCAGAATTCAAGCAAAAAGCAAAGAAAAACTCATTAAGGTTCACTAGTGTTCATTTGAAATCTTTGTTTACTGAAAAAAAAAAAGAGTAAATGACCTTCACTCCTCTCCATGTGCTCTTATGTATTTAAAGAACAGTCCAGAGACCTACCAACAGGTTGTATTTTAACTGAACAATCATTATCTCCACAAAACACAGATCCATTATGTAGTTCAACAGCTGAGGTGTTATGTTGTGAAAATGCACTGTGCTCCTTTTAGAAAGCCTTGCTCGGACATGACTGTCTTCAAGCACACAATTGTCATTATTTGTTGTCCTGAATTTAGTCATTCATTTTCTACACAGTCCTGTACAATGATTTGTTTTCCATTGTCTTGTTTATATTTGTAATGCCAAAATGAATTAAAGTGCCCATAGAAAAGAAGTGTGTGTTTGAGGGGTGTTTGATATGCAGTATGTGGTGTCATAAGCTAAGTTTACCCTCGAAAATGAACTATATTATGACTAGATTGTGATAATACGACGTTAATTCAGTTTATTAACGAGGTCAGATGTCCACTAAGCATGTCAGAAATGTCTAAATCTTATCAGACAGCAGAGGGCGCCACAAAATCATGAGCTGAAGCGAAACAACGTGACTCCACCCCCTTTAAATAAATGCTACCTTCACAAACAGTCTGAAATAAACAAATCTAAAGCGATCAAGACACAAACCATACAGAATTAAGTGGCAAACATCACAGATGACTAGTGATACTTAAAAATGACCACACCTTTTGTGAATCTTACATTGTGGTGGACATGACTTTTCAATCTATCTGTTTTTACAGGAAGACGGGGCAAGGTAGAATTTACTATTTAGTAGAGTACAGGAGTTTACGAGGAGCCCTGAATGCAGCGTTGTACCGTCACAGCCTACCGCGGGAAATTCAGTGGTAACTGAACGATAGTTTCTTGTTTGTATTATAAACGTAAGAAAAGACGCGACATTACATTTAAGTATCTAAACGCCAATGCTAGTGGGAGTTACGGGTTCAAACTACATCGCAAAATGGTAAGTGAAAACTAACTGTAACCGGCAGTTAATGTATTAATGTGCGGAAGACCAACGGTCATGTAGCTACATGCTAACATCTGTAGGCTAGGCCTTAGCATAGTTATCAGTAGCTTCACGTTAACTAACCAGCAGCAACCAGCTAAGACACAAGGCCAAAGTCACGGTATGAATTTAGTGAAACGTTTAGCTATAACGGGGCAGTTATAGCTTTAATTTGGGTCAGTCATACTAACTTTTATTCTGTATCCTGATCCTGTGTGGCTGGTCCTGTTCATTATATTTATTATTATTTACTGTACCGGGGCGCCAATGAAAATAGATACTCACATGGTGATTGTCCAGTAATAAAAACAAATTTGTTTTTGTTTCAGTGTGGGTAATTTCCATTAGTCACCCAACCCCAATAAAATAATCCAAACGTTTTATTTTATGTCTGTCTTGCTGCTCAGGGCTGCCTTTGGTGGCCTGGAGCCATATTACAAAAACAATTAAAACGCAAACATATACAATTATTTTCTTCCCATGATACCATTAACATGAAAATAAATTAAAGAAGAAACTAACTCACGATATTATTTATTGCAAAATACAAGATTTATTCAGTGTGAACCTAATTAGGAAACATGTTATTTACTGTAATCTGTCATTAATCAGCTGAGTTAGGGTTGAGAATGTTTTTACTTCAACAACATGCCCTGTTTGTAATTGGAAATGCAACCGTATTTTTTTTTTATCTGATGATTTTTTTGCATACTCCCACATACGTGCAGAGTAAAAGGGAAAATATGTGGTTTTATATGTTCACATGTGCACAAAAACAACCTCCTTACAACTTGCAAATGCACTAGAAACCAGTGCTACAATACTATTCATTAGCATGTGGTTTAGAGAGTCGTCAACATTACCGACCATAACGCCGTGAGTCTGACAAAAGTCACTGTAATAGTCTGAATACTGATGGTGCTGGCCTCGTTGTTTTGGGGTTTGTAAGCCGGAGGATTTTCTCTGTTGAAGTAGTGCTACTGTGGTGGGATTTTTTATTTTTAACTTATTCCCACACTATTCATGATAAGGTTCAGGCTTTTTTCAGTCAATTTCAGCATTTTTACTGGCACAAAGAGCAGTTTCGGGATGACTGTAAACATTGTGACGCAGCAAGTATTCCAACAAAGCAGGCCAAGTGGGATTACCGACAAATGGCAAATTCATATTTCAGGGTTCTTAATTCACAAAAATTACTATCTAATCAATCGATCCATCCGTAATGTTCTTTTATTGCTTCTTACATGTTACAGCTTTCTGATCTAGTAGTCACTATAAACTTTCTGTTGCAGTCAAAGAAGAAAGGGCTGAGTTTGGAGGAGAAGAGGACTCGCATGATGGAGATTTTCTTTGAATCCGTGAGTCTTCCCATAGCAACGTAATTACATATGTGATAAACATCCATGCCTACATATCCTCATTGTTCTGCCTGGACAGCCACTGCGTTTGTAAAACTAATATGCAAAATATACAAACTAATTACTAATTGTAAAAACCTGTCGCAGACATGAAAAAGTACGTTTGCATAACTTTGTAGTTGCCTTTTTCTTTGATACACATACATGTCACACAAAACCCCATAAAGGGTTTACATAAATAAACAGTCAAAACAAGTTGTGGCCTGAGATGTTTTGTGTCAGAACCAGCATTAACCTTTGGCAATCTGATTGCATATGCTAACCATTGCACCACATTTGCATGTCCTTGTATCCAGTTCACCACTTTACGTCCTTTTTAACTTTGATAGACTGATACTTTTGATAGATACTGACCACTGTAGACTGGGAAACAGCCCACAAGAGCTGTGGTTTTTGAGATGCTCTGACTCAGTTATCTAGTTATTAGTCCCTTTAAAAGTTGCTCAAGTCCTTCCATGCATCCATTTTTCCTGCTTCTAACACATAAACTTTGAGAACAAAATGCCATGTCAATGAGATAATCCGTGTTATTCACTTGGTCAGTCACTTAAATAAAAGATGTTATGGATCATAAAGCTGAAAATGATTAAAATAAAAATCACTGAGCATGTTCCCTCACTCTCTTTCCAGAAAGATGTGTTTCAGCTGAAAGACATTGAGAAGATTGCCCCCAAGACAAAGGGCATAGGTGAGTAATGATCAGTGTTTTACCAGAGAAATGTTTTCAAGACTAGATTTTTAAATGATCCGTCTACACAGAAGCAATTTGTTGAAGCTTAGCTACCTGTGTGTATTAAGTACACTGTCTCCCTCTGGTGTCTAACTAAAAAAAATAAATCACAGGTGGGTAGAGAGACTCTATTTTTAGAAAGACGGCGCTGTCTCTAGTTTTAGACTCAGATTTCATTCACTCTTCGTCCAGACATCTGGTCTGTTCTTCAAAAACCTAAACTGTCAAACTAACGTTGAGATGGACGTGCTTCGCCAAAGAAAATGCAAAATCTAAACCAAAGTAAAAATATTCAAGACTATTTTTACAATAGACGTGGATGTCACTGAGACCGGCAGAGAATCTTCATCAACCCGTGAAACGTGTTAGGACAGAACCAGATGGGATTAAAACGGGCAGGAATACCATCAGTGCTCTTAAAGTAGAATACTGCACAGACACCAGCGTCGACACCCTCATGCAAAACACTGCGGTGACATGCTTACGGAATCGCCATGGCAACCGGGACCCGTCTCTTGCCATCTTAACTGTATTTAGTCTTTTTATGAGCAGAACCAGACCCGTCAATAGCTGTAGTCTCACGACGCAGAGAACTGCTGAAAGCTCTTGAGTTCGAAGCCCGACGTTACGAGTGTCGGGGGGGACGTTCGCAAAAAATACCGGCTCCAGGCCGATTCAGGAGAGCCAAAATGTTTCTGTGTTTGAGCGAACTGAGGAGGGATTTTGTTTAAAGTGGACGACACATTAATGTGGAGAAACTGGATCTTCTTGCTGTAATTAAAAGCACATGTTTTTGACCCCTGTACTTGGACGTAGGGTAGTTACTGAGAGATGAGGGGGCTGGAGGGGGGCAACATGAGATCTGCAATGTGGGCACAATTTGCTGTTGAAGGAGAGAAGGTGAGGGCAAAGAGGCCAAGAGAGTTATTTGAGGAAAGTGCTAATTAATAATGAGCATTGGAAAATAATGTGAAGCTGCAAAAGGGATTAAAACTGTTTGAGGCTCCAGGGTGAAGCAGAGTTTGGTTAATCCATCCTGAGTGTTTTTCATTTTTCACCCTCGTTCCAATCCGTTTTTTTTCTTTTACCGCTGCTCAACATCCTCTCAGCTGAAAAGCTCTTTCAGTTTCACAGTGGACGGGGCCGAGCAAATCGTGTGGGAGTATCACATTTCACCACTCACACTGTTCAAGATGTAACTCCTGCTCTATTACATCCTCTCATGCAACACTCTCTCAGATAAGTATAAAACAGGCTGCAGATGTGTGGGTTTAGTTTTTTCTTTTTCCAGCGTTTGAGTTTCAGTAAATGTGAGACCTGAGGACGACTTGTTCTGTTTAAATCTTCAGTGGAACGCAACCTTATACCTTAACATCATTATATTTCCAAGTAGATCTAAAGACCAAAGCTCCACCATAAATATGTCGTCCACGATCCATATCAGAATATAGCTCCACTGGGAAGTAATATGATTGAAAATGAAAGGTTTTAATGTGGAAATGATGTGGTTTTCCTCTCCCCGTTGCTTTAAGCTCCCATGACAGTGAAGGACGTGCTGCAGAGCTTGGTGGATGACAACATGGTGGATTGTGAAAAAGTTGGTACATCCAACTACTTCTGGGCCTTTCCCAGTAAGGCCTTACATGCTCGGAAGCACAAACTGGAGGGGCTGCAAAAACAGGTGAGCACAGTCAGTGTCTGAAATGATCAAGTAAGACGTGTGTGTTTTTACGTGACTCACAGCGTTAATCAGAATAGAACTGTCTGTCGTGGTTAAAGTACTAGTGGTAAACGTAGCCGTGGACGATGCATGTCTGCTGTCATGTGTCATGTACAGTATTTGATATGAAAGTAGAAAGATTCATTTGCACCGATGGTTGTTGTATTTTGTGGTTTGAAAGGACGCTGTAGTTTACAGTCATGAGGTCAGCATGTGACGAACGGAGCCCAGAATACGCTTCCTGTAAAACATATTGAAAATAAAAAATGGGAAGAAGATGCAAATTACTCAAACCAAGTCTGAGGGTGTCTGGCAACAAAATGTTGTGAGTCTTTAGGGCCATGGGTTGAGGGGAGGGGCCTCTGTAGACCAGGATTATTCCAGTGCATCCCACAGATACTTGATCAGTTTGGGACCTAGTGAATTGTGAGGCCAGGTCAACCCCTTGTGCAGTTTTTTGAGTTGTTCCTACATTGTACGTCAAGCTGCATCCTGCTGGGGATGGCTGCTGCCTGAATGAACAATTCTCCAACCTGCCTATGATTCCTCTTACATTTTCAAACTGTCATGTAACATCATTAGTTTGAATCATAGCATCTAACTTGTATGCTTTAGTCAGATATGTGTATTTATGACAGATGTATGTTTATCTTGCTGTTCTCTTTCTCTGTCTGTACCCGGCTGGCCTTAGGCAGATGGGTCCCTCCATATGAGCTGGGTTCTGCTCAAGGTTTCTTCCTGTTAAAAGGGAGTTTTTCCTTGCCACCGTCGCCTTCAGGCTTGCTCTGGGGGTTTCAGGCCGGGTCTTGTAAAGCGTCTTGTAAAGCGTCTTGAGACGATTTGTATTGTTATTGACGCTATATAAATAAAACTGAATTGAATTGAATTGAATCAAGAGTGTCATTGCTATGAGGTGGGGTTGCCTGGTCTGGTCTAGGTGCGTGCTACATGTCTAAGTAACGTCCACATGAATGCCGGGTTCAACAGTTTCCCAGCAGAACATTGAATTGTCACAAGATGATCAATGTCATTTACTTCTCCTGTCAGTGGTTTTAATGTTGTGGCTGATTGGTGCATATATAATATATGAATGCTTTTCTTTTTATAATTAATTATAATAATTAAAAATAAATATAACTTTACATACAAACGCTGATAATAGTGATACATTTATCATTGTTTATAACAAGAACTGAAGATCTGTTGTCACAGACCCTTACACTGCTCATCCTTGAATGTCTCATCGTCTGTGATGACCCACTTCTTCCCTCTCCTGTTGCATGGTGGACAGATGGTGTGAGGGTGGCGTCTCCTCAGAGAACATTAGCCACCAGATTTCTGGGGCAGAATTTATAAAGCGGCAAATTCTCACTAAATAACACCGTATGTGTGATAACAAACGCCTGTTACTGAGATACTACAGAGTTTGGGCATTGGGTTATGATGCCTCCATTTTTATAAGGCAATGCAAATGTGTATGCTTCATGACAAGTGACTATTACACTGCTTTCTCCATCAGAGCAGTACAATTAAAAGCGTAGTTTATCTGTTTAAACAGCTGTGCCATGAACACTAGAAGTGATTTTGCTGTTGATTCAGTGTCACAGATGAGATCGTATTAAACTGATTTCAAAACTGTTGTACTTTCAAGATTTCTGAAGCAAAGCAGCGGAAAGAGTCTCTGCGGAAATCGGTTCAAAAAGCCAAAGTAGGACGTGAAGATACAGTAAGTACCTACCTATGCACATTCTGGCACAAACATTCAAATTAAAAACAAGTGTTACGTTTGAATATACTGCATAAACGCAAATCAAAGAAGAAAACGTTTGTGTGCGTGTTTGTGCAGAAAGAAAGGAGCTCTCTGCTGAAAGAGCTTCAGGCTCTGAGAGAAGAGCGAACACAGCTGCAGACTGAGTTGGAGAAGTACAGAGAGTGTGACCCTGAAGTCATTGAGGAGATGAGTGAGTACACATGCAGACTTAAAAGTCACTTTTTAAGCTTCCGCATCGATCCAGTCACTCAGAGTTAGTGACTCGAGAAAAGATCTGAGCACAGTTGAGTAAAGTTGTCTTTCAAGTGGCAGTCTCAAATATTTTCATCTATCTGATACTGTTGAAAGATGTATTTTTATTTTTTAACAAATAACACACATCAACCTTTACAGTTCTGTTTTTTGTTGTTTGTATCAGCTCGTGTTGTTGAGCATTACATTCTTTTAGGTCATAATCTTTTGGCTGTGTGGTCCAGCCCCAAATTGACTCATTACAGACTGGGTGTCTGCAGAACGCTAAGTCATTCGTCATTGTCACACAATAGCCGATGGGTTGAGTTATTGCTGCCATTGCAAACCAAACATTTTTGATTTCATTCTCCAAAACAGGAGCAGACAATGAAGCAGTGACAATGCGTTTTGAAATGATTGAAATCATGCAGAACGACTGCGGTCGGCTCAAATAATTGCAGTCGCGTCATTTGGCAATAATTGTGACAGGATTACCAGATGATCTTCTTGTGTGAGACAAGGTGTATGCGTGGAGTGACGGACGGCTCATGGCTCTGCTGAGGACGGGGGCTGCAGGGTCATAGTTTCTCACGGTTGAAATCAAGCCAAAGGGAGGAAGTGAAATTTGAGCAGTCAATAAAACTAGTTACATATTGATACAAGAAGTGTGAACAACATTGCGCTTCCTGATGAAAGGCTTTCGATATTAAATCTTTTATGGTTACTAGTTTAGACCACGATTAAAACCTACGCCAGCTCAGCAGGCTGGTGTGAAGAGCTTTTAAAAACACAGAGCCAAAGCTGCTGAGCATAACTTCTTTACCAACCGTCACGCTCATCTTCAACACTATAGCCACACGCCTCATGCCTCACGGCTATTGCAAAAAAATCCTTTATTGCTTTGTGTTTGTGTTACAGCTGACCCGCGGTGTAAGGGGGTGTGTTACTTAATCCACCCATGTGACATGTGTGGTGTTGTAAAAATATCTGGTCTGTTTGCTTGCACCTCCCAGCGTTGCACCAGGTCTTCGTTTAGTCTGCACACAGTTCTGCTGGTTTTTCCACTCCACCGAGGCAGTGCTGTCACCTGGGCGTGCACATCTACTTGTAGTAAAAAAAAGATAATGTGTTTAAGTTAGACTGGTGCATCATTGTCACTTAACACGATATGTGTGTATTTAAATATGTCCGCTCTAGGAAAATGGGTAAAGGAGTGAAGAAATTGGCATTTTAATGAAAATATCAGTTCAGTGCGGCCTTAAACTAAATAAAGTCAACTCCCTGTGAATAGTCACCGTCGTCTAGACTTGATCATAGACAGCTATGTGAGGTCTGTGTTGAATGCAGCTGAATATCTTGTTGATGACAATATTTGGCGTCTGTACTCGATTGCCATTTTATTAGGCACGCCTGTCTGGAAATGTGTTTCTTTAAAGGAGCGCCAGCATCAGTCTATTAAAGTTGCTCGGTGTTTGAGAACGTCATTAGTATTAAAGTTTGCTCGTTTTGCAGCTTATACATGAATGAGGAAGTCAGGTCTGGGGATAATTGTTCTACACATTAAAAACAAACTAATGCTGTCAAACTTATAAGTGACTTTAAGGGATAAAAACATCCATTTAAAAAATAAAAGTCTTATGTATTTTCTTCTTGACACTTTGTCTATAAAATGTAAAAGATAAAAATCATTATGTCAGTATTCACCCCATTTAAACAAAGATAATTATCAGTTATTGTGGTACTGAAATTGCATATCATTGCATCTCTAAAGTAAATATGCACGTCGCAATCTAGTTCAGCAGACGAAGCTCTCACATTCAACTCTCTTTGTTTTGCAGTGTCTCCACATGCATACATTTCTTCTTATGTAACCACTAGGTACAGCAAACGCTCACAGCGTTATTGTAGATAACCATCTCCCCACAGTGAAGTGAACTATAGCCTCTGTGTGCAGCTATGGGCTGAGACTTTGACATTATGTTATGTCTACTGCTGCAGGGGCTTACACTGAACTTGCAGAATGGGCTGAGACCTGTTCTCGCACACAGGACGGCTGTAAATACGATACTCCACGGTTCAGAGAGCATCTAAGGTTGTGTTTAAGAATCTTTTACACGTTTTAGCCCTAATGTTGTAAAGGATTTTCAGAAAAACAGGTTGTGAAAAACAGTAACAGTGTTAGAAATTCTAATGATAACTGATTTATATACTCATACTCACCTCAGACTTCAACACAGAGTCATGTCACCTGCATAAGTTCTCAGATGACGCTGCAATTTTGAGGTGTAACAGGGATAGACAAGAACAAAGAGTACAAGAATCTGGTAAACAACTTTGTCTCATGGTGAGGAGTGAACCGCCTTCTGATCAGTACAGCCAAAACCAAAGAGATGGTGGTGGATTGCCAGAGATCCAGGCCCTAACTGCAGCCTGTAACCATTGACAGAGAGTATGTAGAGGTGGTTTAGAACAATCTGGGTCTACATCTGGATCACAAACTTGTTGACTAACATAGACTTAGTATACAAAAAAAAGGTCAGAGCCGTCTCTGTGTACTCTGCGCTGTGGTGGCAGCACTAAGGAGAAGGGAACCTGCGGCTGGACAAATAGATGGGCTCTGTGGTAGAAGCAAGGACATTGAACAATATCCAGTCCATCATGAACAGTGTCCACCACCCTCTACACGACACCATAGTCAGGCAGAGAATCTCGTTCAGTGACAGGCTGCTGTCTCTGTCCTGCTTCACGGGTTGAAGAGGTTGTTTGTCCCTCAGGCAAAATATATATATATATAGATGATATAACATGAATATCTCTCATATCTGGTCGGCACAGTGGCGTGGTGGTTAGCACTGATGCCTCACAGCAAGAAGGGTTTGAATTGTGTGGAGTTTGCATGTTCTCCCTGTGTCTGCGTGGTTTCTCTCCGAGTACTCTAGTGTCCTCCCACTGTCCAAAGACATGCTGGTTAGGTTAATTGGTGATTCTAAATTGCCCGTATGTGTGAATGTGAGTGTGAATGGTTGTCTGTCTCTCTGTGTTAGCCCTGTGATGGACTGGAGACCTGTCCAGGGTGTACCCCGCCTCTCGCCCGTTGGATAGGCTCCAGTAGACCACGCGACCCTTCGCAGGAACAAGCGGTTACAGAAGATGAATGAATCTTCTGAATGAATCTTTAATATCTTTGCTGTAATTTCTCCTGTTCACATGTTGTTGATGTTTCCTGTCCTGTGCATGTTTGACCATGTTTGCCACACCCCGATACCAACAAGCTTCTGTGGCAACAAGCTGGATTAAAGCCATTAATAATCCAACAGAAACCAGTATCACTGTGTGCATTTTCTCATTTGATTAGACACCAAGAAGGTTAAAAAATACTGGCTGAGGTTACCCTTAAAAACAACTAGAAGGGCTGAACACGAGAGAGCGGACAAACGATGCTGAGATTCAAGTTGGATTTAGAAGTTTAACAAAGGTTTAACAAGGGTTGACACACTCATAGTAACCAGTGAGCCATTGTAGTAACAGGTGGGGTCAAAAAACAATCAAACATGGGAAGGGCAAATAAATCACAGCGTCTTGTTTACAACCATTTTGTTATAATATTTGTAATATACCATGTAAAATTATTAGTTTGCCAAAGAAAATGTGTTATGATTCACAGGTGGAGGTGTTTTCTGCTGGCTTCTGCATAGAAATCAGAAACGGCTTATTGTTCTTTTGAGAACCAGCAATGTCAGTGGCTCATGGAAGAACATTTCTACTTCAGATAAATAAAGATGAAGGTTCAGATTTTTCCAAATGGTCCAGAAGCTCCACATTGGGTTATATTTGTAGAAATAAACCCGTTCTCATGACACCTGTTACTGAATGATGTTATCTGTTGTTTTACAATCCAGTTGGAGCACATTGTTTAGTTCTGTTCGGTCTCTTCCCTGTAGCTAAAGGGGAAGTATACACTACACTGGTAACCATCTCTTGTTCATAAAGTACAGCTGCATCTCCCCAACCATCACTTGATTGTTTGCTCCTTGAAGGAGATAGTGTGCTTCATTATTTCTAGTGTTTTACTTTGAGAACAGATAATCATCTCTGGCGACAGACTGTCAGCTGAGCCTCTCAGATTAAGAATTCTCCGTTTTGTTGGACCTGTTTTACATGCGGGTAGAACGTGAGGAAATAGATGTCACTAAATAAACAAAACTTTAGGAACTGACTCTTGACTTATCCTCTGACTTCAATTTACTTTGCTGCTGTAAAACCACTTCAGTACGTGCTTCAGTCTGCTCCCACTGTGCCCAGATCTGAACGTGTGATGGATGGACTATGTCAGTGTCTAATGCACATACGAATCACAACTTTTTCTTTTTTTGCAGGAAAGACAAACGTTGTAGCAAAAGATGCAGTTTCTAGATGGACAGGTGAGTCAACGCCCTGTTTTAAAGCAAATATACTCAACATCGGATGTTTTTAAGATAGATGGTGCTTGAATTTGTTACTGCTGATGCTTTAAATAAAGAATATGCGATATATTGAGGTAGATTCATCTACATATAAAACAATGAGTCGCAGCCCTTCTCTGGACTTAACAATACTATTGTAGGATACGGCTGCCTCTGACAAACAAGTTAAAAAATAACCAGGGAATGACGGAGGCCAGGCTCGTTCCATTTACCACTCTTTAAAGCACTAAAATTGACAAGATGAAAGCTGTAAGGACACTTCTATGTCCCGCAGTCACCTCCCAGGCGTCAGCACTTAATGCTCGCTGTGTGTGTTTGTTGACCTTAGCAGTAACCCAGGACACAGCTGACCTTTGGGGATCATGGCAACCAGCAAAGCCTTTGGCTCTTTTGTTCAGCGCTGCCTGTTGTCCCTTCAGGTTCATATTTTTTTTTTCCACTTGCTTTTATAGAATTAGTTTGAATAGACCCATACCAGTATGTTCACGTCTTTTACTTCTCTACTTCTCATCTTAGAACAAGTACAGTGTAAATGCTTAAATTAACACAGCAAAGCAAAATGTAGGCGTTTTGGAAGAAGGTGCTTTGGATGACTTTTTGTTTGCAAAACTGAACATTGAACATGCATTGTTTTGTATTTAGGTCATGCGTAGCTTAGTACCCTCCATATAAAATACAGATCCGCCTCAACCGGGTCCCACAACATAACCCATGGCCTAACACACAGGCTGCACAGTCACTTACTTTACACTGCTTCATGTTGACTTGTTGGTGAATAACCTTCAGCCAAACAAATGTCTAATAATTACCTGAAATACACAAAAACAGCATCAGTGCAGCTTCTCAAACTGGCTAATAAAGCAAAACCACGAGAGAGAATAGAATATCTAAATTAATTGAATGGATACCAAAGCTAAGGAGTTAAAAAAAAAAAAACATGAATATGTTAGGATCATTCACTCAATCAGCCCCATCTAATATGATGACAAAGGTAGAAACATGAAATGAAAGTACAGTAAACTGTATCTGGCTGATCAGTGACGCCCGATTATTTGGCCAGATAAGAAGTGAAGTGAGGTGAAAGGTTGTGTTGTCAACAAGTCATTTCTGTTTTCTCCAGTTCATACCCACTTCCCACTCACATCTTTTATCCGAGGCTATGAATATGTATTTATGAATGAGTATTTTTCTTTCCTTTGCAGATCTCTGCTTTAATGCAATGTAGTTTGTTCAGCGCCGTTTCAATTATCAGAAATAATGTGCAGCTTTCATCGTAACCACATTGCGCTGAGACACACCCACGCAGGCCTTGACACATTTTCTAAACAGAAAAGTGGATTCACTGATCCTGTTGGACTGAAATGAAAGGCATTACTCTCAGTGTGATTCAGAGTTTATTGGCTTAAGACCTTGATAAGACAGGCGTTAGTCAACAGGAAGCTATCTGAGTGGATGTTTAAACTTGTGACACTGCTTCAGCTTTATTTTTTTGTAAAATAAATTACAATTTGAAGTCATTCGCCATTGCTGCCACTAGACTGGAGCACGGCCAGATTAATCAAGTATTTACGTGCTTGTTGACGTGCATTTTTAAATGTTAAGCTTGCACAGTGTAGATATCAGATAATAGATAAATTATGTGATTTTGTTTCAGTCAACAGAGAGTCTGGGGGGAGAGAGTAATGGAAATTATACACATTATCCTAAAGGTTATTAATTTAATGCATCGATTTGAGAAAAGAGTGAAATCTGTTCTGTTGTTCTGAAGCATCCTCGAGTCCAAGAAGACTGGCTCGAGTGTATTTCATCTGATTAAGTAATGTTTTCTTTAATTTCTCTTTTCAGACAATGTTTTTGCCATTAAGTCCTGGACAAAGAAGAAGTTTGCCTTCGACGACGGACGCATTAATAAAGCTTTTGGTATCCCTGAGGACTTCGATTACATGGACTGACTGCTGGCTTTTCTAGCAGACTTCATCGACACAATAAGGGAAAATATTTGTTTAAACTTGTGTTAGAAGGCCGCAGACCTGTTCTCTGCATTTCTAATTTCTGTTCTGTGTATTAGACGGTTACAGCCTGGGGCTTGGCTTTAAATAAGAACAGATACGGTTGATTTTGCTCCAGCAGATGGACTTCATCCTGTGTTTCTTTGCTGCAACCGGAGAAGAGACTGAAGCAACCATTAGCGGCTGAGAGGTGTCTGGGCTCTGTGTGTGAACACTACTTAGCTGCTTGACTTTTTGGACACCTGTTTGTGTGAAAACTGAGAGCTCTGAGTTGATGATGGAGAGGAATCGACACTGACTACATCTGTGTTGCTAATGATTGAATTTATATGGTTTAAACAGATGGTGTGGAATCACAAACGTGTGCACTTTTCATTCTATACAACATCCAGCAAACACCATTCATTGACGGCAGGATCAGATTACAGGAGATATGTTTCAGATATGTCTGTAGAGCTGTAATTATATAGCTCTTAAAAGTGCATTTACATTGTTTAGGATCTTTTCTTTATTAAAAGCCTGTTGCTACAGTGTGTATTTGGATCATTTGCACTTATACTTTTGTCGACATTGCCACAGAAACAAAGCTGCAGGTTTTCTCTCTGCATGAACAGAAAAAAAAAGAAGCGCTGCTGTTGTAACATGTCGAGAATGACCGTCACTGCTCTTCTTCTTTTTTTCCTCCCCTTTTTTTTCTGTCATACCACAAGTAAAACAGGTAGTCACATGATCTGTGTTTACTCAGTGACCTAGTTGACAAGTCTGATGTATCTGGGTTTGTTCATTTACATTTCAAATGTGTTCTGTGCTCGTCTCGCCTTCTCATCGGTTTGATTCTCCTTCCAGTAAACGAATGAAAGGAGGAAATTAAAGGAAACTTTCCTCATTGTATTTTTATTGTTTTTTTTTATTACTGATGTTGTAAAGAATAATGTGCTGCTACACCGCGAGTGTGAA
Organism: Planiliza haematocheilus; assembly: GCA_005024645.1. Lineage (NCBI taxonomy): Eukaryota > Metazoa > Chordata > Actinopteri > Mugiliformes > Mugilidae > Planiliza > Planiliza haematocheilus. Next base: position 1,981,297 of record SRSE01001280.1, on the reverse strand, counting down.
TGTTAAATGTCCATGTTCCTACTTGTTGCATGTTTATCCTGGCAACCCTAAGCTTCTTGTTAGGGGTGCGCTGATTGCTATCGCAACACCGATCCAGCAAAAAGAAAAAAATTCTTCATGCCTAGCTGCAGTTTGTTTGGTTGACACACCCACAGGAGAGTAACCTAAGCATGTGTTCATGTGTGTACCTGCCCAACCTGTCCGAGCTATGATTCATGAGTCGACGAGCTGAATGTCACAGCTCTCCTAGAAGGCCCTGAATAGTTTCTGCTCGCTAACATGCAACTAACAGTGCAGTCCTTACATTTATGCTGACTAGAGACTTTCACTAACTGAACGTTTAGGCCCAAAGATTGACGTAAAGGCGACTCACTGATGTGTTTATGGCTTGTGTTATTCAGTGCTCTCATGAAGAGGTTAAAACCTGTTTGTAGTGTAGTCGTAAATCTCTCTGAGGCATTTTCAGCGTTGCCAGTGAGGGTAGACACGGTCAGATGTGGATTTACACAAGTAACAGTGCAAACACAACCATGTGAAAGTCCCATTTTCAAAATCCTACCTCAGAAAATACGTCATTGAAAAGTACTGGTGATATTAATGTAGCGTGTCACTGTTGGAGCTGGTTGCAAAAGTTTAAGAAGAAAGTTAATACGTGTTTGTCAAAACAAATCCTTGCTTCATTTGTGAAATACTGTAAAGATGTAGCCTCTTGGTTTTATAACGATCTTTTAAATGAGAAGATGAAAATCCCAATATTTGAAGTAAATATTAGCTATAGCTGTGACATGTATGCAGTTGAGTAAAACAAACACTAGTTTATTGTATTTGAAGTAGAAGTACATGAAAAGTACTTCAACATTTAACTACAGCACCTTAGCTATTTAGTCACAAATGAATATAAGACATTTGAAGATATTAGTCACATACTGTAATACAAAGTAAAGCAAAATCGATCAGATGCACTCATGAGCATCTGCTCGATTGGGCATAACATTATGACCACCTTCCTAATATGGTATGGGTCTCTCTTGTGCCTCTAAAACAGTTGTGACTCATCAGAGAATGGACATGGGCTTTATGAGGGCGTCCTGTGGTGTCTGGCAACACAGTATCGTTAGTGGGGGGCCTTTGGGTCTTATGGGTTGAGGGGAAGGAAGGGGGGCCTCTGTGGATCAGACCCCTGATCATTTTGGGATCGGGAAGATTTGAAGGCCAGGTCAACGCCTTGTGCTGTTTTTCATGTTTTTTTCAAGTTGTTCCTAAACAGCTTTCGCGCGCCTGTGTGTGTGACATCAAGAAATGGGGGGGTGGTACATGTTTAAGTAACATCCACATGAATGCCAAAAGGTCCAAACGTTTCCCAGCAGAAGATACTATTATCACAAGATGTCACAAGAGTTGTTTACATCTCCTGTCAGTGGTTGTAATGTTGTGGCTGATCATTGTATTTATTGATATATTACTGGATTATTATCACGGATAGATAAAATTCAAACAATCTACAATGCACTCAGTTATTAGTAAGCTGTAGTTTAAGTATTAAATGTAGTGATGATGTCCTGACTAGAGTTATAGTGGCAATATAACTAATATTGATGTCAAATATTATCATTCCTTACACATTTTAAGACATATTTAACTATTTTAAACACAAAAAAAAACTCAGTGTAGAGTGTGACACATTAAATTTAATTGTAGCATAAAGTGCTAACAAATCAAGTGAAGTAGCTCAGCTTGGTGCTAAGCCAGGGGTTCCCAAACTTTTCCATGCCAAGGCCCCCCAAACAGCATTAGATTCTGGCCGGGGACCCCCTTTGCAAACCCACAGACAATGCCACAAAATATGTAAAGGAGTAAAGAAACACCAACTTTTAGAATGTTTTTTTCTTACTTTTATTCACTATTCAATAATTATTACATTTTGTTTAGGATAAGAATATTACTAACATGTTTTCAACACTGTATTATATTCCTATTATTCCAACTAATAATAATAATAATAATATATAATATAATAAAGTTTAATATGAATAACAAACTGTTGACAGATAAGAACGGAGCAAATGAAATCAACCTCTCAATTGTGTGTGTGTGTGTGTGTACAGATAGTAACTATTCAATAATTATTACATTTTGTTTAGCATAGGAATATTATTAACTAACATGTTTTCAACACTGTATCAAAAATATATATTTTTTTTTTTTCTTATATCACCTCCGATTTTCTGAGGCCCCCCTAGCGCCCCCTGGCGGCCCCCCAGGGGGCCGCGGCCCCCACTTTGAAAACCACTGTGCTAAGCTACAGCGCTGAGCTAGTCTCCACCACTGCAGGCTACTTTACGCTTGTGTGGCTTGCCTTTTAAAGCCATTTGTCGGTTTTACCGTGTGTAACTGACACGCATTTTACCGTCCGTCCTCCCTGTAGGCTGCAGGCGGGGGAGGGAGGGACCGACTGACTGACTGACTTGACTGTGGGAGGGAGCTGCTGCTGCTGCTGCTGCTGCTGCTGCTGCCTGCCGAGAGAAAGAAAGACCAACACAGCGAAACACAAGGTAGGCTGCTAGCTGAGAGGGCAGCATGGCGGGGCTACAGGACTTCCACCAAGGCAGCCACTGTCACAGGAAAACGTGGATCAATATACTACTAGGAATACTACAATTACTTTTACCCTGCGTCCAGCGCGGAGAGGCTCAGCTGCAAGGTTTGTGCTCACCTTTATTTTCCGCTTCTTCTTCTTCTTCTGGGGGGGAGTGTAACGTGAACACAACCGTTGCAACAGAAAAAAAAAAATGTACGTTAAGTTAGCTAGGCTGATTTTGACAGCAAACGCTACTCAGGGAAATTACTGACAAGCTTAATTGTTAAATAAAATAAAAGTACATTAAAAATATTATAAAAATATTCAAGTTATGATTTATATATTTTTTTTATTTATACGAAGTTATGAGGAGGGTTGAAGCTACTGTTCTATCAGCCTTGCTAATGTTAGTTCATGCTAGCTGCCAGTTCCCTTTGCTGTTTGACATAACGAAACTGTAACCGTGTTCAGGGAGGAAAGTAGCGGATTATCTTGACTTTTAATGACTATTTGTCAGTGTTGGGAGCTGGGTATACACGGTCAAACAGGCGTGTTTACTGCAGCAGCAGCAGCAGCAGAGAGATGTGTGTGTATATGTGTGTGTGTTTTTTTTCTCCAAGTTCGTTAGCCACCGTGCTAGCCCTCTGCTAAACAAGCAGCTAGCAAACAGCCTTTGTCAGGCTGCCGAGGCGAAGTCATTTCCTCACTTGTCTGGGTCATTATCATCCACTCTGTTTCACACATTCTCCCTCAATAACCGATTATATCACTGCCACTTTCCAATATTTGTATTTTATCATGTATAACGGCGCTGCTTTTCGCGCAATGCCCATCTTAAAACCCAAACAATTTATGTTGTCGTTTGTTTGTTTTTTTGCTCCCACAAAGCTCTGAGTCAGATGTCCACCAGCGTGGTCGAGGTCTGGCAACCAGAGGATGCAGATCCATTAGTCCCGCTTCAGGTAATCACAGTTTCTTTCTTGGGTGTGTTTGGGAGGAACTGAAACACAGTAAAGACGCTGATCACCAGACAAACGGCGTTCAGATGCACCCAGATGAATGAACACGTGTAGGGGTCGGATCGGCAGCGTTGTGTTTGGCTTCACGATCTGCAGATAAATGAGTTGTGCACACTGGAAACAGTCAATAATCACCATCCGATAGTTTGTCTTCGTATCTGTGCACAAATCTCACAGTTTTCTCTCGCTTGTAGCCACACTTCGGCGAATTAAACAAGAGCGGGAGGCCACCTGCCATGTGGCTCCTCCTTATTTTCTTTTGTACATAGTGTCCATTGTGAAGTTGGGTCCATGGCACACACGGCGCATGTTAGGAGCCAGGCCATGTGGGTGCTTTTCCGTGGCCCTTCCCCGAATACTTCTTTGCAGTTATCGATTGCTCCCGTTGTTTGCACGCTTAGCTTTAGCGCATATACAGGATATGTACGATGTGTGATTTGCATGCCATTAACAGGCATGCGTTTGTGATGATTACGTAATCACGGAGCAAATGGAGCGCAAACAGCGGGAGTTCAGTGTTTACTGATAACCTGTCATGAGGTGACCAGCTGACTTGTCATGTTACCTGAGCAGGGGGGTGTGGCGTTTTCTGCAGGACTCTGTAAAGAGATAGTGTTGATAATGAGGGGGCGGGGGACCGTCACTGTTTTTAATAAAAGTTTTATAGTTGGCTTGAGGATCTGCTTATTGCAATAACTACCATAGAGATTATACACATAGACTAATAATAGTTCTCTGTGTTGGCTGGATACGCTGATAAATAACTGAGTTAAAAGAATGCTGGAGGGAGGACATCAGTGTTTGCTTCTGTTTTCCACTCGTGCAGATTTGTTGACATTGGTAGGTGTCATGTTTAGCAGTGAATGGAGGGACTGTCTCGGTTACAAGTGGCATGCGAAACGGAGCATGCCGTGGACGTCTTTCTTCTATGCTCTAGGTGCTGATTAGCTGATTATATTGTGTATACGTTGCTGTGGAGTCAGAGATTTGGCGTCATATACGCGGATGCACGTTAAAAATCTAATTTGTGCAGTTGGGTTTGCCTAAATAGGTTGGACCCCGCATTAAATCCAAATTAGTTATGCTTTTACATCTTTCATATGCTTATTTGTGTTCTGTTTTGCATACAGACCCTTGACTCGTTGATGTTTCAGGCCCCTGCATTCATCTTAAAACTTCTTTAGCCAGAATCGAATTCATTTACAAACGCTGCCGTTGGTCTTTTGACTATTCCTCGTCGAATCCTCACCTGCTGGAACAAGCAGGATTAGCTTTCGTTATGTCATTATTGCGCTTACTCAGCAGGGAAATTAGTTTTGTCTTGTTTTGTTAAACCATTAATGTGCCAATCAAAACTGCTGCGGACATTGTTGGAAAGATCACACAATAAATCAACGCTTCATCAGTTGGAACTTTTCAAGCTGCAACTTGTAATCTCTGTCGTGTTTTGAGAAGGCTAATGTAGTTATGTAAAGGATAAGTGGATGTCATTATTATTTTGCAGGTCACATGAAATGATTTACATGATTCACTTTAACAGTTGACCAATCAAGTATAACAACTAGATGGTTATTTTTTGGTTTGAGGTGCATTTTGATGTAAATCCAGACCATAAAGCATTATTTTATATGCAGCACATACAGGAACCCTAACAATATCTACGTGTGTCTAAGTGTAAAACATTTTGGCTTATCATGTCTTCAGTGCCTTCTCTAATGAAGCCACACGCCAGTTCCAGAGAAAGTTTTTCTATAGTGAAGTGTTGCCAAAATTCAGACGCACCGGCGTCTCAAAGGAACCGGTAACAACCCTTGCCACAACAGTGTTCGGGCAGTGATTGATGGAGCACTTATCAGAATTTTCTTGAAGCGACGGTGTTGCTTTAAGGCTCCACATTGTTCATAGAGAAAGTATTTTCTGCGTTTGAAAGGGCCGGGGGCATATCTCTGTTGACAATCCACGCTAAACACAAAATAACATACTACATAGTGGTTTGCTGTTTGGTAATTATTAGCTTTTTTAAACGAAAGTAAAATGTACTCTCAGAGTCCGTGTTCAAGCTTATCAGGTGTATATATTTTGAAATATCCTGCTAGGCTTGAAAGAATTTCTTCAGGTGCTTGTGACACTGGTCATTGTTTTAGAGAGGGCCCTTGGTTATGAACCTACTGATAAGATTACACACCATTATCACACGGATCAGGGTTTGTCCTTTTACAGCAAATGAGCAATCAGTTATCAATAAAATATCAAGTATGCTGGCTGTTAAATTTCCCTTGAAGCAGGGTTCACACAAAACAAAACTCACTGTGTACACAGTGTAATAACGAGGCAGTGGTTTGAGGTATGTTTAGAGTAATTCAGTTTCTCATTAAATCACATTTATGTAATCTGTTATATTTGTGTTAATGTCTGGAATATGTTCTGTAGTCTGCACGGGCGTATTAAGACTAAAAAAGAAAGAAGCACATACTGAAAGGCTTAGCTAACTATGTTCTTCTTTATGTTGACTAATGTGATCTTATCCCACTGCTTATGCACCATTTAAATTAGGCCGATATATGTAGGCAATCTGGGAAGCAGACCAAATTGAAAGCTCATGTTTCATTTGCTCTGGCAGAATTTGCTGGCCCTCCTTCTGTTCAAACAGATTTCCACACGGCCTCGCCCTCGCCTGTGCCAGGCCAATCACAACCATTAATCTAACACGGGGCGGGTTTGATGCGACGGTCCAAAGGAGCGCCACGGAGGCACTTTTGTAAACATTTCTGTGTCAAAATATGTCACATTTAAGAAACAGGCGTCTCACTGTTTAATACGACTTCACTACAAGCCTACCCCTGTTGTACTTTGCCGTGCAGACGTGTGCAGTATATTCTGGTAAAACTCTTAGTTGTTGGATTGGGGTAGTCTTCTGCGACGTTGGAGGCGTAGTCTGTGCATCGTTTTCATTTGCTGCCGTTGAAGGTGACGCTTCCTCATTTGAATCTGCATGTTTTCTTGACTTCTAATAAAAAAAAAGAAAAACTGGTCTATCCTGTTAAGTTCAGTACACTGTGACAAGTATTTGTTAAGTAAATCTTAGCTGAACAAGTAGGTCATAGACAGTTTTGGTCTGTCCTAATATTTAAGTAATAGCTTAGAGGCCATACCATTTATTTTTTATTTTTTGTTTTTTTTGTTGTTGTCTTTTTGTGGCAGAAAATTGGTCTGGAACCACTCTGTTGGGAATCGATTATGCTCCAGCAAAGATCTGTCAGGCCAATCAAAATGTGTGTGTGGGCTTTCTGTGGTGATGGATCAAATGATAACATGAACGGAGTCACACACGGTGTCTGAGCGCCAATAAAATGGCCCGATTGGTTGTCTAACTAACTGACCAATTGTGTGCAGACTTTGTGAAGCAGTGTTTCCTCTGTATCGGTTGATGATGCCTGTCTATGATGTATGATTACAATGTGTGGTACCGGTTTTGTGTTGAGTCACCGATCAGCTATTCTGGATTCATTCAGTAATCATGTACATTATGAGAAAACATAGTGGTAAAAAAAACAAACTGGAAGCTCATTGTTTTATTCTGAGAACTAGAGTGTACTCTGCCAGGACTGGCAGAAATGTCTGCCTGCTGTCTAATTTAGAGTCAGGATGCAAAGGCTTTAATGTCAGTTTTAGTTTCCAAAAGCTTTTCCAAGTTTCTGCTTGGATTTCCTGCTATATTCACAGTGAAGTCATATTTTACACCAAATTTCAAGAAACAAAATGCCGTTGCATTGACCCATATCGGAGCACTTTGTGTAGCCCCCAGTGAGCATTAACAACTTTGCACTTTGGCACTATCTCACAAAACTCCTTGGTTATTTTTCTTGTAGTGTTGATGTTGAATAAATAGGTTGTGATCTGTTGTTTTGACCCAAGTGTTGTGTTCTTTTATTTTCAGGTGGAGAAGGAGCGAAGAAAAGATGGTCTTCCTCTAGAAGACAGGTAAACCTTTATTTCTTTTGTAATTCATATTTTGTGAACATCTTAAGAGGGAAACCATTCTGTTGTTTATTTTCCCACATTTGTAATGCTCCAGCCATTTATAACAGTCAGAGACCCTGTTTGTATGACCTTTTACTTTTCTATTTTAAGTCTTATGTAGAGACATCCACACACACACACACAACCAGCAATTCTAAATGTATGATGTTAATGACAGATTTCCTCCTGTGTACGAGTGGCACTTGGGAAAAGGTAGAAATTTTCCAACAAGCCACAACATTATGAACAAACCAACATAGAGATTACATCATACTGAGCTGAGGCATGTGTTTGGTTTGTGACCAGCCCAACGGAAAAATAATTGTGTGCTTCAGTACAAGAAGTACTAAGAAGTGTCCTGCCTAATGAAAGTGGTTGCAATAAAATGTGACCATATATTTGCAGACTAAGACTGAAGCTCTGTGGCGACATGTTTGGTTTTTTTTTTTTGTTTTTCGCGGACAAATTATGTCAAATGATGTGGTTTGTGTGTAACAAGCTAGCGTTAAAAGGCTTCTTAAAGTCTTCTCCCTGTATGCAGGCTATGTTGTTTATGTTGGTGAGCGAGGGTGTGTGTGACGGAGACGTTGGGGGCGTGCGTTACGCAGGCACAGAACCAAATTCCTGACTAATTTTAGAACTCCTTGAAAGAAAAAGGAGCGGAGGTCTGTCTTTCCCAGCTGTTTTTGTTCCCGCAGAAAATAGTTTGGAAAAATAAGATTCTTTTTCATCAGAGCAGGAGCAGTCCATGTTGTTACTTAGTAACAAAGATTGTTTGTCTGTGTTGTTAAGTTACACGTGCATTGCTTCTGCTACTTGTTTATCTTTGGAAAGATTAACAAGGACCAGAAGCAATGTCAGTAATGTAAAGACTTCCGGCTGTCATATGCGGAATCAAACCTGGATATGTGTGATCCTCACGCTCTAGTGTTCCTTGTCCGTACTACCAACAGATTAGAAGTAGTTTCACTGACATCTTTAAAGATGTTAGCACTGCTCGAGCTATTATAATGCGTGATCTAGCATGACAGTATCATTGAGTGTTGTCAGTAATATGAAATTAATTGCGGTTGGATGGATGTTGACAATATAATCTCTTAAGACTGTCTATAAGAGCTTCCCCTAGCAATAATAGGAGTTTTATATAGTTAATACAAATGGGCACTCCATTAATTATACATAATTATACTTTTCCTTTATGTCTTCTATGAAATCTGAATGAAATAATGACAGCACGATGTCATCATAGCTGCAGGCCTGTAGACTTTAATATAGGAAAAGATCATTCATGCTTCATTTTGAAATAATAAATGAAACCATGCAACAGCTGTTCCTCCAACCTTTATAAAATCTATGAAAGATTCATTTTAATGCGACAGACTTTAAGTCTGATATGAAGTTTATTTGGTTTACGTGCACCGAGTGTGGGAATAAGGCTATTTTTAAATCTAGGGAGGTGAGAGGCAAAAGAGGCTTTACAGTGCTGGTTGACCTCGAGACCTCCAAAGCTGTGGGCTGTGAGGCCTCTCGTGTCTGGGTTATCAGGCACTTGGCAGGCCTGCCATCACTCTCTCCCAGCCTAAAGAGCAACGCAGGCAGCCGGCACAGAGGCTAATGATATCTCTGTCTGTGCCCACTCTTGTGTCACACTATCTTAGCTTCTCCCCTTGTCTTTTCAGCTCCACAAGACTTTTGATCACCGTTAAAACAGCTTCTTTATACAAACCTGCTCTTCACAGCGGTGTACTGTTAATATTGTTTTACTCTTCTTGTTTCCTTGTCTTCTCCAAACATATCTGTGAACAATAGTTGACCCAAACCCCTCTCTGGCGCTAACCCCCTCACCCCTTGTAGCAGGAGCTGAGGTCACAAGGTCACTGCTTACTCTGAGTTTATTTGAGTTGGATCCGGGGGATCAAATGGCACCAGACATAACTTGTTATTTTTGTACTGTGGCAGTGGACAGAACCTTTGGACTACAGCTCAGTGGTACGCTTGTTGAGAGGCTGCTTTTGAGCGTACAGAAAATACTGTGTTGCTAATACATGTGACAAGGTCAGTATCCTTAACTGGATAACGCCACAAGAGAACATGACACTACTGAACCATTAAATGGAGCGCTGCATGTTTTCCATATCAAAACAAATGTTGTAAGTTTTACATATGCATGAAACAGCCTACCGTGTGCATTTGCCATATCGCAGTCAGTATGTGATGTAGAGACGTCTGACATGCAGAGTGCTAGCTGTCCATCAACTCTGTCACTATCACAGAGACGCTGCAGATGCTGACAACCTCGTTTTCCTTTTACATTTGACCCTGTATATGCTCCCCGGTCCACAGTGTTTCCGCTCCGAGTAACACCGTTTGAAGTTACACTACTTGACAGGTTATGAATTAACAAACAATTAGAGCTATAGAGAGCCTGACAGACGCGCATGTTACGTAATCCAGAAGACAGCGTTCCTCTCATCACGTTAAACCCCACTGCCAGCTCATTCGTGGTTCTTTGTGCTGTATTACTGCATTTGGTTATCGCTCTCTCAGTGTGCAGCTGCGAGTCAAAGGGGGAAATGCTAACATTTGGTTGTTTACAACAGCGAAGCGTTCTAGTTACTCAGCCATTCAGAGCAGAGGAAAAATGGCCTTAATTGAGAGAGTCAGGATGTGTGTGAATAGTGAGGCAGAAAGTTATTTTTGGTAACTGTAGGTTTCAGTATCTGTCACACAAATCTATGAATAATGACAACTCTGTAACAGCAGTCTGGTGTAAGGTAAATAGAAAGTTCATAAATAAAGGAGGTTAATCTCTCAGATCACACGAGTGCAAACAAGCAAGAGACTGAGTGTTTATCTTAGCTGGCACGGTGCTTAAGTTTCACTGGATGGTGTTTTAAAAGTAAAATAAAAGTAGAAAAGTTTTTGTTGTTTTGCCAAAGATCTTATGCTTCTGTTTATGTCTTCTTGTGACATCAGCTAGTTCACACAGTTTTGGCCAGTGCTTCCTTACTTTCATTTGGCACCCTCAAAGGAACGCAAACTCTGTGCATCCCTGTCAAAGAAGCAAATGCATGTGTGTTTAGTTCTGCGGTGTAATTGATTGCACAATCTGATTAAATGAAATACTCACACGGAGCATATTTTCACACATCTTACATTTTTTTTACGCCCTATCTAACTACGTGCAACATTAAATTTGTGTGAGAAAGCCCTAATACCGGTTGGGGATAATTATTCCAGTTCAGTTTAGCCTGAAGAAAATTTCTGTGATACACGATGACTAAGCAGATCCTTGAGGCTTTTTTTAGGGGCACAAAGGCTAAAGTCAGCACCTATCGATTGCCTAGAGAGGAAGGAAGTTAATAGGTTTCTTTGGGGGGGGGGGGGGGGGATTCATTTTGTGCGTGGGAGAAAGAGCTGCAGCTCGACTCAGAGCGTCTCAGAGCTTAGGGACGGGTGGTCTCTGGCCCAAGGTGTGAAATCAATCTGCGGTTTTTCAACAGCATCGTGTGTGTCAAGTTTGTGAATGCTCATCTCTGCACTAAAACAAAAGATACAGACCTGTACAACACTCTCAGACTTTCCTGTAGACTTGGCCGTCTCCACTGTCTGATTTCCAGCACATTAGCTGTTCACAGTTGGATCAAGTTTCTGTGCTTTAATGTCTTTCAAACTAAGGATTGTCAAGGTCCAGGAAATGTGCTAGTCTGGACCAATGGCTCTGGAAATCGACAATTCTCTTCATCAAATTTGATCCACTCAAACATGAACGCAATTTAGCTTATATTGCTGCTGCTCTGTGCTGTTCAGATGCACAAATAGTCACTGCCATGTTTTGACAGAGTAATACCATAATGTAGTTATCTTATCTTATGTGAACCACAAGATAATGTTAACAAAAACTGTGTGTTGAGCTTGTTTTTAATATAAAGTTAACAGCTGAAACGGTGTTATTTGGTTTCCGCCTTTCTTTCCCTGTGCTCCATGACAAAATTTGCATAGCTTTGGTTGTCTATAACAACCATTTCCACTACAAGTCACTGCACACCTGTAGGTGCATGTTCACTTGCTTACGCCATCCCACATCTCAGTGTTATTGTCCAGTGACTCCGGCACTTAAAACTACACTGGCTTCGATACCAAGAGAAAACATGTATCATCACGTTTTTTACTTGAGTAGTACGCTTTGTATGAATCATCAAAAGACTTGAGCTGTAGTGCATAATGGGATCCATTCACACAGCTGATTGCATATAGGAATCTTAAGTGTGTAAGCTATGGTTGACCGCGCTGCATGAGATTGTTGCTTTAAAGGACAGAGCACTTTTGGAACATTTGCTAATATTTGTAACTGTTGTGTAATCTCATGTAGTGTGCTGCTGTGTGCACATTCACCATTGAAAGTACTTTAAGAAATGTAATGTACACATGCTTAGAATACATCACGTTTGCTGAACTTAGTGTTACTCACTGTAAATTGTTGCCCACATCAGACTTAGACGTCTTATTTTAGTTGCAAATGTATTACATGTAGTAAGTATTTTATCAGAAACAAACCACTGTGCATCACATTTCAGCTTTAAATGGACTTGTTAAAACAGCAGACTGATCGTGGGTCCTGGTGTTTTTGCGTGGTCTAATGACAGATTTGTCATTTCACATTTTAGAGCCATGCAAATCTCTCAGCTGACTGAAGTATTAAGAGCTTCCTTTACAGACAAGCCCCCACAGTGGGAAAATGTGTCAGCCATCGTTTTATAGTGCCAGTATGTCACCAGGCAGCTCATGTTTATGATGGAAGCTTTAACTTGGCTGGAAAAAGCACATTAATAATAATCATATTTTAGATTGAATGTTTGCAAATGTTAAATGTTTATTTGCAGAGCGATATTTGAAATAGAGTCAGGATATTTGAGCAGTTGTCAAAACTTGTTGTTGCGTTGTGAAATTCTGCAAGGTCTGCAAGACCAAGCCTGCACGTCATGCAGTGGCTGTCACCAGATGCCCAACTCGGGCGTGTGCATGCACAAACAACACCAACTTGGTAACAAGCTTTAACACGGTTAGATCAGTGTAGATTGGAGCCTTCATACACAGCTGGTTTCATCCACTTGTAGCTCTGTCTCAGACCACATTATGGCCACAGCGTTAGCATAGTCACTTCCTATACAAACGCCTGCCGTCTGTGATAGCGGAACCATTGATGTGATGAACAGTTGTGGCAGATGGTCATTGGTGACCGGTATGCGGAAGTGTTTCTAATGGGAATAATAGAGTAACTCATGTAACTTGTCATAGCTGTAGTAGACGATGTCAGTTGAGGAAATCCACAATAACCACTCCCTGTTTATTTTTGAATCAAAAATTTACATTACCTAGTCACTTTGTGCACATTTTACGGAAGTGTCCTTAAAGGAACACTATTTATTGCATGAACTGAAAATTAACAACCTCACTGTGGGTTCAACAGATTGATTTACTGACACTAGCTGCATTTTAATGAGTCTTTGAGTTTGAATGTTTGTTTGGAAGATGTCTTTGTTTGACACTGAGCTTGAGCCAAACTCGGTGATGCTGTCTCATCTTTGTGACACACTGCGGCATGCAGCATGTGTGGTAAACATTAAAAATAAAAAAAACATCTATTCAGGGGCTGTGTGGTCATGGTCTTTCAGGTGTAACCGTTTATAAGTCCCACGCTTCAGTTTTGTTCAGCAGTGAAAACCTTCATCAGTTGCAATTGTTTTTGTCCAGCTTATCTACAGTATGTACAGGAAAGCTTAAACTGTTGCCCTTGCACATGTTTGCTTCTGGTCAACAAGCATGTCTTGTTTTCCAACGTGGACATAAATGCACATACAGGCACAAATTTGCTGCTACTTCCCTGCTCATTCCCAGAGCTCATTAGGACAGGATGTCACCTATAAAACACGGTGCAGCTCACAATGAGTTACTGTGACATCATACATTCCACAGGTTCATGTGTGTTGTAATGTGTGCGAAGCGTCATATTTTAACAGTCCGTTCGGTTTGGTTGATGCTAGTTTAAATCTAACCCGGGTCCTGAATGAGTGTTTGGGATGTGTGCAACTTAACATTTATTGTGTAAAATTCAGTGTTTCTTCTAACCATGTCCCCAACCCTTCAGTGTGATAATGATTTTCATATGCAAAGTCTTCATTCAAATTGATTTCCAGACTTGTATCCCCTCTTTGTGTGATAGTCATCTCTTTTCAGCGCATGCTTTGTCCTTGCCATTTTGTTGGGCAGGAAAGTGAGGGGTTTGTGAAGCGGCCTGATTCAGTAATGGTTATTTTAGGGAACTGTCACATGATCTGTTGAGTGAAACATAACATTTATCTGCTTCTGTCATTTAGATTATTATTAAAACTGATCACTTATGAGTTGCGTTGTTCGACCTAATGTTTGTTCTCTTGTTGATATTCCTCTGTTCAGCAGCTCTTCTCCATATACACGGGAGAATGGGAGGCCCTTGCATTTTCAGCCGCCAGCGTTGGAGTTTGGGACACAGTAAGAGATTTCTCTCACTTCCCGCTTCACTATGATGCGTCTTAATGGGCATAGATGTTATTCATTCTGTACCAAAACTTACAAAACCCTCGACTTTACACACAAACATAATGCAAGAAAAACACTTCATTTCACCATCTCTTAATTTTCAGAGATGCAGAAAGCAGAGTTAAAATAAGACAGTGACTTCGTACCAAATGACCTGCTGTCACGATAAATACTTCAGAAGAGGGCTATTTCATAAAGAAGGGGGCCATTCATCATTAAAGATTAGATAGGATGTCCTATTATGGCAATAGATTTGCTTTTCCAGCTTCCAGACAGATACTAATATGGGTTGACCCCAGTCAAAAAGGTTAAGAACGTCACTGTTTGTCCCCGCACTTCCAAAACAGACTATCAGATAAAATGCCACGGCTGGATAGCAGTGCCTGTATACGCTTTTAAAAGTAAACGCTCACAAGTAGCATTTATTTTCGCCTTATTTTATGTCATTGGAATGCAGAAAGCAGCGCAATCCCGGTAGCGTTGGTAGATAAATATTTGATGGCTGAAATGTAATTGCTTCATGGAATTTGTACCTAAGTTTAAAATGTGTATCCCACACATCAGCTTGAGGTTTCCTTTTTTTCCTTTTTATGTGGGAACTGTGGGAACAGTCCTAATTACACTGTTCTGTTCCACTAGTGGTACTGATTCTCATAGACCAGACTCAACTAAGTTCATGTTGTTGTGTATTTGAAAAGCGTTGGGACCAATTTAAACAATAACCCTGAAACAAAACATAAAAAAGTGAATCAAACATGACAGGAAGTTAGAAGTAGAAAAGCAAAGTTAAACGGGGATCTGAAAATAACCTGAAGCACAGCACATTATCTGGTGCAGCCTAGGCGTGCTTGGCTGTCTGGGTTTCTGATGTTTATTGATGATTTGATGAACAATATCAGCAGTGAGCTGCATTTTGATGTGGTTAGGAAGGCCTTGCCTGTCCGTTTCCAGGAACGTGTTTGTGCGCATCAGGCACAAACTCCGTGTTCAAGTTGATCCAAAACACTGCGCATTTGGCCATTTTCAAAGCTGCGAGTAAAAAGTCGAAACTATTTGGCCTCTTTGTTTTTTGTTTAAAGCACACAGTTCATTCGCCTAAAATGAAAGTGCAGTGACACGCTCGCAGACAAACAGGAAGTGAAAGACGGTTCAGTTGAGGCCTGACAAAATGTCACAAATGAGAAGAGCTGCTGCGGACATCAAGCCTTTTAGGGAAAAGTTACATTTGTTTTCCTAAACCCCTTAAACGGGCTAAATTTTAAAATAGGTTTTGGACTATAAATTATAACTGTTGCTCCTAATTGGCTGTAAACTAGTTAAAATGTTGCTGTTGTGTTCCCATGCAGAGAGACGCACTCTCCAGTGTACATACATCACTGTTGACTCCACACTAATTACATCACCCTCAACCAAAGTCTATGTGCTTCTTGGCGTCGACTGCTTCCATCTCTGTTTAAGCACTTCAAAATACAGCTCGTCCAGTGATAACCATATTTATAGTGGATCAAATATCAGAGCTAAAAAAATCTTCTCAGATAAACAAACACATGTGGGAAGAGAGAGATACACCGCAAAAGTTCTGTTGTCTTTAAATATGATTTGAAAGTTTATAGTCCACATCGTCCTGTCTTCCAGTATTTGCATCAAAGCAGAACATAAAACAGATAAATAAGCATCTTTTATGTTAACACTCAACACTAAATAACTTATGTTATAGTATTATTGCATGGCTTCCTTATCGGGATGCATTTTATTCTACTCTTCCTTACATTGTGTATCCAAATAAATCATATTAAGTCATGCATTAAACTACCTCTAATCCAATATTCAGCTTAATTTATCAAACACCTCATGTCCCACCTCCAGCGTGGCTAAGAAATATTCATTGGTAGCCTTAATTTGAGTGCGGAGTGTCTGTCAACGTGTTGCTGTAAGATTATAACAGAAATGGCCAAACCCAAAGAGCTAATCTTCAGCTGATATAACCAAAAGCCTTTTTCATTGCCTTCCTTATTAGCTCATTTGTGTATGTGGTTTTACTTCTAACACTGGTGGCTTTTTATAATCACAAATGAAAAGCTCATGCTACTCATCTCTTAGACGCAAATGACTGTGTTTCCTCTTATAGCTTCCTTATGTTGACAGAATGCAAAGCACTCACTGTTTAGCGACTTCAGTAGTTTATCTAATTCAACTAGCTACATGGCTGAAATATGATTTTCTGTCTATCTTTACAGGCCGCTGGGGTTGCCAAGAGCTGAAACCATATATATACACAACCCCAGCCAGGAAGTTCCTGTGACACTGCTGTCAATGTTTACATCCAGCAGACATTTTTACATACCTTCCTTTCACAGAAGAGTAAGTGTCCAGTGATGTTAAGAATTCAAATCGCTTGTCAATTTTGTCGAAATAACCTTATAATCTTGTCACATTCCCTTTCTCTCCCAGGTGATCCCACCCAGAGGGAAGGCATCTTTTAAACTAATTTTCCTCCCGTCTGAGGAGGGCAAAGTAGAAAACACATTATTTATAAACACATCGGCCCATGGGCTGCTATCATACCAGGTCAGTTTACACGAATACATGTTGCACTCTTTCTTCTCTTGGGTTGGTGCATGAGGTCCCTCTTTCTTCTTCCGCAGCTTTTATCTTCAGATAGTAGATGGGACACGCTGGTTTGGGATCTAAAAACAGCAGCGGACCAGAAGTTATTTTCTTTCTTCTTCTGCTTCCACAGTGCTTGTTTACACTTTTAATCCAACATACACAAGCTCAGAAACTCAGAAGAAAGTCAAAATGCTGTTGTTTAGTGAGGAAGCAGAAGGGTTAGGGCACATGATTAGTCTGCAGAATAAAAATAATTACCAGTAAGTACTAAGTAAGACAATTACTTTAGAATAAATAAAATAGTCTTCCCTATAATAACGGTCTACCATAATTTACTTTTAAGCAACATGTTTGTAGTTACCAGTGAATATCAGTATATTCTGTACTTTTTATTGCTCTTACTTCTCTGACTTCAAAGGTCAAGCTTCGTAGAGTTGGAAAACAAAAAAGCTTGTATGTGCATTCGGATTAGTTTTGGTGAAAGCTTGGGCAAGCTGTGAATTTCACACGTTAAGACCTGCACCGGTGTTCCTGAGGCGTAGCTTGTCAGCAGAAAGCAAAGACGCACAGACACTTTCACACTTCTGTGCACAGGTGCCACTCCCACTCACATGTTTCAAGACTTTGACTTGATTTTCATTCCTCACCTGTGAAATGTGGAGATTTTCATGCTTTAATGCTATTAAGTGAAAAATGTCAAATAACAAGCATCAATAGAAGCACTTTCTGTCTTATATCTATCAAGTGAATAGGTAAATATTAGCTGGTCTTACTATCCTTTTAAACTGTTACTAAAATGCTACATCCTTCATGATGGTGTTAAAATATTCGCTGGCTTGCTTTTGGGTTGCATTTATTTATCACTCCACAACATTTTCTACAATATTAGCTGCTCAGACTCCGTGACAGTACCTCTTTGTCTGCTTGTTGACTGCCTGGTCTTAATATAATGCACGTGGTGGTTGAGGATCTTTTCACAAACTTTAACTGCTTCTTTTCAAGGTATTTGGTGTTGGAGCCCACCAGGGTTCATTAAAATCTGTCCAAAGAAGGGATAGTCTGCTTATATTCCCTCACATCCAGAGCATTAAGCTGACCCAAACTCAGGTACGTTATTAAATGTCTTTGTGCTTTGTTTGTGGAGGCTGCACATACTAGTGAGATACAGCTCATCATTGGAAACAGCTGATTTCCTTTTTCCTGCTGGGTCTGATAAACAGGCTGGTGCATACATACACACAGGAGCTTTGTTACACACCCGGACGTGCACTTGCTGTAATTAAATTACTTAATGTGTGTGCAAGTCAGCCTGGAGGATGCTGCTATTTTCCTGCCTGAAAAAGTTAATGTTTCTCGGCAGTATATCACAGATAATCAGTTGTTAGCGCTTTGTGCACATTTCGCAGCCGTGACGGACTGAAGCCGCTTCTGAACTGCTGCAAAGTTTTTGAAACAAACCAAGGGAGTGAAAGTGTGTGTGTGTGTTAGAAGCGTCTGAGAGGAGTCCTCGCCTCCACAACAGGAAGTGGGGTGGCAGTTGCAAAATGTCAGCTTGGCCGTGTGCAGAGGGAGAAATGAGCTCTCACAATCACTCAGACTGGCTAAATGCAGCTCGCGTATAATTTCATTTCAACAAGCTCCCAATATTTCCACATGAAGTTAACGAAACATTGTCTGTCTGTAACTTCCTCAGTTTCTTCTAGTTCCAATTCTCTGAATACACGATTTACTGTTTTTGTATTTTGCATTTTTGCCTAATATTTAAATGCTTCTGGGGTCTTATTCATTGTGATTCATTGTCAATTGATTTTAGATGGATTACAACAAGACATAAAAAAAGTGTTTGTTTCAGTCCCATTTCAGTCAATATTGCAGTGACTGAGCTTGTTTTCAAGCTACACATCATAGTTTAAATCTTCAACAGCAGCATTTGTTATGTAGTTGTTGAAGTGCTGAATTGCGCTGTAGCACCAATAGACTTAAGTCCCGTCAGGCTGCAGTGAAAAGCCAGTCAAAAAGAAAACGTTTGAACCCGCGATTGCTTCTGTTCCTGCAGGAAGATGCCTCTAACATCACTATACTGGGTCTAGTCCTGGAGTGCAGCTTACCGAAGAGTGTGCTGAACAATCCTCAGGTACTTCTTCTCATCTCTTCGTTCATTTTCAGACCTTTCCATTGGCACTTTGTTCTGACCAGCTACATTTTTACCACTGGTCTGTATTCAACACCTTATATAAAAACAGGCTTCTCCGGTTATTTCAGGAAAAGGAAATTATCATCTTCTTTCTTATGACTCAAAATAGTGTTTAACACCCTGAAATTCATACATTTCTCTGTATCACACTTGTGGATATAAATGGCTAATGTGCATGTAGTCCAAAGCAAGAATACATGAGAGGAATAGAATAAATAAGCAGTTCAGCGTGTACTTTTTATGTGCAATCCTTCACTGTTTTTAGTATCCTCTAAAACCCGTGCTTTCATCATGCCCACTCCTCTTGAGCAGAAGGCCAGCCAGTCTAAAACTTCCTCAGACAGCCAGGCTCGTCATCTGAGCGCCTTCTGTTTTCTCCAGAACCCCTGAGGAGGGTGCGATCTCTTGCCAGACTTTTAATTGCTTTCTCAAGAGACTCTAATTGACATGGGCCTTCCAGTGCTCAAGTGGCACAGCACACATGAAGTCGAGAGACGGCAGCGGACAAACTATACTCTCATAATTATACAAAATGACATCATCTTCTCCTTCTGTTGCATGAGTGTCCCAGCTGTGACCTTAGGCTGATATCTGAGATCAGCACCTGCTCCTTCGCTCTTTTTCAAGTCTTAACCAGAACAACTGACAACTGGCCTTTGGTCAGTGTCGATTCTGCCCAGATTAAGCTTGCCTAACAGGAAGTCAGCAGTAGCCTTGGTTTCAAGGGATTAGGTTTGCTGTTGAAGGCCTTGAGCCCCTTGTGGCATCAAGCCAGGGCGTCTGTCTACAAGTTGTTAAGTGGTGATTCACCCACTGAGGCCGAGTGAGATCTGCGCTCTCCCTGTACAGATATGTCAACTTTAAGGTTTTAGTTGGGGTAGTAGTAGTAGTAGTAGTATTCTTGTCCACTTTGTCCCATCCATTAATATACAGTATGGTCCTGGGTTCTCTTGTTAAAATGTAAATATCACATCTGTCTTTTTACCATCCAGTTAATCTTTATTCCTATTATTTATTTGTTCCCTATTGTTCTCACGCTACTCCTCTTTTCCTTTTGCTCGGTGCATGACTGGTATGCCCTTCCTGTCGTTTCCCAGGGGTCCTGCCTCCAGAGTGAGGAGCGCCTCAGTCTGCAGATTAATCTGTCTGCCCGCGGTGACCAGCCCACTGACCTGGACAAGCTCAAGCCGTACGTCATTGAGCACATTTTGGTCCTGCTGGTCGCCCCTACCGCCGGACAGGCTGCGTTAGGTGAGTGTCTACGAGTGTGTGGAGGCAGCTTCACTGTGTCACTGTAGTACGCATGCAGCTTGATCCTGTCTGGTGTGTCATTCATAAATATTTATTCAGTTTGCAGAGAGAAACATGTAGACAAGTACTTCTGGTTTGTCAGCCTCCATTTGAATTACCTCCTTAACCTTCGTGCTACCCTCTTGCATAATCTCTCTCTGTCTGTTCACTCACTTGGGGTCCCGGAGACCCCAAAGGTAGCATGAGGGTTAAAGGTTTGCGCTCTGAAAACTATGAAATAACATTTTGATGCAACATGTAGACTTAGAGAAGTTTCTGCATTTCCTACGGATGCTTTCTTTTGACTTTTTATGTTGACTCTGTGGAAAAGGTTTAATAAATGAGATGATAACATCAGGCATCTCATTCCTACTCGCTACAGAATAACACGGGGGCTAGAGATCAAATTTAATTAGCCACAGTTGTCTACACAGTATTTTCATCCGTGTTCAGCGGCTGTGAGTAGTTTGACACATTTTTGCCAAAGTGTTTTCTAAAAGCATATCGTCACGGTTTCAGCATGCAGTGTTAGACGATTTCTTTCACCAGAATGCTGAACTGTGACTTGTGTTACTCTCTTTTTTTAACCAGACATCATAGCTTTGCTCAAGCTGTCATGTTCTCTGTGTAGCAGAAAATGTAGATGTTGGCATAAACTGGATTGCAAATAAATGTGTTTGAACATCTTTTAACAGGGGATCCAAAAATAGGAGTTTATATGTTAAATTCTGGAGGGAAGAAGCTCTATGTAAAGGTGAGAGTTTCTCTTTCTTTGTCTTTATCACAGACGTAGAATTATTCTGGCTCTGACGATGTTTTTTTATGTCCCCCAGGACATGCAGGTGCTATCAAAAGTGGAGGCCAGCCTGGACTTTAATCAAGTTCTTCTGAGGCCAGAAGCAAAAAACTTCACTGAAGTAGCTAGCATGGCATGCAGAGGTGAAGACTCATATGAGTTCAAAGCATTTCTTTTCAGCTCATATCATTTCTGAGTGAAACTGCATTTCAGTGTCTTGAAACTGATGAATCTATTTCTTTTTTTCTTATATCAGGTTCATTGCCAGGCCATGGACGGAAATGCATAAGTCATATCAGTTTAAAAATCATGGGAAACAGGACAACCTATAACTTTCCTGGACTACATATCACACACGGGTAAAACAGGGTTTCGATATTTTTAAATACAGACAAGCACTTAATAATGTCTGTTCTGATGAAAATTACAAATGAACTACACAGCACTTGAAATATTTTAAAATACATCCATCACGTTGTCTAATAATGTCATTTTCTTATTACCTTATACAGATGGAGTGTTGGGGATTTGTTCAGCCTGTTTCAGGTGAAACAAAGCAACGCCAACCAGGTGGACCTGTGGCTCACAAACCCCTTCCCTCATTCCCTCACCATGTTGAACGCCAGCCTCTCAGAGAAGCTGCAGGGAGTAATGAAGGTACACTACATCATGTGATGACAAAAAAGATAATCAGAAAACCTTTTATTAGCTTATGTCTTATCGATTCTGACACAAAAAGCTTCGTTCATTTGTCAAATGTGGTCAAAGTTGAGGACAAGATTTGACAGATTGTCTCTGCTGCCCCCTGTCTGTCAGGTGATGAACTTCAGCAGTCCTCTGACAGTTCCCCAGGGCTGCTGGCCTATCCTGTCCCTCCAGCTGCTCACTAGGGCCCTGCCCATCAACCACATGTCCACCCTGAGTCTGGATACCAGCCTGGGCACACCCCTGCACATTCCTCTCTACTTTCAGTCTTCTTCTTCTTCCAAGGTAAAATACCAGAGCAAACGGCTCGTTAGTATTCGTTAGTATTGCGTCGGACTGGGTATCAGTGTAGAAAATCAAACGTGCTAACTGACAGTGTGTCTGCCAGCAGGAGGAAGTCGTGTTTGAGGCTGAACAAGAGTGTGAACGTCCCTGCCCTCTTAGATTATCTGAAACAGGTGAAATTTGGCACCTCATAATCCAGAGGAAAAAATATAATCTGATTTTTTTTGTATTGTATATTAATTGATTTTTGTATTGTCCTAACAGGCCGTTCAGAGTGGCAGCGGTCTCTCCTCCCAGACTTTTTCCCGTCGTCCTGGGCCGTGGACAGTAAACTGGCAGCTGAGCTCTGCTCTCGATGGCAGAGTCACACTGACAAGTTACCTTGCAGGTCATTCTCAGACGCAGCACACGCACATTTCCATTCACTTCTTCTGCAATTCAGTCCGTCATTGTTTAGCATTAATCATAATATTAATCGTGCTGGGTCTTCTCAGGTGGCCCAGACTCCCCGTGGAGGCATCCTCTCCTCTGGACTTTGGTGCTACACCTGTCAATGAGAGCAAGGTGGGCTGAAATGTTCTTTTTCTTTTTAATGTAATTTGTATAAAATGGTCATAATACTAACACCATACTTCTAATTGGGATGTGCATACCCTCAAATTAAAGAAATAAATAGTCTCCCCCTTTAAGCCCATATTCATTAAATACTTGAAAGCAAACTACCGGCGTCTAATAGAAAAACATTGTTTGTTTTTTTCCATCCTAGGTGAAGATCCTCATGCTGAAGAATCCTTCATCTTCAGTCGTCTCTTTAGAGATACGAATCCTCTCCAAGTACCCTGCCCCGCTAGAGGCTCTGGACCTCCTCACCAAATGGTAAACCGTCAAGAAAGTGTTTATGTCTTAGAGAATGAATCAACAGCGATGCTACACGTCCTTCTGGTTGATTTATAAATGTGGTTTGTTTTGTTTTTAATGACAGGTTTAATATCAGTCCTCTCTCTGTCAACATCAGTACAACAGAGTTCTCTCTGCTGGTTTCTCCTCCTAAGGTAAATCTAAAAACACCTGGAAAAATGTTTTTGTATATATTACATTTTGCCTTCCCTTAAAAGCCGTTTCTCCTCTTACTGTGTGTTTCTGTGCAGCAGGGTGAGAGTATGAGGCACATAAGAGGAGAGGGCGTCGTCCGTCTGTTGCTGCAGCCCTGGGAGTCCAGAGAGGTTGCTGTGGTCTTCACTCCCTCTGAACACAAACCCACCACTACTGTTCTTATTATCAGGTATTGATTCTTGCTAGTGGAGCGTGCTTGTTCATGTCTCCCGTGTATATTCACTGTCACCTTGGTTCATATTACTCATCTTTAAGGTGTGTGCCCAGGCCTTAGTTTTTTGCTCTTGGTTGTTTTTCAGGAACAACCTGACGGTGTTTGACATGGTGACTGTACAGGGCCACGGGGCCAAAGAGCTGCTAAGAGTTGGAGGCAAACTGCCTGGCCCTGGAGCCTCTCTGCGCTTCAACGTTCCTCAGTCAACTCTAATGGAGTGTCGTGATGGTAAGCTGTTAGGTGATATTCCCCGTATTGCTTTAAATCATTTAACTAGAGGGAAGACAGGAATGAGTAATTATGTTTGTTATTCACAGGTCTGCGCACCAATAAGCCACTATTCGCCATCAGAAAGAGCTTTAAGGTGGAGAATGCAGGAGAGCTTCCTCTGACGGTCATGTCGATGAATATAAATGGTTACAAGTGTCAGGGATTCGGCTTCGAGGTGCTGCAGTGTCATTCCTTCAGCCTCGACCATAACACGTCCTCTGAGATCACCATTGCGTAAGTCTTTTCTAAAGTGTCCCTTTAATCCCCTTAATTAACGTTGTCTTTGTCACTGCCTTCCATTATCTCGGTTACTCATCTGCCATCAGTGCCCGCATCTCTCCCTCTTTCACATCTTTGTTCATTTGCATTTCCCTCTCCCTGACGTTGACTGTCTGTGTTCCCAGGTTCACTCCAGACTTCACTTCATCCTGGGTGATTCGGGACCTCACCCTGGTGACATCACGTGGAACCTCTTTCCCCTTTACCCTCAACGTGACATTGCCCCACCACATGCTGCCTCTCTGTGCCCAGGTGGTTCCTGGCCCCAGCTGGGAGGAGAGTTTCTGGGTGATCACCCTCATCTTTACATGGTTAGTAACTTAATCTTCTGACGGTTCGGTAAATATTTATTGCTTGGAGTTGCTTCTTTTTTGTCTGAAATTATCAAGTGTGGGTATCATATGACGCTTTATCTTTGTTGCAGCTTCTCCTTATTTGGTGTATGTCTGATGGCCTTCCATCAAGCGCAGTACATCCTCAGTGATTTCTCAGCACCTGGCATCAGGAGCAACCACAACTCCGTCATGTCACGGGACAATGGCTCAGTCAATAATATCACACCCAATGGAGTAAAGTATGTTCACTGTCTTCTCTTGTATTTTATTCACAGTTCATAAACATAGCATGTGGATTAAAATAACATTTCTGGATCTGTTGTTGCAGTAAAACCAAAGGCAGTTGTAAGACCTATGTGGACACCTGTCACACATCAGATAAAGGCAAGGGGCGCGGGTCTCCAGCTTTGGCCAATATCCCCGCCTCTCGTCCTCAGTCCTCAAAGAAAGGCTCCTCCACCACCCCATCCCAACAACAGAAGAAACCCAAAGTTTCACTCTATTACATCAAGTATAAGCCCAGCTCATCCACAGCTGCGGCTGTGCCAATGGATGAAGAGCCTGAAGATCTGACACCAGACCCCATGCCAGACCCTGATGTCTGCAACAACAACCAACCAGCGTTCATCAGTGAGCTGGATAAAAAGGCTCCCATAGACTATAAAGAAGACGTCCAGTCCACTATTGAAGATGGAGTGCCGGCAGCAGTTATGTTTCCCATGGAAATACCTGCTGGTTTCCCAGAGGATGTCACGCTGGTTCCAGGACCTAGACCGGGTCTGTTAGTGTGCAGTCCTGTAGAGAAGAGCTGCACAGAGCACTATGCAGAGAAGATGGACTCTGAGAAAAGGGACAGCTCTGAACTGGAGGTAAGGAATAATGTTTTCAATTAATTAATCCTGATAGTTAATGCCAGAGTTATAGCAGCTTTGTTTGGTTTGAGTTTTTTATAATAATATGGGGTGTTTATGCAAGACGAAGCATGTTTAGTTTCTTCACTTACAAACTTGAAAAGTGTTAACTGACTTAATTTGAGTTTAAATAAATACATTTTAAGATAAAAGAAACCTCTTTGTATTTACTTTGATCATCATCTATGTTTTTTTCCTCTCCAGCTAAGAGAAGAAACCAAAAACCAGAAAAAGAAAGCACCGAGCGCAGAGACTGGCACTTCAGCAGGGAACAATAAGGGACGGAGGAGTCGCAGGAAGACAGAGAATGTCGTCAGGTACTATTTGAACACTACACTTGTTTTTATGCTTCAGCGCGTACGTAGAACAAGCAGCACATCAAATTACTGCTCGGATATGACAGCATCTCAAGTCACCACATAATAAAATAATTTGTGCTGAGAGTCTTTCTGTCTGATTGCTGCTGTAGTGCTCCTGAGCACAATGTGCTAGTGATGCCAGAGAAAGAAAGTGATTGGAAAACCGGGGACCCCAACCTGAGTGGATCCCTCAACAGGAACATCTGCTTCAGTGGCTCCAAGTCAGAGGCGCCAAAACCTGGACAGAGTGCCGACAGCCCCCTTAAACAGAATGGTGGGTCACGCAACTAACTGCAGCGTCTGTAACTCAAACATAAGTTGTTAATATGTCCTCACTTTGAAGTGCTGCAGAACGCTTGATTTCTGTGTCTGTTTTGGTAGGTGTCTGTCCTGCTCGCCCTCGGAGAAAGTGTGCCACAGAGCGGCGTGTAGGCGGAGTGTGTGAGTCAGGCTCAGACTCTGGCAGCTCGTCGGGTAGTGTGAGGGCCAGCAGAGGGAGCTGGGGCAGCTGGAGCAGCACCAGCAGCATGGAAGGAGACAAGGACCTCAATGCCCGAACGCACCCCTGCACTACCTCATCTAGAAAAAGTACGGAGTGCTTGGAAAACTTAATTCTGGTTTTAGCGCTGCAGTACTCCTCTCGTTACGTTAATAACAACATACACTCAAGTGTGGTAGCCACACTCTGACATAAGCCTTGTTGGTTTTTCCAGGGGAGTCCATGCAGTACACTGTCTACCCAGCAGAGAGAGACTGCTACCAGACCATGAATACACACTGCAAGTCTCTGAGGTACTTTTGCACACAAACACCCTCCGCTAAATACAAGAACTGCTGATTTTCACAGTGATATGTGCATGAAGCAGTTCATAAAAGATGCAAAACATAAACAGAAATCGTAACTGGGAATGAACGTCGATGTGCAAATTAACACATTTATATAATCGGCTACATCAAAGCAGATTTTCAGACGTTTATTTGTCTTTAAATAATAATAGTACTTATGTGTAACTGTGTTTTTATTATTAGCATTCCTCTAACTAGGCCAAAAAAACACTAGAAGAAAAAGAAAACATTGCCTTTCCTTGTGTTTAGCATGAACAGCTTGTATCGTAAAGACATGTGCCAAAGCCCAGAAACCCCTGCATCCAGCTTCACTCCGAGTTTTGCTGCTGTTGCTGCAGGACCAGAAAGGAACATGGGTAAGAACATTTATTAATACACACTTGATTAGAAAGCCAAAATAAACTTTAAAAAGCGAGTGGTAGTGGTGGTTTTAATGTCGTTGTCATGTTACCACACAGACCTGACAAGTCAGTATCTGCCTGAGGAGACGTGGTCAGCTCCATCCATCCCACTCACCAATGAGTTCAGATACAACGCCACCGAAGCTCTTCCCTACGTACCTCAGCCAGCAAATCCAGGCCCATACAATGGGTAAGTGTTAAAAGGGTCTTTGTAATCCTAAAGAGATCATCAAACCCTGCACCGAACAAAGCGACGGAGAAAGCACAGAACATAAATCAGCCTGTTGTCTATAAAGCAGTCATCATGAACAGCATCTCTAACCGCTGATTAGTAAGCACATGACACGTCTGCTGATACAGTTATCTAGTTGTAATAATATTTTTTCTGGTGCTGCAGCAGTGTGTGTTTGTGTTCCGGTTGATTAGCGGTACAGTTTTATCCGTTGCTTTTAAAACTACGCAAATGTTTCCTCGTCTCCTGCAGGTTTACCTGGAATAGTGCCAACAGCCATTGCAACAATCCCTACGCCTACTGTGAGGAAAGCAACTACATAGGTACAAGATTAACCCTCATGATAAGCTCCACTTGTACATTCATTTTGTGCTGTGTGAGGTCCAGTTTCCATTCAAACGTTTGAAATACTGCGAAGCTAGTAGACTTCATCCATTAGGTTTCTGTGGGTTCCAGACAGTTCTCATCATACGTTTGTTGCTCTCTCTTCAAAGGTAACGGCACGTTTCCGAGTGCTTTTCCCGGTCCAGAGTGCCAGAACACGCACGGCAATCAGGTCAGCTGGAGTGAGGAGCAGCCTCAGGAATCGCCCTCAACCTGGGACACAGCAGCCTGTGTGGGCAGCAAGGTGATACTAAGCTCAGACCGTTTAAACGGCACCATGTGATCTGACTGTGATGCTTCTGCAGTCATATGTATTATTACATTTAATCATTAAGAGTCAATTCAGAGCAGATGATCATTATTTAGGTCAGTTAGTCAATCTAAAAACGACTTCCTTAATTAATAATGTTTGTTAAAGGTGTCTGATGAAACCACACACTGAAACCAAATACGTATGACCAAGCACCTTACATATACGGGCTCTAAACACTCAGATAGAAGTCGACACGTGTAAATAGGGCAGGCTGGGTGTCGCTACAGATCACCTGAATCCATTTCACATGGTCCAGATTCAATTAAATGTCAGTTCAGCTTAAAACAATTTTACTCTTTTTTTTTTTTTAAACTAATGCCGTCATCAGTTAAAGCAGGGGTGTCAAATTCATTTTAGTTCAGGGGCTGCATGCAGCCCAGTTTGATGTCAAGGGGGCCGGACCAATAATACGATAGCGTATTAACCTATAAATACAGACATCTCCAAATGTTTCCTCACATTACTAAGAAAAGGAAATTCGTGTTTAGTTCTAGGTCTCAGTTGTTATGTCCTCACATATGTGTGAACCCTTGGAATAGCAGTTACTTTTATTGGAAAAATTGCAGTTAAGGTCTTCAATGTAATTCTTGCACCTCGCAAATTCATCCCGCGGGCCACATTAGACCCTCTGGCGGGCCGGTTTTTGGCCCCTGGGCCTTATGTTTGACACATATGAGTTAAAGGGATTTGTGGTATTTCCCCAATATTTTATTTCCCTGTGCGGATGACTGAGCTCTAATACTTAATGAATCCACTCAGCTTTCAGACCTGACGTTGTAACTTCTGTCATGTGATCTCCCTCACCTGGGGACTAATCTTGCTGCACGGTCTGGCAAGATTTGTGGTTCAAGACGTGCAAGCTTTGTAACGAGAGGATTCGAGGAAACAGCATTTAGAACTTCACTTTTATTAATCCCAGCCGAGAGAGAGAGCAGTGTATTTTTTATTATTTTTTTATTCACAGGAACTCCACAGTTTCCCTTTTGTAATCAGGAGATGATGCAAAAGTGATACACATAAGCTAACTATAAAATAATAACACAAAACCTTACAGACTTTCACTTTTCATCTGGGCCGTTGAAAGACTTCTGTAAATACTAACTGCCCCAAACAACAGGAAGAGTCTCACAAAGTTAATTGATTTCAGTGTTGTGGACAGATTGGTCGAACCAAAATAGTGAACACACAGACACGGGTTGGGCAGATTATAATGACCGTAAGATGCGTGTTAACACAGATTCGGTGTCAAAGAGCAGCTTCACTGACTCCTTTGTTCTGACCTCAATACATTTTTAGAGGAAGTTCTTGGTTGCTCGTATAGATAAAAGGAAGAAAAACATCCTGTTTTAAACGTGGGTTAAATCTTTTTGGTAGCGCAGGTGTGTGGTCAGGCATCGAGCTCCTTCTTATTTGTATTTTGTGGCTTCTGCTTTTTGCATTTACCGCTCCAGCACTCTTCATCGCACGTCAGTGATGTCATTTGATCATATAAACGGCACCGGTCACTGCACCTGTTGTAGCTTCCCGACAACAGCAGGATTTGTTTTACACACTTTGGAAAAATAAACAGTTTTGGTGTATTTTTGCCTTCGTGAGTGTGGCAGTGTGGAAACAAAGGTAAGGAAAGGGAGAGAAAGAGTCCTGATGTACAACAATACAGCTACAGGACTGTTTTCCTGAGGATGAGAGGAAGTTTGCTGTCATGATTAGAGCAGAAAGGTCATTTTATTGTAGCTGAGGAGGAGAGACATGATTATAAAGCTGGGAAACGATAAACAGGTCATCACTGCAGGGAACAGATGGTAGCAGAGAGCACAGTGGCAGGTACAGTTAGATAACGTACACATCTTCTTTAGACGTCTTTGTGTAGTAGTTCCTGAGCTGATGGTTTTTCCCCCCTTTCATCCTCCACAGCCATACTTCTCGGGTACCCGTAGCCTGTCCCCCATGTCCAGCCTGTTTGGCTCCATCTGGACACCACAGAGCCACTTCCAACCCGAGCGATCAGCCCCAATGTCGCCCGTGTCCCCCATCGCACCCATCGCACCCATCACCCCTCCTCGCTCCCCCTACAGCCGGGAGCCGGGAGGCACATGCGGCCCGATCCAGTACTCCAGCTTCAACCCCTTCGGCCCCCACATGAACCTGGACATATGGAACTCTTCGTCCAACCGCAGCTCCAACTCCCAGCTCTCCAACGACTCGGGCTACTGTGGAGATGTTTAAGATACAAAAAGAAAAATGAAAAAAAGGAAAACGGCAGACCTTAACAATAATTGCAAACATATAAAACATTGATATGTAAAAGAAAGGAAATAAAAATGAATGTTCTTTTATCATTAATGGGGAAAATGTGAATTTTTCTTTTATGTTCCCATTTTCAGATGTTAAATGTTGTGAAAGGTTCAGCATTTGTTGTATATTTTTCTAGATGTTTTGCAGTTTTGATCATAGAAAATTAAAAAAAAGAAAAAGGTTTTGTACTTGAACGACATCAGTCTTCTTTTTAATTACATACATCAGGTTTTCAGTTGTTAATATCTTTTTTTTTTAATGGACTTTCTGGGCTTCACTCTGAGGTTTGATGATTGGAGTCGCTCGTTGAAATCCAAACACCAAACACCGCTCCCGTTACCACATGAAAGAACAGAGAAGCACTGTATGATAATAAGATGGTTAGATAAATGTGAAATGTGTGAGCTATTTTAGTTTAGCCACTCCTATATATAATCTTGTCACTTACTGGACGCTGAACACACATAAATCAATTTTATATTTAAAACATTTCACAGGATATCACTGTTCCCATAGTCTAGTCACAGTAGTCTTGTTTCTGATCCCGCCAGCTCTCTGCAGGGAACTGAAACAATCCACCAACCGTCCGGGTTTTTGTGACTCTCATCAGAATGTGCTGCAAGGACGATGTTACTCTATTTCTGTCCTCTCCACTTCCTCATAAGACAAGATAAATGATGTGAGAGACGGGAAATGATTTAACTATAAACTGGTGGTGCAAATCAGGACAACGTCCTGTGTTACTGCACTGGCAAGAAGTTTCAGCTCTCAGCAAGACGGCCACGCTGATCAAGGTATTTCATTTCTCACACTTTATAGATAGAGGACTGTGCAGGACTGCTGTGCATTTTTATTTTTTATTAGCCGATTATAGTTGTGAAGTTTCAAAAAGCAATCGGTTTAATATCTGACGCACTGAGTAACTAATAATTAATAATTAATTTTCAGTTTTTGAAATTTACATATTTATTATTTGAATTGAATTAAATGTAGGTTATGATCATGTATGTAACTGTTTTGAGACTCATCAGTTTATGAACTGGTTTTATTACGGCCCCACACACACTTCTCAGTTTTGACTGGCTGCCTTGCGTACATTATTTTCTTGTAACCGGATATTATAAGAAGACACTATTTAAAATTTGCAGCTTGTGTTTTTTTGTGCAGTCGGTTAAGGAAAATCATTTAATGGTCAATGTTTGCAAGAATCTGGACACACTCCTGGTTTTTTTTTTCGTTTTTTTCGTTTTTTTCTGCAGACAACATTTTGACTCATTACTGCGGGAAAACAACACAGAAGTGTAAATACTAAAACTGCATTTTCGTTTAGTATCCTGGAACAGTATAATACGCCCCATACTAATAGGATAAAGTTAGTAACTTCTGAGCTTTAGCAAGTTAATCCATGCCCACAAAATATTTTAAATAGGCAACTGGACTTGTAGAGAAGTGCAGTTGTCTTTTTAAAACCTTTTTTGTATATACCATGACCTTCACAGACAAGTTAATGCATGCTGTGTAAATGGACAGTATTTTAGAAAAATTAGACAATTAAACAATTCTGCATTACGCAAAGAAATGATAACCTTTCCCTTTGATCACAGTGATGGCTTCACAGACTGATGCTCCGGCTCATCAACCACAGCCAGTAACTGTATTTTTAGCCTGATGTAACAGAGTGGGGGATAGATTTAGTCCATCATCTGAAATGTACGACGAAGACTGACACCAAATTTGACAAAAATGACTGACTGACTGACTGACTGATAGATGACCTTTTTTGTGTCTGTGTGTTTTACAGGAACTCGAGATCAAAATCATGGCCGTTCTCGTGTTTGTCCTCCTGCTCGTCTTGCAGAGCTTCTCTGCGTGCAGGCCACAGTGCCACCCCTGTGAACAAACATCCTGTAACTGCTCGAGACTAAACCTGAGGGAAGTCCCCGCTCCCCCTACGAAGCTCATCACCGAACTCGATCTCTCTTCCAACAGACTGGAGAAAATAAAGAACGATGACTTTCTCGCTTACGGCACTTTAAGGTCGTTGATCATGAGCAACAGCAGCATCAAGAGGATCCAGAGAAACGCATTTAAACCACTGATTCATTTGGAGAAGTTGGACCTGTCCTTTAACCAACTGCACACATTGTCTTCTGGGTGGTTTGAGAGCCTGGCATCTCTTCAGTATTTAAATCTTTTGGGAAACAAATATACAACACTTGGCAAAAGCAAACTTTTTAAGCCACTAAAGAGACTGAAGACCCTACATTTCGGTGGACCTTTCTTTCAGTCCCTGTGTAAAAGTGATTTTTCTGGCCTCGATGGTCTTGAAGAGCTGTTTTTGGATGGAAGGAATCTGAAAAACTTTACAAGTGAAGGTGTGACGACAACAATTAGTCCAATTCGCCATGTGACACTTGGTCTAAACGGTGCGTTTCACAGTGATCGCAGACTCGTAGAGGCTATACTGTCAAATATCACACACCCAAACACAACGCTGACATTCACGGACACATTTTTCTCCTCTGGTGTCCAAATGGTATTACTTAACATCGCCTGCGAACGCGGTATTACAGGTATTACTTTAAAAAATGTTAACATGTCAGTTACAGCCAGTATAGTACTTCTGGGTGTGGTGGCACGCTCGGTTGTAACCGTGTTAGGAATTGAGGATACACAAATATTAGAGCACACCTACCCGGACGACTGGAGGGAAGATCGAGAAATACGTGCGACGTTCTTGGACTATTTGACACATCCAGATAGACACTCCACACGCCTGGGACAACTGGAGGCAATCATCGCCAAAAATGTCGACGTCGCCTGGTTCTACCGTTTTCCCGTCCTCAATTTCATGTACGTTTTGCTCGTAGAGGTGAGAAGGATTTCCGTGCTGAACTCCAAGTTGTTCGCCATCCCTTGTATGACCTCTGTCCTACTCGTAAATGTGGAGTTTCTGGACATCAGCAACAACATTATGGGTGACCGTGGTCTCGCTGAAATGATGTGCGACGGCCACGGTGTCCTTTTCAATCTGCACACGATCAATGTCAGCAGAAATCACCTGCAGTTAATAAACAGCCAAATTTTCACCAAACATGTGAAGCTTGAGAACATTGACATGAGTGGAAACGTGTTTAAAGCTATGCCTGAGACCTGTCAATGGCCGGCGAATCTCCTGTTCTTAAACCTTTCATCAAATAATCTGAAACGGGTGACGGCCTGTCTGCCTAAGACTTTAAAGATCCTTGATCTGTCCAGAAATGATCTGACCGTGTTCAACATCGAGCTGCCCTTTCTCACAGAGTTGTACATTTATGGAAACAAAATAGGACATTTGCCAGATGGACATTTCTACCCTTGTCTTGCTCTTCTCTCCATTCACAGCAACAACTTGCACACATTCAGCAGCAAGGATGTTCAAGAGTACAAGAAACTGAAGAGTCTGGAGGCTGGTGGAAGCACCTACATCTGTTCGTGTGATTTTGTAGCTTTCATGACGAGTGACCAGACGGCTCACGGAGTCGTATTTGGAGACGGCCTTACTTCCTACATCTGCGACTCCCCTGACTCTGAGAGAGGAAAGAGCGCAGCAGACGTCAGGCTGTCTGTGTTTGAATGCCACGCAGTTTTAGCTTTTTCTTTACTCTGCGGCGGAACCCTGGCTCTGTGTCTGCTCATTTCAGGTCTGTGTTATAAGTTCGGCGTTTTGTGGTACATGAGGATGACCTGGGCCTGGCTGAGAGCAAAGAGAAAGCCGAAACTGAAGAAAGGGGTGCTTGAGTACGACGCCTTTGTTTCCTACAGCGAGATGGACTCCGGCTGGGTGGAGGCGCATCTGGTCCCGGCGCTCGAGCGCTCCGAACCACCGCTCCAACTCTGCCTCCACAAGAGGGACTTCGTTCCCGGAGGGTGGATCCTGGACAACATCATGGATGCTATAGAGAAGAGTCACCGAACACTCTTCATCCTTTCGCAGCATTTCGTGCAGAGCGAATGGTGCAAGTACGAGCTGGACTACACCCATTTTAGACTGTTCAGTCAAAATGACGACGCGATTGTGCTGATTCTGTTGGAGCCCATGGACAAAACGAACATCCCCAAAAGGTTTGCCAGGCTTCGGAGGATCATGAATTCCAGGACATACCTGGAGTGGCCTGACGACGAGGATCAGATCCCCGCGTTCTGGGAGAGTTTGAGAACAGCAATTAAAAGACCTGAGGACGTCAATGGAAACCTTGTAGATGGAAATGACATAGAGCTGTGAACAGTTTTGTTGCTTTCTTCTTGATTTGTGAGTCATGCATTTATGCAATACAAAAATGTGAGAAAATGGAAAAAAGTTCTAGATGCCTAGATCATGTTGTTGTTTTTACACTTTTTTTTCTTGCAGCATTTATTTATGTATGTCAGTCTCAGGTAGACAGTAATAGTGTGCAAAGAACCAAGTGTAAATATCAAGAATGAAAATGTGCAAACGGTAAAGTCGTCAAAGTTTAGTTGACATCGCTGTTTATGTTTTTTTATTTGCTTAACCTTTGCTTAACATTAAAATTAAACACGCAAGCTTTCGACAAACATCTGACCTGCTGTGATTAATTGATTTATTGAAAATATTCTCGCATTTTAAGTTTCCTGCATCTTTACTTTACAAACCAGACTGATCATGTTGGTTTCTTGGAAACTTTGCAGCAGCTAAAATATACTTTTGGTTTGATGGATCGAGCAAAATAAAGCACATCAGAAAGTTTGTGTGTGTGTGTGTGTGTGTGTGTGTGTGTGTGTGTGTGGGTGTGTGTTCATGTGCTTGTGTGCCTAAAAGCGTGTGTAATTCATTGTCAGGCTCTTGAGAGCTGACATATTGTTGCTATTGATCTTTAGTCCTAGAATCAACACAGAAGCCTGGATACTGATGACAGTCAGGCCACGGGAGTCAGGGTGTCCTGATAACACACACACACACACACACACACACGTTAATGCTCAACACGGACATGTGTACAGTGTTACAGATGCCTGTAAAAAATCTCAGATCTGGCAGTGCAGGATTTAATCAGTGAGATTTAAAATTGTGAAATAAGTGTTTCATGATCTGAATCCCTTTATACGTACAGTACACACTATACGCTGGCCTTAGTTTGCATCAATTTATGTCCCAAAAAACATCGTACACCTCCTAATATCACGCAGCTGTACTTTCATTGTCAGAAAGAGTAGTTTGTTTCTGAGTATTCAAGATTAAGCTCAAGTTAATCTTCATGTGAGAACAGGAAGTTTGAGCATGTTGAAATTCCTCAGATTATTCTTTAAGTGATTTGCATTGAAGTTTAATTTGTATTGAAAGAGGAAGTATTACAGCAAAGTGCAGATGTTTTGAATTCAAAATTTCCTTCCTCCTTTCTTGACAGATTATTTTTAAACATGAGTCGATGTAATTTCGGACAGAAGTATTATTCAGTACCAAACTGTATGCATGTTAGTAGACCTACTATGAGTTGTGATAAGTGAAAAGTGAGTTTTTTAGGGTGATTCGTTTGGACATCAAGACAAAACCATTCACGTTACCTGTTAGGGAAACCAAGCGTGTAATAGAATAATCAAGGGTGAGAATTAATCCAGGGCTGAAAACTGGTCCCATCGGCTGTGTGGTAAAGGATATGGTCAACTATGGCGTGTTGCTTTCAGGTGCCATCGGCTATGTGGGAGATGAGATGATCAGCAAAACCACAGTAAACACAACAGTAAACTGGACTGGTTCAGGCTGGATTCTGCTGGCTGCTGCCATCAAGGAGTGTCATTGCTATGGGATGGGGGTGTCTGGTCTGGTCTAGGTGGGTGCTATATGTCTAAGTAACATCCACCTGAATGAATGCCAGGTCCAAAAGAGTCCCAGAAGAACATTGTCACAAGATGGTCAATATTATTTACTTCACCTGGTCATAATGTTGTGGCTGATTGGTGTATGGTCTTAAATGTCAGGCTGCAACAAGACCGATCTACTCAACACCATCACACTCCAGCACAATGACTGGGGTAATGAAGTCTTAAAGAATATTTGATCTCGTCCCCCCTAACGCCACACTATAGCGTGATGTCCACACCTTAGGACAATGGACACAGGTAAAGACACTCAAGGGTACCTCCAGAGCGTCTCCTCCTATGGGGTCTCCCAGTTGGACAATGCGAACGGAGGTCTGCCGTCCACCCGTGGAGACACCCGGAGACTCCGCGGCGCCTGCGGAGTCCCCAAATACGTCGGGTGTCTCAGTCGGTGGATAGCTGATCCGTCGCTGTGTCCAGCTGCAGAGACCCGGACCCCTCCATACAGCCGTTGGGGGGGTCCTCACGCATCCATGAGGATAGTGGACTCTGGCAGATGACTGTCAGAGGACCTCTATTTAAAACCTCTGTTCCTCTGTGGATATACAACATGATGACATCATGATGACATCATCAAAGAGCAAGCCAATCATGCGTTGGTCGTTTCCATGGCAACTGTCAACTATTTATGTTTGAAAGAAGTTCTATTTTGGAACTCTCCTGACTCTCCCTCGTCTTGAGACCATTTGTATTGTTATTGACGCTATATAAATACAAATGAATTTAATTTAATTTAATTGCTTTCAGGTCCCATTGACTATGTGGTTGATGAGATGGTCAACAATGGCGTGTTGCTTTCAAGTCCCATTGGCTGTGTGGTAAAGAAGATGGTCAGCGATGGCGTGTTGCTTTCAAGTCCCATCAGCTATATGGTAAAGGAGATAGGCCACGATAGTGTGTTGCTTTCCGGCCCCATCAGCTGTGTAGAAGAGGAGTTGTTTTTTTGGAGATTTTTATTTTTAACTTGTTTTAGTTTGAAACATATATTTACAACTTATTTTAAAGATTTATTTCTTAACTTGGAAGCTGAAGATTATTGAGTCAGACTGGTGCTGGCTTTAGTCTTTGGTGGGGTGTTGCTGACAATGACAAAAATATCAAGCTCCAAGCTTTAAATGTAGCTCTCTTTGGTTCCTGTGCCGGGCAAAGTGTTCACCTGTTCATTAGTTTGTTGCTTGATCATCACCTCCCTCTGATCAGTTTTCTTATACGAGTCTGATGACGTGTGATTAGCGTGTCGTGTTTTTGAGGAGAGCGTCTGACCACCAGTGTGGTGGGCTCACGTCAGCTCAGAGTGTTCCCCTTTAGAAGTCAAAACAGCATGTGATTTGATTTCATGCTCTTTTGTCCTTTAACTAGCCCGATAACAGGGACGGGAAAAAACCTATGATGTGTTTGTGCGTGTGTAACAGCTCTCCATCATCCCCTAGCAGAGCATCCATTAGCCTCAGACCCCCTCCCCGGTTGCCCAGTGATAAAGTAAACAAAGTGTGTTTGACCAACCCGGCGCGCAAATATTTGTACTGGAAGCTGCCTCATCCGACACGAGTCACACATGTCTACAGCCCTGCGCTGAGGTATATATACGGTGGCAATCCTGATGGACCGCTATTATATATGCACACACGCGCACAGAGACGTCGACCCATCAGTGCCTGACCATTCTACGTGGACACAGACTGAAGGTAGCTAAATCTGGAAGCTAATTTTCACTTCACAATGCAATTAAATGCATAAATTCAAAATGTTTTTGTAGCCGTTTGGCAGATTCTTACTCTTTCTCCTTCTGTTTCGGTCTTTCCAGGTTTGCAAACCAAGATGGCTGCAGGCGTCATCAGAAACTTCCTCATCCAGTCCCCGGCTCCATCCTACTTCCCCTTGATTTTCCAGCACTCTCCACGCAAGGCGCACGAAGATGAGACGCTGCAGGAAAAGCTAAAAGTGAGAGAAGATGAAGAAGAAAGAGACGAAGAGGAAGACGAGGAGGATGAGGAGTCCGAAGCTCAGGAGGAGGAGGACGAGGAAGAGGAGGAGGAGGAGTGTTTAGAGGAGGTTTTTTTGAACCCTGCTCAGTACTCCGTGGACGTGACCAAGCAGCTGCTGAGGTTTGCAGACCTGATCAGTCGAGACGTCCAGCGGTATTTCGGTCGATCTTCTGGCGACCAAGAAGCGTGTGACATCTACAGCGACTCCGTCTCCATCACGACCAGCGGGCGTCTGCGTTACTACGACGATCTGCTAAGAATCGCAAGAGCGGGAAGTCCAGAAGAGCAAGAAAGCTTGGTGACTTGTGCTGATGATCCAGGAGCCTTTGTTGCTAAGGGCCACAGCGGCCTGGGTCCCCTGGCTGAACTGTTTGACCACAGGGGCCTGAGTCAGGGCCCGGGGCAGCCGATGATCAAGCGGCACCTCCCGCTCAGTTTCTGGACCGAGCCGGTGCCCTGCTGCTCTCTGGTCAGTTTCGGTAACACTGTACCCGACGTCTCACACACACACGGCGGCGCGCCTTCACAGGAGGCAACGGACGCTCACACAAACCTGCACTACAACCCGCTCACACACCTCAACACGCACGCCCTCGACGGCACCCAGCCGGACTTCAGCGACCTGCTGGCCAACTGGGACCCCAACCCTGAGCTCACGCACACACTGACGGAGAACACACACATGCAGCATTAGACCTGACGGCTGAGTGAGCGTAAAGACTCCATTCACCTCCTTCACAGCTTTGACACAAACATGACGTTTAATAAAAAATTAAAAAAAAAAACACCAGACGTATAAGTGTGTTGTCTTCTGTGAAGTAGAGACAAACGTTGTGTCTCCAGCTTCATGTCCTGTCCTGTCATGTCATGTAGACAGTTTTGTGTTATCTCTGTTGTCATCCTAACAGTTTGTGAAGCTCAGATCTCTGAAAGATACGCCGTTGTCGCTGATCTGCAGATACTCAAATATTAAATTTTAGGAATATCCTGTCCACGTTGTCTTTAAAGGTGAGAATAAAAGTCCATTCTTGACCTCAGAGCCTGCTGGTGTAACAGCGCGTTTAATCTAGCATGACGCTTTGTAACGTGTCACTACAGAAACAATACTTTAGCTTGAATTCATTCATTCATTCATTTATCTGCTGTAACCGCTTATTCCTGTTAAGGGTCGTAGGGGTCTGATGGTGCCTATCCCAGCTGTCATCGGGTCAGAGGCGGGGGTACACCCTGGACAGGTCGCTAGCGTATCGCAGGGCTAACACAGAGAGACAGAGAACCATTCACACGCACACCTACGGCTAATTTAGAATCACCAGTTAACCTAACGAGCATGTCTTTGGATGGTGGAAGGAAGCTGGAGAACCCGCGGAGAACCCATGCAGAAAGGCCCAGTCGGCCCATGGATTCAAACCCGGGACCTTCTCACTGTGAGGCATCAGTTGCTAACCACTTCCCCACTGTATTCTTCCTTTTCAAAATTCTTTAGTATGGCATACTATGTAGTTTTAACCTTTTATCATTGTGATACTTGGAAATATCTAAACGTCAACCCTAGACTGTTACTAGTCATAAGAAGACTTTTGCGTCATTTTTCGAAATAATCATGAGGAAAATTAAGGTCAATATAGTTACCATACAAGGTTTCTTGCTCTTAAGTGGTAAACAAATGTAAACGTGTATTCAGACTATTAGAAGAGACGTGCTGATTCAATCACTTTATCACATTAGACAACATTAGGCCACTTCTTCCTGGTACCTAATGAAGCAGGTATGTCCAGCATACATACAGAAAGGCACAGGGATGCTATTTAAAATGTGTGTGGAAGTTACCAAAAAGTTCCTCGTAAAGAGTTAAAGAGTTCCTTTTTTGTCACCACTTTTATGACCATCACTCTTTCCACCCTGGACGTTAGTTCTAAACCCAGGCCATTAACGGTTATTACGAGCTGCAGTTATCATTTTTCTAACCTCACTCATTCATTCAGGCTGTTTTTGTTTGCTTTTTTACTCACCAATTACAGATTATTACTATTATTTTTTTTATTTCTCTCTGGCCTCTCTTACCCCAAGATTTGAGGTTAGAGTTGTGGAGCTGAACTGAACCCACAGGTGGTTTGCAGGTGGAAATAAGTTCAGTTAAATTTTATCTATGTAGCGTCAACTTTAGTCAAAGTTGTCTCTGGACACTTTACAGCACCCAGAGGCTGAAACCTCCAGAGCAAGTAATGACGCATCAGTTCACTGACTGAAACTGTAAAGACAGAAAAGAGGAGGAAGCAGATGAGTCTGGATGAAGCACACGTTCAGCAGCATTTACACAGGAAACAACACGAGTATGTGATATTTATAAGTCTCACTGTTACACGAACAGCGAGGCAGGAAAACGTGTGTCAACAGTGAGAGCTGTTTATCT
Source organism: Planiliza haematocheilus (assembly GCA_005024645.1). Taxonomy (NCBI): domain Eukaryota; kingdom Metazoa; phylum Chordata; class Actinopteri; order Mugiliformes; family Mugilidae; genus Planiliza; species Planiliza haematocheilus. The sequence continues at coordinate 1,940,994 of SRSE01001280.1, read as the reverse complement.
TACATGTGATTAGGATGGAGGAAGAGTTTAAGAGAGGAAGATTACTCAGAGTAGTTACGTAGGAATGAAAAAGTCGACCGGGAACAGAGTTGCAGCAAATTTAATCAAATAAGCTAAAGTTTGAGGGTGATGTGCTGCGATATGACATTTGTTTGTGGTTACTGGTACGAGAGAGCACACTTAATGCCACACGCATGTGTGTGTGAGAGACGTTTAGCATTGTCCAGCAGCAAATCCCAATTTAATGGAAGGTTTAATGGTTAGGATCAGGATTAGAATTAGGATTAGGGTTAGTGTCGTCCTGTTTTTAATCAAAATCATCTGTTTTGTTAGAGAATTGTTAGTTAGCTACATTTCTCTTCATTTTACTGCAAAACTTCTATAATTTGATTTCTGAAAATAAGGTTTTATCTTTTGTCAAGAATAAAATAAGTATAAATATTGATTCTGCTTCCTCTTGATCTCAGCGACTGAGACTGAGATTGAACACGAACAACAACAACAACAAAAAACTTAAACTACCAATAATAACTCCACCTGCACAACTGTTGTGGGACAAGATGAGACAGAAATCTCAAAACCCTGGTACAAACAACCAGAACTATCTGCACGGCCAGGCGCCGATAATGTAACGGCACCCAGCTTTGTAAATTTAAAACAAAACGTGCTCATTTCTGTTAGCAGGTGGATAGAGAGGCGAGCAACAGATAAAAGTTGTTGCAGTTAAGTAAGCGTGAACAAGCAGAGTGAAGAGAGAGCAGGTACTTCACCTGCTGCTATCACTGATGCAGTTTTTTTTAGGTAAATGAGGGACCAGGAAGAAGAGTGAAGAGAACAAATGCTACCATCTGGTGGGTGCTGGGGTCTGCTTGAAATGCTGAGCTAGAAAGCTGGAGGAAAGAACAAAAAAGTGTACGTGTGATGAAGCCACAGCGGTCGATCGGCCAGTTCACCCAGTCCTGAGTCTACAAGGCACCGCTCGATTGGCTCAGACTGAAGAGAGTCTCTTGCGGGCGTGGCACCTGATTGGATGAGGGAGAAGGCCAGTAGCATTTTGACACACACTCCCCGTCTTAGATAAATAAACTAACTTTCCGGTGACACATGTATTGAGGGTTGCCCACACCTGAGCGGAGGTAACAGAGCAGCTCAGACATGAGGACACACAAGCTTTTGTCTATAACTCTGCTGGGCCTGCTGCTGTGGGCCTCCTGCGCCCAGGCCAGCGACCCCGACGACAAGGAGACCGAAACACAAGAGGAGACATCCACGGAGGCAACGGAGGAGACTCCAGGAGAGACAGAGGAGACTGAAGAGGCACCAAAGAAAGAGAAAACAACTGAGATAGAGGAGGAAAAAGATGTCATGGTCCTCCACATCAACAACTTTGCCAGAGCTCTCAGCGAGAATCAGTATTTACTGGTCGAATTCTGTAAGTTATGAGTTAACAGTTAATTACAAGAATTACCTCACATATGGTGATGCTGTTTGAACATCTGTGGCATTTAATGACATGAAATAGATTGTGACGGACTGGTTTAGTGTTTAAAGGCAACACAGGTGAGTACATTGTGAAGGGCTAAAAATCTAAATTTAAAATCTAAAAGAAGGATTAAGATAACAGCTGAAGAAGAAATGTGAAATCCAACCAAAAGTGTGTCTGACCTAACAGACGGTGGGGTTTGATATTTTATAACAGTATAAAACAGAGTTTGCCTGGTCTAGGTTTTCCTCCAGAGCTTTTTATCCTAGCCTTACTGAGGCTTTATCACACCAACGTGCACACACGTGGTCCGTCCTGTCCAGATGTCGTCCTGGTTCAACTCTCCCACAGATGAGCTCAGCGTTACTGAGAGGTCACGGTGAGGAAAAGAGCAAAGAGAGAGTTAGAAACGCAGGGCCCAACTGCCACTTGTGTTATCAGCAGCTTATTTCCATGTGTATCTGGACGGGAGCGGCTGATAGCGACAGAACAGAAGCCTGCTTTGGTTAAGCCCCCTCAGTTTTCATCATCTGTTTCGTATTATAACTCAGTCCCCAGGCTGCATTTAAAGACAATAAAGTGTTTGTGTGTGTGTGTGTGGTATGTGTGTGTAGATGCTCCCTGGTGCGGCCACTGCAAACAGCTGGAGCCGCTTTATGCCGAGGCAGCTGGGAAGCTGAAGGAGGAGGGAGGAGAGATGCGTTTGGCCAAAGTGGACGTCATCCAGGAGAAAGAGCTGTTGGAGGAATTTAACATTGGAGGCTTCCCCACTCTGAAACTGTTCGTCAAAGGAGACCGCAAGAATCCTGTCGAGTACACTGGTAACCACAAGTATTACTAGCCTAACCTGCACCATGATCTCAAAGCTAAAAACCGACCTCAGAGCACGTCTTCACATTAGAACTCAATGATATGGATTATGGAGACTTGTGTTTCCAAGACATCTCAATGTGATGCAACTTTTGTAAACAGATTCATGCCCCAACATCATTTAAGTGAAGAGCAGAGTCATTGGGGTTGACATTTGCAATGCAACCACAGCACATAACGTACGATAAATGCAACTGCACATTTAAAACATTTTAAAATCAGCCATGTCCCTGACTAGTTCCATCTCCATTTACAGCATGGCCAGTAGTTGCTGATGTTTCTGACACATTTTGCAGGAATGCCTTGATCGACTGAAAAAATACAGGTTGCATAATGACAATAACAAGTCAGAGCAAGCCCTCCTTCAACTCATATAGACTGCACTGCAGTTTAAAGCAAAGAAACAAACATTACAGTCTTGAAATCGCCCCCAAAAGATGCAGGCCAGTCCATGAAACACAGATTGATGTTTACAGGACTATGTTTAGTGACATTAGGACAACCATTACTGTCCAGAGCTGAATTTGAATGCAGCACACATTCTTGCATCCCGTACTTGTTCCTTCTAACCTCTCACCTTCTTTCATGACACCTGCCTCCCCCAGGCTAGCTTAGCTAACCCCCCAGTGAGAGATGGAAGCTAGCAGCTATGACAATGCTAACACAAACCACAGAAAGTTAGCTGTGGAGAAAATTACTTTTTATGTGACCACGAAAACTGGCATAAAAGCACAGGGAGAGTTAAAAGCATGTCAAAAAAGTACCGTGCTGTTTGACTGAGTCATATTTGTACCATTAGTGTGTACGAAAATCTGGAAGCAGGTGGAAACAGACACCTACACAACATAGCAGGCTGTATCTTTGTCATTATTTGTGTGTGTCTTTATCTCACAAAAGTAATTTGTCTGAATCCATACAGACAAATTACATACATGTTTACATAAGTCTCCAACCTGTTTAATGATGAATGTGTTGTCGTTTTCCAGGTAAGAGGACAGTGGAGGGAATAATCGAGTGGATGAAGCGTCGTGCTGGCCCTGGAGCTCCAGTTCTCGACTCTGTAGACTCTGCAGCTAAGTTCATCGACGCCTATAACATCACTGTTGTTGGATTCTTTGATGTACGTTTTAACCACACACGGTTCTACCATTAAACCAAGCATGCGTCTTATTATTTACGTTGTGCTGTTGTTCCCTCCTCCAGAGTCTTGAAAGTGATGCAGCCAAGGTGTTCAAGGAAACTGCCCTGGACATGACGGACACAGAGCTCGCTGTTTCAGAGACTCCTGAAGTTTTTCAGAAGTATGAGGTGAAAGCCAACACGGTGGTGCTCTTCAAAAAGGTAAGAGGATTTACTCAGAGGCAGAGAGTTTTATAGACGAGGAGCGCAAGGTAGCGAGAGACCTGATGATGATGATGTTAGCTTTGCTGCCATCTGGCGTCGAGACAAAGCACATGCATGTTCTTAGTTAAGATCCAAATCTGCACCTAGGACACCAAAAATGATTTAAAAAGGCTTTCTCATGTAATAATTAACAGATTTAGAGTTTAGTTTAGAATAAACACAAGGCCTGCGTTAAACTTACAGTCACGACTGCACATGTAAGTACACGACAATTAAAAAACTATGCATGAAAATATGGTATTAATCATTTTGATGATGGATTAAGCTACCACAGTTCAATTAATATATTTTAGTTGATGAAATATGAGAAATTATAAGAGTATTCCCAAAAAAGCTGCTAGATCACCAGCATTATGCATCACAAACTGCTTGTTTTAGTAAACAATAAATATATTGATTTTTACAGAGATATGAAAACTGAAATAGTCATGGTTTAGTTTTCTCAACTAAATAGATGATCAACTAAAGGCTTCAAAACAACAAGAGAAGAAGTCAGCGTCAGTGTCTGGCTCAGTTTAACTGATGTCTGTGTGTGTTCGTGTGTTTGCCAGTTTGATGACGGCCGAGCAGACTTTGTGTTGCCAGAAGATGGAAAACTGGAAAAAGCTAATCTGACCGCCTTTATCAAGAAAAACAGCCTGGACCTGATCATCCCATTCAGTCAGGAGGTAACACACACACAAATTCTATTAAAATGAAGTATAAAATGATGCTTTCTGTGTGGAGTTTGCATGTGTCTGTGTGGGTACTCCAGCTTCCTCCCACCGTCCAAAGACATGTTGGTTAGGTTAACTGGTGATTGTAAATTGAACATAGGTGTGAGTGTGAATTGTCTGTCTCTCTGTGTTAGCCCTGTGATAGACTGGAGACCCGTCCACGGTGTACCCCGCCTCTCGCCCAGTGACAGCTGGGAGAGGCTCCAGCCCCCCCACGACCCTCCAGAGGACAAGTTGTTACAGAAAATGATGCTGAGTTTGTGTGTGTGTGAATTTTCAGACGGCAGATAAGATCTTCACCTCTGACATCCGCCTGCACAGCCTGCTGTTCATCAACTCCACTGTGAAGAGTCAGACGGGCCTAGTGGAGGAGGCCAGGGCTGTTGCCAAAGACTTCAAGGGCAAGGTAACAGCATGGTGTGTGTGTGTGTGTGTGTGTGGTTAGGTGTGTGTCTTGTGTGGTTCGGGCATAAATATGTTTGCAGACATTGTGGGTGTTTGACTTCCATTCGGGGACAAGATTAAAATCCCCATAATCAAAATCGTTTGACATAAAGGTGTCATGTCAATGTCATGTCTATGGAAGTGATGAAAAACCCACCTCTGTGTGTGTGTGTTTGTGTGTTATACAGATGCTGTTTATTGTGATTGACGTGACAGCCGCTCTGGCACATGTGCTGAAATACTTTGGCGTGTCCGAGGAAGACGCCCCCACCGCGCGCCTCATCAATATGGATACAGGGAAGAAGTTCAACATTGCCTCCGAGGACTTTACAGTAGATTCACTGCGACAGCTGTGCCAGGAGGTCGTGGGTGGCACTGCCAAGGTAACGCACGCAGCCACACACGTGCACGTTTCAAATTCAGCCGCTCTACACTATTAATCCCTGTAACCTGTCCCGTTGTGTGCTGCAGCCCTACTATCGGTCTGAGGACGTCCCTGAGGACTGGGACAAACAACCAGTTAAAGTCCTGGTGGGAAAGAATTTTGAGTCTGTCGCTCTGGACCCGACCAAAAATGTCTTTGTGGAGTTTTGTAAGTCAGTCTGCTTCTTATTTTATAACTTTTACAGTTCACTTAAACAAAGGAATCCCTATGTTGAGCCAGTAACCGCTGTAAGATTGGAAAACCAAACCAAACAACTCTGAACCGTAGTGAGAAGAGATGCATGTGATAATACTGAAGTGACATTTTTAAAGCTGTAAATTATAGAATCAGTGATGTTGATGATGATAAGTCTAAAAATGCCCATATACCAAAAAAAAAACCTGGGCAATCAGTGAAATATTCATTTTTATTGTATTCACACATAACGTAGAGTCACATTTTCTGATTTTCTTTGCTTTAGTTCCTCCCGCACTCACAGATATACTTCAGTGTAGGGAATAACATGTGTTTAGAGCCTTTTTTTATGCATTTTAAAGCATAACTGTGCTTGGTTACCACTTGAGTCATCCTTTCATAGTTTCACGCATCATTTCTGTCATCCTAAAACGTTAAAGAAAGGCAGCCGGACCTTGGGGAGTTTCTTGAAGACGTTTCGCCACTCATCTGAGTAGCTTCTTCAGTTCTACAGCACTGGTGGGGAGCTGGGGTTTAAACAGGAACATCTGTGGGTATAGCCCTTCAGAAACTTGCTTGACGAATATTTCTCAACTAGTGTCTGATGGGCTACACTTACAGATGTTCCTATTTAAACCTCAGCTCCCAACCAATGCCTTTCAAACTGTGACGAGTGGCGACACTTCTTCCAGTTTTTGGGTATATCGTGACCTGGATGACTGAGAACCTTCTATTAGTTTTGATAATTTTGTTTTCATGTAAGTGGTCGGTGCTGAAGCAGGAAGTTGTTCTTAAACGTGTCTGGAATTATTTATCGCTATGTATCCTGCCTGCTTCAGACCTTTAGGGCGTCACAGATACATTTTGAGAAACCTTCAGATGTTTTACAGATTAGGTTCAGCAACGTTAAAAGGTCGACTAATGAGATGCCTCCGCTGTGTCTGTGTAGACGCTCCGTGGTGCGGACACTGCAAGGAACTGGCTCCCATCTGGGACCAGCTGGGCGAGAAATACGCCGACCGTGACGACATCGTCATAGCCAAGATGGACGCCACAGCCAACGAAGTGGAGTCTGTAGAGGTCGAAGGATTTCCAACAATCAAATATTTTCCAGCCGGCGGCAAAGAGGTATGGAAATGCACACACATTCATATATATACACACACACACACACACACACACAGAGCAGCTTCTTTATTTCTTCTCTTTTTGTCTCAGGCGATCAACTACAATGGTAAAAGGGACCTGGAGACGTTTTCAAAGTTCCTGGACAACGGAGGAGAGTTGCCACCAGAGAGTGATGATGACGACGACGACGACGATGATGACGGCGAAGAAGAGGGCGGTGATAAAGGAGACGACGCAGATGATGATAGCAAGGTCTTTGGTGTCTTTGCTGCTTCTCTCCATCTTTTTACCTTTTTAAGTGCAGCTTGACTCACAGATAGTCTCTCTCTCTCTTTAGGAGGCCGATGAGTCTGCAGAGGCATCGACCAACGAAACATCCAAAGACGAGCTGTAATGTCACCCTCTGGCCGATCAGGATCAATTTAGCTTCGCCCATTTTTTTCTTAATAAAACTACTACACGTTTAAGGTGTTGTAATCCCATGGCTTTTAAACTCTCATTTGGTTTATCTATACATGATTTATTTCAGTTTGTGTCTCTAAACGTATAGGACAGTTGTATAGTTGACCCTGAGAGTAGACAAAACAAGGTGGAGAAAGATAGAGGAGTAACAGGTAGAAACAAGGTTTAGGGTCTCATTTCTAAATTATATTAGACTTTTACATAGAAAGACATTAAATGTGTTTTGTTTTTTTAACATTATCTTATTACAGTATTTGATCTGGTTCAATATGTGGTTTGTAATTAAATTAATATGAAAACTACGCCACACAACGATCAAGACAAATGATAAACTTTCTGTACAGACAAACGGTGTCTAGTTCACATATTCTGATCAGCCACAACATTAAAACCGTCAGCCTGGTCCTGGCATTTATGTGGTTGCTGCTTTGACATACACCACCCAGCCTGGACGTTGGTGCAGACCAAACACATCTCCATGGCAACAACAAGGTGGTGTTCTCTGCCTCTCGTTGAATATGTTCCCCACTCGGCCATCCATGCGATGTGTAAAAGAAGACAGGATTCGTCAGATCAGTCCACGTTCTTCCTTTTGTCTGTGGTCTAGTTCTGATGCTCACATGTCCATCATAAGTGAACAGGGGTCATTGACACACGGACTGTGTGTTGAGACACCTTTTTTGTCAGCCAGCTTTTTTAGCAGTTTGAGGTACGTCTGTTGGATGGGAGCACACTGGCCAGCTGCTGCTCTCTACATGGAAGTGAATAAATAAAAACTGATCCTTTCATCTGAGTTGATGGAAACACTGCTCCAGTAAAAGCATTTGACTTTCAAACCAGACGCACATTCATTCTCTGTCGGTCGACTTTTCAATTACTCATTGTTTCAGCTGCATTTGTGTGTGTGTGTGTGTGTGTGTGTGTGTGTGTGTGGGAGGGTGTGAATGTGTGTGTGTGTTATCTCTCCTTCTCCTGTTACCCATATGTGCTGTTCTGGAGAAGTTTACTGTAGGCTTTGGTTTTCCGTGGAACACCTCGTGTGAGTGTGTGTGTAAATATACACTAATCAGCCATAAGATTAAAACCACTGACAAGAGAAGAAAAAACTTTACCATCTTGGGGCAATACAGTGTTCCGCTGGGAAACCTTTGTATCTTGTAGACATGCACCACCCACCTACACCAGACCAGACACCCCCACCCCATACCATAGACACACCCAGCAGAATGCAGCCTGACACAAAGGCTGCCATGTTTTAAAAATGGCCATATGCCGTTAGAGCAGGCACACACACAAAAACACTTTAGGAACAACTAAAAAAAAAAGAGAGAGAGAGAGAGAGTCCCTTCCCCTAAACCCATAGGACCCAAAGGCCCCCAGTAACAACACTGTGTTACCAGTCACCACATGACACCCCCAGAAGGACCATGTCCATTCTCTGATAAGTCACAACTGTTTTGGAGGCACAAGGGAGACCTGGTCATAATGTTATGCCTGATCGGTGTGTATATAAACATAAACATTAATGCTGTTTATGTGCAGCTGTTACAGAGTAGAGCGTCAGAGGTGAGAGGAGGTGCTGGTTTTCTGGTTTTCAGTCTGTAGTCAAATGTTTCTAGTTCCAGAGGGAAACAGGTTGAACCAGCTGTGATGTCACCGCTGCCACCAACATGGTACGTGCTTCCTCTGTCAGACGTTCTTCCTGCTTTGTCACAAGGTAAGACGACAGATCTCACACATGAAGCTGTTTAATTAGTGGATAAGGAGGCGCACCACTCTTTACGGACAGTATTTGGAGTGTGTGTGTGTGTGTGTGTATAACAGACGGATCAGAGCGAGGGCTTTGAGTGTGTCGTGTGTTTACATGAGAGCAGAGGTCCCATGTGAGACAGAGTTTCACGGCTGCCTTCAGCAGGTACGTTTAACGAATGATACTGTTGGTTTTGGGTGTCACATTGGCACGGAGAGACGGCTAAGTTATGTTGACGATGTTGTGTTGGCTGCTGTAATGGGACAGAAGTGAGTAGAACCTGTTTAAAAAGAGTAAAATCATGGTGAACAGGCGTTATCTTAAAATCTATTCTGTTTGTCTTAAAGCTTAAAAGCTGAACTTACAGTATTGTGTGTTGGAACTGGGACATTTAGCTTTTCATGTCGTTGGTGTAATTTTTGAATTTCAACGTTGAAAAAGAGATGTGACTTGCTGTAAATGGTGCCTTGAAGGAACAGATATGATTTGTACACACTGTACTAACTGCATTGTTTAGTTTTTGGCTAGTTTGGCTAGTTTTTGTTTAGTTTGGCTTCAGACTCAGCGGCATTGCGGTGGAAGTCGAATACGCAGTGATACCAAACGCACCTTTGTTTTGTTTAGCGGCCAGGAGGGGAGCTGATGTGTGATAGCTCCCACATAAGGATCGGAGCTGCAGACTGACCTGCAGTGACTGACTGCTTCCTGGCTGGACTGACTCACAATACACACTGTCTGGGGCAGATTAAAAAATTGCGTTGGGAATGAGGTGAGATAACAGTGCCAGCACAGAGCTGCTCATTTGCACCGCAAACTGGGAGCCACCGATCAGTAGATGAGATACTAGATTATTTAAATTTTAATAAGTGAGCTGCAATAAATCACTGCACTGTGGTTTATAGAGTGTTCAGTGAAGTAAAAGACGGTGCAGTTCCCAGATGATGCTTTAGTTCACCTTTCTAGATCTATATGTGGAAGGAGACTCTTTTGACTTTTTGAGGCTATTGGTCACAATATCTCTACAACAGAATTGCAGCTGTTTACATTGCAACCAGACTAACACAGTCAGTCAACAGTAAAGCCCACGTGGGTTACCTTGTTGAGAAACTCCGTCCACTGCGGCTGCTCCTTCTTCTAGTTTCAGAAATGCTCCAAAATGAAACTACAGCGTCTTGCTTTGTAGCTGCATTGTTAGTTGTTTGTTTTATTAATTCATGTGGTGTGGCGTTGCTTAGTTACTACTAAAATATACATAATAAGCTTCATTTTGTTTTTTAAAAGTTGGACTGGGATCAGTCATAAGTTACAGCCCTCAGGTTAAAGTAGAAACAGTTCCAGCAGACACATTTCTGACATACCTAGCCGACGTACAGGCAAAAGATGACATCTGTTTTCTTCACAGTGGATATTATGACTTGTCATCATAGCCTCGCATTAATCTGTAATGACAAAAAAAAAAAGCACATGATGATGACAGATATTTAAACCCGCTTTGGTTCTGGCCTTATCTAGATCTCTGCTGCCTCCTCTTTGTCGTCAGCATCCTGTTTGACTGGATGCTCTTCTGATGGAACCCCCTTCGTACGAGGAGGCCAATCGCCGCCCTCCTAACACTGAGGCGTTTAACTTCAACCCTCCCCCTGCCTATGACACGTCCTTCTCGTTACCCTCAACACCTCCTCCCACCTATGGAGAAGCAGGTGAGATAATAAAAATAAATATACATCCTGCTTTCTTTTCCCACGGAGTCGACTCATCATTAAGTAAGGAATTTTAGGATTTTTTTGCTCCAGTTATTCGCTAATTATCAACAAAGATGACAGCTGGGATAGGCTCCGTGACCCCTATGAATGAGCAAACTCAACAATTACGCAGATCAACCACATCATTATGACCACTGACAGGAGAAGTAAATTACATTGACCATCTTGTGACATTATGGGAAATTTTTGGACCTATCTAGACCAGACCGGACACCCCCACCACATAGTAATGACACTCCTTGATGGCAGCAGCCATCCCCAGCAGGATGCAGCCTGACACAATCGTTTAAGAGCAACTCAGAAAACATGAAAAGGTGTTGACCTGGCCTCCAAATTCACTAGATCCCAAACTGATCAAGTATCTGTGGGATGATCCAAAGCTGTCCCCACTAGCAACAGGATGTTGCTAGTGGGGACAGCAGGACCTACTGAGCTTTCTAGAAGACGTTTTTCCACTCATCCAGAGGCTTCTTCCATTTCTTCCAGCTGTTTAGGTTTTCAAACTAAATGTCTCCACTTGTCTTTGTTTTAGCTTTAATTTTTGGACGTGTCATGAGCTGAAGGACTGAGACTCTCCACAAACTAAGCTTAACTAGGTCTGTCATTCTTTATCAGATAACAGCTGTCTGTTCTTCCCCAGACTAATGTGGATGATGCAGCCATTTGGAGATCTTTAGACAAATAACATGGAAACATTAGTGTGTCTGCATATTCACACGTCAGCAGCAAAGTCTAAACATTTCTTTCTTTGTTCTAGTTACAGTCCAGCCGGATCCTTTTCCTGTCTTGACTCCTCCCTCGGTACCAGCTGCTCTGACCTCACCTTCCCGACACACTGGAGTCGCAGTGCATCCCCCTACACAAAGTATTACAACTGCATCTTTTCTGCTACTCTTCCCCTTTAATTGCTGTCATCTCCCTCTGATGTGCTCCTCTGTCGTCTCAAATTTCAGTCGGTGTAACCGCGCCTGTCCACAGAGGACAGCCTCAGCTGGTAGTAGTGACTCAGCCTCCGCCCGTCCCCATCGCAGTGACCTGTCTGACAGACGCCCCTGGTTTCGTGCGCTGCCCACACTGCAACCACCTTGTCCACAGTAAAGTCACATACGTGCCTGGAAAGAGCGCTTGGTGCATGTGCATCCTTCTCACATTGTTTGGGTGAGAGACGACACACACACACAAACACACACAGGAGTATTTCTGTCTGAGTGCTAAACCGACACCAACAAAGCCTCACTGGTGAGCTCTGTGTTTCAGATTGGTCTGTGGTTGCTGTCTGATTCCGTTAATGGCGCGAGGGATGCAGGACGCACACCACACCTGTCCACAGTGCGAGAAACCCATACACGTTTACATGAGATGATGACGTCAAGACTCGCCTGCTCGAGATACCGTGGCAACACCTGTGTCACAGTTTGGATGAATGAACTCATGAGGTGCGCACACTGAGTGTGTTAATCTACGGCAGGTAGTGAACGTAGAGATGGACGGAGGAGACGTTCACACGGGAGGAGCGGTTTTAAAACGTTACATGGACATTTTTGTACTTTTTTTTATCTGCTGCTCAAACCTCTCACTGATGGACTCTTTTAACATAATGAAGAATGAAACCTGCCAAAGCTGCTTTTTATCGTGTGAAGGACACAACTTCCATCTTGATACCTTTTAAACCGCTGTGTAGTAAGACTATATTGTGTTGGGTGTTAAATCTAAAATCTAACATGAAGGTGCCCCAGATATCCAGAGACCGCAGGAAATGACAGTGACGTTTAACATTTGTAGATGGCTATAGAAAACCCATTACCTTAAGAAGCTGTCATTTATTTTATTTTATTAAAGGCTATTTAATGATTAATAAAGGTAAACACATTTGATTTTAATTATTCTGGCTCTCTTATCTGGACTCTGTGGGCGTTTGATTGACACCTCCCCATTGTTCCTTTTATCTCTATTGCACATGTTAGGGCTTGACTAATGACAGCTTTATTACACTTGTATAATGACGCCAGTTGGCCTGGTCTAATTCCAGTATGCTGCTGCGCCCAGCTTCGACTTGAACGGCTCTTAATCAGTCAAGTGAAGTGACACGAACGGCTTTAAAGTTCATTCTGTGAGTCAAACACCCATAACGCCGGATTAAAACTAAGTTGTCCAAACTGATTGATGCTCAGACTTTAAAATCATCAGAGAGCAACACTGTGACAAATAAAAGTACCTTGAAAATAATAATAATAGTAATGTGTTTAGACCGGTCACGCTCACTCTACCGTTAGCTTGGCTTAGCATTCCTAGAAACAGCAGTGCCACAAGTGTTTAATCCAGCCACTTTGCTGCACTTCATGTGGAAGCAAATTCATTTTACTGCTCATTTAACAACTATTAATTGTTAATATCGAGTTTAATTTTGCCAGAACTGACAGAATTTGCTGATATTTCTGCCACTTACATCAGCAAGGGGGACGTAAACTTGCTGTCCTGACATTTATCATTGTAAGTTATTACTCTGGTGTGAACTGCATTTCCTTTTTCGTCTGCGCACAACCTGATTTTAAAGCCTGTGAGGTTCAGCTGAGCTGGTACGCACACTTTGTTGCATCATGTCAGAGGCAGGCTAGCCGTTCCCCTCTGTTTCCAGTCTTTGTGCTAAGCTAAGCTAACCATCCGATTTCAGCTTCATATTCAGTGTACAGATTATAGATTCATGCAACCCTCTGCAATGAAGTTAAGTGAGCAGGATTATTCAAAGCACACCTTCAGTGATGTAAACTTAATGTGACTGAGGGCTGTGAAGAGAATTATAAAGCAGCGTCTGCAGTGCAATGACTGATTAATTAAGCAACCCCGACCGAACCTAATAAATGTAAATGTAGAGATAGGCTCCACTTTCTTTCTTGATCAAAATGTTTTTTTTATTCTATCATGTTGATAGGGAAATAAATATGATCTTGGTTACTCCTACTCCTGCAGTTTTGCTTTCTTTTTGCAAGAGGAAAACTTTTGCGGACTGACTTCTTTTATGCTTTCATTGCGACCTTGCTTAGGCTGTTAGGTAAAGGGCATTTAGATACAAGCGATATGAACTGCAGCCAATAGCAAGGATCCAGCAGGGCTCAGATAGTAAAGTTAATCAGCTACAGACCGGTGGGTCTAGTCGGCAGATAACAAAAGCATTCACAACTACCTGCTCAGCGGTGATAGACGGAGCCCTTCCTTTCACCACTCCCCTCCGTACCGTCCCCTCAGGCTTGTTCCAGCGTCTGGTTTGTCAGTCTGCAGGTGAACCGTCATGAAGAGGCCGTTGCTGTTGGGTGTGGCGGCCTTCTGTCTCTGCACGTTTGTCGCCGCTGACACGCCGTCCGACCGTCAGGGAGACAAGTCCTTCCCCGAGAAGGATGGAGTTTTACAACTGAAAAAGCAAATTTCAACAGGGCACTGAGAAAATACAAGCAGCTGCTGGTGCACTTCTGTAAGTTACACGCCAAGGCTGATATAGATCTACACGTTTCACACATGACAAGAAATTTAACCACGAGAGGGACTTTGTGCGATCTTTAGACTGCCTCACACAGCTGCATCGTATCTATCCTGACTCTGTGTCTCCTTCAGATGATCCTCTGTCCGGGGAAGGCCACCGTGTGTCGGCAGCGTTTGAAGGCGCTGCTGCAGAACTTCAGGGGTCGGAGGTCAAATTGGCTGTGGTTGATGTGACAAAGGAAAAGGACCTGGTCAAAGAGCTCAATGTGACGGGCCACCCCACAATCAGACTGTTCCTCTCTGGAGATAAAAAGAACCCAGTAGCCTGTCCTGGTACGTGCAAGTGACATCCAGTAAAAATCATGTAATTTTTTTATAAATTATATCTGTCTAATAGCAGCCTAGTCCAACCCAAACTTTCCTTGACACGTATATAGACCCTATATATCACTGATAGGACACAGAGGAGTGTATCAGTGGAAGGAGATAAACAGACCTGATGAAAAGCTGAAAAATAAATGATGTGACACTGATGAGGTGAAAGTTTAGTTAGGTTTAGATTTAGGCACAAAAACAGGTTTATTTTTGAGGAACTGATTGTTCAGGTTGTAACACTGTTAGTAGTAGACAGCTGTTTGTTGTTCATGCACTAGTAACAGCAGTCCAGAGTCTCTGCAAGGTCACCTCACGTCCAGCTTTGCTCCTGTCATGATTACTACAACTGCCCCTTGAACTTAAATATGTTGTTTTGATGTCCACCAGAGCACAGGTTAACAATGAAGTTTACCCAAAGTCTGACTGTGAAGGTAGCTCCATTAGCTCAAAACTCTCAGATGCAACAGTAAATGTTTTGTAGACAGTTTTCTCGTCCTGAGTACGGTACCGGTAACACGAGACATGAGCTAATAATCAATGTCCTTGGTGGGTTTGCTAATTTGTCAGCTAGCTTGCACAGTCACTCCCTAATTGTTAAGAAACTCTAGTGGTTTCATATTTGTTTCAGTGAGTTAATTGGCTTCTCATTTGATTTTAACCATTAGTACCGTCCATTAGTGGGTTTTGTTGCAGATGGATCGAATAACTTTCAACTCCAATGCAAATAAGAAGAAATCTGAATCTCTTTAACTTTAACTGAACTGTTGAATCTTATTTGCTTGGGGTAAAATATAAAAGTGTTTTGTTTTCCTGGATTGTCGTGAAGTCCCTCAGAGCTCAGCTTCCATCCTGACCTGGCTGAGGAGGAGGGCGGGGTCAGCAGCGGACCTCATCGCTGACTCACTCAGCCAATCAGAGGCCTCAGAGGAGCTGACTGTGGTTGGGTTCTTCAAGGTGGAAAAAGCAGCTGTTTCTAATTTCCTTCCATCTCTGTGATGTTGTGACTTTACTCAAGTTTAACAGTTCATGTGTTTGTGTGTGTGTGTGAGAAGGAGTTGGATCACGAATACCTGGAGGTGTTCTACGCTGCGGCGATCGACCTTCCTGACGTCAGCTTTGCTGTGACGCAAGACAACGACGTCATCAGCAAATATGGTCTCACACACGATGTCGTTCTTCTGCTCAAAAAGGTACTGATGCAAACAGACAAGTTCACAGGGAAAGGAGAGACAGAACTATTTAGTGGAGTACATTTGTAAATCAAACACAGAAAATAAGTTTAATAAATAGTTTCCAGTGTAGAAATGTGTTAATTTTAAAGCTATCAGCAAGAAAATGACAAAATAAAACTTTGTAAAGTTTAAAAAATACTTGATTTAAACAACAACAGACATTCTTAATGAAGACATCAACAAGGCAAATAAATGAATACCTCTGATATACTTTGTTGTTTGAATCTTTAGCTCAACACACAAATAAATGCATAAAGCAGACCAGTAGTTTTCTGAGGTCTTATGTCTCTGTTTGTGTTTGTGTGTCTGTTTGTGCAGTCTAAGCTCATCCAGGCTTACAAAATGACGCCTCAGACATCCAAAGAGGAACTGATCACCTTTATCACTGTCTACCAGATGGACCCGGTCACTGAATACAACGGACAGGTAGATTTTTCTGTTCACGGCACAATTTTGCAGTGGCTGCTGCTGGTGATGTACTAGTGTTCATGGTCCATGGTTATAGTTAAAAGAAACAAACAGCTGTCTCCTATGTTCATTCTCAAAGCTTTATTGTCCTATCCGTATCCTACTCCTTCTTCTGTCGTCATTTCTACGGCCACTACAGGGCTTCAATGTCTTAAACATACAAATCACTGCATGCGTGAATGTTTGCCTCTCTCCTCTTGCAGACAGCCACTCTGATCCTAACCTCACCCATATTGAACCACGCCATCCTCTTTGTCAACAAAAGCTCTGCAGGCTTTAAAGAGATTTTCTCCGCTTTCAACACTGCTGCCGAGGCATTCAGGCTGAAGGTACACAACATACTGTACACACGCATCTGTACTGCTACCATTGTGAGGACACTCCTTGATAATAATGCAGTTACATGTCCCAGATTAAACGGTAAACACCAGCGCTAACCTGAAAACCTATTTATAACCTGAGCCACTTTGTTTCAGCTCCATTGCTGTGACATCCCGTACAGGTAAAGCAGTGTTTAGACTGTTAAGTATGTTCATGCAGTTTGTGTTAATAACCCTAATATCATGTCATTACTTACCAAAATGTCCCCAGTTTCCTAACGTGTCCTTATTCTAAAACCTTACATTGTCTTTCAGATATTAGCACTGCAGTGAAGGCTGATGTTGGTGTCTAAGGTTTGACATCTGTAAACGTTTGCTCGTGTCTGTTCAGATTTTGTTTGTGCTTGTGAACGTGGATGAGCCTCGTAATGGCAGACTCATGGAGTACTTCCGCGTTCGGGACTTTGAGGCTCCTGTCATCCGACTAGTCAACCTGACAGAGCATGTGACCTACCACCTGCCCTCCGACACCCTGAACCCCAAGACCATAAAAGAGTTCTGCCAGTCCTACCTAGAGGGCAAGGCTAAGGTAGCTCACGCTGAATTTTGCTGGAGAGGAGTGACACTGCACATGACAACAAAACTAAGGAGGTAGCGTCTGAGATCTTTAATGTGCTGTGGTGTGCGTTATAGCCTAAGAAGCAGAGTGAGCCGATACCTGAGGGGTGGGACAAAAAACCTGTGAAGGAGCTGGTGGGGGAGACTCTGGAGAAAGTCGCCTTTCATCCCAACAATACCGTTTTCGTCTTGTTCTGTAAGTAAACTTATTTAATTGTGGCACCACGCGTGGATTGGGTTTCACTCTGCGGACAGTTTTAGTGTCTGTTGGGATTTTGGCTTTGGTTTCAAGGTCCCAAGCTTTACTGTATTGGCTGTTTATGGCTTCAACCCTCTTTTAGTTGAGTAAATATTGGAGCCTGACACTGACACACACAAAAATGGTTTAGGAACAACTCAAAAAAACATGAAAAACAGCACAAGGTGTTGACCTGGCCTCCAAATTCACTAGATTCCAAACTAATCAAGTATCTGTGGGATGCACTGTAACAAGCCTGATCCACAGAGGACCCTCCCCTCAACCCATAGGACCCAGAGACCCCCGCTAATAAGATTCTGTTGCCAGACACCACAGGACACCCTCAGAAGGACCATGTCTGTTTTCTGGCACAAGGGACCCAAAAATATTAGGAAGGTGGTCATAATGTTATGTCTGATCTGTGTATTCAGCTCATAATTTGTCAACAATTCTGATTTAATTGATTTTGACCGATCATGTTGTATATTTCAGATCTGCCCTACAGTCAGGAGTCCCGCGCTCTGTTTCCACTGTGGGAGGAGCTGGCCGAGGCCTTCAAGGAGCGAGAGGATGTGATCGTCGCTCGTATCGACGCATCAGCCAACGATATCAACATGTCCACGCAAGGACCGTACCCGTCACTCTGCCTGTTTCCTGCTCTGCATGCTGAAAGGGTATGAAGGACCCACCGAGCTGTTTGTGGTTGTAGTTCCCCATGCGGAGTGGAGGAAACAAGACTATGTAACGGTGAGGTGATTATGTTCAGTGTGTGATCTGTGTTTCCCTCAGGTGGTGGTTTACACTGGAAAAAGGAAGTTGAAATACCTGCTTAAGTTTGTAGACAAAGAGATGGAGAAAGCCAAAAAAGACAGAGTTAAGGTAAGTCGTGTTTCTCACCCCTCTGCTTCTAGTTTTCCAGTGTGCTCGCTTTTGTGTATGCACTTGAGAGAAGCCTTTTCTTCTTTGTTAAAAGCACACTTCTTTCCTCTGTGTCGCCAGGAGGATGAAGACAGGAGGAAGTATATCGAGGCCATAAAAGCTGAGGAGGCACAAAAAGCCAACAAAACCAAAGAGGAGCTTTAAAACACGAGCAAAGATGTGTGTGTTTGTGCATGTGTGTGTAAACATGGATATGGTTTTATCTGCTCCGCTGAACGGTCGTTAACAATCTGTCCATTCAAATCAAATAAAGTCTCCAGTTAAACACTCCGATGTCTATAAAGCTTGACATTTATTTAACCTCAACGGGCTTCTGTCATTATCGTGTTGACTTTGTGTTGAGTTAAACTAACGTTACAATATACACACAGAAAACTAAAACAGAAGATGAAATATGGGTAATGCACAGAGCTGTTCATCACAAGAAGCATTTAATATTTTTGTGCGTTAATAATGAGTTCATAGGCGTGCAGCCCAGTGCTCAAATAAGCAGCGATGTTTGACAATATCATGCGCTGACTGAGCCAGAAGCAGCCGTGTATGATGGGTCAAACTGGGCGGAGAACATGCAGATTAAAAAGGTGAAGGTGCTGAAGACGGGTGGCAGGAGCGAGCGTGGACGCGGCCTCTCACTGGCAGACTTTTCACACCAGATGGGGGAGTCCAGATGTGCTGTCCAAGGACAAACAAATGTACAAAACCAAGGGAACTGAGCAGATGAAAGGACACTTCAGGCTGCCTTCAGAGATGTGAGGCAGTGCCGTCGTCTTCGGATTAGCAGTCGCACACATTTATAGTCTGAAGAGGTCCCTAACGCAGGAAATGTGTTCATCAAAGGGTGAGAGCGTCTGCAGACACTTAAGCGTCTTTAGTCTAAAGGAAAGTGATAAAGTGGTAAACCAGAAAAGCTATAATGAGTTGCAAATTCATCCTGCAGCACAGAAGTGTCAGATTTATTTTACAGCCCAGTTTGATACCAGTAATATAACAGAATAATAATCCAGAAGTAACGACAACAGACTTTGTTTTAGTGCAAAGAAGAACAAGTAAATTATAAGTATTTTCATGTTTAATAAACTAGCCTTTTAAAAAAAACTAAATTTCTTGATAAAAATAAATGTAATTTGGGCAAATTGTTGTCTACAGTTTGGTCCTGGGACCCAGTGTTGTCTTCTGCCCACTTTTATTTCTAGTAAAAGAGTGGACACATTAGGAATAGCAGCTGCTGACCTGAAAAATTGCAGTCCTCTATGTAATTTTTGCACTTTGAAAATTCATTCTGCAGGCCAGATTAAACCCTCTGACGTTCCGCATTTGGCCCACGGACCATATGTTTGACACCAGTACTGCAGCACAACAACTCATCCCAAAATACACAGTCATCATTGTGAAGGTAGCTGTTTTTAAAGGTGTGTTAGTTGTAGTCTCGAGACTCGATCTCGGGACCTGGAAGTGACGAAGAGACAGAAGACAAGGATGCTGACATTTGTCCACTAGAAGATTCATAGCTGACTGGCCACTGTCAGGGTTTCTCAGAATAAATATATCAGAAGTGTTAGGTGCCTCAAGGTGAAATAATATAACATGCAGTATATGCCACCAAAACTGAAAACTATGTTTTAATTATGTCCTCTGTCATGCACTCAGCAGCTCCTAACATAGTAGCTCAGTTGTTCAGTTTCCATTATATAAATTATATTTCCACCACATTTATCTGCTCTCTTGTTTTCTCAGTCATTTACTCCTCTGCAGATCTTTACTCCTGTCCATCCTTTAGGCTTTAGTAGAACTCCAACACCTACAGCAGCAACTCTCTCCCCACCGGTAGGGGGCACTCCATAATCTGGGGGTCCTGATCCAAAATCAGTTTTAATGACAATTTAAATAATAATGTAATATTATTAACAATTTAATATATTTAATGAACTTAAGTAAGTCAACGTGATACAAATAATAAGTCACTATTACTATCATTATCATCATTATGATTGTTCTCGGTAGTAATTTAATATAGTTGCTGCTACTAGCGCGTGTTATGAGGCTTTTTAGTGGCTTTAGGGGAAATAACACATCTGTGGTTTGCAACATTTTGCATCACGATGAATAATTTAATGAGAATAGATGCAGTTCCCCAGATATGAATTACTTAGCCCGCATAAGGAAAATATGCTTTTTATACAAGATAAACAAATAAACAGAATCTACGACAAAAATATAAAATAAAATAAAATAAAAGGGAATGAAAACAAAAGAAAATGACTCCATTTACGACTTTAAATTTAATTCATAACGATTGTTTTTGTTTTTTTCTTCTTCTCCAGTCTATGGTCTGCTCTCTCGGTGACGCGCTGTGACTTCACTCGGAGGCTGGAGGAGGACGCCGTCGCTCCGCGCAGCTCTCTCACCGACTCGTCTCTTTCTCTCCGCCGGGCGACAGGCAGCACAAACCCGGAGGGATGGAGTCAGCGGGCGCGTACGGCGCCGGGAAGGCCGGGAGCGTCGCCTTCGATCCGGTCGCCTTCTTCACGCATCCCCGTACCATCCTCAGGCTGCTGTCGTGGGTAAGCTCAACACTGCAATGTGTGGGTCTCCATCAATGGACGGGCCTACCTGCAGACCCCCCCTCTCTCCCTCTCTCTCTTCCATTCACATCGTCTGGGTCTCTCTGCCTCTCTTTGTGCTCACGTATCTTCATCCAAATATCAGTATTTCAGCAAAAGAGCGCGCAGCTTCGAGTTACAGCTCCGGTGTGTTAATTACAGCTGCATGCAGAGAGCACACATCATCTGAGCTTCTGGCACATTCATTCATGTGGAGCCTCTTTGTGTCTAGATTGAGCTAATGTGGACGCTTTGGGGTTTCATCCAGAATGTAACACCTCTCTGTTCAGTGCAGCTGTGAGTCACCGCTCAACAATAAATGTGCACTGGAGGAACAAGGGACAGGGGAGATATCTGGTTAATAAAATGATGTGTGGGTGCATTTTGAGCATGCTTTTTAACAGAATCGGTCTCTATTCTGAGAGTCTGTGTGTCAAAACACTTCACCAGTAAAGCCAGAATGAAGCTCACCCATGAAAACTTTGATAAATACTGGAACCAGGTCAGTAAAAGAGATATCATGTGACTCTGGAGCTTACAGTGCAGTGCTCTACATAGAGGATTTTAACTCACAGCCTCTGTCATTCACAATATAGTTTGGTCTGTATCACATATATGTATATAAAAAATAAGAAAATTGTATTAAATACCCATCAAAAGATTCCCCAAATTTAAGATAAGTTAACATATCCCTAAAATGGCAAGTTTATTGTCAGATTAGACAAAGAAAAGCAGCAAACACTCTGAGAGGCAAGAAACGTTTTTTGCTTAAAGGATGATTTTACTCGACTGATCGTTTCAGCTCTGATGGAGACGTCTGAAGATGTTGACAGATCGTACAGTAACGTGCAACTAGATGCAGCTTCATATAAAACAGAGAGAACCAGCTACCCACAGCGGAGAAGCTGGACCCAGTAAAGATTGTATTTTTTATATATATATTATGCATATAGTTAAGACACTGCGTTAAATATTTATAATACATATCTATGATTTGTTTTCTGTTTGGACGCGTTAAACCGAGTGCCTGCATTTTTAGCTGAGTCATTAAAAGCTTCTTCTTTCCTGATTACTTGTGGAGATGGTACAAACTGAGGCCCACCGCCCGTTTGTTAGAGTTGCTTCGGCTCCGACAGAAGGAATCAAATAACAGTTCTCACTGTTGCTCGTTTAAAAAAGAAAAGACACTCAAGCCCTCTCAGAAACATCCACTCCATCTGTTCTGGTCACTTAAAACCAGTTTTATGTGTTTCCCAACAGCTGTGTTTAACATCTGTCTGACAGTGTCCTTCAGCTGTTTGAAACCTTTGAAACTATGACATAATTACACACCATAAGTATATCTTTTTATCTTCACAGCTTCCCTCGCCTCGCCAGCACAGAAGCAGTGTGTCTTTGCACTGGTGTGCTTGAGGAATGAGAGGCCTTCGTACGCCGGTGTGACTTCATTCTCTTCTGCCTGTCAGATAATAAAGTCTTGTCCCTGCAGGTTTTCTCCATGGTGGTGTTCAGCTGCATTGTGAACGAGGGCTACATCAACATCGGCAGCGAGCGCTTGCTCTGCGTCTTCAACAACAACGCCGACGCCTGTAACTACGGCATCACGGTGGGCGTGGCGTGTTTCCTCGGCAGCATCTTTTTCCTCATCCTGGACGTTTACTTTCCCTCCATCAGCAGCATCAAGGACAGGAGACGGGCTGTCCTGCTGGACCTCGGCTTCTCTGGTACAGAAATATCACGGCCTGCCGCTAAACAAGTGCATTAGCGTGTTTTTATTTGGTAAAGGAAGGAATATGTAAAGTAACTTGATGGTCCTACAGCTGTGAGGTTCCCAGATTATACACCCTGATGATATTAGTGATCCTTTTCTTCTAATGGGACCTTCTGTACATTCACAATGCTAAATGCTCATCCCCTTGAAATATACAAACAAAGAAATGCAAAGGAACCCAAGAAAAAAGCATATCTGCCATTTTCCTCTCTTTCAAATAAATAAATGAAGCATAAATCCTTAGCCTTGAGATGGCTGAATGTTTTTTTTTTTTTTTAAAAAGAAAATATCTAAAACCCTTTTTTCCCTCCTGCAGGTCTGGCCAGCTTCCTGTGGTTTGTTGGCTTCTGTTTTCTGGCCAATCAGTGGCAGGCGACCTCCCCGGAAGAGCTGCCGTTGGCCCAGGGCTCCGATGCCGCCAGAGCCACCATCGCTTTCTGTTTCTTCTCCATCCTCACCTGGGTCTGTATGTTCATAGCCGTTTATTCACCCCGTGCTCTGTCTGTGTTCACCGTCGTCGTCACCTGTCATGCCTGTGTTTGACCTGCTGTGCGTTCACATGTTTCAGGGTTATCAGTGTCTGTTCTCCATGGGCACACTTAAGAGCATTTCTTTCATGGAGGTCCAGCAGAGGCTGCTGCCTGGGGGGACCCCCCGCACCCTAGCTCTAGTCTAGATGCAAACATGCTTTTTTTAGCCACACGTGTGCTAACAAGACATTTCTACATCTTTCCTACAAAAGCATCTCAGTTGTGCTTTTGTGCTTCATTCATCTTCTGTAACCACTTGTTCCTGTGAAGGGTCACAGAGGGGGCTGGAGCCTATCCCAGCTGTCATTGGGCGAGAGGTGGGGGTACACCCTGGACAGGTCCCCAGTCTATCTCAGGGCTAACACAGAGAGACAGACAACCATTCACACTCACACTCACACCTACGGGCAATTTATAATCACCAGTTAACCTAATGAGCATGTGGACGGTGGGAGGAGGCTGGAGTACCCAGAGAGAACCCATGCAGACACAGGCAGACATGTAAACGGCACACAGAAAGTCTTAGTCGGCGTGGATTCAAACCCAGAACCTTCTTGCCGTGAGACATCAGTGCTAACCACCAATCCACTTTTGTGCCTACATTATGTAACTACGATGGAAAGAAAACATTTCCCGTCAGACAGCCAGTTGATTTATTAGACCGTCTTAGCAGCAAAGCTACAGCAGCCATTCATCTCACTGTCAGAGTTCAGTTGTAATTGTGTCATGAATGTGCAGTATTTAATATAAGATCTTTTTCTTCACCGTTTCACTCAGTCAAGTCATTTCTTTGCACATGATAAGTGGAGATGAATTTTAGTTTTCCACTGTAGGATGATTTATAGCATGTCACAGAGAATCAAATCAAATGGTTCATTAATCTTCCTCTGACTCTCTCTGCAGGGCTTTACCAGTCGTTCAATATATTTATTTACTCCGATTCTCTGAGAAATTCAAAGTGGCATCTTTAGACTTGAAGATGTCCGGGTTAAGTTTGTGTCGGACGCACAGAAGGAGAAGGATTTCACTGCTGCAACCGCTGCAATCACTTATTTGCCCGGTGCTGCACCTTGATGGACGGTGCTGCTATGTGCAAAACTTGATTAATCCTCTCCACTCAGACGTTATCTATTTAATATGAAACCCACATCATTGTTTCTAATGCGGCGCACTGTGAGTGACGCTCCACGCCTATTACTGCTGTAATTGAAATTGACGTGGCCTTGTTGTGGTCAGTTTCTGCGGGATCCAATTTGGTCGGGCCGCGGTTTAGAGCAGGTGGAACAGAATCTGCGTCCGCGGTAACAAGGATTTTATTTACTCTGATTTAGTTTTGATGAGTTCATCAGATTTCATCACGCTGACCTGGTTAAGGGGACGGTCCTGTGCAGACATATCCAGTGGTATCTCTTATTCACCGAGGCCACAGTTGTTCATTTTGTCCATGTAAAGTATAAAAGGAGTTTGACATTTATTTTTTAGGAGGAAATTTTGAAGAAAAAAAATATATAGTGGAGGGCTTAAGCACTTAAGATTCAGCATTTTTGCAGGAGGCGCTGTTGCAGTTTGAACTTATGAGCTGCTGTGTCCATCGAAAACCCATTAAACTACATTATGCAAAATGTAAAAAACCAACCCTTTTGGAGCTTGACCATTAAATCTGTCTAATATCTGTCAATTTACACAAGTACAATACTAAATCTCAGCGGCCTAATGCTTCTGCACTCTGCATCTTCTCTCTATTTTTTTCCAATTGCACTTTTAACCAAGCCGTGTGCGTCTGCAGGATTGTCTAATTGTGGGGTTGCTAATACATATCATTAACAGTCTCCGTCCCTGTGTGTGTGTGTGTTACTAACAGGCTGTGCTGACACTGAGCGCGCTGCGACGCTTCTTAACTGGCAGCAACACAAACTTGTTCACCTGGCAGCACCTGGACCCCGCCCCCTGCAACGCCCGGGCCACGCCGTACCCCATCGCCAACGGTGCCACCATAGTGACCACCAATCCCTATCAGGCCCCGCCCTTCACTGAAACCCTGGACCCCCAGAAACTCACACAGCAAAGACCCATGGCTCCTGCTTTCTAAGAGACAGGCGGCAAGAAAAGAAAGAGGAGGCGCGAGCGGAGAAAAAGCACTGCGCTGGGCACGGACGGCTTCCTGCCTCGCTGCTCTCTCCTGGGATTGGCGGGATGTTTTTTGGGGTCGTGTGATGTATGATCTTTTTTCACCATGGCAACTGCTGGCTGAGCTTAGTTAGTTGTAACAATCTGTGTCGAGAATACTGTTTTCTATTCATGCACACATGCAGATGTTGACGCACGCAAACACAGCTGCACTCACGCACACCTGGAAGCGGATGCACACCTGGGAACACATGTACATACATACATACACCCAGAAGAACACACACACACTCAATCACGCAACGACCGCATGTTCATATTGGTGAAGTGCAGATTAGCATAGATGTAGATCTGCCTTGTTAACGGATGCTAGCTCTTTAGTGGAGGAGGTGGGGGCCGACGGAGGAGCTGCGTTTACCTGTTTCTGTTTACCGACAGTCAGTTTGACCAATCACAGTTTGACCTGCAGACACGTGGCCTCCTATTGGTTGAAATTCAGACAGGCAGTCGGCTATAGTTTGCAAGCAAACAAGCGACAGGGGGCAGAACTTGGGAGGTAAATACAGGCAAGGCCGCTTAATGCATTCTGGATGCTATAGTGTTTCAGTGTGAAATATTTATGTGATTAAATATTTTATTGTGATCTGCTGAAGTGGCATAATGACAAATGAAAATAAAATTTCAAAAAAACAACAAAACAACAACTGTCCACCACTAACACCACAGCTGTGCCTTTGTTCACACCGTCTTTAAATAATCACTTCAACGCTTCTTCCAAACTGAGAAACGCCGTTTTAATATAATTATGCGCTGCGACCAAGATCCGAGGATGTGTGATATTAATCAACATTTGCTGGAAGACTATAATTAGGTGGAGCTGTGTTGAATACATTAGAAGTAGCAGGCAGCTGCTCCCTGATAGTTTTATTTTTAGATTAGGAAGCACATGCTGAAGGGCCGCCACCCCGACTCTGTTATTTGGTTCTTTACTTAGAGACGCAAGGACAGAAAGATAACGGAGTCAAATAAAAGTCAGACAGGAAGTGGTTTTTATTCCAGCACTGTCCAATCATGTGAACCATTCC
Source organism: Planiliza haematocheilus (assembly GCA_005024645.1). Taxonomy (NCBI): domain Eukaryota; kingdom Metazoa; phylum Chordata; class Actinopteri; order Mugiliformes; family Mugilidae; genus Planiliza; species Planiliza haematocheilus. The sequence continues at coordinate 1,914,578 of SRSE01001280.1, read as the reverse complement.
CTGCTCCCATGAATCTGCAGGAACATTATTTTTCACTGTCCAGAGTCGTCATCATCATCATCATCATTATTATCACTGACATCCTGCATCACTGACGTCACCATCATCATCCATCCTCGCCATCATCATCATCATCATCAGCAGCAGCAGCAGATAAATTGACATTCAAAAAGAAACGCCGTAGTAGAAATTCACCTCTTTAGTTCTCATGCCATCTCTGCTGTGTTAATAAAATATACTCTCAGCCTTTTCTACAAAGTTTTTACGCACTGTTTTATCACCTGAATGAGCCCTTCTGCACATCTGCTTCTTCGCTCCGCACCCACACCCTAATATATCTTCACACATCAGGAGAGACAGAGACGGAGAAAGAGAGGGGCCAGCTCCGGCTTCAGGCAGCAGGGGGCACTCTGACTCTGCAGAGGTCTGATCACATGCTTCACACTCAGCTGTGTCTGAACTACCTCTACCCTGAGAATACTAAGACGCAGAAAAAGGAGATGTGGAGGGGGGCGGGGGGCGGTGATTGAAAACTAAGCTGATGGGTACTGGATCGGGAAAAAGCGAGGTAGAAACTACTAAAGCCTAGGTCACACTACATGACTTTAACTTAAAGGTTCGAGGAGTGGATTGATTTTTCAGGCTGTCAGGGTTGAGGCCCCCTTTAAAGAAAAAATAATAAATAAATCATCTGTAATCTGTCAACGATCGAGCATCAACCAGAGGCTGTTTACTGCAGATCAAGCAGTAAAGAAAGAGAAGACGTGTTTGATAGTTGAAAACAAAACTAAAATCATCTACTTTTATAAGTGCACAACTGAAAATTAAATATATTTTTTAAATAAAGTTCTCCATCATAATGTAAGCTTAACACCAAAAATAAGACTTTTGTATCTGTAAAAATAGTAATAATAATAATAATAACGTGGAAATTCACTTAAATAACAGCTGAGAATAAACCGGTGGATTAACTGGAAAACGTTTCAGCAGCAACTTGATTAATTAATTGATCACTTTCAAGCAAAAGGATCCAAAATGTTCCACTTTGACGCTTTGCAAAAAAAGAGTTGATCTTTTTTCTTTGTTTAAGGCTTTTTGTCGCTTTGTTCGAAGATGTCACCTTAATGTTTTACAGACCAAAGGATGAACCGGGCGATTATTAAAAAGAAAACTACTCTGCAAATGAAGTGATGATTAAAGTAGCTGCAGCCCTCAGGTGTGAGTTTATGTACATCAGCGGATCACTCAGTAACTTAATCTGCTCTGTCCCGTCAGAGTAATATTGTATTCTGACCTAGGCTTGAGGTGCAAGGAAAGGGATGAGGAGGAGCAGGAGGAGGAGGAGGAGGAGGAGGACAGCAAGCATGGGGGAAGGTTAGTGTTTGAGTAAATATAGCCGCAAAGTGTCAACTATGTCCGAACTAAAGCTAAGACTATGATAGAAGAAAAGTAAACTTCTTCTTCTTGTGTGCATCTTGTGTGCAAATAGCACAAAGGGGTTTAAGTCTTTGAACGCATACACACTCACACACACAGCTCTGACCGAGTTCTGCTCACACACCTGGCGAAAAACTTGTGAGTGGACGAGGAGACAGGCGGGCCAGGAAACGGGGGATCCTTCCTGGTTTGGTCTCTAGTGTGCCTCTGCAGCACATTCGTTTCCACTCTGAGGAATAACCATTCCCGTCTCAGGTTTTTATTTTTTTATTTTTTACTCGTCCACAGAACTCCCCTCAGGCTGATTAGGAGAGATGGTTGTGGCGTCAAATGACAGAGTCCGCCTCCTCAGCTCAGCGCTGCTGTCCGTTAGCTGGCTTGCCATTGTAACAGGCTCCTCCCCCGGCGGCGGGCTCATCCGCTGCTTCTTGTTTTTGCATGAATCCGGGGACACCGACTGGCTGAGGCGGCTCCTGTGCTCCCCGGGACTGGGGCTAAGGTGTCTGCTTTTGTTTGAGGAGCTGGGAGGAGGTTGTGTCTGTGAGACAGAACTGTTAATATGACTGACTTCCTCGTCGGCGTCATCCAGCTGGGGCGCCAGGTCGGACGCAGGCCCAGGAAGGGGGCTCGCCGCTCTGGGGCTACAGAGTGGAGCTGATAGCGTGGATTCACCGCTGGGGACCTTCAAGCTGGACAGGCTCTGTGGGCTGACAGGCCTATTTTCAACATCTGTTTCTGGCTGCGAGTCGCAGCTGGCCTGCTCAGGTACATGTTCTTGTGCAGCAGTTTCACTGTGGCTCCGGCTGGGGCTCCGGCATGAGATGACCCTCTGGGGTTGGTTGTATTTCAGTGTGTGTACACTGGACGATCGCTGGCGTGGTGCCGTGGAGGAGGGTGTGGGAACAGTGAGCTGTGAGCTCTCTGCCAGATCATCAGCTGAACCACTCTGATCCAGAGAGTCGCTGCGCACGGCCTCCTGCAGACAAAACACATGCAGCAACACACAGAATCTTTACTACGCGTTCGACTGTGTGAGCAAAATATATTTCTAAAATATATAAAATGGGATGACTCCACAATCACAGCAGGTGATCAGAGTCTGGCAGTGCAGCGTGTCGTAAAATCAATAAAAAGTTACTGCTGTTTGACGCCTGCAGGATCAGAACCCAAACATGGACTGGTTTATTCACTATAAATACAAGAAATCTCCTCTGAACGGGTTTGATTTTAAAGAATATATCATCAGTTCCAGGGTTTTTAATTGCTGCAATCACAGCTTCTATGCATTGTGTGCAGTGTCTAAAATCAAGTTCCTTCCTGGAGCGGCTGCAGTCTAAAACACAGGAGACGAAAAAAAACAAAAAAAAAATCGCATTCCTCGTCTCACACAAAGATACTTTTATCAAGTTTGTGCAAAACTAATATGTGGCTTCAGCAGTGTGAGTTGCTGAGTCACATAAAGAAGATATTTTCTTATAGCTATAGGGAATGCCAGGAATTATTCAATTCGACAGTCACATAGAGAGAATATTTAATTCTGTAGAGACTGTAATTGGAGAAGAGACGGACTTGATCTGATTAACTGCTAAAGGCTCATAATATCTTTACCTGAACGTGGGACGTAGTTTTGTACAAAAACTTTTGAAGCGGTCGATTAAACTCGACCGCTTCACCGCCAGGACTTAGAGCAAATATCACTTTCTGTGTTATGTTGTCACCAGTGGTCGCATTAACGGCATATTTTCCGTCATTGGCCGTTTTTTTAAAACTGTGACGGAAAAATCTGAAGGCCTTCAGTCACTTTGACAGACTGCAATTTACACCGCCGACCACTTAGTGGCTTGGTGTCTCTAATCACGGTTTTCATTCCAAACATCGCAAAACTTTTGTCAGTGCACGATTTCCTGCTACACCGATTACACGATGCACACATGAGCTCGGCTAACCATAGACATATATACCACATATATATATATATGTAAATATGTGTTTTGTGGCTAACGGCTACCAAAATGGACTTTGCATACCACCGAAGCACTTCACTGTCAAAGAGCTGTTAGCGCTAGCAGTCCCGGTCCGACTACAGACATGTCGGTAGCACAAACTTTTTTTTTTTAAACATTTAAAGTCAGTACTGTTCTGAAAAAGTACTTAAAGTTAATGTAACTTTAATGCAAATGCTATTGAATATGTCATTAGGCTATTATCATTTTAAAAAATTAAAGTGACGGGTAAAAATAGGTTATGATGGGGTTGTTATGACCCTGTCAGTCAAAATGACAGACAACGAATAAGTCTAGCGCAACATCTGGTTGTCATAAAGTTGAAAAAAGTAACATTATCTTCAGTATTGTACAATAAAATGATCTCTCTAAGGATTTTAAATCTAATTTACAACCAGTCACTTTGTTTTTTAGTTTCAGTATCTTGCAGACCTTGCTGTTGCATGATGTACTTTTGCTGCTATTGGAGGCATTTGAGTTTGATTCATTATCACATTGTATGAAAATCAATAACCTGCCTCTTGAAACCCGCTGTAATCAATCACGGTGTAGTGTAGTCTGCTTTAATTACGCGTTTGAATTGAATCAAGTGAAATGAGATTATCATTCTGCTTAGTTTACTTTGGATTAAAAGCCGCTGTGGGTCGCTGCACATATGTGATTGAGCGTTGACAAAAAGGCGATAAAACACACCTGTCTCCGTAACTGTCTGCTTGCGGAGCGGCAAGATGCTGGTCTCTTCAGGACTGAACTGTCTGGGACGTAGGAGGGACTCAGCTTGTTTCTGTCCAAACCGTCTTCAGGACTGAGCCAACATGAAGACCGTCTGCCGGCGCTGTGTGTGGGGCTCAGTCTGAGTGACGGGTGCCTATCTATGCTGTGGCTGGACATGAGCTTCGGCCTGTCCGTGCTGTGATCCGGGTTCAGCCTGTATCCGTCCATGCTGTGAGCGGAGCTGAGTCTGTGTCTGCTGATCCGCCGGGCCGGGCTGAACCTGTACTCGTCTATGCTGTGAGCCGAGCTCAGCCTGTGCCTGTTTGTTCTGTGAGCCGGACTTAACCTGTACCCTTCTATGCTATCAGCCGGGCTGAGTCTGTGCGGGGAGTGTCTGTCGATGCTCTGAGAGGTGCTGAGGCAGATCATTGGCCTTGAGCTGCGTCCAGACCCCAGTGAAGCGTGGCTGATGGTGGGCAGCGCTCCTGGAACCTGCAGCAGAGAGCCACCGCCACTGGAGCCCAGAGATGACATGGAGCCTGCACAAAACCACGCAGCAAAGATCACAGATTCAGTATTTCTAAAATGAAAGTCTATAATAGTGTAAATAATGACATTATAGATGGTTCAGCCCACATCTGTCTACAACATCAACTCATTTTTGCACTAATATTCAACATACAGTTCAGATAGCTCTAGCTAATCCAAAGGCTCACTCTTAATTAACTGTTACCTGATTGGCAGAGAACTATCATCTTAACAGATATGGATCCTATCACAGGGAACTCATTACATCTTTCTAAAAGTAGGAGTCTGTGTTGAGTCCTCCTGTAGGGCCCCAGCCTCGAAGCCAGACAAACGTCCCTGCCCACAATTGTTCTGTGGCAGAAAGTTGGTTTGGCACGGCTCCACTTGGAACTGATTATGCTCCAGCAAAGGTCTGTCGGGTCAATTAAATCGCTTGGGCAGGCTTTATGCTGATGGAGAGAAGAGTATCGGTGACACAGAGACCTCATCTGAGCACCAGGGAGCTGAATTTGCTCACAATAAAACCACTCTGATAAGTTGTAGGACTATCAAATGACGTGCAGAGGTATGTTGTTTTTTTCTCTGTATCGTAATGAAATCCAAACGGTGCGTTACCAGAATTACGTCTGCCTGCAACAGGCTAGCAGGGCCCTAGGCTTCCACAGTCCAAAAATTATTAAAAAATGACTGTTCCCCTCAATGAGATGCTCCTTCATTATAACAAATGTTAAATCTCATTACACAACGCCTGTACCAGAAAACAAATCCTAACAAGTACACTGTTATTTGGGTAGCAATCTTGTCCGTGACATTTGCTCAGACCCTACTGTTTGTGGCCACTTTTCTTTTCTAACAAGGGAAAATATTGGTTTTTAAAAAGGTGTCTGTAGCTGGAATGAATGAATGTTCTCTGAAGGCCACAGACAAAGTGAGGGAAGTTGGAAAGTATGAGACTGACAGACACGTGGTTGGTTATGTTTCGTTTCATGTCGTATTCTTATGAGAGTGCTGTTTTGCATAAAATATGTAGAAGCTACAAATAATGGTTTATTTCTCTGTATGTTACTTCCTGTTGTTATTTTATGCATTTTATGACATTTCACTGTCCTACTCTGAAAAGAATCTATAATACCAGCACATTACATCTCAGCTGCCTTCATGGAGGCGATCATCTTTACAGCAGTCAGTGGTAATAAATAAATAAATAAATAAATATCTGCTCTTTAATTTAATTGGCTATAAACATCCTAATTACCTGAGTAGCTGTGACCGGAGAAGGCCTCGTGGCCAATGGGAGGATGAGGGGAGCATCTGAGTGGCTGAGCGTAGCTGTCGCTGGGGAGAGACAGCATGCGTCCCATGCTCAGCAGGTTGCCATGGGAACGCTCCTCATCCTCAACTTGCACCTGCCACACGAGATCGCCACCGCTGTCATTGTTACTGTCACCTCCGCTCCCTTCCCCCCTTTTTTTCCCCCCACACGTGCAGAAATGCGAGCGCCCTCGTGTCTGTTACCTGGGCAGGTGCGTCCCCGCTCGGGTCCAGCTCTCCGCCCACGGACGCGGTACTGAGGCGGCGGTTGGCCTCCTCCCTCTCCTCCCGCTCCTTCCGTTCCTCCCTTTCCTTCTGCTCCTCCCTTTCCTTCATCTCCTCCATCTCTTCGAGCTGCGCCTCCTTGTTGCTGTCCTCCAGGTGCTTCATCAGAACGGCCACGACCACGTTGACGAGGACGAACTGAGCCGTTAAGACGAAGGTGACGAAGTAGACTGGGGAGATTAAGGGCAGGTAGGTGAGGCAGTGGCGATCCTGCGGGCGGCACTCGCGCAGTGTGTCCTGGAAAAAGAGGCCAAGAGGGCAGAATATGGATTATGGAGCAATTAAGAAAACTTGACAGATAAAGGGATTAAGGTGAGGTATTAAGGTTGCACTTCCTCTCTCTTCCAACGGGGGGAGATGTTGATCTGAGACGGAAAGGACCTTGAGCTTGTCACAGAAGAGCAACACACTCTCCTAACCCCCTAATGTCAGCAGCTCTTAGTCTGTCATAAAAACAGTGATCTGCTCTCCGCTTAATGCAACGCCTGCCTCATAACCGATGCTCTGAGACGCAGACACAAACATGCACCCCGGCGTCCATGCATCTTTTTAAACACTCCCATGGAGCAGAGGAAGGAAAGAGAAATAACCTTCATAATCCCGTTCCAGTTGTCCCCGGTGGACACCCTGAAGAGCGTGAGGAAAGCCATGCCAAAGTTGTCAAAGGTAGCATGGCGACTGAGGCCCTCGCACGGGTTCTCCTCCGAGCACTCTGAAAGAGGACGAAAGGGGTATTAGAGGCAGCAATTGTGCTGTGAGAGGAAGACATGGGGGGGAGAAGAAAGAGAACTGTCTGTAGATTAGAGCACTGATTAGAACACTGATTCTAAATTGACATAATTAATGTATGTAACTCAACAAAATTTATTCTTGTTACGTAATCCACACGTATCTCAGCTGAGACGCCCACACACACACACGCGCACATCTGCACATCTGCACCGATTTACATGCATGCACACACTCACGTGCTCGCTCGCGCACACACACACGCACGCACGCGCGCACGTCCACGCTCGCACACACTAACCCAGTTTTCCAAAGAGCTCAACTCCAAGAGCTGCATAGATGAAGAACAGCAACATGAAGAGCAGACCCAGATTCCCCACCTAGACAGAGACATTACACGCACACACAGATATATACAGTGTATGATACACAGAAAAAAAATAGACATGTACAGTTTACAGTACATCGAGAGAGAGAGAGAGAGAGAGAGACGCAAACAGATAGAAGGAGTGCATCGACAGAGACTGCTAAGGCTTACTGCACCGATCATTACTACTTCTTAAAATCTGACAGAAGCCATCATGACACCTGAAGTAGAATAATAACTCACATTTTAGTTTGAGAAACAAACGTGACACTTTCATAGCCCGGATCCAGTCCTGACGAATCGCAAACATGCTTTATTTATCCAAAGCCATTGACAGAGACTCGCCTTCCCTCATGGTGCTAGGTAAGAACATGTCTAATTAGATAATGGATAAACCTACTGATGAAGTGCAGGGGAGGAAAAGCGCTCGGACACTGCGGCATAGACTCGGGCTTGATCCCTTGCAGTGGCGTGTCACTTTAAAGATGATGTCAGGTTTGTAGAAAGCAAAAGGGATTTTCAAATATCCTGCCTCAATTTGGAAGGCAAAATTAAAATGGATATAATTCAGCTGCGGGCCAAAAGTACAACCAGACATCAAACAGTTTCTAAATGTCTATTTGCCCTGCGTACCCGAACATGGTCTCCCTCAACGTACACCAGCCTCAACCCCTCCCTGGCTTCTTGTAGGTGTCCCCCGAGAGTTCTCTCTGCCTGCAGCAGCGGTAGATCGTCCACCATGTCTTACCGCACCATATTCAAACTACAATAACCTACTTGTGGTTGTATGTCTCTGCAAACCAGTCATGCTGCAGTTTACATGAATGTCTGTCCAGACTCGTACAATATGTACAGTGGAGACTGAAGGAATTTAATTAAGATATTAAGTGTGGATGATTTCTCCATTGGGGTGTGTTTCTACCACAATGAACCACAGTTTTATTGTCGCTATGAGTGACTGTCACTGTTGTAGACAATTAGATTTATGAATATAATCCAATCAGGTCCAAATTGTATTTCAATGGTGGCCAGATCCTTTTTAGAGATTTGGTTGAAAATTGCCCAGATCCTTCTCATAGACTGTCTTGTTAAGGTATTTTTTAATACCTTCAGAGTTAAGGGTGGGCTTACACTAACGTGCTGGGTGTAGGGCTGGATGCACTGAGCATGCTTTCCACTGACAGAGAACTTGGTAATTTTTCTCACTTGAAAGTGAAATAATTTTAAAATAAGTGAGTAATGTAATGGACTCATTGTAAAAGAAAAAATATGATTGCATAACATCTTAGGTAGAGACTAAAAGGCAGTGGGTTTGATAATGTGCAATTAATTAAAACACTTCTAAGTGCAATGGCTGCATTGTTTTAATTCACTGCACATTATCAACCAGGACCACTGCTCTTTATTCTGGATTTGCTGCACCTAATATAAAATGTGATGAACTGAAACAGATGACTGTGGGGAGTCAACTTGCTTTTCATTAATTTAAAGTAGTTACCTTTACAGCCGGAGGTGCTGAACTGATAAAAGCAACAGCGAAAGAGTTGAACGGCAAAAACAATGTCAGCCTGCTGTTAATTTACCCACTGAACAGGTCACCTTAGACATTACTGCAACAATTACACCCTCTGAGATATTTGGCAGCAGCCACTACTGGTATTAAGTGTATTTTTGGCACTACATCGACATGTAACATTTGGGTGAATGGGCTGCTTCCACTTGTTTACAGAGGACTGTCAAAAAGCTTCATTATATGTGTTTTATCAAGTAAAAAGTGACCTTTGTGCTTTGACCACGACATTTAAATGAGTTCATCCTTGACCCTAAGTGAATTATTTGTGCCAAATTTAATAAGAAATTCAATCAAAGTGTTCAATAAGTTGCGTTAGAGAGAATGACATAATGCCTCCGGCAACTAGCTCTCTGAAATGGTGCTTTGACTTAAATGCTAATGTTGACACTTCAACATGCTCATTAATACAATGCTGAGTGTTGATATCTCAAGGTAACACCTAATATGATCATGATGTTAATGTAGCATGTTAGTAGTCGATGAGTCTGACTGGAATCCCACTAGTTTTGCAGGTACGCTTTACTCATAAATATGGTCAAAGGTCAAATTTTGAGTTGGATGAAAAGCAGTCACACAAATCATTACAATTCATCTGAACGTCTGCAACAAATATCACAGTGATTCATCTGATGATTGCAGAGGCATTTTAATCAATACTACAAACATCAAGGCTACCCGCTGCACAGGATGAATCATCGGGAGTCAGGCTAATTTCTTTAGGAGAATCACAAAATGTTGTCACAATCGATCCAATAGTTTTTTTGAGAGATTTGAGTGTGGACGTACGGACTGAAATAACTTTGGAGGCAAGCCACTGACGGTTTCAGTTACATTTGCTTCTCAGCTGATGGTAAGTCCTTGGTTGTGAATGTCACATTAAATCAGGCAGTAGTATTGTAGGTACAACTCTGGCCAATTATATTAATGCAATATGCTATATCTAGTAGGGGTTGAACGAATTTGCATTCGACTAATTTAGTCGAGTCGACTAGTCGATGACGTCACACATAAAAACAGCTGAAAGTAATGCTTTGCAACAATGAAATCTATGTTCTTGGCCTGCATACATAGCGTCTCACACACAGGCAGCTACGGAGGCTTTTCTGCGAGTTTACTGAAGCTTGAACGCTGGCTACTGTCGGCCGTAGCTCAGTCAACACCATAAACACTTCCAATACACTTCCAATACGCGGCTCCCGCTCGGCAAAAATAAACACGCTCTACAACCACAGCAACAATGTCAACTAATAGAGCTGAACATAAATACATGAGCTTATCAACACTGTGCACTGCAGGGATAGCCTATAAATCGGCAACGTCAATAGCGTTTAATAATACCTAACATAATGTAGCCGGGGTTAAAAAAGTGGTATAGCTCTATATAGCTAAAGGTTTAATACATTTAGACAATGAAATTCCCCTGCAGATTCTTGTTTTGGAGCCTCTTTTTCTCTTGTTACCGCAAGTGAAGTTGTTAATTGACTGCTGAGGATTTGGACCGTTCCTGTGTTAGCGTTAACGGATGCCTTCTCAGATGAGTGAGCATTACAGTAGCACTTTAGTTGTATTTTTGGACTGACTTACATATTCTGGATGTGACGGTACAATGGGCTTCATCTTTAGTTAAGTATTTCCACACACTTGATGAACCGCTGCTAGTTTGCTGCAATGGCCGACTGGAATACCGTTTTGTTGTTGTCACGGTATCGACGACTAGTCGACTTCCTGTTTAAAGCGTCATGGCACAGCAGTAAAGTCGACTAGTCGTACAACCCCTAATATTTGGTGGAATATGTAGTGTATATATTTGGGATGAAGTAGTGTAGTGTATATCTTTGGGATAAAGTATACTGGTGCTGTAAGATGTGTTTCACAGCTGCCTCAAAGGAGTAAACTGCTGTGTGGTGTTTGTGTGTGATAAACTTGGAGACTGCATGTTTTGGTTCTGGTTATATCTTCTTAGTGGCAAAACAAACATAGCAAAGTGACTATGAATGTTCCAACTGGGGGTTTATTAGCTGCAATGATGCATTTAAGGATCAGTAATTAGTCTTTAGCTACATACAGCGTGAGGACATCTTCATGTTTGCTGGTTTAACACCAGCCGGCTGGCGGAATCACGGATGTTAATAAATCATGAAGGAGGCAGTCAACGCATGGCCTCGTAAATTGCTAAATAAAACAAGCCGCCTGCATTTCATCAGGTCTGGACACCAGGCACGCAGTTAAACAAGACATGTTTTATTTTACAGCATCGGGGTCGGCCTCTCACCTGAGGCAGAGCTTGAATCACCGTGTCCAACAGAGCTCTCATGCCCGTAGCCATCTTCAACAGCTTCAGCACTGAAACATGGTGACTTGTCAGCTCTTATCAGCCACATATCATTTTGTCGACGTGTGTTTTTGTGTGTCTACCTCGCGTTATCCTCAAGACCCTCATGATGCGTATAATAGTGGGGTTGATGGGGAGGGAAGCATTCAGGTCTATTTCCTCCAGCGTGATTCCCATGATGGACAACAGCACAATGGCGAGGTCCAGCTGGTTCCATCTAAACACACCAACGAGTTTTTAGTTTCCCTATGAGGGAGGCTATATGTCGGATGAGACTCTCTGAGTTCGTGTGAGAAGCGTAAATACCTCTCTTTGAAAAAGCGGCGCAGGCCAAAGGCGAAGAGTTTGAGAATGGCCTCGATGACAAAAACCACTGTGAAGACGTAATTGCAGTACTTCAGAATCTCCTCGAAGTACTGCAGGACACACACACAAACACAGAGAGAGAGAGAGAGAGAAAGAGAGAGAGAGAGAGAGACACCGTGGCTGTACTGTACCATCCCATACCGCTTCATTACTATGGTTCTAGGACAGGTGGCAGAAGGCGTTGCCATGGTTACCTTAGGCTGGTTGTAGTGCTCCATGCTCATGGTTATGAGGTTTGTGAAGATGATGATGGTGATGAAGAGATCCAGGTAGCTGCTGGTGCACACGGTGTGGATGGTCCGACGCAGCGGGGAGTATTCGGCGTAATATGGCTTCTCCAGGGCCCCTGCGTCGCACACACACACACACACACACACACATGCATGAACGCAGCCATTAAAATGCTTCTGAAAGAAAAAATATGATCAGCTATGAAGTCACTGATGAAGTGTGTGCCAAGTGGCTCTCTGCTGTGTGTGTGTGCATGTGTGTGTGTGTGTATAGACTAAAAGTGCCATCTCAGGAATTCAGTCCTATCCATCACGTAAACGCACACACACCGTGGCACCTCAAGGTGTCTTTGGGAAGGAACCCTTGCCGTCTGCTGCCAGACAGTTAACTGACTAAGAGGAAAGCACTACTAGAGATTACACTGCAGAGAGAGAGAGAGAGAGGGAGAGAAGGGCCGAGTGACACTGAAATGAGAGAGAGAAAATATAGAGTGGGTGTAGTCGTGTTCAATGTGTATCTGAGCATGATATGGGCAGATAATATGCATGGGCTCATTCAATATATATGGAGCAAAGAGGTTGTGCATGTGTTAGTATAATATGGCCTTCATGGCACATTATAGATGGTATAAAAGGCCAAAACTATGTGGATGTACCTGTTCTGCATGGTTCAGAACCACTTTCAACATTATAATATATAAAATATAGTCTATCTGGAAGAACTTGCCTACGTTGAGAACATGACGTCAACCCTGTCCAACACATTTTGGGCAATCTGGATACCAGGCCGTGACATGTCAACATCTGAGCAAAAGTTTGTTTTGCTTTCTTTCAGTTTGTACATTAGCAGCCATGATTCAAGTGATTTTTGTCCAACATCTTTTGCACACAGTCCTCTCTTTATTTTGTATTTCCGCTTCCTGAATAGTTAAAATGAGCAGAATGATAACCGTAGCGTTCCCTGTTCTGCTTTGAAGGAGAAGTGGCACGAATAAACGGAAAAATCTATCATTTTACTGGACGTCAGAGTGAAGTAACTAATAAGGAAATCATTACATAATAACTTCAAGTGAACAAATACAAATATTAGTGGATTTCACACTAACTGTTCCAACGCTAACGGACCTGTTAGCAGAACAGAGTCACGCATAAACTGTGAAGTACATGTCCTGGGTTCACTGAACACTGGGACACTAGTTAAAATGGAAGCCAATCATCCCTGACTCTGGGAATAATACTCCTGAGGCTGAAGGCAGCAAGCAGCATCCATTTCTTTTCTTTTTTTTTGGATGACCTTCCTAAAAGAGTGCAGGCTGTTCTGTAAGAATATTAATGCAAGAGGTTGTGCAAGTGCACGTTCAGCTAACGCACACGGCAGCAGTGTTCAAGTGTCCGTTTGCTTCTGAATGCCCCTCCATCCCTCATCCCTCATAATGATTTCTCACTTCTCCTCCGCTTCTCCAGCCGTTTCTGCCGTTTCTCCTCCCTCAGCCGGGCCTCCTCCTCCTCCTGCTGCTGTCGGCACTTGTGAAAGTTCTCCACCACCACGCCCACAAACATGTTGAGCACAAAGAAGCTGACGATGAGGAGGAACGAGATGAAGAACAGCAGCATCCAGGGATTGTTGTTTCTTATGGGCTGCGGTAACAGAGAATGCGGGGAGAGAAGAAGGGAGGTGGCGTGGGGATACAAAGGAAAAAGTGTGACGAAAGATTTTGAGAGGGGAGGTGGGAAGGGAGAGAGGGAGCGAGCATAAACAAAAAGACAATGTAAGTCCTGAGTCAGCAGTGAAACTGCCAGCACTGTCAACTCACATCTATTTATCCATCTGCCTTTCTTCTCTCCTTACACCTCCCCATCTCTCTGCTGAAATATTCTCTCTCTCATTCAAACAAACAAGATCAAATGTGCCGAAGACTGACACAAAACAGAACAGATACAATATAAACCGGCTGAAAGATTTGTGTGCCTCGCGCATATTCATTCTCTGCTCCTCACGCTCTCTTTCCCCCACACTGTGTTTCTGTGTGTGTCTCTTCACCTGCTGGTCCACTCCGACAGCATCCAGGCCGTCATACATGATGCTGACCCAGCCGTCTTTACACGACAGCACAAAGAGTGACATGAGCGCCTGGGGAGATTGGGACACATAAATCAGCCGCATGCTAGCAATCAGTTTGTAAGAGGAGGTGTCGGTACAAGACGTGTGGGAGGGTGACAAACCTGTCCCAGGTTGTCAAAGTTGTATTTCCGTCGCACCCAGAGGTAACCCGCCTCCAGACACTGGGTTTTATTGGTGATGTTACTCACGTTGAGCCCCTCGCAGTGGAAGAATTTGCCCTTAAACAGCTGCACATGTACGAGACAGAAGTGTGTACAGCGTCACAACATTAGCGAACACGAAGGTAATGTAAACGAAGCTTCACAAAAAAAAAAAAAGAGATACGGTAAATTACTCCTTAAGCGCTTACAGGCCTATTACAGGAAGACACCCGACTACCATCTGGTCTTGCTTACAGTCATTAAAAGCTCCAGCGTGGAGGGTTCTGGTTGAGGATAATCCAGTGATAGTGTGTGTTTTTTGAGAAATACATGCCTGTGTGCTAATATTAGCCTCAGCACTCATCACGCATAATTTCCTGTGCAAGCATTAAAAGTGGATATTTGTTGGAAGATTTTAAAAAACTCAAAACAAGCAAGCAAACTAAAGACGTTAGCGTCGCTATAAGAAGGAGCAGGGCCTTATGAAATGAACGGCTTTTATCTGTGACACCTATAAAGCTGCTAGCAAAGGAAAATATTATTCTGCCTCAAATATATGAATATTTCTCTCTGTTACACCTTAAATGATTTGGGACTTCTCAAAATTATCTTTAAGGTTCCCATCCCCGAGGCTTGAAACACGCTTATCTTATTAATTGTCCCTTTTATATCAAACAGGGCTTGTTATTGTGTTATAGTTAATCATCAGACAACCCCCTGAAATAAATAAATAACCATATTCATTAATGAAATTAATAACATAAAAATCTAGGTGAAAATCCCATTTGAAAAAAAATAAACCCTCTCAGCACAATCCCTCTGTAAAACCATTGTTTTTTTAATTACTTCCAGGGACTTTGCCGCATAATCAGCAGCTCATTTGCATTTTCTCCCAATTTTTCTCTTCACTTTTTATTACCTGAAGCATTTTCCGAGCTGCGCCTCATTTATTTTAAACCACTCTGATCAGTTTTCCTCTTGCAGCGGAAAACAGAACAAGCTTTGGTTGTCTGGGCACATGGGCGCTGGTACAAATAAGTTAAGTGTATTTTGTGATGAGAGTCAGAGGCGGGCGTGGAGGAGGGGGGAGAAAATTATGAGGCTTATCTTGAACCGACAGAGGATGAACGGGGAATATACAATTTAGGTGATTACCTGGACTCCCAGAATTCCAAACACAATGAAAAATGCGCAGCAGATGAGAACAATATTCCCAATCGGCCTGAGAGATGTGATCAGAGTCTCAACCACGAGTTTCAGACCCGGAGCCCGACTTATCACCCTGCAGTGTGCACACAAATACAAAAAGAGAGAGAGAGAGAGAGAGTCGCACACAGAAATCAAATAATATTTATGGAGACACGAGACAAAAACTCCTGCCCTCGTACCTGAGCGGTCGCAGCGTGCGGAGCAGGCGAAGCACCCGCAGCATTCCTAAGATTCTGTTCCCGCCCGTCGACGCTATGGACACCAGGATGTCCACCATCGACACAAACACCAGCAGCCCGTCCAAGATATTCCAGCTGCTCTGTAGGTACACACCGTTTCCAAAGTACATGCCCATAGCGACCACCTTATCACGCACAAGCACACAGACACACAGACACACACAGGCCCAGAAAAAATTACTGTAATAGTAATAAGAGGTGGCAAATGAGACTGAAAGCCATTCTGATCCCCAGCCAGGAAGCAAATTGCCCTTTTTGTAAGTAAGATGAGAAAATGACTAAGGAGGGATGTGCGCGTTCAGAAAACTTGTACTGTTATGGTTACCTTGATCATCATTTCGCCCACGAAGATCACGGTGAAGATGTAATTAGACACGCTGAGAAACACACGCTCCTGTCGCAAACACACACACGAGCGTGAGAGACAGAAACGCGGAGAAGTTGAACGTTTTGACAGTGCGCTGAAAAAACAATGCGCAGAAACAGAAACATGCTGAGAACAACACGTGCTCCTGCAGTGACTCCCAAACTGCTCCTACATCTGCTACGAGCATATGTGCGCCGCTGTAGTTAACAGCCAGCCTGTGTGTGTGTGTGTGAGAGAGATCAAGTACTTCCATATTTGTGAGGCTGACTCGTTTCAGCGAGTTAAAGGCTGGAGTTAAGCATGTTTTTCTATTGATTCAAGAGAATGCTACGAGTGCAAACATGGGAATTCATAGTCATGTCTGTGTGTGTGTGTGTGTCTGTGTGTGTGTGCTACCATGCTGTTGGGCTGTATGTCAGGCCTCTCCAGGGCGATGGTGATGCAGTTAAGGAAGATGAAAAGGAGGACGACGTGATCAAACATCTTGTGACCTATGACCTTCTTGCACCACAGCCTGAACCTGAGGAACACAACGAGACGGAAAGAGCATCAGCCGCTGCTCCTCTGTGTTTAAATATAGAACACATCACCTGCATCACTTCCATCGCCGCACACGTCCACACACTGTGATCTTTTTTTTTTTTTTCACTTGACCAGTTTTAATTGATAAAAGTGAAAATTGCATTAGTAAGCCCAGGGGCTGCAACCTTCACACTTTAGCTGTGAATTGTCACAAACGCGCCGCGGTTTGTGCCCACCCAGGAAGCTCAGGCGACTATCGGGGGCAGCGTGCACGAGGGCGCGCGTTCACGAGCGCGTGCGTTTACCTGTTGTGCGGAGCGAACAAATAGAGGGACCACTCTTCGTGCTCCAGGCACCACTGAGGCTCATATGGCTCCAGCATCTTCTTCAGCTTCTTACATAAACTCTGGAGGGAACACAAACGCAGATTTGCAAATGAAAAAAAAGAAAGACAAGAAGAAGAAGAAGAGCGCACTCACCCACTTAAACACACAATAACATGCTGTCCATTGTCTAAATCATAATATATTGACTCATTAAATGAAAGCCTCTTATGGTTTATTTGGAATAGCTGTAATAATTTAATTTAAAATGACTTCCTCTTGTGTCTGCACAAAAAACTGCTGCCGTTTTTTTTTCAAAACAATGTTCCCACTGCTTTCTCGCTGCTCACGATTTAAATCCAGCCAATTAAACATTTTCAAAGTTACATAAGTGTCTAAGGCCACCCATGTTGAAATGCATGCCTTTTCAAAATAATTAGCAGCTGCTTTTGAACTTGCCTATATAAGCTCTTTTATTAACTCATTTTATCTTATTTATAACAGAAGGAGGACGCATCTGCCTTCATGAAACATTTTTTATTTTATTTCAAAACTAAATAAATAATATGAATATGTATTCACCTCCTCGGGTTCTTCCTCTTCTTGATCGCTGTGGTAGTGTAAGGTCAGCGGAGCGTCGTCGTAGCAGTGGTCCGGGAGGTGGAAGGTAGTGCCGTTGCAGTCGGGCGAGTGGAGCATGGGCACCTGCAGGTACTCCGACTGATCCAGAGACTGCTCCCTGCTGCTCAGGTCGGAGCTCGTGTGAGTGTCGGACAGCAGGGACTCCATCTCTCCCGACTGGCTCTTCCTGTGGAGGCTCGGGGCTCGGCCGATGCTGGTCCAGCTGGAGCGACGGCTCTCCGGCCCGCTGTCCCACAGAGACTGCGAAGACAGCTTCAAACAAGAGCAAATCCTTAGATGGACTTCTGAAACGTCTTTCAAGTGGAAATAAAGATTTTGTTCTTTGTGGATTAAAGCCGCCCTGCAGAGATTTTGTCTTTTTTTTGTTGTTGTACGTGTCTTGTGCTCTATCCACCTGCACGTAAAGATGACAATGTTCTGAGCTGATAATGGTGTATTCACTCGCTACAAATGGGGAAGCAATTTATCTAATTCGGGTTTTTCACTGGACGGTAAACAAACAAAACAGATTAATTTCACATGTCGAGGCTCCCGCGATCTGTTAAAAACAAAACATTTGCCTTTGTACGTCACAGTTGTGCCATTATGACATAAAAATAAATGGACTTCGCAGGAGCGTTTGTTCAAATTCAGGAAGTAATTTTTCCAATTATTTCAAGTCTGCTTGGATGCGCTCTGGTATGAGAAATACTGACCCACAGATCTGAGACCTGTGGCAAAGACCAGGACGCTACATGATTGGATTAGAGATGATACACTGTAGTTCTCATGCCGCTGAGTTACTAGAAAGAAAAAGAACCCAGATTACCTCTAGTGCTCATGTGGAAAACAGACCGGAAAATGATTTTTCTTTTTGATGACACATGATTGTTATGTTTATAAATTAGCAAACAATCTAGGACATACCTCAGCTGGACACATCTCGTTTCATCTCATCTGTTAGTAAGCCCTGCTCCATGAAATCACCCAGAGCAGCATTAAATAAAACTGGCATTTACCTCAAATATAAGGCAAGGCTAGCAGCAAAAGAGCAGTGGTACAGTCTTTCTCTGAACTACAGCCGAAACACTGCTGTAATATTTGACTTTGTGAATGTACCATAAAGATGGAAATGCTTTAACGTCATTACGTTTCATATGATACAGCAGGTTTGTCAGGAAGCTCCAAAAGTAAACAAATAAAACTCTGCAAGGTAGCTTGAAAGGCATGTAATTGTTTTTTTTCCTCATTAAGATAATGCAACTCTCTGTATATTACTGCAGCGTTCTGCAAAAATCACAAATCACCAGTTGTAGGAATTTGAGACTGACATTTAATCAATTTTAGCTCAGTCTGATTCTCTGTTTGACTACTTCTGTAAATCAGCCTCAGAGGAGACAGTCAGCGTGGTCATAATACACGTGTCCGAGGCTTACCGGCGACCTCGGCTCGAAGCAGCTGATGTCCATGGAAGCGCCGCTAGCCCGGCGCGACTGACTGGAGTTCATGGTGGGTGTGGCTGCGGTGTGCGTGATGAGCGGTAGAGATGGAGGAGGAAGAGGGGGCCTGGAGGCTTTCGGGTTCAGGAGACCGTTGGGGCTCAGCATCATGGCCTGGATCTTGAGCTCTGCACACACACAGAACGCTTGTTAAGGATAATTTGCATCTTCAAATTTGTGATTTACATGATTTGTTTTGCAGTTTTGGCCGTCAGAGGTCATGGCCACAGTCATTTTATGTTTTCATCATTGGAGGAACATCAAAGTTTGAGTTTGATCCAGGCGTCGTAGAGAACCACCTTTAGAAACGGCTTTTAGATCTCCATGTAGATCATCTCTGTAGGTGCTCTCAATTATTAAAGCTCTGAACCGCAAAACTAAAAAAACTGCAGCTACGACAGATAAAAAAAAACGATGGAAAAATGATGCGCAAACTGCGACTGATGTTCATGACAGACAGCTCAGGTGACAACTTTCATGTTTCATACTTTGCATTTTCATGTGCAGCTCATCTATGAGTTTGTACCTGCAGCGTACAGCTCTCTCAGCTTCTCCTCATCCTCGTAACAGAGCGACTGTCCCTCGTCATCGGCTTCAGATCGGTTGGCATCGCCCTGAACACACACACACACACACACATACAGAACCGCTATCACCATCATCATAATCTTTATCATTATCATCTTTCTTCTCCCGCTGTCTGTTGACTGTCGTAAAAGAGAAAGACACGAGCGGGTCAAGAGGGAAAGACTTGGAGACAAAGAGCGGGGCGCAGGCGGGCGGAGGGAATCTCCAGTATTCTCTAGTTGAGTTATGTGCATGGCTTTGGCAGCGATCTCCTGTTGTCACGCCAATAAAGCTTTACTGAATTTAATTAAAATTCACGCCAGAAAGATGGAGGCAGACGGCTTTGGCAAAGGGTATCTGTATGAGTGTGTGTGTGTATATGTGTGTGTGTGTGATAGAGAGAGAGAGAGAGAGAGAGAGAGAGAGAGAGAGAGAGGGAGAGAGGGAGAGAGAACAAGTGCTCTCTGATGCTGGAGATAAAAGATGAAAACTAAACAACAAAAGCTCACCAGCTGTGAATGGCAGGCGATATCAAACACATCCCTACCCTGGAGAGTAATGTGTGTGTGTGCGTGTGTGTGTGTGTCAGCGAGAAAGAAAGACAGAAGAGAGAAGAGAGAAAAGGGGGGATAGAGGAAGCACAATAGAGGAAGAGAGAACAACTGAGGGAAATGAGCGATGGATAAAGGGAGAGGGGAGAAACCACACAGGCGGGATGGTGGAGATTATTCTCTCGTAGGCAGCTCTGGTATCATCAGCACAGCAGAGCTCAATTAGTCTCGTTCTCTAAGTAGCTCAAACAGAAGCGCATCTTTGCCCTTACTTCGGCTTGAAAGCCCTCAACCAAAATGGCCACGAGCAAGTTGAAGAGGACGTAGTTGCCAAAGGTCATGAGGGCCACGAAGTAGAGCGCGGCCAGCGGCGTGGTGGACGCCATCCCGTTATAGAGCACCGCGTTCCAGTCCTCCTGGGTGAGGATCTGCAGATTAGAGAGGAGAAGAGCGCTGATAAGAAAGAAAGAAAAAAGAGATGTAAAGCGACCTGCGCTGCTGGCAGGTGTTCTAAGCATAACAAGAATCATACGAGTGTGTCTCATTGTCAGTTGAACAGTAATGATGCTCATCAGTGTTAAATGAGCTCCCGTGGAGTGCGTGTTTCATTACTCGTCCTCCGCCTCTGCATGTGAAGCGTATCTTACCTGCCCACCGGGTGAGGTTTTATATTTTGTTAAAAAATAAATAAATCAAAGCGTGAGCGCTCCACAATTGGAGGAAATGAAATAATGGAGGACAGCGTCAGGGCCAGTGCCGGTGACTGCAGCAGCTGCCGTTCGAACCTCATCGCTCTTTTTATTTAAATTATTAATCAGTGATTCATCAGTGTGGAAATTCCTCTGAACGCCGTTGATGTGCGTGTCTGTTAAGTGTGGCCTGAGCCTGACCTGAAACACAGTGACAGTCGCCCACAGCAGAGAGTCAAAGTTTTTTCTGTCAGGCAAAGTATCGCCGCTGTCTTGCCTCAAACCGAATTTACAGCCGAACAGATGCATCCCCAGGATACTGCAACACAAACACACGCAGGAACACGATGAGAAAATACTTTCATTACGTTGTAATTTAATACATGCACTGTGCAACACGATGCAGTAGCGCTGCCTGCGTGAATAATTGTGTTATAGAGGTCATAATACACGCGGAAACGTGTCCAATAACAGAAGAAGAAAAAGCTCAATAGCAGTTCTTATTATTTTTGTAATTAATCACCTCAGTAATTGAAGCTAAGAAACTTTTTTGGCGCTTGAGTCTTGGCCTGCTTTAGAAAAAGTAACAAACATATACCTGAATATGAATATAAAAAGCATCAGCAACATGCAGAACGTGGCCACGTTGTCCATGGTCTTCATCAGCACCACCAGCTGTCTCCTCAGGGCAGGAAGGAAGCGCACCAGCTTCAAGACTCTCAGCAGACGAAAGGTACGCAGCACCGACAAGCCTCCCTCAGCTTCGCCCACGATCTCCCACACACTGCGCATAGATTACAAGCAGATTAAAGGTGGAATTAAGCCTCAAAGCAGAAAACAGAAAAATCAATATGTACTTAACTTAAGCAACAACGCGTTTCTTATAAATCTTCCACGTAGCGTTAAAGAGTCAGTGTTTTTTTGTTTTTTTATGGTCAGAATGGAAAAAACTAAATGAGCCAGCGCTGTTTACAGTTCACCAGCCAATAAAATAAAGCAGTGTGAACTGGCACAGTAAACAAGCGTGGCCTTCAAACGCAGATACATAATTTAGTTTGTATTACTACATAATGGAGTGAATAGAGGCCCTCTGGACTGTGAGTGCAGTCGCTTGGCTCTGCTGGCAGAAACTAGCGCCGCTGTGACAGATTCAGGAGACGAAGCTGCAGAGCTGCGTCGCGGGGAGGGAAAAGATCCACCCGATGCACATTTTAGGGGGTAAAACGTAGGAGAGAGGAGCCCACCTGATGATGACAATGATGCTGTCAAAGCCGTTGTAAGGGTTCTTGATGTAGCCGAAGAGCCCGAGAGCCAGGACCTTCAGCAGCATCTCAAGACTGAAGAGACTAGTGAACACCATGTTACTGATCTCCAAGATATCCGTCAGCTCCTGCGGCTGAGAAGGTGCAGTGTATATGTGGAGAGAAAACAGAGGGAGTGATTGATGTGCAGAGATGGACAGGCACAGAGAAAAATGAACAAACAAACAGAGACAGACAGTCAAGAGTGGAGCACAGTAGACTCAGCATGTTAGGAATTTCTAAAACGTTCAAGGCTTCAGCGTAGGTCTATGTGGAGTAAAACGCACCAGATTTGCAGGCACAGTTTGTTTTTTTCGTCAAAGCAGAATAAGCGAACAGATTTTTTACTATTAATGTTGTTGATATTACTTTAAGCAATCCTTCTCAAACTGTGAGCCGTGGAGGGATTGAAGGACTGAGAGGAAAATAGTTCTCTCAAGCTGTTTGAGAGATTTAGATTATTGTTCAAATGTGCAAATGCCGAGCAAAAGCTGGAGAGATTTGTATCATGGGTGAAAAGAAAAATACTCAAGAAAACCTGTGTCGCTCTCGGATTCACTGTTCGGTTATTATTCTTTTCAGGCATTCCCAAAACTCACGTCACACTCAGTAGTTCATACTTTGCATGAATGTATGACTTAAAGTGTTTTACACCTGTTCAGTTACAGGCGATTCATGTACAACCCATGTTTTTGACATATGTAAAGAAGCAAACACGACCTACAGCACCTACAGATACTGTAAATACGACCAACTCAAATAAACCACACATGAAATTAACCTTTTGTAGAGATTGTAGAGAGAATAAAACACAGAATCAGCTGCACGGAAAACACATTTATCACTCATTCAAAAAGCCTAAAATTAGAATCAGATTAGACGCCACTGATTAGAACCTCTTCACCTCTTCAGGGAGTGACAGGCGGGAGCTGTCTTATTTAAACCTCTCAGGTCTGCCGTTCTCCTTTGAAGTGTGTGGTGTCATCATGTCAAGATCTAAAGAGCTCTCTGAGGCCTTCAGAGTAAAAAAAAAAAAAAAAAAAAAAGCCATGGATGCCTTTGAGCTTGCCGGTGGATTCAAAAGGATCTCCAAATCACTTGAGCTAAATCGTTCCACTGTGAGAAAACCGTCAACAAGGCGGATGGATTTCAAACAGCGGACTTCCCTCCCACCCACGGCATCCTCATGACGGAAAGTGGATCTAGAGTCACTCCGCTGGGAATCGGTTACACCGGTTGATTAGGATATGTCAGGAGAATACAGTTGTTAGAGTTAGGTATGGGTAGAGTAACAACAACGTTGTCATACACATCATCTGGAGTTGAATTTGTTGACAACAAATCTGCTCTGATTGGTTGTAGGACTTGGTTTATCCACTGTAACGCACTGTGAGATAAATTAAAGGATTATCTTATCTCAATGACATCCAAACGACGCGTTACCAGACTTATATTGGTGTAAGAACTGGTCCAGGACTGACCACCCCGCCAAATCCAGGCCGAGAGCAAGCCTTACAGAGCCACAAAAAAAAAAATCATCAGGGTCTTTTCAGGAAACTCTACAGCTGCAGGCATCAACGTTCAATCATTTACAATCAGAAAGAGGCGGCACAAGTGTGAGTCTGGCGAAGACCACGCCACACGAACAGCAGACATGTCTGGAGAAGACCTAGCGAAAGGATTTCAGGAGAGGCACTTCACACCGACACGAGAAGCACGGCAGTGGAAATGTTGGGAGGGTTTGCTTCGCCACCTCGAGGACCAGGCAGCTGGTAATTATTGATTCAACCATGAATCCTGCATCTTTGTCAAAGAGAGCTTGAAGTTTACATGAAGCCATCTGTCCGACACTCAGCACGCTAAGCCCGCTAGCAAATCCGCCAAGAAAAAGCTCAAAAAACAGTAAAAGAATAAATAAATGGAGGGTTATGGAATGAACTAATCAGATCCAACATTTGTACCCCACTGAAATATTTGCACAAAAAGAGATTATTTACTAGCTTCTGAGGCCAAGGTGTTTTATCTATGGATAGTTGTAATGGAACAAGTCAACAGTCTCCATGGACCTGCTTCTTTACATGATGTTGAGTGCTCCTTTAAAAGTCGTGTCAAACGTATCTAAAACAGTTTGCCCTCCAGTTTAGTAGATTAGAAGTCACATAAACAGATTTTTCTTCTACAAAGCCTTAATAATCAATATTTTGGGTACATTTAATGATCCCTTTCAGTATCTTGTCACCTTTAAAATCTAATATCCTAGCTTGGTTGGGCAAAGCTGGGATATGCTGATAGTCTTCAGGATACATCACTGAGGTTTTAGGGACTAAAGCCAAACAAACACAAGGATATACACTGCCTGGCCAAATACAAAAGTCCCCACGCAAAAAAAGGTCACACACTCTAGTATTTCATTGTACCACCTTTAGCTTTGATCACAGCACACATTTGCTGTGGCATTGTTCTGATAAGCTTCTGCAGTGTCACAAGATTTATTTCCATCCAGTGTTCATTTTCCTCCAAGATCTTGTATTGATGATGGAAAGTCTGACCACTGCACAAAGTCATCTCCAGCACATCCCAAAAGATTCTCAATGGGGTTAAGGTCTGGACTCTGTGGTGGACAATCCACATGTGAAAATGATGCCTCATGCTCCCTGAACCACTCTTTCACAATCTGAGCCCCATTAATCCTCGCATTGGAATATGCCCGTGCCATTAAGGAAGAAAAAATATCTATTATGTAATAACCTGGTCATTCAGTATATTCAGGTAGTCAGCTGACCTCATTCTTTGGACACATAATGTTGCTGAACCTAGACCAGAGCATCTGCAGCAACCCCAGATCATAGCACTGCCCCCACAGGCTTGTACAGTAGACACTAGACATGATGGGTGCATCACTTCATCTGCCTCTCTTCTAACCCTGATGTGCTGGTTCTCCACTATCCTTCCAGTTTTTAATAAAGCGTTGGACAGTTCTTAACACAGATTTAGTAGTTTCTTCAGTCTCCTTTTATATTTCCTCTGCTTGGTGCATGCCAATGATTTGACCCTCTCAAACAGACTATAATCTTTCCCAGGACCACGGATGTGTCTTCAGACATGGTTGTTTAAGAAATGAGAATCTACTAGTTGCATCAGTTGGGGTTAAATAACTTGTTGCCAGCTAAAAGATAATCGCCCATGCAGTAATTATCCAATAGGAGGCTCGTATCTATTTGCTTAATTAAATCCAGACCTTTTTTTTTGTCCAGGCAGCGTATATTATCAACAGCGTCTACTGTCTGCATAACCAAAGTCTACAACAGCCTACCCCTCTGTGCCGGTGCTGAACAAAATCCATGATAGTAAAAACACATGGAGGAAATTGATTATGGCAGTGGGGGACATTTCTTCATTTAATTTCTTCAGCAGACTCAGCCACCGTGGTTTATTTCTCTCTGCTCGTCAAACCAACACAGCAGCAAAAACTGCTATCTGCATCTCTGAGCATGCTCAGTGGCATCTGTGTGCCACAGAAGTCTATTTCTCTAGAGCCTGAGAAGTCTCTGAGGTGTTTTACTCTAAACTGCACCGGTCACGTTGATTGAAAACGGTGGAATTTCGCCCGATGAAGCTCGTGTGTGTAAAAATATAGCAAGCTTTAGCCACACATGCTTTTTGGTCTCTTCACGGGTTTTGTTGATATTAAATCAGTCCTCATACTTTAACATTCAAATAGTTAAGATCATCCTGATCTGTCATATTGTTCAGGAAATGGGCCAAATACAATCCCTCGTCTTCCACAATCTGTCCCTGTCTTTCAGCCAATCACAGTGTCACGTCTGTCCTCCTCCTCCTCTTCCTCCCGTTCACTCATCCACTCGCTTCTCTCGCTCTCTGCCACGTCTCTACAACGCTCACTCCCGCTCCTGTCCCAGGGTCACGCTTTAATTAACACTTCAGGTCTTATGAGTTTCTCCATCTCCTGATACATGCCTGCACACACCCACACACAAACACACACACACACAGGCACAGGCACACAAACACTTCCTGATCCCATATGCTTGGTGCCGTAAGTGTTGATTGGAGGGTAAGTTTATTGACTCCACCGCACACACACAGTGATTACCACATCAATTTTCAATCAAACCGCAGTCATATCCAATCTGCGAGAGGCACGCACACAGCCGCGTACGTCCACACACAAACACGCAGCCTCTCACGCCAACATAAACAGAAACATACCTGTTCATGATACTCTATTCCCATCGACAGCGTGTTAATAAGAATGGCAATCATGATTCCTCTGCTGAAGTATCTGCTGCCAACAATAAGTTCCAGTTTAACTTGCAGTCCCGCCCAGCAATGCTGCCACAGCCTTTTCTTTGGCTCGGACTCCTGCGCATCGCCGTGGCACGGGCTGCTAGAGTGACACGGGCCGTCGCTATGACAGGAGCAGTTGCCATGGCATGAGTTGCTGTACCCGTGTTGCTGGTCTTCAGGCCGCTCATTAACATTTTCAGTGCCACTAAGTTGGTTGTAGTAGATGCAATACGGGCATACTGCCGAGTCTCCAGGGACTTCACCTGGCAACGGTAACGCAGGATGCCCAGCACACCCGCCTGCACAGGAGAAGGAGGAGGTTAAATAGACATAAATCATACATCCACAAGGGCGTGGTAAAAAGCTGATTCTGTACGTAGCACGTGTAGACACTGTGTCATTCAACAGACTGTATTCAGTGAAGGAGAGCCCCTTATTTTCATTACTGGGACCAGAATTCAATAACATGGAAACCACTGTGTGGCTGGGATGCTTTAGTGCAGAGGAAGAGCTCTTTTATTAGAAAAGGGACGTGTGTGAGTATGTGTGTTTGGTGGGTTGGGGGATGGGGGTGGGGGCTAAGATTTCAGCAGAATTCATTAGGAAGCCACTTGGGAGGAATGCTCCAACGACATAACAACAAACACTAATCTAGCACGAGCACTTCACTTGTCATCACAATTACAACAAATTCATGTTTCACTAGAGACTGATACAACAAATCCAATCCAGTCGTACGAGGTTGTGTGTCTATAGATAATGTGAGCCGCAGAAACATTTAATGCACAATGACAGCCTTCAATAAATGTACAGAGAATGCTTTAATATAGAGCTGTGGCACAGGTACAAGAAACAACATATTAAATAATTTCAACTCACTTTTTTTGTTTGGCAGGGGTCCCAGCTACAATTACATTATATCTTGTTAAACAGCTTTGTAAAGCGTGATGATGTCAGGTCTATCTGGGATTATTCAAGCTTGGGCTTGAAGATAACTGTGTGAAGTTTGAAAAATGCTTTTTATTTTGGAAACACCAGATATATTCACACTGTCACGCCTTCGACCGTAGTTTATGTTTCTCCTAAGTGGGCTTCCCTCTTTTCTGGTGGAGAGCCCTTTGAATCATTTCCCAAGCACTTAAAATGTACGGTGTTTATCCAGGGAAACTTCACATTGTCTCTGGTGAGACGTGCTGTTTATTTTAAATTTATTTCAAGTGTCACACTCTAATTTCTCCTATTATTCTTTCTAAACTATAGTGTTATGAGGTATGATGACATCTGGGGGATTCATTAGCGAGCTACTCTGAGTCTTAAAGATCTGCTATGTTTTAAAATGACTTCCCTTCCTCTGCTTTGATTTCAACCATAGTTTTGTTTCCCCTATGTGTGTATTTTAATGGAGTGTCCCTTTAAATGAGGTCTTAAGAACAGGAGCGTCAAACTCATCAAGTTCAGGGGCCACGTACAGCCCAGTTTGATCTCAATCTGGCATAATAGCCGATAAATAACAACAAGTTTTTTTTTATAAGTGCAATTTGGACACATTGCTGTCTGCTGTTTAGTCCTGGGTCTCAGTGTTGTCTTCTGACCATTTCTCTAAATAAAAAAGTGGACAAATTATGAGATAGCCCTTATTTTCATTAAAAAACTGCCGTCTTGTATGTAATTTTCGCACTTTGCAAATTCATGATATGGGCCAGATTAGACCCTTTGGTGGCCCACTTTTGGCCTGAGGGCCATATGTTTTACACCGGTGACTTAGAAAGCATGGCTTTCTTGCTTTTTTCTGTTTTAATCATATTTAACGATATAGATATATATTATATACACACTGTATCCCTTATTCTACATGTTAGTATAGCTTACACATGCGTCAGGATTTCAGCATCCCTGAGTGTGATCTTATATAAGGGATACTGATCAAGGGTGTGACTAATTACCACAGTGTTCTTGCTTTCTGCTTGCCTTGTCAACGTTTTAAAAAATGTGCAAACCCCAGCATGCTGAAGCTCCTCTTTATTTTTTATTGCTTTCAGCCCCAAAAACAAAATTAAACTTGCCTTCACGGTCCAGTTGACATCTCTTGTTAAATAAATCTGAAATTATCTGCACATTTAAATACTACTAAGTGCACTATTCACTCTTGTAAATGAACACAATAGGCATAAAGATTAAAATGTCAAAGTAATAGTAATAATAGTAGAAGCCTGTGAAATGAAAGCTGTAATAATATGCCAAAGACGTTTATGTATTGTGTTGGTAAGATACTGTGCTATAGTTAGCATGCTAACCAGTACTTATGTAATAGACTGTATATAAATATGGATCAGCATCCCCATTTCCTCCCATTGACTAAACTGACAAACTGACAAAACTGTCTTGGGGATATGGGTGGTGCTATCTTGTGAGCTTGGAGCCAGAGTCTGTGCAGTACGGTCTGAGAGTGAAGCCACGCGCAACCACGATATTGATGGCTCGCCCACACTTCCACCAGACCCACTCGTATTTTCCTTTCATTACACTGCGCTCTGCTCTACTGCCACCAATAAGAAAGAAATGTTGGATTATACACTGTACTTATTTATTTACTCGCAAACTACTGTTTCTGGGGCGGCACAGATTCCCAAGCACTTAATTCCACTCTGTGTGGAATCACCAATCGTTAGGTTCATTGGTGACTCTAAATTGTGCATGTGAGTGTGAATGTTGGCCCTGCGATGGACTGGGGACCTGTCCAGGGTGTACCCCTGCCTCTCGCCCGATGACAGCTGGGATAGGCTCCAGCAGACCCCCATGACCCCTAACAGGACTAAACGGGTATAGAAAATGACTGACTGACTGACTACTGTTTCTATGGCGTCAAATATAAGTCATAAGTGTAATACTACTTTGGGCCACATGATGGGACTCAGCCTTTCATGAGAAAAGAAGAAGAACGTAGTTAAGAATCACCTGCTATGTATATTTATGTTTCTGTGTTGTACCTATAGTTTTAGTTTGGCTTCATAACAGAAACAACAGTGACTGCTTGTCGATAAATTCACAAATACTTTTTTTTTTACACACTGCTCCTTTAAAGATTTTTCATTAGAGAATCAATGCTGCTAAGACACTGGCAGGGAGTCAGTCTTTGACACGTCTGTCCCTCCACACCTGTAAAAACCCATGGTGTGAAGCTATGACCTTCAGTACATTCCTACAAACACAAACACACACAGGTTGTACGTACCATGCTCCAACACCAGCTGTGGAAGTCTGCTGTTGATGGTCTCGGTGGCAGCCTGCCTCTTCTGGACCTGGGCCTTCGCATCCAGGTGACTGAGGAGGGGCGAAATGAAGGGATAATTAAAGCCGCTCCCTCCATTACTGACAGCAGGCTCCGACTGAGGCTGGTGATTCTGGTGATGGTGCTGGTGATGTTGATGATAAAGCTGATGAAGGTGTGACAAGTCATTGGGGACGTGGCCTGAGTGCCGGTGGGCAAGTCCGTTCATTTCCCCCGCCGCGCCCCCTCTGCCTGTTCCACCGCCGGCGTCTTTCTGGCACACGCAAGCACAGTGAAAGCGCGGGCGTGTCTGAGCGTAGACGCGCCAGAGTCGTCTCCAGGCCTTACGGCCCAGGTGTGCCAGGTAGCGGATGATCTCCTCGTAGCAGCTTCCCGGTTGGCTGTCACTGGCCAGCGTGGAAGCCGATTGGTGGAGCTGGCGGGCGTGCTGCTCCGATTTCATTAAGGCGTGCTCTCTCTGCTTTGTTTCGGAAAACTGTGTTGCTATGACGACCAGGCACAGATTGATCATGAAGAAGGAGCCCACCTGATCAGGATGGCACACATATAAATTAGGCAAATTTTACTTTTTACCATTTAATATCCGCATGTGTGTGTGTGTACTTACAATTATAAGGAAAATGAAGTAGATGAAGTTGTAGAAGGAATGTGCATCCATGACGTAGTACATGATGTCCACCCAGCCTTCAAGAGTAATTACCTGAATTGAAACATGCACACAAACCAGTAGTCATCACAGAGGTGTGTCCTGTGTGTACACCGTCGCATCATTAACTGATCATAGACGTATTTACCTGAAAAATGGCAATCCATGCATATCCAATGTTATCAAAGTTAATAGCTCCTTTGTGCGGGTTTACTTCCCCAGCCCGACACTCGTTGTAATACTGATACCAGTTCACACACGACACTGACTCATCTACTGTTAGTCCCATCTCTGGATGGGCCTCCTCCGGCCCCAGGAAGCAGGAGGTCCTGCCTACACGGCGGCGAGGCACGTCAGAGCACCGAAGCATCCCGTTGTCCCGTTCCATCGAGCAGATGAAGGGGTGGTCGTCCGTGCCATCAGACCGATAATAGCCATTCAGGAAAGAAATGTTGTACTTCCTGGAGAAGAAGGATGGAAAATGTATTCTTAACAAATGTTTTATTTTCAGATGGTTTGCCCAGTTAAAATGAATTGATATGCATAAACACATAAATGTAGAGCACTGTAGTTTTTAGGAAAAGTTACTTAAAGGGGAACTACTGTTTTTTATAACCTGGACCTTATTTCATGCATAACATACAATCATTTTAGTCCTAAGGTAGATATTTAGATCTGCGTATATCCATATAGTGGGAGTGAATGGGGCACCGAAACGCAGCCTCTAAATAACCCATTATCTGCCGTGAAACTCGTTCATTTCACCAATATTTTGTTATGATACGCTAGTGCTTTTCACGTCTGGGGTCTGTAGATTGACCTACAGACCCTGGATGATGTCTTCTGACCTGGATAATCTCTGAGTGCCGTGCTCACCCGCGACGGTCGGCTTGTTTACCTGTAATTTGCTACTGCTGTGGTTCGTCCACAACCTCAGGGGTTGAAGGTTAACGTAACAGATAACTCCAGACTCAACAGGGAATAGCACCAGTGGACGATAACAAAATATTGGTGAAATGAACGAGTTTTGGAGCAGATAATGCGTTATTAAGAGGCTGCGTTTCGGTGCCCCATTCACTCCCACTATATGGATATACGCTGATGTAAATATCTCCCAAAAGACTATAAATTACACCAAAGTTATATGGGTGAGTAAACGATCGTATTTTATGCCAGAAATAAGGTCCAGGTGGTACAAAAAACACTAATTCCCCTTTAAGCAGAGGTAAATTTCTAGGGAGCTACTTTCAGCTGCAAATTAATGGATATTTAGTGCTAGTGGATATTTATGACAGCAGGATAGTGCATGTGAGGGAGCATGTCACCCATTATGCCTCACTGACGTGTTTTACTAATTTCATGAAATTAATTATGGACGATGGCACAAAGGAATAGGCCATATTTGGCTGCAGCTAGAGACAGAATACGTGTTGGCAGGATCAGCTCTCAAGAATAAAGCTTTAAATGGTAGAAACATGGATTAGACATCTAATACAAAAAGAACATTTCTGGAGAAGTCTAAATTAATGCCAAGATTTTGCATTTAGCTCACGCTTTGAACGACTACAAGAAACACACAAGGGTGCTAAAGGAAGAGATGAAGAAATAAAAAGAGATAGAAATACAGATGAAGTGCAGTGGAGACTTTATCAATCAATCATCTGTGGTGTGGAGAAGGGTCACGGGGGAGAGCCGCTGCCTCACTTCTTATTAGGGAAGGTCATTTTGTTGTTACGAAGCAGAAAACAATCCCAAATTGCTACCCCGAAGATAATATAGCGAAGGGTTAGTTTTGAATAGAGGGAAATGAGCTCCTGTGCAGTAGGTTAATGTGACCGCGTGTGAGTCAAGCAAGAGCCAATAACAATAAGACTATGCCTTTCCTGGTGCAGCTGCATAACGTGACAGAGTTTAAGAATAAAACATGTTCTTGCTTTTCGAGGGAATTTGCCTGCTTTTTATCAACGCTGATAGTAGACAGATCTGTTTGCCGTCTCCCATGTGACAACAGGGGATTACTTTGTTTAATTTATATTCTCTTTTCCTTTTTTTTTTATCTTTGTACACATGAACTCAAAGACGAGCGCCTGCCTCGGAGGGTCTGTTAGCACAATTAACCGAAGAATGAGCCGTAATTAAAACCATCTGTGGACAATGCACTGCCCTCTGCTCTGCTAAATGACAAACCCTTCAAGGGTCGTCATATTACAACTAAGTCAAAACAATATGGATGCAACCTGCGTGCGCTTGTCAATGAGTCTGCTGAGCCCCTTCTTCCAAAAGGCTTGTCAATCACTCCAGATCCAGGCATGTCAATCAAGCCTGTCATAACCCCACCTTCTTCTAGGGCTAATATCTACTGTGCTCCAGAATCAAAATGGCAATGCCAACAAAGTGCCATTCATTTATTTTTTGAGTTTTTAGAGAGAAAAAATTTGCCTCAAACAACACTACAGACAATATCAAAACAAGGAAAACAAATGTGTATAACTCCGCATGATTCTTCTTGAGGTGGGTGATCAAATTTGATGTATTAAAGGAAGACGCCTTGTTTCCTCCTCTCATAACCACCTTTGCTTTGCAGTCATTGCAAATTGCAAATTTACTGTTAGTAGGTGACACGTAAATACTTCCAAACCACCGGGCGAGCTAGCTTGTTAGCCGCGGTTAGCAACCTAAGAGACTAGCGTGTTGTTGTTATACGTCATCAAGCACGCGCCTGTTAACGTCCCATGCTGCGTTCATGCAGACTCGGAAATGCTGAAGCCTACAGAACAAACATCGTTTATAAAAACCCGATACCGATAATTCCCGATATTACATTTTTAACTCAATATCAGCCGATAATATCGACATCCCTAGTCTCAACACATATGTGATATCGAAAACATTTATTGACTTTTTTTAAACCAAGGACCATCATCTGTGTCACTTTAAAGGGGTAGTTTGGTTTCTTTATAGCAGGGTTGAATGAGGTGCTTTAATGGTCAGTGTGTATCCTGCAGTAGATGATATGCTCTCTGACTGGAGAAGCAGACAGGAGTACAGGCACGGAAGCCAAGCGGCGGACTGCTGTGAGCAGCAAAACGTATTTTAGCCTCACATAAACAAGACCCACCTAAAAGGTGTACAATGCATTATCACTGCTTTCACCTCTCTCGTCACTGCCGCCAGCCGACAACCGACTGACAAAAACAATAATTTTACTTCACAGCATGTAGAAGTTCTCGGTCACTGCTGCTTCAGTCGGATAGAAATAATATGCTTCCATAAACTGAGCTCGTGTCGACCAACGATACTAAAAGATGCTTATAGATACTGCACTATTCCTTTATTATTTACTTTAGTATCAGACGGTGGCAGTTTACACTTTTGACATTAGTCTGACAGCTGCCAAGTAAAAAAGGCGTACTAGTAGTGGTAGTAATGGGAAATGTATTACTATAGTTACTGCAGGTTCATTATCAAGGCACTAGTTACCAGTAAGCAGACAACAGCGCACCACCACAACACTGCCACTGATTATTATCTAAGTGGGTTAGATGAGCAGATGTGAGGTTAGGGGGGAGAAAGTGATTTCATCTGATGCTATGTGATATTATGCGACCGTGTTTGTGAGCATGTGACGCGGTGATGGCGTAAAAGCATCAGGCAGACAGTGATCGGGCCTGACGTGAAGCCTCATGTGGGAGAGAACAGGGGTGACAGTGGTACACCTCATAAGGTCTTCAGTGGAGGCAGCCAACCTCTGAATAATGGCACACCAAATTCATTTAGCCTTCGCAATCCCTTGATTTGTGACCTCAAATGCTTTAAGCGCCTCCAGCCGGAGACACATTTACACCATTTTGCAGCCGCCAAGACAGCGCTGATTAAAGAACAAACAAGATCAGAGCATCTGTGATATCGATCCCCGCTTAGAAATAATAGCCGGGTGAAAGAAGCTAATCAGTTGTGGGCAAACTTTTGAAACAGGATTCGGAATAATGAGGCCGGCACATCCCTTGTTGTGACATCTGCCCGTTACTATAGTAACTCACATCTTGACATCCTCGCCGATGAAACAGCGGTTCCTCAGTAGCCCCGCCCACAGCTGTACGCCAACAATGCCGAAGATGAAGAAGACGAAGAAGCACAGCGCCAGCACGTTGCCCAGCATGGGAAGTGTGTCCAACAAGAGGGTCACCAGGATACGCATACCTACCAGAAGACACACACACATATTTATACACATATTTACAGAATAAATACATACAGCAGGCAGAGATAAAGTAAAGATTTACATGTGAGGAAACCTAAGCTAGAGGAAAAATGTCAGTCACAGGAAGCGTTGGCCAGACTTTTGAAATCTAATGAATTCAGCACTAAACTGAAGCAGTGCAATTAGCTGAATAGCAAATAATTGGAGTTCAAACACTGATAATTGGTCTCTTCTCCAATCCCCTGAAGAGCACACATACAAGAGTTTCCTCCTTACTGCTTCTTGACTACTGACTACTTCAAACACGCTCTCAAATTTCACAAGAACCCGTCTCTGAGCCAAGGTCACGGAGTGCAAAAAATAGCCCATAAAGTTGGCCGGCTAGCTTGTGCGGCACGCCGTTAAGCGAAACACAAGCATTCCTAATGAATCCTGTGACTTTGTTCACCGTGCCCTGATGTGTTTATGCGCGTGCCCATCAAAAGGAGAGCTCTGCTTGTCGGGAAGCTGAAGAAATGAAATAGAGTTTGCGGCGTAATCAGACAGTACAAGGACGGCGACATGTTATTGTGTTGTCTCCTCTGCGGCTAATGACGTTGTTTCCACATCAGATGAACGGGGCAAAAGATTGTAGCACCTTTTACGCATAATTAATGAGGAACGGAAAGTTGATTGGACAAGCTGTCACAAACTTGTTTTGCACAGTCATCATATTTAATATTTAGCTCAGTGTGAGGTTTTCTAGAGTCCGCCATCCGCAGACGACGTGAGCAGATGCTTGGAATATTTTATGCCAATGCTTTGACAGGCCTTCACTGCAGCCGTCTACAGTTCTTTTCTTTCGCCTTCATTCTGGTTTTCGGGCAATTAAAACACAGTTTGATACAAAAAATGAAAAAAACAAATCTACTCAGCTGTCTTTTCTCTTCAACACCTTTGGCCGGCAGTGTGTGGTGGATGTAAACACACTTTAAAAGTTGGCTTCAATTACAGGCTTTAGCGCAGAATCAAAACAATGAAAGATATGGATGTTACTGACCTAGTAAAGTCTGAGCGGGTTGCGTGTTTGGATGAAAAAAGAAAAGGAGAAAAACTCACTGGGAACTCTGTTGATGGCTCTCAGTGGGCGGAGAACCCGAACTGTCCGTATAGCTGACAGGCTGACGTTGTGTCCGTCCAGTGAGTACTCCAGCATCCTGCAGAGAGGGAAAGCCACCGCCGCGTCATTGGCATCGGGACCTGACCTTGGCAAACCCTGAACGTCTACAGGGACTCCAGACGAACACAGTATCTGGGATACATAGCCTTTTAGCTACCAATCACCGAGGTCTCTGTCTCTCAGGACCGAATGATGCGATTGTCATTCTGTGAAGCTATCATACACACACACACACACACTTCTGTCGGTGCGAGCAAGCACACACACACACACACGCTTGACATTTAACTGGCATTAAACAAGAGTCTAAGCTTTACACAAAACACACACATACACACTTCTGGCTCATATTTAATGTCAAATGTGTGTGTGTGTGTGTGTGTGTGTGTGTGTGTGTGTGTGTGTGTGTGTGTGTGTGTGTGTGTGTGTGTGTGTGTGTGTGTGTGTGAGTGCATGCGGGTGTGTGTTCGTGTGTCAAACACTCACCCCACTATAACAATGAAGAAGTCCAATCTGTTCCATGTGTCGCCTAGGTAACCGCTCTGACCTATGACCCCGAGAGCGACCATTTTCACCAACATTTCGCCGGCAAAAAACACAAAGATGCCGTCGTCCAGAGCCTGCGCAAACACCCGCACGCACGAATGCACACGCAGAGGATTAGTGCGGTTAAAAAGAAAACAAGGCAAAAACTTTTCGGACTCTTGATGATAAAATATCACGGCTGAATGTTATTAGTTTGTAATTCCAGAGAGAGACAGACAGAAAACATGTGTGTATGTATTTACAAGGCTTTTTAAGAGTTTTAGGGTAAAGACTACAATTAGGTTAGGGTTTGGGAGCGCATTGTATCGGTGAATGTCCTCACTAAGATAAACATACACTCTTTTGTGCGTGTGTGTGCTTTACCTGCAGCAGGAAGGGGGTGCGGTCACAGGGCTGGAACATCCCCAGGGTCACACAGTTCAGCAGGATTGCCAAAATGCTCACACGCTCAAACCATGTGACGTTAAAGTTAAGGGTCAACAGTTTGGAAATTAAGCACAAAATTCAATATTAGCACAATTCACTGGATTAACTGACAGACCTCTAATAGTCACAGTGAGCCGAGGATTTAAGGAGATTATCGTTCGCTGGGCCCACTTCACTTCCACTTAGATATCCTCCCCTTTTTCCACCACAGCGAAGTTCCCCGGGGACTAGGAACCTTTAGTGGAGGTGCCATCAAACAGGGCTGTGTTTACTGAGCCCATGTGAATATGAAATTCAGAACTGTCAAAGGCCATTAAGGTTAATTTTTGGTTCATACATGTACAAAAAAATCTGATTCCTCACTTTTAAATCTTTGAGCACTGTTGTGTTGCTCCTGCCCGTCTCTTGTGATTCAGATAATCCTGAGGCTCGGCCAATTTGCGGTGGAGAAAGCACCACCCAGCAGTCTGAAGGAACCTTTCGGCTCATTGTAAACTGAGCTAAAAGGCTTAAACATCGCATACAAGTAGCTTCTGTATCTCCAGAACGTGTGGCGCGATAAACAACGTTATTTCAAAAGACATGAGCTCAGTTGATGTTTTAATTACCATGGTTTTCTCCCCTTTAGATACGGTGACTTTGAAGACCATCGCACACAATTCCCATAATTTTCATACTCATCAAACCGCTCAGTGACCCCTCTTACCCTGAGTGGAATCATCTGCATTCATTATGTTTCTCCACTGATTTGTTCAAGCTTTCCCTTCTGTTGCCCTCAAGTATCCGGTCAATGGTGATGTCTCTAAAACCCAGAGGAAACCCTGAAGAAACTAACTAGCTGAAGTTAGAGGTCCAGCCGTGTCTGTCTTGCCGTGTGCAAAACATTAACAGACGGAAACTGGAAAACATCTATCTGAGGTTTTACATGTGCATTACAAGCACAGAACTGAATGTACTAACCTTAACTTGAATGCAGGTAGAAACTTGCTGATAAGCTTAAATGTGTCATCCTGCGTTTACAAGCACAGCTTCTATCAAGACATCACAACATCGCGTTTAATATTTACAACTACAAAACCCAGACAGCTACCGAGAAACAGTACGACGCTTGAAGTCAGTTTATGTGTAAACTTGTGTACGGCGTGCGTTTGAGCATCTGCGTTTCTCGCTGGCTGTCAAACGCGGAAGAGGGAGCGTGAATCAGAAGTGAAAAGCAGACAGGTTTAAAAGGAGAAAATAGTCGGAGGCAGAGAGGAAATAACGCGTTGGATTTGTACAAACACAGACGCGCACATTTGAGCGCAAATATATGAAAACCGCTGAATGGGTGACAGGAATGTATTCAAGAGCCAAGGACGCATGCATAACAAAGCCGGGAGCATGCACATGGACACAGGCACACGTGTACTGCGCACACACACACACACACACACACAGTCCCCTTCGCGGACACTTTGCTCTCGAGAGGGCGGAAAAATTAATGAGAGTACAATCCTTTATCACCCTTGAGACAGAGAGAGAGAGAGAGTGAGAGAAACGACAGAAAGAGGGAGAGGGAGAGGGAGAGAGAGAGAGAGAGGGTAATCCAGTGTCCTCCCTTTGCTATGGTTGCCATGGGAACCCCCATCTCACCGTGGGAACTGACTTCTGAGTTTCACAATCCGCTTGCATCCTGTCTGGACTGGAACACAACACAATTAATACACACACACACACACAAACTAAACACACTCACACAGACAATAGGAAAGGATGTCCTTCAGCACAACTCCTACCAAAGCATCCTTCATTTCCTCAAAGCTGAGGAGGGTCCTTTTAATCCTGCTCCATCTGTGTAAGTTACAGCGGCTTAAATAACCCCCGCACACTCACGCCTACACACACACACACACACACACAGTGCACACACGCACGCATAGTTAAACAAGGGATGGGGCAGGGTCAAGGTGTGAGTGATGGATGAGATGGGAGTATTTCCACGGCTGGCACATCATTCAATATCAGCGATGAAACGCAGAGGGAACGTCCTTTCCTCTGTTTCACTCTCCCCATTGCTTTTCCGTTATCTCATCTCACATTCAACCTTTCCCTCTATCATCTCTCATTTTCCTCTACAGCCCTTTTTCCCTCTCTTTGGCCCAATTATTTTTCTCTCCACTTTGCTCCTCCTGCACTCTGTCTCCCCCTCTTCCTCTATACAGTGCGGCATAATTTCCCATTTTCATTCCGTATCACTTCTTGCATATATTTTTGCCTCTCCCATCCGCTCCCGTGCACGCACGCGCTCCTTCCTCCGCGGAACGCCTTTTCTCTGCGCCCTCCCCGCCTGTTTCCACCGTATCCACATGCGACCGCCCTTGGGTAGAGTTCTAGTCTTCTGTCAGAAACCTGAGTCTGAGCCAACAGATAAACTACAACTACACTTAATAATTAACATCGTCGGAGAGATGGAGAGGACGAGAGACGTACAGGGTGGGAGACAAAGATATAGATACACGACGGAGGAGGGAACAAAAGACAAGGAGCAAAAGAGGGACTGTTAGAGATGAAGGAAAAAAAAGAGTTTGATGCTTAAGTGAAAAAAAGTGCAGCTGAGCTGAAGGATAAGAGAGCCTAAGACCCTGACAACTCAAGCTTTTAAGTGTAAACAACTGCAAATGTTGCATGGCCTCCGTGCTTTGTCTTTTCTCCCTAATTACCTCTTGCGCTTATCTTCACATCGTCCCTTCTCGCTACCAAAGAACCACCTCCTCGTCTCCTCTCTCATGCCCTCCCTCTCTTGAACCCCTCCTCTCCTCCGGTGCCAACACAGGTAATAAAGGTCAGGCAGACATTATAAATCAAATCAGATCACATCACCCTGATCTTTCTGGCATCATCCTCCACCCTTGGCTGGGGTACGCATGCTAAAGCCAGCGTGTGGGAATATTTTTTTATTTTTTTTCCCATGCGATCCGTTCATTAACTTAAAAGGATCGTCCGTGGGGACACTCGGGCCGCGGCCGGATGCAGAGAAGGTCTTTCATGTCCCGGTGAGGTACCGCTAGTCTCATGAGGCACTCTTTATAAAAGGTTAGATGATTTAACTTACAGCTTTATATGCCACCATTAAGAAGACATACCACTTGCCTGCCCGGTTGTAAAGATACATTGGTCGGTGTATATAGTCCACTAGCATGACACGTGCTTTGGGAGAGCTCTCTAGTGGACCATTCGACATTTTAAATTCTGTAAAAAATCTCAGAAAAGAGCCCATTTATTAAAAGCTTAATGTTTCTTTACTGCAGACTTGATGGATTGTTGTGAAATCCCTTCACTAATTAGACCCCACTGGCCTATTACAAAGGAGGGATTGTGTTTATCCTGATTCATTTTTAAAAGAAACAAGGTGTATTGTTATTGGCCTTGTTAGCAGAGAGGCTCTATTGATGCTACGTCTTTTTGTCAGTTGACTGATTCGCTGCACTGCTCAAGGCTGAACTATAACAACGGCCTTTGGATGGAGTGCCATTAAATTTGCAGCAGATATAAATTTTCCATTATAAGATGAATCCTAATCGCTTGAATGATTCTCTGATTCTTTACTTATTTGATTATTTATTTCTGTAGTGCCATCAGCAGGTATTTATGTCTCAGTCTCTCTAACCTTCTCCCTTACGCTGTTGAGTTTGGGCCAAAATAAACTCTCAGGCTGGGTTTCTACGATAAAATTAACACAAATTGTTACAAAGCAAATGCTGATAACCTTCGACTGACATACGCTGACTTTGTAGACATTTGCCAACATTTAAAAATTCCACAAATTCCTGCTAAGCTCGTCCTGTACACTATCTGCTATACACAAAATCTTTAGTAAATTTGGTAAAGTTTACTTTAGCTAGCCGTGTAATATTTAAAGAAACGTGTTGGTCGGTCAAGAGTGGTGAACATCACAGGTTAACGTAACTACACAACAAATCAATATTTTGTAAATTAGGTTTTACGTATATTTGCAATATATATGTGGAAACTTCCGGAGTATGTAGCATTCATAAACATTGATTATGAGGGAATATCTTATTATGCTAAGCTAACTAATGTTGTTTACTGATAATATACTGTATAAGTGATCTGTAATGAATTAGGAATGATTCATTACTCACCAATAAAACCACTAAGAGGTTCTTACAAGAAAGTAGTACTGCAATAAACTAAAATTACCAGAATAACAAATTATATGATAAGCAGTCACGTTGTGGTCCAGACAGTCTGCGCTACATAATGTTAGCAGTGAAGACACTGAAGGAATTCACGGTGAATTTTACATTTTGGATATGGCATAATTGCCGTGTAAAGTATTTAACAATGGCCAAATACATGTTTTGTTAGGTCACAGTGAAGAAACTCCCTCAAGGTGTTCCTGAGATTTTGCGTTGACAAGAATGGGACGGACATTTGGAAAACAACTATGCCTCCGGCTGCAGCTGTCCCCAACACACTGGCACAGAGGTGTAAAAGTCATTTGAATGGGAATCCTCTAAAAAAAAAAAAAAAAAAAGGACTTCTGTATATGAATGAGCAGCCTGCTCTCTTGGCCTCACACTTCCACTTTGGCACCGGTGCACACAGACTTGATTAAACATAACCTAGTTAAACTGAGTCTGTCATGTGCAGCATGTGTGTGCGCGCAAGAGAGAGAGAAAGAGAGGGGGGGGGGTCTGAAATGAAGGTGGGCCCATTTAGTCAAGTTGTCATGTCCACTGGGCCCTCCCCCTTTTTTGTCTGTGACAGATGGTAACCATGGAAACGCCTGCTGGAGTCATGTTAATTGGCTGAAATGATTCCGACAGCTCACCCTACTTTGAGTAAGACAAGCCCCCCCTACTCACCCCCGCCCCCCACCCCCCCAAATCCATCGTTGTATCCTCATCACACACACATCAACCCAATTAAGGAACCGTTTAGGAAAAGGGAAAAGAAAAAGGGCAAAAGAGGGATTGATATTGAGAAAAGACAGAAGTAAAAGAGAGGAGCCAAATAAGAGAGGCAAATAAGAAAAGTGCCCGTATCAGAGTGACAGAATTAGCTTTTCTCATCTTTAAACAAAAGGAATAGCTCTGAATGTTTCATGCACTACTGAATAAGTTATGCCCCGTGTGTGTGTGTGTGTGTGTGTGTGGAGGATCTGTGCTTGCGTACGTGCGCCTACCCCCCACACCTCCACATGTGTGCGCGTCTGCGTGTTGCATGTAACATGAAAGGATCGGGACAAGTGCCACGTGGAAAGCTCAGCACTTCACAAAGTAGGCACCTCGTTTCCCACTTAAAGCGCTACGTCCCACAGATACGGGAGATAATAGAAATCGATGTGGCTCGGAAGGAAGGAGTGCAAGACCACGTTATATAAGAGCAGAAGCCAGTCTTGTTTTTGTTCCAAGTAAATTGGCTGGATGCGCTGTAGGGTGAAGCGATGTACAGTATGTTGTAAACACGGCATTAAAGAGCATGACTGTTTTTCCTAAGAGGGAGGGAAGTGGAAGAGGGAAGGAGATAGGAAATTAATTTGTAATATGTACTGAGTGCAGAAGAGGCACAAACTAGGGAGGGTTCACCTCAGGAAAAAGGGGACTTTTAGCTCTTGGGGCCTGTCCCCCCTCCCATCCCGACTCCTCCTCCTCCCCAGCGCGCTCACATTAAAGTCCCTGTCGAACAACGTCCACCCACATTACTACCCCCGCAGATCACTCAAAGTAACGCACGCGCGCGGACACTGTAAGGTTAAAGCGTCAAGGAAATATATATGAATAAATATGAAGTGGGACGCCTGCCACTAACCAAGCTGTAAGGACAGACAAGCGACCTGACAGAAAGACAGACAGACAGACAGACAGACAGGCACGCAAAGTCATATGAAAACAAATTCTGCGAGCGGAAGTAACCAGGCCGTCGGGGCAGAGCTACACTGTTGCCAAGCAACCAGGTGATTCCTCTAAAGAGCCTCTCCGTGGGAGATTCCCTCGTTTGTGTGAGGGCATTTACTCGCGCCTGTGTTCGTATGCTGACTTTACTGTGTGTGCGTGCATGCTGGTGTGTGTGTGTGTGTGTGTGACGGTAAATGTGCGTTGTTGCAAGTGTGCCCGGTAACTTAGTGCTGACACAGTGAGCGTACAATGTTCTGGGATGCGACCATGGTAACAACCCAGCAGGCTATAAAGGAGCTCAGTCCATGGCATTTGTAGTTTTTTTTTTTTTTTTTTTACTTCTCTTCCTCTTGGTGTACATTTTATTTATTCAGCAATTATGTATTTATATTTTATGGAGTACACAGAGTGCTGACAGTGGCAAATACCCACAGACGTGCACGCTGACAAGTGCACAGCGACACACGCGTGCGCGCAAAAAAAAAACCGCTGAGGAGCGCGCACACACTCACACACACACACACACACACACACACGGGCAAGCACGCGCAGAGTCGTAAGCTGTGGAAAATATTCAATTTGGAGAGCCTCAACAAATCCCTGAGGTGTTGCTGACGTTTATAGATGCTTCGGAGTATTCATAGCATCTCACACACTACAGCGCTGATAACCGCACACCTACTCACACCTTCCCGTCTCCAGCAAAACTGGATGGAGGTGGAGGCAGAGAGTGAGAGACGGGGAGGGAGGGAGGGGGGGTGAGACAATGAAGACAGAAGCAGAGCGAGGTTCGGGGTGTGACGTGAGCCTTTACTATTTGTGACTCCTTCTGCTGTACAAACGGGGGCCAGTAACAATGCAACTGACAGGCGACTGTAACCCTGGAGATTCATTAGGGCTTGTCACTATGGAAACGTCCAATCAGAAAAAATGTTAGCCATGTTTCCCCACAACTAATGGGTCCAAGGAAATACCTGAGTTCCTCCAAACACACACACACTGGCTACATAGGCATGCAATACTGTTCCCATCTCCCCCGTGTTTAAACATAAAGTAAACATCTAGGCGCTAGGTGCCTTGTATGTACAACAGCTTTGAGAAAGTGCAGAGCTGAAACCCAAACAGACAATGTCTCCCTCAAATTATAAACAGTAACACACGCATTATCGCAGCGCTTCAGGTGCACTGCCAGCAGTGGAGGATATGGGTGGCAGACAGCTCGAAGGCACCAGGAGCGGGGTGGGCTGGTTTGGGTGAGAGCCAAAAGAACCACCGGTGCCAGAGAGGGGTACGGCAGCTCATCCTTTTCCTTCTCCTCCTCCTCCTCCTCCTCCTCCTCCTGGTCCCCCTCTTCTCCCTCAACTGACACATGCACCCTCTCCCTCTCCCCCTCCTCCTCCTCATCGTCCTCCTCCTGCGTTGGTCCTCGGTGCTCATGCAGGTCTGGCTCCTGGATGCCCATCATTGCCGTGCTGTGAACAGCCCAAACCTAAAACAGGACGTTGGGAGGGGGGAGGAGGGAGTTTCAGGACATGACAACATACGAAGACATGTGTGTGTGTGTGTGTGTGTCCATTAAATGTTTCTGCTGTTTTGCCTCGTGCCCGGGCACTGCAGCTCCCAA
This sequence comes from Planiliza haematocheilus, assembly GCA_005024645.1. NCBI lineage: Eukaryota > Metazoa > Chordata > Actinopteri > Mugiliformes > Mugilidae > Planiliza > Planiliza haematocheilus. The sequence continues at coordinate 1,870,454 of SRSE01001280.1, read as the reverse complement.
AACAAACTGCGCTGAATCTCATGCCCGCCATGCTGTCTGTGAGCAAAGGAGAAAAAAAATTCTTTCTCTGATTTTCTGACAATAAGCGACCTTCAGGAAAGCAATCACAACCAGCCAACAGCCCTCTGCAGAAACAACATAAATCTACATAAATATAAACAGAGTGGACTAATAGACACGGGCAAAGGTGCAAACACAGGGTCAGCGTTGACAATAGGAAGCTCTTACAGCTCCTCATACTAATCCTACAGCTGTGATGCCATTACTGCCCATGTTTTTAATCCACACTGGCTTTAAACGATCCAGAAACGTGGAGATAAAGTACCTCAGATGGTCATTTCATGTCACTAGACAGAGAATAAGCTGCAGCTTTGGCTGGCTACTGACATCTTCAATACACAATAAAATCTCCATCGTGGTGATCAATCTAACTTAACTTTTTGAATTATATTTTTCCCCTGAGCTATAATTTGAACCACATGAAGTGCAATGCAATTGTGGAGCTGCAGATGCCTTTTTCTAAGTGCTGCCTGAAATCTCGTGGAGGTTTGCAATATCAGGATGATAATCTCTGTCTAAATTAAGCATGTGATCATAAGAGCAGACTCATTCCTTGGCTTGGGATTGTTTTATTATTATTATTATTTCACTACATTTTCTGCTTTGCTGGGCAGTGCGCAGGGGGGGTTGGCAGGAAAAGATGGGAGCTGGAGCATGTGACACAGTCCACATTGTCACGAGTACACAGAAAACCCTTCGCACTGCTTCGCCGTGTGCTCATTCCATTGCTTGTTGATCCCCAGAGATCCCTGGCAAATTTATTCCAAAGCCAATTTGTTATTAAGCTGGGGCAAGAGCAGAATCACTTGGACAACTTCAAGAAAAAAAAAAGCAGGACAATAGAAGTCAGGGCCAACCCCGGGTCCACACAGACGTATAGAATCTGCCTACAGTGTGACAACACAACAGGAGAGCTGGCATGCAAGTTCACAGCTTAGCAGAGAAGTGAATCTGTGGACGTGCATTTGATGAAAATAATGAGACTGAATCTACCACTATCCTTCTACCCTGTGTATTCATCCGTCACGTAGCCTAGACTGTTTAAAGAGTCTGGGGCTGAACAGTTTAAGGCTTTTTGTTGGGATTCATAGTAGCTGTTGGGCGGTCATCAATTAACCATTGAAAAAAAGAAAACCATTTTTTCTGCACAGTTGAAAACCTGAGACCTTTCAAAAAAACTCATTATGTGCCTCTTTTGCTAACAGCCAGGCCATGTGTGAATTAAATCATCCCTGCAAATCTCAACCAGTCACCAGAACACAATATATTCATAGCTCTAAAAGACCCCTGAAAGCCATTAACTCGGCTTTTCTATTTGTACAGTGCAATCATTGCAGTAGCATAATTCGTCTTTACCAAGAATTCACAGCAGTGGGTCTCATGCTAAACAAAACAAAGGAGAAAAGAACAAATACAGTAGCAAATCTCCCTAAAATATATCATATATAATTACATATAATACCCAGAGCAGTGATGTAAACCCTTCTGGGGGGCTAAACTGACGACATCTGTGATGCCACAGCCTTCCCCAGCATTACTCTGTCTCAGAGCAGTCTAACGAAAAACAATCTAATCCTGTAATGAACTGCAGAATCAAATAAAACCAAATATCTCAAGACAGACATCAACATTTCCCTGATATTATATCATATGTAAAATCCATCCTGAAGTATGATGAGGTCACTAACTCCTAGTGTGGAAGCACTGGCACTTTATAACTGCCTCTGACAATATTCATTTTAATTCTTGACCTTTTTGGAGAAGACACACCGCCATTGACACACAGCGACATTATAAGATCTGGACATTTTCTATTGTGGCACGAGCTTTTACCCGGCGCTGTGCCCGGGACAGGTGAGCAGAGAAAAAGTACATTATAGCACACAAAAAGCGAGCAAAAAAAACTTTGCCTCGTGTTCTCACCGGGGAGCAGCGTCCATCCACCAGCGTCTCTCACTCTGGGTTCGCCGTGCGCCCTGAGCTCCCGGAGCCCTGGTGCTCCATCTGAGAGCAGCCCGCTGGTCCTCAGCCTCCTCCTCCCCCCACCACTGTCGATATCCAACTCACGGCAGGGTGAATAAAGAAGATGAGAAAATGAGAGAGGGGTGTGGCGCACAAGTTTTAATAAACGGGAAAAGTAAAGTTAAATAGGACCTGGCGGTCCCCAGTGCGTCTACGTCCCCTCTCTTGCTGTACGCGCTCTGCGATGACAGGTACCGGAGTTCAGGCGCACCGGGGAGAGGGAGAGATGCGTCAAGCAAGACAGAGAAAGGCCGACCGGAAGTAGTCGATTCTGGCTTCAAAATACGACAGCGTGGTCCCGGAAGTTACACATTTTTTATTTTATTTTTTAAAATTAAAATAAATAAATAAAACACAGCAAAATAATTCTTAATGAGATGCAGACTGCACATTTCCCTGAGGGCTAAAACATATGTGAGGTAGGAATCCCTGTTGTTACAGAAGTTGTTTTTTTAGCTAGTTTTAAGCTAGCAGCAAACGCTCTAAAATATAGTTTAATTAAAATGCAGCTCTTTCTAACATTATCAGTGTATTCAAACGAATAATAACTATATTTTTTTCTTTCAAATAAATTGCCCTTTACTTTTTATATATATTTATTGGTGGCTCAAATAAAACAGTTGACAAGGTGGTGGTTAGCTGTTAGCTGCTAGGCTAGGGTTGTAAGCTAAAACCTCTAAATTTCAGACTGAAGAGGAAACGCAAATCGGCCATTATTACCAATTAATAACAATCTGTAAGGTGGTTCCTCTAATTTCCTTTAGACTTTGTGATTGTTCTGTTCCCAATGTTTTGTCTGGGTTGTAATTCATTATCCTTACAGCCTACTGTAGCTTTCATCCAGTGTCAAAATGTCCCATAACACAGATTAATAGTGAATTAATTCAATAATTATTTAAGAAGAAGACTGTGGCACGGTGTCCTCTTCAATTACAGTTTTATTTTGAAGGTTTTGAGTGGAGCAGCTCATTCTGCATATTGGATAACTTGACACTGATGAAGCGAGTCAGAGCATGTGACTTTTCCCCTCGATCTCCTCCGCCTGGCGGTACACTCCATCCCAATATCCCTCTTCCTGTCTCTGCCTGGCGGTTATCTCACCAGCCAGCGACCCCGGACAGTGTGTGTGAGCATGTGGGCGGAGGGTGCTGTCATCCAGTATATGAGATGATGCTCCACACAGCCCCACTCAGCAGGGGTGACGTCTCACTAAACCCAGAGAGTACCTTCAAATCAGCTTATATGCAATGTCAGGTTTCAGAGGACTGGGGATTACTAATGACTGATACTACAAGCTACTGTATATGATTTCCACAATAGAAGAAGGAGAAGAAGACGACGATCCAGACCCCTTACTCCAGTAGAAGTGCAGCATAGTGAAAAAATAGCCTTTCTTTCAAATGTAAACCAAGTTGTCTTTTGCAAAGTTTTAAACATATGCATCTAATCAATTTAGTGTTGAGACAAACTTTCGTTACTTGTTTTCTTTGCCTTCGTCTTTTGAAAAGTCGAAAAGTCGTGTTTTATTAAGTGAGGCTGAGGTGACACCAACAAAGCAGAGGAACGAGGGGGGCAGAATAAACACTGTTAACGTCTTAAAATAGAGCAGAAATTAAACTACCGCTTATTTTTCTGGGGGGCTCCCTGCAATTCCCCGAAGGGCCCTCTGCGGTCCCTCGATCCCACTTCGGGAGCAGTCATCAGAGCTACAGTGTTGAATAAGTCTTAGCAAACAGCTTACAGGGAGCACTAGTCTTAAATGCTCTCCTGCTAATTTTTTAATATCTACTTGTGGCCTCTGAATATATATATATTTTTTCCTGGGCATGTTCTGTTTGATGTTTACACTCCATTAGACAGAAAGCAAGAGTCCCGCGGTAGTGGCAGCGAGAGGCTATAACGCTCATTAGATGCTTGAAAACAAATTTGGATGGATTCAAATTAGACAACTATGCTATTCTTGGATTCCACTAGCAGGGCAGAAACATTTAAAGTTTGCTGTGCTGGAAGAAAAGTGACGTTGTGGCTTAAATGAGGAGGAATTATCCTCTGTGCAGTGGGCATTTTTGGACATCTCAGATAGAGACTGACAGGCACAGCCCAGTAAACACGGTAAGTTTAGACTGAACACGGAGCAGGTTTTAGAAGAGAAATGGTAGCATAGATTACCAGAGTAATAACAGGCCCCTGTCCTTGTCATCCAGAGAGAACAAGTGAAGAGGGTGGACTAGTATCAGGCATTTGTGTGAACATTTGTCATTATTGGCCTATTAAAGTTTCAGATATGGTTAAAAATAAGCTTTGTAAGGTCACAGTGACCTTTGACCATCAAAATTGAATCAGTTAATCCATAAATCCAAGTGAACGTTTTTGCCAAATGTGAGGAAATTCCCTCAAGATGTCCCTGAGATATCTGATTCAAGAGAATAAGATGGATGGACGAACCCACAAAACATAATGCCTTACTGGCCCAGTGTCATAAAAGTGTAGAGGTATGTTTCCCTACAAATGATGATAAATGATTAGTTGTTGTGCCTTATGTTTATATGTTAACTGTTAACAGTTTGTTCAGTTTGCTTGTATGGTGAGTATTATTAGGACGCACATTAAAGTTAAATCTTAACTGGCTGCAGTATAGATCATAAGCTCCACCCCCTCCATGTTAGTGAATGGGACTAAATTAAAACACAAAAATACACATCAAATAATGTTGTTTTTCCAAGTATGCAGTCTGTCAGTTTAGGTCAATTTGACTCTATAGACACAGGTGTGGCATAATGGTGTCTACCAGTTGCTATGCCAACCGCTCCATAAGCGTCCCGTGCTGCCGTGCGAGTTGTAAAAAAGCAAAACGAAATGAAACGCAAGTCAGTCTGGCGGAAAAGCCGAGCGTATCCCCAGGAAATAGTGTCAGTTTGGTCCAAGTGGGGGAAGGCTAGCCAGGCAGCGAGCAACCTGTGATTAGCTGTGAAGTTGGGCCCTGTATTTGGTTTTGGACTTGGTTCATGTTCACAGGCCAATCGAGACACAGTTCTGACACGCCTGCAACTCTACATCCAGGAAACAGTTTCAGTGATTGGTAATAAAACTGCAGAAAAAAAATTGTCCTTCAAAAAACAGTCAAATCTAAAACTGAGCATTAGCAGCAAGCTTGGACACCTGCATTTATTGCTGTTCTGTGTTCTGTATATGAAAAACATGTTTGACCAAGCAGTTGGGCTATGTGTGGAAAACATTTACATATATATGATGAAAAGGTGCACTGCTGCTGTCACACACCTACACCAGACAACTCTGTCTTTCAAAGACGTGTCAGGTGAACTGCCTGCTTATATAATCGGTCAGTGGGAAACATGTGTTCACGGTGCCAACAAACCACCTTGGGGAAGGAATGAAATCGGGCTGAGACCACCCTGTCCATGCCTGCCCAAACAAACCGACCCGAGGGATAAACACTCCTGCTTTATAAAACAGCGACCAAGGTGTGAAGGCACCCTTAAACCTGGACACGTATGGGGACTGTATTGCTTGAAGAGGCAGCTTAAAGAAGCCATTTGAAGGACTGCAGTTTTTGATGCTTCCACAGTCGTGGATGCAGGCGCAGACAGGTGGGAATCAAAAACCTGGAGTCTGGTAACATGCCACTAGCATTTAATTATGGGGCACTCTTCTGTCCATCATCTCATAAAGCCCACCCAAACAATTTGTTTGGTCCAGGAGATCTTTTCCAGACAATAAAAAGTTCCCAACGGAGCAACTACTGATATTTGACTGGAGATCTGTTAGTGGTGCTGGATATGAAGTGAGAAGATAACCTGAGACCAAATTATAGACATTTTGCTCAGGACAAAACCAGCTGATTCACATCTAGACGCTCTAAAAACAACTAACATCAGGTGATCAGTCGGAGTAGGGGAAACACGGCGCAGTACCCAATCAACGCCCCCAGCAGACAGACTCCTCACAGCTATTACGACTACAGCACATCAAAGATTTAGTGTGTTTCGACAACACAGTTTAAGATATCTAGGACACATTCAGGCACGCAAACACTCTCACAGACTTCAGCAGGTAATATCTTCCTTGCCCTGTGAAGGCAACCGGTGAGCATCGTTTTAATCCCCAGTGTATGTGTTTGTGTGTGTGTGTGTGCGTGTGTGTGCGTGTGTGTGTGTTGGTTGTAATCGTTCATTATTGGGTCTCCCTGGCTGTGTTTCCACTCCCACTCCCATTCGTTTTCCTTCTCCTTCAGGCTCATCTCATCATTCCCACACTTACTGTCTCGTGTAGCTCATGCAAGACTCTTTCTGCTCCACAGAATCATTTCATGCATTTTTCACTCCAGCTCTGTCACTGTGGTGTGTTCAAATGCTGGTTTACATCAGTACTGAAATTACTGAGATGCACACACACGCACACGCACACACACACACGCACACGCACGCGCACACACACACAGAAATACATTCCCTCTGTTATTGGTCGAGGATGGGTATCTAGGCCAAACATCATTATCAGTGTGTGGTAGGCACCTCTTGGGTGTGTTTCCATGGTGACCATCACATAACATTATATATGGGGAAGCGTTTTATTCCACGCCATTGTCACAGATACGCACACACACTGAGGGAATTCGATTACAGATCAATAATCCTGATCAATCATTGAAATTGCCATGACAACAACCTGAGGGTACATCCTGATACAAAGCACAAACAGACATACGGTACAGAACGGACACGTGTGCAGAAACACATGAGCACTATGACACTGAGCCCACCTACTCCTTTACTTGACCTGGTTACGGTAGTAGTATGTCAAATAACAGAGCGAGCGCGCGCACACACACACTCATTGCGTGGTCAGCGGTGTCAGTGTCGACTTCTTAAAGTTTCAGTTTTCAAACCAGGAGGACAAAGGAGACAACAGTAATTATATGTCTCTGTTGACTGTAGATTTGTCTTTTCTGTCCCTGAGTCTGTACCCGAATGTGTATTTACATTGTTGTTAGCATTTGAGGCCATTCTTCAGATGGCAGGCTGCGAATGTAAATAACGGGTGTCAATACAAGCCATCTGGCTATAACTCATATTCAATCCAATGAAGCATGGACATAGTGAGACAACACGTCCAAAACCAGGTAAAGTAAACCTTAACAGCACAAAAAACAAACTCTCTAAATTGAAAGGATGATGCGGGATAAGCACTAAAACGTAAAAAATAAAAACTAGACCAGTAGAAAATGAATTAAATAGTGTTGAACTATAAATATTGTACGCATCAGAATCACTGTTATGTATTAAAGCAGGGTAAACACTGAAAGAGAAATTGGCTGACAATACAGATATATTATCTAAGTTACATTTGATGCTATAATTGATGAACAAATTTTTTGTACTGATTAAAAATCACATGATACATGATACAAGGCCAAAACATAAACCACACGTCTATAATAAGCGTTGTTGAGATAGTGTACCTTAGATTCGTAGCTAGCAGCATGGCTCTAGGCATGGCTGTGTTAGCGGGGCCATCTCTCTGGACCTGTCTGAAATGTCTCAACAACTATTGAATGGACTGACATGAAATCATAATACAGCGGGACAGTTTCTTTCTTTTTCACACAGTGTGTCCCTTTTTAATCCACCTCCTAGCAACAAACCAACCAAACCTTAGCTCGAGCCAGAAAACTCTTTGTCAATAAAGGGCATTGACTCCGAGCACAGAATATAGCAGGCAGAGCATACAACAGGGAATTATTATGTCCCTAGAGTCTCTTTCAGTAAAACATTCACGTATCACTCCGCAGGGACACTCGTAATGATTTTGTCTGTCCCTTAACCATGTAGTGTTTAGTTTCTGCAGAAGCCCAGGACAAAGAAACCAAACAACCACTCCAGAGAGGGTCTCTCACGTTGCATTCTGTAATGTCACCACTAGGTGTCTCAACATCCTGAACTCAGGTCCTTTAATTGTAATACACGTCATTAAATGGGATAATGAAGACACATAAAAAAAACATAGATAATGTATCAAGGATTATACCTGCAGCACATCGGCATGCAGGCAATGTTATCGTGTGCAAGTAAAAATGCTCACATTAACATTTACCTGCAGCACAGATTAATTTAGCACAGCCTTCAAGAGCTGCTACTGCAGCTACTGACTCTCAGTGTTGCTGAAATAATAATACTTAACAGTTTAAGAATTTAGTAGCTTATCGAGTCCAACAACACTCATTCAAGTTTCATGATGTTCAGTTGTTTTTTTTAAGTGTTTTAGAGTTTAACCTCAAGGTCCTTTGGAGCCTGAAGATAGCATTGCTTAAGAGAGCATTATACTCAGTTTGTTGTGATTTTTAGTTTCCCCCTTCTTCCTTCTCTCACATCTGTGCCGATACTACCGTCATATTTGGACAATAATGTGAGTCATTACTTATGTGTAATTATGATAAGACAATGTAAATGTGTGGTTCAAAGTCACAAATCAGAGTTCTAAGTAACTTTTTTCTTTCACCGGGATAATAGGCTGCCCAAGAGCAGATGTTTACTGTGTTATAGTTGGAGGATTCAATCATGCAGTAATGTCATACTGACTCATCCTATTTATTTTATTAGATTTCATAGAAATATATCAGACACTCTTTCTCTCTCTCTCTCTCTCTCCCTCGTCTTTTTCTGCACTCTGGTTGAAAGCATAAACGCACACGGCTCCAAACAAATGCATGGGCAACCATGCACACACAGCACAGCATCTTCGCTCAGACATTACGTTTATGACAGGAGATAAGACAGAGTCAGGTTGTAAGCAAGTCAGTGGAGAAACATCTTTTCTGACAATCGTCAGAAGGGAAGTTGCTTAGCAACCTTTGGCCTTGATGACAGGAAATGATGTCACGCGTGTACGACACAACCCCGAGCAGACACACAAACGCACCAGAAGATAACAGGTGCACACATGCGCACACGCAAACACACGCATGCAGAGTGAACCTTGCAGGATGGGAGATGAGAGGAACAATGAGTTGTCATGATAATCTGGGCATGGGTTAAAATATTATATTAATCTTCTCTAATGGTTTCACTGGAGTCCATTAAGGGTGACCTTGTACATATACATATATACATTATATATGTATACACACACGCAAACACACAATGCATGGACTAAGCTGACAATGTGCTTGTTCTGCTGCTATTCGAGGGAAAATATGGTCTGATATCTGGTGCTCTCTTGTTTCTGTGTTCTTTCAATCTGTCTGTGAACCCCTCTCCAGCCCTCAGCCTGTTGATCCAGCAGTCAGGACATCTCTACACCAGATAGGTTTACACAAGTTTAATGCACTCAGACACACAAACACAACGAAGCTTATTGCTGTGCGCTCTGGGAAGCAGAGAGGCAGCCGCACGTGGAGTTATATTTTGGAGCTGAGGCACATGAGAGAAGACTTTCAGTGTTCACCTGCTTCCCTCCCTTGTTGAAGGTTGCAGGACTAAGAGCGCCACACGGTGTTCGATCCGTCTCACTGCACGTCTCCTTTTGGGACGTTTCGTTTCAATTATTCATGCTGGGAAAGGAATGAGCTGCCAACGACCCTGAAACTCAGTATTGAATCCGAGGCACCCTTTCAAGAACGTACTCCATCCTCAATGAAAAATCCAGTTACTTCCAAATATATCTGATTCTCCATGTGCTGCAGTCCATCATTGTCTCTTATCCTGTACAGTATGCCTATATATAAATGACATCTGCGGCTCATACTGTATATTTCCCCCTGTCACAATTCGCACTTCTTGTAACCCATATATAATTTAATTTAGAACAAATAAGTGCATTTTAAAATGGTCTAGTCAAGTATTAGGTCTAAGTATTATTAATAACAGCTTAACAGAATAAAACTATTTAAGCTTTTTTTAAATATTTATAATGTTTGTGGCTAAAAGGTTTGCAAACTATAAATCTAATGTACTCAGATATAATGAATAAAACTTATCTTTGAACAGAGATATAACCTAAATATCTTTTATATCTGTTTCTATGTGGGGAAGCTATAAACACTGAATTTCCCTCGGGATAAATAAAGTATCTATCTATCCATCTATCTATCTATGTACTTCAATTAGTGAGGTTCAAAGGTGTTTCCTCATTGGATATGAGAAACAGGACAGAAACATAATAGAAACACAAAGTTCAGTCTGAATAAATATGCTGCTGAGGTAATGTCTTTGTCATTCAGCCGTACGCCATAAGGTGCAGAGCAGAACTAAATTATGATGCACCAGAAACAAAAATAGAACTACAAAATACACTACGAAAAAAATTAATCATATAGGGGGTCATATACACTTATCAGGCATAATATTATGACCACTGACAGGAGTAGTAAATAACATTGACCATCTTGAGACCATCCAATGTTCTGCATTCATACATGTGGATGTTTCTTAAACATGTACCACCCACCTAGACCAGACCAGGCACCCCCACTCCTTGATGGCAGCTGCCATACCCAGCAGGATGCAGCCTGACACAGACACACACAAAAACGGTTTAGAAACAACACACACAAAAAAAAATACGAAAAAACAGCACAAGGTGTTGACCTGTCGTGTTGAAATTCACTAGAGCCCAAACTGATCACGTATCTGTGGGATGATTCATAGAGACCACGTAACCCATAGGACCCAAAGGCCCCCACAGGACACCCTCAGAAGGCCCATGTCCATTCTATGATGAGTCAGAGAAGACCTACACAGTGTTAGGCAGGTGGTCATAATATTATGCCTGGACACAAGTTATTGTAGCTGTACACAGCTTCTCATTTTTTGGAATAGAATTTTTTTGGTCGTTTTGTTTTCAGAGGTCACATGACTTGGCTGTCACAGAATATTAAAACTTCAGTGTTTTTGTAAATAGACAAATCTGTCAGTATTAAAAAAAAATAGATATCGACCAAGTAGTGTTTTAGTAATAAGAGTAAAGAGAGCTTTTATCTTCACTGTTCAGTTCATTTTCTTCTGTCCATCTGACTATTTGTGTATGTTTTTCATAGCTGGGATTTGTTCTTCTGCCTTTGTTGTGGCTTGATGTCGATCGAACTCCAAAAATGTGAAAAGCTTAAGTGAAGCACTTATTTATCTCAGCACAGTAAAAAAAACAACCTTCACACAGAAGAAAACACAACTTAAGACATTTTTGTGAGGTCAAAACATTTTAATTTAATAAAAAAAAAAAAATGGAACAACCTGTTTGAAAGAACATCTCTCTTCTCGTTTGTCCCATTTCTGTCACATTTTCACTGATGGACTGACGCACACACATCCACTCACTGACAACGACACTACTGCACCTTTGGAACGAAAACATGCGAACTGATTTGTCAACACTTCCTAGATTTATACAATCCAGTGTAGAATCAATCAATGCATAAATGCTTTAGCTTCAATGACATCCTAGTGATTTTGTATGTTTCTAGCAGGAACATCTTAGGTCGTCCATCCACAAATGTTTTGTTGCCTTTATTTTACTTTTATGTTGACACGTAAAGAAAAAGATCAGACCCACTGGCATGAACTAAAGCAACGGCTGCCTATTAGATTAGACCATCAGTGCTGAAAATGAATTAACAGGAGCTATACGATTTGCAGTTAATGTGCTAAAACGTGCAAAACTGCTTGTACAGTCCTTCCAAAAAAAGAGCTCCCAACAGGCCTCACAGCAACGAAGGTTATTCCACATTTAAGCCTCGATCACACAGGGATGTGAGCAAAACAAACCGAGGAGAAATTATCATAAGAAGCATTTCTATTTACAAATGGATCAGAGGCAAGAGAAAAAAAGCAACTCCTCCTCTACAAAGAAGCAATCACATCCCTGAGTACAGTGTTTGTTAATCCTATCATTTAGATTCACATCTGCGTGATCAGTTATTATCATCGTCGTGTCCTTTCTTGGTCAGCCCGAGGTTGATCGCGACAACTGAGCACATCATCATCATCACTCCTTGGTTTTTCCTGAACCCAGACATTAAACATTGAAGAGACCTCAGCAGCGGTCATCAAGCTGCAATTTGGGGATCGCAAAGTACCATGTGGGTTTTGGAGAGCTGCGGTGACAGTTTGTGTTAACGTCAGACAGCTTTCCATCAGTGTCACAGTCAGAGACGCTTCATCCATCCGTTCGAGTGGTGGTACATGGAGCACAATGACAGTGTTAGCCGTTACTTCTGGCTACGTCCTCATCTCATTAACTTAGAAAGCCGAGCCTGTGTTAGCACGACGACGCCTCTTCTGCTTTCTCAGTCTTCTCGTCCTCCTCTCCTTTGTCTTTCTTCTTTTTGTGTTTCTTCTTCTTGTGTTTATGCTTGTGCTCCTTTTGCACGTCTTCCTTGTCCTGGCTGCCGTGTTTCTTGTGCTTTTTGTGCTTCTTGTGTTTCTTATGTTTCTTCTTCTTCTTGTCTCCAGTGGTGGCCGAGTCGCTGTGGTTGCTCGGGGAGGCGCTGTGGGAGGGCTGGCTGAGGGACGGACTGCCGCTGCCGCTCCTCCCTCTCTCCGGCTCTGAGCCTTCGCCTTCGCCTTCCCCTTCCCCTTCGCTGTAGTCCGGCACGAAGGCCGCCTCGTCCGTCTCACGACCCAGGTCAGAACACAAACGCTGTCTCCTGGGCTCTGGGCCACGACTCTCCTCTCGTCCTCCGCGGCCTTCTGCTGGTTTCTCCTCCTTTGCCGTCACTCCTCGCCCCTCGTCTCTCCCTGCGCCTCTTCTCTCCTCTTCTCTCGCTGAGGACCTCCCTTCTTCTCTAGCCCCTCTCGCCTCTTCCCTTACAATTTTTGTTTTGGTTGGTTTGTCTGAACTGGTCTGCGCCGCCCTGCCACCCTTGACATCTTCCCTTGGTGCTCTCCCTTTCTTCTCCTCCCTCACTGGTCCTCTTCTCTCCTCCTTGGCAGCATCCCGGCTTTCAGTCCTTGTAGATTTAGCTGCTTCAGGTTGTCCCTCCCTGCTGCGGCCCTTCTGAGGCACTGGTGAGGGCTCCTTGGGTGCACTGAGTCCGTTTTCCTGGCCTTCTTCGTCATCTTCTCTCTCCCACTTTGAGCGAGGAGGAGGCTGAATGAGCGGCTCCTCCCTGGCTGGGCTGAGCTCTGGACTGACGCTTGGGCTACGTCCGCGGCTGTTCACGGGGCTGGACGCGGGCTGCTCGGCAGGTTTAGAGGATGCAGTCTTCTGGTCTTTATCGGAGTCCTGCTTTGTTTCTTGAGTTGATCGACTGTTGAAGAAAAAAAAATGTTTTAGGTGACTGAGAAACACGACTGGTAGTAAACTACTCAGGTCCTAAGGTCTATTAAAAACAGAGGCGTGACAGACTGACCTAGTGGAGCTGTCCTTTTGGCTCATCAGGGCCTTTCGACTGATCCTCGGTTTGCTTTTCCCGGCAGTCTCCTGACCATCTTTGACCCCTTTGAGAAAGATTAACAGATTCAATGAATGTTTGTCAACGTGGCACAATACAAACATCTAAATCTTGCTCTATCTGTGCACAATGATTCAAATTACCTTCTCTGTGAGCAGCAGCTGGTTTCTCTCCTGAGGGCAAATTCTTCTCCGTTCTGTCCTTGGACACACTCCTGGGAAATAAGAGGACATAATTACACCTGTTAACAACTGTGTTTACAGACAGAAGCGCCATATTAGGCTTTCATTCACTCACTGATATGAATCTGTGTTTGACATGCGGCAGACAAACACACATACTAACCTGTCTGATTTAGCAGGTCTTTCTGACGCCTCTCCTCTTTCCTTAGAGGATGCGCTTGGTTTCTCCTGGCGGTCTGTCGGCCTTTTAGGGGCGGCAGATTTCTCTGCAATGGTCATTTTATCCAAAGAGACCGACCTAGATCCCCCGCTTCCACCACCAGAGTTCTTTCGCTCTGTCCTCTCCGACTTCTCTCTTTCTGTGTCCTTTTCAACTGCAGCTGCTGACTTCTGCGAGCCTGAGCCAGAGACTCTGTCCCTCTCTCTGTCAGACACCAGACCTCTGTCCCTGTCTCTCTCCCTATCTTTGTCTCGGTCTTTGTCTCTTTCTCTGTCTTTGTCTCTGTCTTTTTCCCTCTCTTTATCTCTGTCTTTGTCCCGGTCTTTGTCTCTCTCTTTGTCCCGGTCTTTGTCTCTGTCTTTGTCTCTCTCTTTGTCCCGGTCTTTGTCTCTGTCTTTGTCTCTCTCTTTGTCCCGGTCTTTGTCTCTCTCTTTGTCCCGGTCTTTGTCTCTCTCTTTGTCTCGGTCTTTTTCTCGGTCTTTGTCTCTGTCTGAACCAGAAGGTCTGTCTCGCTCTCTATCCAGTCCAGAGGTCCGGTCCTGCTCTCTTTCTGAGCCGTGGTGTCTCTCTCCAGCACTGCTAGGCCTCTCTCTGGAGACTCCCCTCTCCACAGACGCTGATCGCTCCTTTCTTCCTGCTCCTTCCGCTGCACTACCGTGTCTGTCTCTTTCAGAGTTGTTAGCGGATGCTGATCGATCAGAGGCAGAAGTCGTCTTTTCAGGACCCGATTGTCCTCTGTCCGAGGCTGCCGTCTCAGTGCTGCCTCTTCTCCCCAGATCTCTGTTCAGCTTGATCCTCCTCAGTGGCTTCGTCTGCATGGGAATAAATAAAAAGCACATGTATTACAATAAGTTCTGAAACTTTTGAACCAAAGTGACAAATAAAAAGTTGCCACACATCAGCTCTCAGGCCTGACAATGCTCTCAGAGTGGTAGCTTCTGTCGTGTGAACTGATTTCAAATCTTTTAAATGAATACTGATACGAAAGAGAAAATCATTTTTTGTTAAAAAACCCAGCCCTATTTACTTCTGTTGCAGTGAACAACTTAAATAAACACACCTGAAAGTCTATTAGTGGTCTAATAGCGCCTCGATCTGCGTCTCCTCGACCTTGCTCACGGCTCCCAGGTAGAGGCAGAGGGCCGGGTCTGTCAGAAAGCAGAGGCAGTCTGTGCAGCGGGGCTTGATGAGACAGGTGAGAGTGGGAGAGGACATCAACTCCACCTCCCAGCCCATCTATTCTCCTCAGCTTTCCAGGAGGAGGTCCGAGTAAAGAGCGTCCCTCCTCTCCCATCCTCCTCCGACTATCCACAGGGGACTGAGGTCGGTGGAGGAGTGGAAGGCCATGTTGATGGGGGAGCGGAAGGATACCGCCACCCTGTGGAAGCTCCCGTCTTCCCCGCATGTCATGACCAGATCGAGAGCCATCGTGGAGGGAGAGATGAGACATCGGCATGGTCTGGGAGGACAGTGGTGGGGTTTTCAGCAGAGGAGGCCTCACGGCAGAGCTTTTACCCTTGTCCTTTTTAGGGGTGGTTGAGTTGGGGGCATCTTCTGGTTTGGTTTTGAGGGTCTTTGACGGTTTAGCAACAGAGGGGGAGGATGAGGAGTCTTTCTTTTTGGTCGCCACCGCTGCCTCTCCAGTTTTTTTCTTCACCTTGTCAGTCTTTGCTTTCACAGGCTCTGTCTTCACCTTAGGTTTTACCTTTGGAGTCTTCTCCTTCTTTGTTTTATCAGACAGGGTCTTTGACGTTGACTTGGTTGAGGGTTTAACGGAGGCAGCAGTGCTTTTAGAGGTAGACGTTTTAGAGGGCGCAGTACCAGCAGAAGGCCTTGAGTAGATGGGAGGCGTTTTACTGTGTGATGGTATTTCGTCCATTGGCTCATCTCTCACGGGCGTAGCATCCCCTCTGTCCACTGACTGTCGTGATGGCTCTGGTTCATCTCCAGTCTTCCTCTTTTTCACTTTCTTTGTCTTCAGAACTTTAGTGCTGGACTTAGTCCCTGATGATGAAGTGGACGGGGGATGGTGAGGTGGACCGCCCCTCTCTTCTCTGCCTCTTCTCCCTCTTCCCTGGGGGGAGTAATCCCTGGACAATGGGGACATTCTTTCCCTCTCTCTGTCTCTCTCCCTGTCCCTGTCTCTGTCTCGGTCTCTGCTGCCATGGCCTCTGTGGTGCAGGGGGGGCTGCTGGTTGCCATAGTCCTTGTAGTACTTGTTGTACCAGTCCTCATACTCCTTCTCCCATTGCCGAAACCGCTCTCTTTCCCATCTGTCCTGGCCTCCAGGACTTGCACCCTTTAGTTCAAAAGGTGGTAGCTCCCGAGGAGGCGGCTTTCGTAAACCAGGGCTGCGGCTCCGGAAGCCACCAGGGGAACGAGATCGGGACCTGTAGGGCCCCGGTCCTTCTGCTCCTTCCCAGCCTGCCGCCCGGTAAGGAGGGGACCTTGGTGACCCAGACCGGCGGTACCCATAAGACCTTGAACGCGATCGGGACCTTGTCCGTGAGCGCCCATAACTGCGTCCGTTGCGTCTAGAGTAAGGGGAGCGGGGATAAGACCGGCCGTGGGAACGTGAACGGGAGCGGGATCGGCTGGGGGAATAAGAGTAAGACCTGGATCTTGATCTGGATCTGGATCTTGACCTCGACCTAGAGCGAGAGTAAGGGGAGCGGCTGAACGGAGAGCGGCTGTATGATCGGGACCTAGAGCCGGAAATGTTTGACAAGAACAGAATGAAACAAAGTTAGAAAGAAAGACGACTTTACAAAAACTATATCCAAGGGCTTCAAGTGTTATATAATCAGTAAGAACTTTTAAAACACTTTCATTATGAAATTACCTGGAATAAGATGGTCTTCGCCTCTTTGGTGCATTTCTATACTTCATAAGCTCTTTGTGGAAGTCTTTAGTAAATTCATCCAGTTTGGAGGTGACTCTGAACACAAAGACAAAAATACATAAACGTTTTCAATGAAGCTTTTGTGGTTTGTTTTATAATGAAATCAAACTTTTGTCAACGTCTAATCAAGAGATGTTTGACGACAGATAGAAGCAACTCACTTGTCCTGTCTGTGGTGCCTCTGTCTGTAGAAATCATCCTTAGAGAGAGGGGGCTGTGAGAGGGAGAGCGGATGTGGGACAAGTGGGGGCTGGGTGCCAGGAGGAACCCAGGGAGGGTTGAGTCCTGGTGGTCCAGGGGCATAAACGGGCTGGGGCTGGTAATTGATGGCAGGCGGGGGGATAAGGCCAGGACCAGTGGCGTAAGGTGGGGGGTAAGCCTGAGGTGGGGGTTGGTAGAGGGATGGGGATGGGAACACTGGAGGAACTGGTGCAGGAGGTGGCTGCAGGTGAGCGGAGGGGGGGTCCCTATTTCTGTACCTGTTAGAAAGACAGGAACATAAAGCACGATGAGACTTACTGCTACAACGCAGTCATTTATTAGGTCAGACATTCCCACAGACGGGTCTTACCAGTGTCTGCTTCCGCCTCGATGAGAGTGGTTGGGCCGTGACTGATGAGCTAATAAAGCAGAGAGACAGTCTGTTAGTGGCTGCATGTAAATCCTTTATGTTCATTAAATCACTTTCAATGAGGAATGAATGAATTAAGTTCTTACCTGGTGGAAGGGGAGGCCTTGTAGGTGGCAGGTGGCCAATAACAGGTAAAGTGTAGCTCTGGAATTAACAGTGAAAAAAAAAGGTTGTTGAGGGGTCTGCTCGAGATGCAGAATTATCGTTTTGCTGTCGTATCCCTCCAACTTTTATGTCCCGACTCATTTAATATATGTAGACAATTTAATACAAAAAGTGTTCTTGCATGTCACTGCATGCCAACAGACATTTTGGAAATAAATTTTGTTTTTAATTAGCAGAGCAATTCTTGAATCGAGGCTAATAATACGCATGTGGGCTTTTAACAATAACTGCAAAGTAAAGTTAAATCTCTTATTTGAAAATGCAATCAACATCAACATTCGAGTGAACTTTGGACTCACCTGTGACCCACTTTCTGAGGATCTTGATGAATCTGATGTGATAGTAGGTTCTGGTTCTGTCTCACTAAAACATAAACAGAGACACATTATGACGATTAGACACCAGGTTCTCGAACGTCATTCTGTATGCGCTTATATGTGTAACTACAATCATACTAAACTTACCCTGGTGGGGGTGGTTCACCCTGGCTGCTGGACAGAACAGGAGAATGGCGGTCCACAGGTGCAGGAGCTGGTGAAGCATCTTGTCCTTCAACAGAAGCAGCATGAGGAGGAGTAGGAGCAGCAGGAGGAGGAGTAGGAGCAGCAGGAGGAGGAGCAGCAGTAGTAGGGGCAGGAGCAGCCGAAGAGGTGGGCGCAGGTGGCGAGACCTGGGCCTGAGGGGCACTGACGGAGACACTTGTTGAAGGAGGGTGCGTGACATTGGCCAGCAGCGGGTCCTGCTGTCTCGAGTTGCGAGGTCTGACCAACTGTGGCGGAGGCAAGGCTGCATGCTTGATTTGTTTGCGCGCGTGTTTGGTGTACCCCGTCTCGTTCTTAAAGTTGTTCACAGCCTGCACAAACACAAACAGGTGATTAGTCATTTTGAACATGGTTCAGTTAACCCAAGATCACATTAAGAGCTGATGCACTTGAAAGGGAATACCTGGCGAAGAAACTTGTTGGCGATGAGATTGTCAGGCGAAACATCTGACTGTTTGCATGTGAAGCAGATGTGCTCCTCTGAGTCCAACAAGGCAGTCCTGATGCCTAAAAACAGAAGGAGAATCATATAACAGAGAAAATCTTTATTTACTCTTAAGGCACAAGTTTTTTTTAATGACTTTCAATAATCACCCAGAGACTGAGTGGGAAATTGCACCAACCATCGGAGTCTGAACAACTACACAAAATATCCTGAGGTCGGATTGCTCAAGAGAGGCCATGACTAAACATGTCAGTTAAACGATTGCACAAAATTACACTTGAAACGCATAGTTAGGCGGGCCAGAGGCGGCAATAAATTAATACACTGCAACAAAGTTAATTTTGATCTCGATTGCTAAAGCACAAGAAGTAAGAACTCACAATCATCGCAGTAACTGTTTCCACAGCAGGGTATGACTACGGCGTCGGTCATCAGGTCATTGCAGATCGGACACAACAGTTCATCTGGGATCGGGTCTGTGTCGTCCTCGGATGACGACTGCTCGTGGGGAACAAACGGAGGGCGCTCCTTCTTTCCTTGGGCATATGCCTCCCTAATAATTGAGAGTAGTTTATTTTTAAGAACTATACACAGGTACAAAAACATGTATACTAAACAGTATATATTTGAGTATTTTGAATCTTTGGTTGACACGTACGCATCTATGGCAGGTATAGCATATTCTCCAGTGCTGGTTAACATGGCTCCCTTGGTGCCCGGCTCTGCTTTCACCATGAAGCTCTGTGGTATGCCTTTACTAATTCTTACTGGCTTGGGAGCATCCACACTCTTATCCTGCACCTAAACATCCAAACAAAAGAAAGAACAATAATCATCAGAGAAGGGACTAGGGCTAATTTCAACTATAGTGAAAATTAACAACACAGACAATTAAAACCTAACAATACATGGTCGTTACCATCAGCATGGGGCACTGGCGAATGTAGTGACCAGCCTTTCCACAACGATAGCAGGTATAGTGAGCAGGTGGAGGTCCAACTGCCTTCTTGGAGTAACTAAAAAGATAAGCCCAGGTAAACATCTTAAACCTTAGAGCTTCTGCAGCTGGAGAATAAAGTTGAGCAAACATTCACACGTTTAAAGTACAAAAGTAAGAATAGGAGGTATGCGTCTATACTAA
This sequence comes from Planiliza haematocheilus, assembly GCA_005024645.1. Classification (NCBI taxonomy): domain Eukaryota; kingdom Metazoa; phylum Chordata; class Actinopteri; order Mugiliformes; family Mugilidae; genus Planiliza; species Planiliza haematocheilus. The sequence goes on along the minus strand of SRSE01001280.1, from coordinate 1,850,740 downwards.
CTGTATTGGATCGTATTCATGGTTCGACTGAGACATCATGGCTTTAATCTTGTCCTCCTCTGATGCATTTGCGTCCACCAGGTTTGCAGTCTAAAACACATAATGGACAGAAAGGGAATAAGAGAAAAGGAGCATGTGAACCCCTGACTGGGAAAAACAACATCCCATCTATGAAACATTTATTCTGGAGGTACAGCATGTACAGAAACAGTACCTTGGCAAGTTGGGCGAGTGACATAGAAGGAGAAGAATCCGTCTGCAGGAGAATCAGAGTACATATATTAAGGGTGTTAAGACCGAACAGATATACAGTGGAAGATAAGAGCCCAGATATATCCCCACCACATCCGTGTCCAGTCCATTAGACTCCATCTAAATGTTCGCAACAAAATTAGGGCCTGTGTCGAGTACTCAGGGAGCTTGAAATAATGCAGCTAGTGAGCATTCAAATCAAGACATGGATGACAAGTTGTGCGTGTAATGTTCATCCCTCCACTGACTGTCATAACTCCTCAAAAATATTAAGACTGTCTTGTGTCTCAAGTGGAGAATAAAAGGCATGCAAGATACAAAAAAAGCGAACCCTAACCAAAGATCAACTGCTTAACGTCTATAAAAGCTCATATAGAAAATACAACTTATGCAGCTTTAGTTGCAAGTCCCTTAAAGATTCCATCGAATATGTGGAAAATAAAAAGGATAGACACATTTACGACTGCCACTGTATGGAAAACATTTAACACTCATAAGCTGCATACACATTTAACAAATAAAGCAAACATTTACTCAAAATACTCTCCCGCATTCATTCAAGTCTAAACGCGCTTATAGTCCGAGGTTTTAAGTCCTCATGTCCAATAGCGTACGCTTAGATATTTCATACGTTCTTAACTAATACGACTTATCAGAAAATTCAAACCCACTAGCATATACTTCTATATCCGGAAACCTCTCTTGCCATTGATAGCAGAGGGCGACTTTTCTCAAAGGAATACTTGACGTTTAATTTTAGTGCTCAGATTGCCTTCATCGGGCGACAGTAGTTTCATTTTTAACAGCTTGTCAAAAGCAGTTGTCAAAACGGTTGCAAGCTCATCAAAAACTGCTCAAGAAAACTTTCTATAAACTAATGAGCAAGCATGGGTTAGAGCCAGGTCATTTTAAAAAGTGCAAATGGTGTAGACTGTCATGATCTCACACACACACACAAATGTAGATTTCTTGCTTTGAAAAAGTACTTGATGAAGGAATAAAATGAATTGTTGTCAAGTGTTCCTTCAAACGCCCTGCACCTCTACAGGTTGAAGGGTGAAAGCGAGACGGGAGCTCCCTGCAATGCAGGTCAGGAGTCGATGAATCATTAAGTCTCAAGCACAGACGAAATGTCAGAGTTCACGCCGACAAAAAGAAAACGCTACTCTGCCTGACTCTTTTTGTAACGGTCTGTTAGTAAGTAAACAGGTGAGCAGGGTGGGGAGCCCATCATGATATGCAGGGCTTCAAGGAAACACTGGGTATTGCAGAAGGCTGTGGAGGGAACACACAGGGATCTGGTGCAAGCGGTTCTGACACCGAACCACTGAACAACTTTATTGACAGGTTCTGCAGCTTACAGCTTACAGGACACACTACACCAGTATACTTCTCACTGCAGCAACCAAGGAAGGCCTCCAGAGAGTAAAAGGTTATTCACCGATTATGCGTCTTAGTACTTTGTGATCATGTCACAACATTATAAGTCAGTGGCCAAGTCACAGCATGAAAACTAGCTTTTAACGGCTTCCCCTAAACCACTGTTGTAACAATACAGTATAAACTATTTCCGTTCTTTGCAAAATAGGCCCTTAGGCATCTGAATTAAATCAGTGCAACTCAGCAGGGTATGAATTTCAGCCTTTACGGTTAAGGGTTATGTGCAGTCCATACTCAGAGCAGAACAAAACATCTTCAAGATGAAATTGTACAAGACAAAACAGTTGACATTGGTAAGCGTTACTGAAAAAAAAAAATCTTAAGAGTATTTACGTTTAGCAGCTTTTGAAATTAAAAAAAGAATAAATTATTGGCAAGGCTATTCCACTCACACAACTTGTCTTGTAATTGTAATCAGTTAATTACAATCGGTCCCAGCCACACTTAACTTTTTGGGGTTAATAAACCACATAATAAAAAATGTTTTCACAGAAAATATATGACAATGGATTATCAATACAAAAATACCATGTTTTCCTTTTACAAACTCCTTTAAAAAAAACATTTGCCTGGTCTGAAGCAGGCTACAAAACCATTTCATTATGAAATACAGTCATTAACAGTTAAAATTATTTCTCAGTCAATGATAATGTGGCAACAATTCAACAGTTGGTCAGTTCAGAGCATTAAAAAAAACAATGGTAGATAGTCTGTTGTTTCTCTTATCAACCTCATCTTATCCAGTCAGTGACCTTTAATTTACCAGCTTCAAAATAGAAAAAGAAAACCTGGGTTTTTAGAGAAACAACAAACAATTTAAACTATGGTGACTTCTGGAAACCCTCCCCAAAAAGACATCAAATGACATATAGAGGTTGAGATCTCAACACAAAAATGTAGCCAACACACAGTGAACAGAAGATACAACTCGATCTTTCTTGACAGAACGTTCTCGAGATAGGTGACTAAAGCCAGAAAGAGGGGGGAGAGAGAGAGGTGAGGAGGAGGAGAGAGTGTTGGTTTTGGGTTTGTTTTACATACGGGTCTAGAAGATCCCACCACAGCTGTGTCAGAACGATCTCTGCAGAAACAGGCGGAAAGAAAACATCAGTTACTGAAATAACTGGACAGACAGGATCCACTTTTTATTTACAATCTTTTTGTAAACACATCTAACCTATACTCGAAAGAAATTTGTCACAAAATAACCTAAAGTCATTAGAGTCTGAAGGGCTCAATCAATATTCAATAAATATACATACACAATGAACGTCCTGCCAGCTGGTTTGACTCCGCCAATCGGAGTGCGGCGGACGATCACGGACGAGTGTTTCGGGATGTGGGCTTCATCATCTGTGTACTCTATAAAACACGACAGACAATCGTTAGAAAACACAAATCTCATCAAAATCAGAATACAAAGCGTTTATGGACCTTAAATAAAGATGCATGACAGAAGTACAAAGACAATATAATGGTGCCTGGAAGCGTTTGTTAAATATGGGTGAGCTCAGTGAAACGACAGAATCTGTTCAAATGTGACTAATAGTAAATACAGTTGGTGTTAATAAGGATGACATAATGCCAGAAGTATCCTGGCTCCAAATTGTGCTGGTTTAATCACATACACAATTCTTAATTGTCTGATTTATTTCAGAACACATAAACTAACTTAAATGAACAGAATATTTTAGTGTGGAGGATTTTTCCCAACCAAACCCTCTGCTATGAAAGACACTGTCAACTTATCACATCCACCATGTCGATCATATCAAGTTTGCTTGTTTTTCATGTGTCATGTAATCCGTCAGCTGACAACATACCTTCTCGAGTCTGCGCATTGGTGATCTGCAGGTCGCAGTCTGTGGCCTTGAGGCGCTCCCTGGACATAATCTGCCTTTTGAGCTCGCTGAGGGTGATATGCAGCCCATCGAAAGTGACTGTGTTGTAGTCCAGTTTGGAAGAAAACTTATAGTGAACACACGACATTTTTACAGGTCTAAGCACTTATCAAGTCAACCAAAGCACAAGGAGAAAAACAAAGGCCTGCTATAAAATGAAACAGCGTCAACACTGAACACAGGAGGCTAAATCTGGTGACTTTAATGGGTAAATTTTCTTTATAATCGCTGAAACACTGTGGACAAGGAAAGGACTATAATGGGGAAAGGTTCAGCTCGCAGATGACGACACAGTCCTTATTATTGCCAAAGAAAAATAATCGAGATCGAGGATTGAGGCCAGAGCCATTGAGTGGCGCCGCGTGCCCCGTCAGTTCTTTAAAGTCCAACAAAACACAGGGTGCCACCAAATCCAAGGGAGTCCATGTAGCACAATAGTAATTTGTTACATCGATGTAAATGAGGCCAAGTCCGTCGTGAAGTGTCCTTGATAGAAAGCCCGCAGCGCCGCACTGCGAGCCTTTGGTGCGGCTAGCAGCGGGCCTGGGTTTCCCTAACAACCGTCCTTGTGGTAACGTTGTAGCTTTCTTTGATTCAGTTCGTAATTATCAAGAGGAAATACCGCCCACAAAAAGTCCACAAAAGTGCGTGAAACCTCCCGCAACGAGTCCACAAAGTTTACGTTTTCGCTGATATACGTCGATTGGATAAACCCTAAACCACACTGTTCCGTATAGATGTTGAATTAGCTAATGCCAAGGCTAACATGCTACGCCTCGAGATTAGCTAACACAATATGAAACAACCACTGGCCTAACAAAAGCTAACAGCTAATGGTTAGCGGTGCTATGCTAACAATGTTGCCCCGTTAACTGTCGAATAATTTGACAAAATCCGCAGTCACGCAATAAAGACACAAAAAAATCCCCTTCTTGTCAGCCTTGAAAACTGAAAGTTGTAAATCCAGACGACGCTTCAGTTTAAATCCTTAAAATCCATTTCGGTGATGCAAGCTTCTTCTCTCCTCGCTGTTTCATCAAAATGGCGCCGGCCGGAATCGGAAGTATCAACGGATTTAGTTTTTTTTTTTTTTTTTTTTTTTTCTTGTTTTTTTTTTTTTTTTACTAGTTAATAGTTTACTAAAGACTGTGTATTACGCTTAAGTGTGTGTAATGTTGAAAGGGTAAAAATATCGACGATGTCTACACGCTACAGATATGTTAAGACAGACTTCAATACAATTGAGACTTGACAAGCAGCAACAGCTAACCCGTATCACCTGACTGGAACCGTCTGTCGTCACGTCTTCCGTAGGTAGCGTGGCCGAGCGGTCTAAGGCGCTGGATTAAGGCTCCAGTCTCTTCGGGGGCGTGGGTTCGAATCCCACCGCTGCCAAGATTTTTTATTCTTATTTCTAAAGTAGAAGCGCGTCTAAGGCGCTGGATTTATGTGATTTGCAGCGATGCAAAAGAGACTACTCCAAATAAAATACACACAATTGAGAACATTGTGGAAAGTTTTGCCCATCCCTCACCGTAGCAGTAGTAGTAGTAAAGTAAAGCAGTTTTCCTTGTGGATGAATAAAGTTTATCCAAGTCTAAGTTCAGTAGCAGCGGATCAACAACGCCACTGACCTCACTAGCATGATAGGTCACAACACTGTAGTACATGTCTAGATACTCAGTGTAAACACAGGTAAACCATAAAAAACAAACAGTGTAATTAACGACTGTTATGATTTAGCACAATATTGGCCATGACAAGATAATATGTGTAAATGTCATTTAAGGAGAAAGTACGAAATTCAAACGGACCGTGTAAAAAGCCGGATAAACAAAATGACAACACCTCTGACAGTACTTTTACTCCTAATGTTTTATCATTTAGTACTGTAATATATGTTTAGAAATACTTATTGTCTCCATATTCCAAAGGCTGCCCTTAGAAAGATTGAATGGGTTGCTAGCCTTCTGACACCGGTCGAGCAAAGTTTCGGCCCCCATAGAGAGAAAAAAAAAAAATGTCGCTCCAACATTTCTGCCCCGTGATTGGTCAAATGTTGGAAGAATTCGCTACGCGATTGGCTGCGCAATGTTGGAGCTGCGAATGTGATTGGCTGTCACATAAAACATTACACACAGCCGGCTCCAGTCTCTTCGGAGTCGTGGGTTCGCATCCCACCGCTGCCAAGATTTTGTCAGACTAATCAGGTGCATCAAAGTGAGACAACCCACATGTTGTCCACCGAACTAGTAAATTCAGTTTGTTGATAAAAGGTCAAAGCTCAATGTGACCTCCCAAATCTGGATTGCGGCCTTTAAAAGAATTCATAAACTTATGTCAATTTTTCACACAGCTGTCTTAAACGATAAAAAGTTATGAACTTTTATATCAACTGGTCCAGTTCACTCTCACATCATAATATCATACAAGAACATTTTTATTAAATCCTGCCACAGTTGTCACAACTTATATGATCTGATACAGGCATGTATGTAAGTAAAAACATAATAAAATAAGGGGGGGCTTGTCTGGTTGCCTGGAAGTACTTGCTTAGACTCCCTGTGCATTTGGAAGGTGGTTTATTTATACTCTGGGATGTTTGGTATCCACCAGCATAAGATAAAATTACCATTTAATTTATCCCACAGTAGGGAAATGTGCCGTGTAACAGCAGCAGATGGTTAAGAACAGTGAACAAGAAGATTAAAAGACTAATTAGGAGTTGTGTGATCATTGCAGATGGAGTGAAAGCAGGGGACTGTTATCGTCAAAAATCCTACTCTGCCCTGAACAGAATACAGATACGGGTTAGCTGCTCAACAACCATAAATTCCCCTCAGAAGATGGTGGAGACCAAACCTAAGTTAAAAGGTCTCTGTACTTCCTGACTTTTTCATCAGTTATTTTTTCTTAATTGGTAAGATCAGGCTTCCGTAAGTACAGATGCTAGAAGTTTATGCTGTCATTTTTTTTCTTATTTAATAATTATATAAACTTGGTACAGATACAATCTTCACCCTACCTGGGTTTCATCCCACACTAATGTATATCGCAGAGTCTGTTATGGCTCTTTATATTAGATCACCAGATTCCTCTTTTACACAGCAGAAGTATGGACTGGCTGCAGTCTGGCTGGACTCAGGGAACAGGACGCCCCTGCCATGCATAGTCCCACAAGATGTCTGCAACATGACAGCAATGTGACTCTCATGAACAGTTGGGCATGGGATGTAGGCTCAGGACTGATCACCCTGTAGCCGGCAGCCTCTGATGAGGGTGTATAATGTGAAAGACCGAAACACCCCGTGAACCTGAGGAGCACTGCTGATGATGCATCCCAAAACTCAACCAAGCTTTTTCAGCTAATTCACCAAAGACCTCTTGTACATGTTTGTACAAAGAACATCTAACTCTGTGTTTTGGAATCTATACTGATCTATATTTACTGGGGGAACTTTCCTTAAATCTTTCTTCATCTCATTTCGTGGTGCTGGTTTGAATCCCACTGCTCTCAAACATCTGCTCTGTTAAAGTATCAAAGTGCAAAAACTTGTAATTATATCATTTGTGATGATATGATTCTCAGCCTCACAGCTTAGTAAGCATGGCTTAGAAATAAATCAGGAAAGCAAATACTGAATCAAATTTCCTTTAAACTGTGAAGCTGTGTGACGTTATTGTCAGGTATTTTACTTTTGTGTGTGTGTGTGTGCATATTCATCACAACTACTTTGAATGTCTGCATGAATGCTGCTGCTGCTGCTGCCATGGTAACAATTCAGGTTTCTCAGTGTGCCCGCTGTTCCACTAATGTCTGTTTGTGAAGCTGTCTGCACCGTCCAGCCATCATCTGTAACACAGCTTATTCATGCCTGTTCACACGCACGAACCCTCAGCGGTTAATAGGTCAGTTATTTTTGATGGCTTGTTTGTGCGTTTGTTCGTGTACTTGTACTTGGACATTTGCGTTTGTGCTCATTATGCTAGGGCAGATATTTGAATGTAATCTCTCGCTTCCTCGCACACACACACACACACACACACAGAGGCACCTCAGATGCCCCGCGCGACGCAAAAGCAACAGCACTGCATCTTGAACCACGCTCATTTCGCTCACACAGCACGAGCACATTTTGTGAGATTCGGTGAAGTTTTAAGCTTTATTTAATGTAAACAGAGACACACGGACATAACCAGAAAGGGCAGAACCTTTTGTTTGCTCACAAGCTTACGCAACACATGCTTAAACACACAGTCAGACCCAGTTAGAGGCAGATAGAGAGAGTTCTAATGCATTTAATGGGGTGCCGATTCTGAGCATAGGTCCGAAAAAGAAGAGGTCAGGAACAGGACTTAGCCTGTCGACGTCATTCATTCTCGGATATGTTTGTGTTGTCCTGTATTTCTATGCAGTTGTGTCTTATTCTCATGAACGTCTCCTCCTTTCTGTCTCTCTCTGCATCACTGTCAAAGTCATTCGCACGCAAAAACTAAATATGCACTGCAGATAACAGCAAAACCAAAAAGAGCACAAAAATATCAGAAGCCAAAACCTTGTCCTAGTTCACCGCTTCTATTTGTCTTAAAGTTTGTTTTTCCTTCAGCTGATAGAAAAATGAATATTTTACACAGATTTACAGTGTTGAAAATAATCAGAAAGACCAAAACTGGTTCCAGCTCCTCAGATGTGAGGCTTTGGCGTTTGTCTGGCTCTGGGAAACTTTGATGTCTTGCCCTGATTTTTGACTTGATCAACGAAATGATTCACTTAAAAACTCTTTTATGCTCTTTTATAGTTCTCTTCTTGTCAAATGTCTTCTTGTGTTTTATCCAGTTTCTCTCAGACCGGCGTGGTCCTTCTGTTGGAAGCGCAGTTTCCAGGCAGCATCTCTGAGTTGTTGTGAGCAGCTGCAGGTGTTAAATCATCCACGGCCATGTCAATCTTACCATCCTTGAGAGGTGAGGCCAGGGTGTAGAGCATGAACTCTGAGCCCACTGTCATCTGCGTCGGCAACCCTGGCATGGCTTTGGATTCACCCGAGATGGACATCTCCCGGTCACGCACCAAAGACGCCCGAAAGGAGTCCCCCGCGCTGTGGTTGCTCCTGTAGCTGGATCGGCGGCTGCGGCTCTGGTAGTACCGGTTGCGGTAATAGGATGAGCTGCGAGAAATGGGTGGCTTCATGAGCGAGGGCCGGCCCTTCGTGCGCAGCTGTCTGTGTTTTTCTATGAACACGTGCACGGCCAGGACGCCCACCATCTCGGCCAGCACGAAGGACAGAGCTCCAAAATAAAAGGACCAGCCGTAGGAGTAGCTCTTCTTGTTGTCGCTCTGGCTGGGGTCACCTGAGTTGGCTGATATGTACACAATGATGCCGATGATGTTACTGAGGCCTGTGGAGTGGAGTGGAGAAGGTCACTCAGATATGTATTTGCACAGCAGAGGATAAAAACTTAAAAAGGAACCCAAAGGATTTAAGAAAACTAAGAGACTTGTGCATTCATTAGACGACTGACAAATATAAATGCTGTAGGAGTTGGTGTCTGCGTCTGACCTGCAGAGACAAAGAGTATACCAGCGCTGAGCATGACATTGTGGCGTGACTTGTAGAATTCGCTGGCGGCTACGCAGACGCCCCCGAGAAACAACAATCCGACGCTGAGTATGGGGAAGAGGCTGGAGGCCCGTACAGCTCCTGAGGAGAGTGAGGAAGTGGAATAAATAACAAGCATTCACTCATAGTTAGTAGAGCTCACAGTCACATGCACTCATTTGTTACCCACGTAATAAATACTCTGCGGCATCCTGCTCGTAGTCTGCATCTTCAGCAAAGTGATCAATGTCTTTGCAGACTCCACGAAATGTCCCTGCAGAATAGAAGAACACAGAGACACAAATCATAGTTTATCACAGTGTGGTATCAACTCACAGCGGTTTACATAATACTTAATGTTATGTCTGTGTCACGAGTTGCTGCCCATTGATCTTTCCGGCTGCATACAGTTCAGCCATGCTTTAGATGAATATTATAGTATCTAAGTGGCGAAGCACTGACATATAATAATATCTGAACTGTGACGTCTTCTACACAAGAAGCGTGTCTTTACATTTTGTACGTGTAAGAGGAGCACTTGTCTCAAGTTCATCTGTGGTAGATCAGTGGTCCATGTTTGCCAACTTATGTGGCTCCGGGTCAGTGGTCATGGCGTCCACTTGTGACCTTTCATCGTGGGTATATTGCGGACATGAGCTGTACACAAACCTTCCTTTGCTTCTTGGATTCTTTTGTTTGGAAGTTATTTCAGGGCCGGAGTAGAAAAATGTACAATGTTGGAAAGAAAAATGGGATTAATGAATTCATATTTAAAGCAAATGCAAAACAAATCTTTTCTAAACACAAGCTTGCACAATCATACATACATATATAACTTCAGTGGCCTAAATGTGGTGTAATATGGTTCAAATAGTTAAATTACTTGGAAAACATTAAGGAAACATTAAGATATTTAAAAAAAACTGTAAGGATAGTAAAGGTTTCTAGTTTAACTAACTACTAGACTAAAATGTCAGCATAATTTTATGATTTTCTAAAATAACATCCCAGATATTCACAAGCTTTACAGCATCTTAACAATCTACAAAGACAAAATAAAGGGGCAACAATGTACGAGCACCGAGCCTCAAATGTCCTGCAGTCCAGAGCAGCTGCTGACCCGAGCATCTTTTGCATTCTTCAGCCCACTGAGTGCTCGTACTTGTGCATATATATATTTATGTCACATTTCCTCACAGTTTTTTCCACTTGCATAGATGATTGCCCCAACTGCATCCCATAGTTCAGCAACCATCTCTTGACTGGGCTCAAGCCACAAAAGACCGGGATGTGTTTCAGCGTGGAAGATCAGCTGGACTCATGCTTCCCCAGCTCCCGGTAACCTTTGGCCCAACAGTGCCTTTCAACATTTGCACACGCGGGGATATATTGATAGATGTGTCCCTGTGTGCCGCGCTGATTGACCTGTATTGATAGTGTGACTCGGTCGCCGTGGAAACCAAAACAAAACTCATTCAGTGTGGCTCCAACTCGGCCACGGCGAACAGGTCAGAGAGAAAGAGAGGGAGATAGATAGAAAAGCACACCACTGAGGAAACAATCATTTAAACAGCCGTCGGGACACAAAGAGAGACGAGACGATTCTCTTCTCTTTCAGCGTAGTCTGACAAGTGTCTGAGCACTTTCTTTGTGAATCATATTTAGCTAGAAGCACTGAAGTTGAAGAACTACTATCAGTCCTTCCTCAAAATGAAAGGGATCAGCTACCGTACTGGTCTGGGAGATATATCTCATTTTTTATAGCCATTATTCTGAAAAACATGTGATTTTCATCCTGCTGTAATAAAAGATAATCTCTGTATTAATGTCTCTGCTGTTTTTTCATTATCGTTAAAAATCTATAAAAGACAAACATCAAATCATTAACATTATACTACATCATTATCCTGTTATCCTCCATCACTATAATCATTCATGACACATGAAGACAGGCAGCTTCAGAGCCTTCTGTCTGTCTGTCTGTCTGTGGCTTTCTGTGACACAAACTGACTGACACACACACACACACACACACACACACAAGATTGTTGAAGCATTGATGTCCTCTGCATGCTTTGTTGCATCCCCATTAAACCATTTTGGGAGCTCAGAGATAGCGGAGCAGCAGCACAGGGAGGAACAGAGGGATGAAAGCGAAGCGTATGATGGGGAGATAAGAAAATTAACAAAGCAAACAGAGAATATGTGATGAAAGGAAGAGTGGTGGTAAATAACTGAAAACGCTGTTTCCATCCGCCACATACCCACACATTCACCTCCTCTCTGTTCCTCTTGAAGACTCGTCCTCATGAATCTCACCAAAAGAAATCCAATGTTTTGATGTTGTCCTTATTTCATGCTTTGTACGCCTCTCCATCTCATTGTACTTAAGGCTTAATTGGTAGAAAGTATAAAGGGCTGTGTCTTTAATGAACTCTTATTTATGTTTACAAAGCTTGTCCGGAAAACTTTACTCTTTAACCAGAATTTAGTTCAGTGCCACTTATATCTCCATGTTTGACCACCACCCTGAAATTGTCCTGATTTACTATTTATCTATTTATTTTGCACCTGTGGAAACACTTTGGGTTTGATAGATACAGAAGAAGGAGATTAATTTACGGACCAAATGGTTGAAATTGTGCCATAATGTTCCTCCAAAACTGCTGTTATCTCTTTATTGATAGTTCTGCCGTTTAGTTCACAGACTAATCATCGCCTGTATTCTGTATATTAATAGAAGTATTTTCTATTTCTTATCAATCTCTGTGAAGAATTTATGGGACAGCAATACATACTAACATAAACAAATGAAAATGCAATATCATGAAAAGTGCTTATAAATGACAATACATCATTATTCACTAGTGAATAAATGCTGCTTAAACACTTATGCATCACTGGTAATATGTTAATATTCTTGTAATTTGTAGTACTACAGACATGTTTCTGGATTAAGTGTGTTTACTTTTTTATTTTAAGCACATTTTCTAATATTAATTCCTACAGATTTGTCCTCAAAAAAGCCTAACTTTTCTTAAGCAAAGCTTCTGAATTCTTCCACTTCTGAAATAAAATAGTATTTTTTATTCTATGGTCAGTTCTTTAAATATCAACGTGGCTCAATGACAGCAAAGCATGAAAATAAGAGTTAAAAGCTGTTTTAAACAGCATCATCTACTTCTTCATGTTTTATCCGTGTAGTAGCCTATTTATCCCCTAAAATAAAACTTATTATGTATATTTTATCTCTTGTGCAGGTAACAGGCACATTATATTCATCATTTATCATATATTTGTAACTTTGGAGTATAATTTTGAAACACTGTCATATTATATTTATAATATATAGCCACGGATTTTAAAAACTAATATTTTTTGCTTGTTGAAGATTATGATGAACCATGTGCAGAGCAGTATGTCTTACCCTCAGTGCAGCAGGTCCTCCACAGACCCGAGTGGGTCAGGACTTCTTCGTTCTTGCGGACGGTCTCGTTGTCGTTCAGGTTCTTGGAGCGGCACATCCCGCGGGAATACAGCCAATAGTCCGTGCCCACGGCGATGGTCATAAGGCTGAAGGCGCAGAAAGCCCCCGCCGTGGTCAGCAGCATCATCACACCCCGGTTACAGAGCCTCATGTCGGCCCTGCCTCCTCCTCCTCCACCTCCTCCTCCTCCTCCTCCTCCTCCCCAGTCCTCAGTGCGCTTTAAAAAACTTTCCCCGATGTCTTGTCTTCGTTTTGGATCCAGCAGGCGGAAGGAAGCTCGAACACATCTTCTGCATCCTGAACTCAACTAGCTGGAGGAACAGGTTTTGGGAAAGGTCCCCCTTTTTTTCCCCTAAGTTACACCTACATTAAAGCAAGTTCAGAAGTTTCCATGTCCACGGGATGTTGTGTCAAGGAAGGAAAGCACGAGTTCACGGTAAAGTGGTTTGGAGAAAAACAGCATCAGCAGCGCTTCTCTGGACACGTTCTGGTTCTCTGGTTCCCTGTAGCTCATCTGGCACCCTCCGTCTGCAGGACAGCCCCGCCTGCCAGCGTGCGTGTGTGTCTGTGCGTGATGACCAGTTTGCAGTGGTGTCCAGCAGTTCAGCACCATGGAGAGCTCAGTTACTACAGACCCTGAAACAGGCCTCTGTCATGGCTCCCACGGAGAGGATGGGCAAACATCCACGAGGAAGTTCATTGGATTTAATAGTCTCCAGTAATCTGAGGTGATCAAGTGAAGTGGCCTTCGTGTAATTCCTTCTTTTTATTTCTTCCACGGCAACTCAACAGGAAGCATGGAAGTGAAACATACCAGTTATTTGACAGATAGATACTTTATTAATCCCAGGGGAAATTCAAAGCATCCAGTAGCAAAAACATACATTGAACATACAATACAAAAACTATGAAAAATAGAAAGTGACTAGAATAAAATGCTTTAGACAGCTATAAACTATGTAAAAATATAAAGTGACCAGTAGAATTTTATATATATATATATATATATATATGTATATATATATAAATATGAGAGCTACCAAAACACAGTCAACCACGCGTATCCGAGTACAGACATGCCAGTAGTAGTGCAAAAAGATTTGTCCATTGTTTATTGAGCATCCTGCCATCACTGAGAGCTGTTGTACAGTCTGATGTCCATCGCTTATAAGCATTTAACATTGCACGAACATGACTTCCCCTGTATGGACATTGCCCCAACGGCCAGAGACCCAAGGTGTGAAGGGGGTCGGGGGTGACTTTTGGGGGACAGATGTCTCTGTCTAACTCAGAGAAGGGTTTTCCGTTTGATGTACACGGCCTCCTTCACTGCTCTTTCAAACCACCCGTCTTCTCTGGCTAAAATATGGACGCTGCAGTCTTCAAAGGAGTGTCCTCCAGGTGAATTGTTTCCCGGTGACCTGGCTCTCCGGTGTCGAGCCATGAGTTTGTCTGATTTAAAGCTCAACACCCACAACAGCGTTTTAGAAATAAAGAAGCTACTTGGATGAAGGTGAAAGTTGTCCTTATTTCAGCTTGTGTGTTTGGATACACAGTGACCTGGATGATTAAGCACATTCACAGATAATGTTTAACAGCTCCCTCAGTTTTATATTTCGTTTTTGATTTACTGTATCTTAGAGCTTTGGACAGTTAAGAAGGACCAGACTACATTAAGGTTTTTCTAGTATTTTATATATAAATCAATAAACTATAAATAAAACACAGCCGGAAATGCCTATATTTAAAGAGCCAGCATTTATTCATTAAACGTCCTTCGTATTCATATCCTCATCAGGATTCAATCAGCCGTCAAACCCTATGAATGAAGGAAAGAATGCATGAGAATATGAATATTTAAGGATTTGCACAAAAATAAATTAATTAATAAATAAAGGGCACGGGGTGCAGTCAAAAAAGCAATCAGTCTACAAACCAATGAGATGCCCTGTTGTAAATTAATAAGTCTCTGAAGAAACTGCTGAGAGACAGGATCCAAGATGTCCTGGATAAAAGAAGACTTTTCATTCAAGTATAGTGGAGAACTATGGATCATTGATAGCACTGGTCGCTACAAAGAAAGCCAATCTTTCCTCCCGCCAACACAAAGCATAGACCCAGAGTTATTTAAGTGTCATGTTATTGTTCTATTTGATATAAAGTTACAGATTTCTGCTGCTGTGATGGACACTTTGGTTTTGCTTAAACTTCCAATCACTGAAAACTGTATCATCAGCTCTGAGCACATAATGAATATGAGAAAATATCTGTCTGTTCAGCTACTGACTGCTCCTCTGTGTTTGTGTAGTTTGTGGAGTGTTATGGAAAAGTAGAACCCTCTGAGGAATAAATAAAATAAATAAATGAGCAAACAAAAATGTGGAAATGTTGAGTTAAATCATTAAGAGAACAACTAAATCCTCAAAATATAAGGACAAAATAACAAAGTGTGAAAGAATAAAAAGCTAAAACCACATAACAAAGCTACGCAGTGAAAGCAAAGCCACAGAGGCATCTATGGATCTGTAAGAGGAAGAAAGATGATATAAATAATTGAGAATGTAATTTATATTCACCGCATATCCAGAATTTAATCTCCTCTGTTCATGACGCATCATGCTGTGAATCAAAAATCAAAATCTAATGCAAAGTTTGAGACGGCGTCACATAAAAATAAAGAAATCACAAACACATGAATAAATAAAATTTTATGTGAATATGCAAAATGTATAATATATAGAAAAGATATATATATTTAGGAACCAAAAGTGACAATTAATATTAATTCCAATAGATGCTCATAAGTATTTTGCTTTTATCTTTATAGTTCATTTTTTTCTTCTCATATAATTTGTTGCTTTTTTTATGACACTCAACTGACTCCATATGTTGAACCAGTCCATACAGTGATTTATTAGCCAATCGTTTGGTCTGAAACTCACTAAAAAGTAGTTTATTTATTTATTTTCTTTATTCATCCAGTGTAGCTTTCAATCCACACAACATTTAGTATCAAATGCAGTGATCAGAAAATGACTTTTACGCTTTTAAAGTCCTCAAATGAAGACAGAAACGAGAGAGCAGAACACAAGAGCCACAGTTCCTGAAATGGTTTTATGATAATTCATTTTAATATAGGTATCATTCTGTAGGTGTCTCCCGCGCGCAGGTAAAGACGGCGCATGCAACACATGTGTACCGTCTCTTTACACAATTTCTTTGAAGTTGCTTAATAAAAGTTGCCCTCTGCTCTTCATCATCTTCCTCTTCTTATTCCGCATTTTGCATAGTAAACACTTTGTTCGCCCATCTTTACCCCCCTTGTTTCTCTCTCGTCTTACTTATATGCTAAAAAAATGTACTGATGGGAGTATTAGCTGTGGACAGGGAAGGGCTGGTGGAGGTAAACAATTGAGATCAAACAGAGATTTAAGTTTAGCGGAGGATAAATGAGGAAACAAAGTCATAAAAAGTGGCCGCTGAGAGTGCTGGGATGGCTCTGTGAGGAATAGATAATATGAAAACCACTGCTAGCTCTAGAGCCCATTCCTATTTACACATACACCGAAACACAAGTCATACAGAACTATTACATCTACTTTATATGTTCATTTCACAGAATCTCACATTTTCTCGTCGAGGGCGGCCAAACAGTCTTTGCTCCGCGCTTTTGTAAAGCAAACTATTTAGCCACGCTTGTGTCAACACTATTAGAGATACACAGCATCCAGAGTGGAGCTTGGTTTGAGCGTGGATATTTCGGAACAGACTCGGGTCACCTCGCGATGTCGAAATCTTAACAAACTACTGTACCAACGAACATGGCATGCATAGAGGAGCTGCACCACAAAGACTGTATAGGCCTACACAGCACTAACCCACTGCGTACACAGTGCCATAGAGAAAAGAGAAAGAGAGATTAAGCAAGAGGAAAATACGTTTTTAAATATCACTGCCAAAACAGGCATCTGAGGAGATTTTTTTTCTGCATTTTTTTCTTTTTTGCATCCATTTGGAAGACGAGACGTGCTTAAAGACTAAGTTCAGGACTAACTTAGACATGAGGTTATAAATCGGCTTCATTTAAAACCTTTTGTTCCCTCCGGACTGCAGCCTGCACAGACGTATATGTTTGTGCATGTGTATGTATGTATGTATGCGTGTGTGTGTGTGTGTACATACATCACATATTGATCGTGGAATGTTCATGACGCAACCTTTACAGGCTGAAAAGAAGGAAATCAAGAACAAACACACTGCAGGTGATCAATAGAGAATATACACACAGTTACACATTCACTGTGATCTCCACTGCTGCATTGACCTGCGAGGGCATGAGGTCCATGTGCAAACTAACCCTGAAGGAGTTTTTTTTTTGGAAAGACTCGGTCCCACTGAAACGCAAACCTCCGGCAGGTTTAGCTCTGCTCTGCAGCTTGTGTGAGTAGATGCGAATATGTACCAAGGTGTGATTATGGTTATGGTTGCCGTCCAAGTTTGAGGATTTTTAGGTGTATGAGTAAGAAGTTGAGGATCGAATGCTGTCAGGTGACTGATGTGTCTTTGATTAAAACGGAACAACTAGGCTGCACGGGTTGGAGCTGAGTCTCGCCCCCGGGGGCTCCTCAGACTTGTATGATGAACTCAGGGTTGGTGTAGGAGAAGCCTTGAAATTCGTTCTGGTCCAAGTTCATGATGAAGAGCTTGTCTGTCGGCGTCAGCTCCACCGCCATCTTTGTGAACTCCTTGTCGAAGTTGCCCACGTCTCGGCGAGATTTCTGCCACAGAGAGACCAAAAGAAAGGGGGGGAAAGGGAGAGCGGTTAGAAAGGTTGAAACGGAGAGAACCGGTGCAGCGGTGAAAAAGGGGCAGCTTTAGTGGAAGGTTGACGACAAGCCATGAACAACTCTCTCATTGAAGCACAAAGATGAGGGGTAGAGGAGGAGGCTTGTAGAGGACACGCAACGACACATTTGAATAATCAGTGCAGAGGTTGGGCCGAGTCATGGTTTGGGAAAACAAAAGTATCTTCAGTCTTAAGTCTGTGGAGAGTCAAGTCTCATGTATTGTGAGGGCTGGGGTCTGGTCATGTCTGCACAAGCTAGAACCTGCTTTTCTTAGCCGCTTAAAACTCTGAGTCTTGATCAGATTAAGATGTTTTTTTGTGTATTCAAACTGATCTTCCCTAGAGTAAACGTTATAGTTTTGCATACGTATCTAAACCTGGTCTCTGCAGGCTTTTTGTGCATTTGTTCAGACGCTGAACACATATTAACACATGTATTTATTACTTACAAATGTTTTAACAGCAACCTTAACTGTAGCCAATGTTTAAGAAATACTTAATATAATATTCCTCCCGCAAAACCCCAAATACATTTTTAAATTGCACCTTTCCAAACCAGAGCAATAATGTATTCTGTGACGTTTCACTTGCGGACAAGTATGAGCTCCGCAACATGAATGCAAAGGGTAGATTTTAAATACTAGCAATAAATAAATAAATAATCTATTTTTAGAGGTAAGAACACAACATCCATGTCCTCAGTTGCACAGGAGCTATTGTCCTGTTTGTATGTTGATGTGGACACTTCATTAGTAAGATCAGATTTCTCTGTTACGCATGACCAAACAGACCTTTTCCTCTTCTGTTTATTTTTTATCCCCCCTCCCACTGCTGGATTGATTCATAGTGTCAGGAAAATTATCGCTGCAGTAACGAGTTTTAAAACCTCTAATGGATTTAATAAAGCGTGCAGCTGGAAATGAGGTTGATCGGAGCGGCTAGTAACAATAAAGATTATGCAATCAGAACAATGACCTGGAAGATGCTGAAAAGCTTTGCAGGGCTGAGGGGAACTGCACAGTCAGATGATAATAATGGGTTTGTCACTACGCATAACCCCACTGGTGATTTGAGTCATCGTGTAAAATATATTGATGAGTGCAGCTTTTATCTTTGGCCTTAGGGAGACAACAAGTCTTTCTAAGCCAAAGGACAATGTCTTGCTTCCTGCAATCATTCCTCTTGTTAAAATGACTTTAAGATTTCCTGTCTCGTATGTGTGTAGGACGTAGCCGACGGGAGGCAAATCCACGGTTCTGATTTTGCAAATATGTATTCAAAAGCTCATCTGAAGCTTGCGTGAGTAGTTTTCTTTAGTGCAGAAGTACCTTTTACAATAGTTCCTGCTTAAAACCACAAATAAAGGGATCTCTCCACTCTCAGTGAGAACATAAACTATGCTTACAGGAAGAAAAAGCAGTTTCAGTCTTTGCAGTCAGACGTTGAAAAGTGCAAAACTATTTGTAATTGTTAATAAGTCTGAATGAAGTCATGAGTCGAGATGCCGGCGTCAAAGTCCAGTGACTTTGGAGTCACTTGTAAACGGCGCCTCAAAAAGTTGGAAGTCTATAAATAAAAAATAAATGAAAACACCACTGACTCCGCACAGAACTGGGGGAGCAAGTCGACGAAAAACAAACACACCCCGCTGACAAACCCAGAGAGACACTCAAGAGATGGAAAACGAGCCACCAGAGCCACTTCAACAAGTACAGATGCAGAGAGATCCAAGACAAACTTCCAAAGCCAGAGAGAGACAGAGAGACAAAGAGAAAGAGAGGAAATGTTCCAGTGCAGAACAGACAAAGATCGATTGAACAGACCAGCTGCAGACTAAATCACAACCGGAAAGGATTTCACACGGGGAGGTGAAGCAGTGAGCCCCAGGCAAGACACATGTATCACACACACATCACATCACACACACACACAAAGCGTTTAGTTTCCTACCTCCTCCTTTTGTCTCATCACAGGGCTTCCAGCTGAAATGAGGAGGGGCTGGAAGCTTTCCCATCTCTACCACTGGTCCACGTACTCACCACTAATTCAGCTCATTGTTGTGCATGAAGCAGATGTGATGCAGATGTTTTACGTTCATAGAGTTTCTGCCTTGCGTATATTTTAAACACTTTATTTTAAACCCTTATATGTAGAGACGGTATGTGGCAATAGAAGTAAAAAACAAATGGATAATATAATGTAGTTATTATTCTAAACTGTTGATTTGACATTTATTTTTAAGTTATAAGACGTATTTCAACACTAAATCCTAATTTGAGTAAAACTAAGCAGACAAATGTAGTTATACGTCTTGGATGAGAGTTCAACATCCCCAAAACTATTTCTTAAACAATCATAATCAAAGAAGTTGGTAACTTTTTTTGCCCAGCAGTAATTTACATGTCAGCTTGCAGAGTTTCTTTTCTACCCAGAAGCTTTTCTGGGACGTTTCCTAGATAATATTAATTCTTCCTAAGCAGCGAGAGAAAAGCTGAAAAGCTGTCGTAAATGACAGCGATTCAGGATTCATGGAGCCTGGTTACATTAGTAACTACTGATTCTCTGTCATAATTACTGTAGGCTGCTCCAGTTTCCAAGTAAAATGCACTGTTTAATGTCAACCAGGAACTTCTTTGTCGAGCTCTTAAGAGCAGTAATGTTCATTTCTATATAAAAAGTTCTGCAGTCTTTTCAGTTCCCGGATGAGATCACTATCGTCTCATAGCGTCACCTTGGATTGACCAGGCTGAAATCAAAACATTTCTTTTCTCTTTTGTTTAGAAAAAAAAAAAGAAAATATCAGGATAACTGTATTATTTCACTTTGTGTATGACTTGCTGACAACTATATTGCAGTTTATGCTTTCATCTACAGAATCATATAATTTACACTGATTTGTTTTCTTGTCTTATACTAGATGAGAATATCATATCTGTCCTTTAAACACGAAAGTACAGTTATTCAGCTTAGGCGGATGAGAAATTGTCCAGCAAGCAATATGTCATAAAACAACAGATAAAACACAATGGAGTGATGGGTGCATTTTTCACTTTTTAAGCTTGGGACCGAGCCAG
This sequence comes from Planiliza haematocheilus, assembly GCA_005024645.1. NCBI lineage: Eukaryota > Metazoa > Chordata > Actinopteri > Mugiliformes > Mugilidae > Planiliza > Planiliza haematocheilus. Next base: position 1,830,143 of record SRSE01001280.1, on the reverse strand, counting down.
GAAAGCTCTTTCCTCTCGGCTCGTGTGTTTATGCTAACTTTTCTCCTGGCTGTCAGTGAGCAAGAAACCAAATAAACCTACGTGTAGCAGCAGAAACAAGGCAGACACAGCTGAAGTAGTCTGGTAGGCACCAGTGAGTATATTATCAGTTTCCAGTCATACAGGACAATTACACGATCCACAGAAGCATCTCTCTCATCCAGAAACAATTTATCCAAATGTCTCTTCAATACAGAACTCCATGTGTGCATATATATATATATATATATATTATATATGTATATACTCTCTCTGCTGTATCTCTGGTTACCTCCACATTTGTCATCATCACCATCGTCACAGTAAGTGCTCACTTTAGCCCCGCCTTAGAACATCTCTCCAGCGAGCGGCCTCATAAAACAGAAACAAATCTTTGATGTAGCCCTGCCGCCTCCTCTCCTTTTTGATACGAGCTCAAAGAACAAGATTTGACACATTGTTACTACCCTGCATTGTTACACAGTTACAAAAGTATAATACAACTCAAGACAATTCATATATGAAAACGACTCTCCAATTGTATCGTGTTGTTGGTGAACAGATAAGCTATAATGCATATTATAATAATAATCATACACGTACTGCAAAAATGGCACGAGATGGCTGCCCTTCATCACAGTTCTTGAGGACAATATTCTCTCCACATCCTCGTGATTCGGGACCACATTTTGGCACTTTTGGACGTCCTGTGTCTGAGACCTAACAATCTACCAGCGTCACGAGACTCTGAGCGGCTTCGTCATATGTAAAATTCTCCAAAAATGGGTGTTTACAAGAGAAGAGATATGCCTCCCGTTATTTAAAACACAGTGTAATGTGGAGACTGTTTTTTTTTTTTTTTTTGGGGGGGGGGGGGGGAAATGAATCAGGAGAAAAGCAACGAGCTTTCAGTCAACCTCCACTGACTCGACAGGGACTAAAACTCTTGCTGACTGCATGTGTAAAGATTTCTACTCTCTGACTGGTTGAAAATTAAATCGCCGAAAAAAGAAAAAGAAAAAAAAAATGCAGTAAAGCTCACCACGACACTGATGAACAGAAAGTGTATAAGTATTTGGTCCTATAGACAAAAATAAACATTAGGAAACTGATTAGTAGCTACTCAAACAATCATAGCAAAGCAATTGGTCAGTTTTCACTTACACTGCATGAATTACCAACATGTGATCATAGTACACTCAATATCACTGACAGGGTGTCATAGTCATTAGTCAATATGCAGTTACAGGGAGGGGTGATAGGGAGACAGACCAAGTTCAGGTCTCTTCAGGACTCTGACCTCAACCTGCCGGCACGAGCAGCAGCCGGGCAGCATTCAGAAGCGAGCAACATATTCTGCACTAATGATAGAAATCCAGCCAGTGGAGCCGATACGAGAGCCGCTGTGTAACATGACAATGCTAAACTACAGTAAACTGAGAACAGTGTCACCGCTGGAAACTAGACCAGCCTCCTACTGGCACCTTGTCACATGAATATCTGATTAATTTGCTTGACTGTTTAATCATTTGAGCACGTGTCTGCATTTTCACATGAACATGAACTACATCATTTAGGCATTTAGGGAAATGGGCTTATTTGATTTCTTCACCAAGGATTAGATAAGAACATTAATAATCTTATATTTTGTTGGTGCTGATATCATGGTCTGAGAACTGGAGGTAACTGATCATGACTACTGCTAGGAAACCAAGTCTTTTTATAATTTTTACTAAAGTCTTTAGCTACACCCCATCATTACAACTCACCTAAACATACAAGAATTTGCCGAAAATCTACAAAACTAATAATCTAAAGCCATGATAGTAGCTTTGTGGAGCCTGTTATTAGGCTCAGTGCTCACCGTCTCAGTTAGCATATTAGCTAATTAGCACAAAAGCCCAAGTACGAATGAGGCTAATGGTAAAGTTTTTGGCTAAATCTTGAATTACAGTGTGAGACAAGAACATTTTTTAAACAACTAAACAAAAATTCATTGTGTAATATAGTGAAATCTGGATGAGCACAAAACTATGCTAACAGATTAGCGCTAACACTTCTGTAGTTCTGATCAACATATTTTTGAGCTATAAGAAGACAGACTGGCCAGTTCTGGATGGTTCCAAGCTTTATGCTAGGCTATGCTAAGCTAAGCTAAGCACTCCCTGGCTATACTTTAGCACACTAACTGTTAATGCTAACTGTTCTTATCCCACTTTGATAAATAATACAAATAAGTGCATCTCCCAGAAATGCCCAGCTACTCTTCAACGTTTCACCCCGCCGAATGCAGCCTGGATATGACATCATGATGATTTTTCTACTTTAGTTTTTCCTGTACATTATGCTATCGTGAGGTGTAGGGGAGGGGGGGATTTCTAATACTACCCAGTGATATGTGGCATGGTCAGTGAGATGTGTGAGTGTACTCAGGGTTAACAAATGAGAAGCCGTGGAACTCTTCCTGGTCCAGGTTGGCTATAAGCTCCTGATCTGGGGGGGTCAGCTCTGGGGGGTGGCGCGTGAAAAAGCGATCAAAGTTCTCCGCGTCACGCCCACACTGCCATGGAGAGGAGAGGAGAGGAGAGGAGAGGGGAGAGATGGGAGGGGGGGGGGGATGGAGTGAGTATGATGATGGATGAGAGGAAACAAAGAACAACAACAAACAACAAAGAGAAAAAGAGAAATACGACTAAAACATGGCATCAACCAATCAAATCACTCACAGCCGAAACTGTGGATTTCCATTGGTCCATATGCAAGCCAGTGAGATCTTAGCTTCATCATTGGTGACTACGCTCACATTTGTCAGGGTAGTGACCAATGGCAGGTGATGGTTGGGTTCAGGGGATGAGCGATCTTATCGTTTCTATGACTTACCTTGCTCTAAGTATGTTACTCTCTTCCTTACTGTGGATAATTTCTAAAGCAATCAGTGACGTTAAACAGCCAAAGAGTGTGTTTCTGTGCAGTATACTCACGGCTTTCGGTTTGAAAGGCGGCTGGACCTCTTTATTCTCCAGCTTTTCCCAGTCTATATAGCGGAAGAAGGCGTGCTCCTTGATGTCTCGCTCGCCCTCTGGACCACAGCCCAGGCGCTTACCTGGGTGTTTGGTCATCAGCTAGAAATCACAGAGAGGCACAAAAACGTGACGTTAATCCAGACATGTTTGCTTTTTGTTCTTTAACATAGACTCACTCCTCCTTCATTACGTCTCTGTGTGTCGTGTGCTTCTGGTGGTGCCTGATCAGAACGAGTTGATTGCGACCAGCGCCACACTTGAGAACTGCTCATGCAAATAATCAGCAAGAGGCCGATAATGTCCCGTATTTACCCAAACTGCAGCACCTTTTCAAAGCATGTCGGTACAGAAAGGACAGATTGTGGATAAAAATGTGCTGCCAATGCCCCCTGATGAGGAAGGCCCGTTAACCAAGACATACTGTCCTCAAAGTCTAAATGAGCCTAAATAATTTCAGGACAAAGTATGACATCCAAAAAGCTTCAAACCTCTCACTATTTTGGGGTAGCTTCTTTTTGTTTCCAGCAATACTGTCGCAGAAGCTGATGAAACGCAAGGGACTGTCTCCAGTAGTGCTTTGAACACCTACTGTGAAAAGCGTAACTTTTATCCAAAATTCTAGTTATTGGAGAGTGAAATCCGCTCTGGTGTAGCCTCACTGTTGGAGGGTGCACTTGTGCAGATCCACTCCACACAAACAGCCCTTGAGCGTGAAGTACCCTCCAGTGTTCAGAGTGGATAGACAAGAGGGTTCAGAGGTCGGATTAGGAGCTCTTTGCTATGTGCACACGAGTACGCGTTCTCACCCCCTTGCAGATGGCGACGGCTTCTTTGGACATGGATTTGGGGTAAGAGACGTGATGCTCCATGATCGACTGGAACAGCTCATCTTCATCCTCACCGTCAAAAGGCGGCTGCGGAAGCGCAAATACACTTCATCATTTTCAGTTCTTGTTTTAATTGTTTGAGTATAAAAAAAAATAATAATAAAAAAAAAAAGAAACAGACAAACCTGTCCAGCAAGCATTTCATAAAGCAGTACTCCAAAGGCCCACCAGTCCACCGACTTCCCGTATGGCTGATAGGCTATGATCTGCAAAGAAGAAGAACAGAGTCATTCAGAAGTCGATATAAATAAATATATAAATATATATTTAAGCTACCAGGCAGCACGTAAACACACCTCTGGGGCGATGTAGTCCGGTGTTCCACAGAAAGTCTTTGTGGTCACGCCATCCAACATGTTCTCTTTACACATGCCAAAGTCTGCGATCTTTATGTGGCCTTCAGAGTCCAGCATCACGTTGTCCAGCTTCAGATCTCTGCAAACACACACAGGCAGACAGGGATCATTCCCACATGTATACTGAAACGGCTGGAAACTGCACACTGCACGACTAAATACCTAACTTACCGATACACAATGCCTTTGGAGTGAAGGAAGAAGAGACCAATGGCAATCTCTGCAGCATAGAACCTAAAACACAGACACGTGGAAAATTCAGTATTTCAGTAGAAAGCGAGAATTCATAACTAAATGAAAAGTGATTCATTTATTATCTGAACTGTAGGGTTTTCACCAGAAAGCAGCAGCAGGCTGATATATGTGCACATACACCAGTCACACATGATATTATGACCACCTTCCTGTGCCTCTAGTGTTTTAAGTGTTGTTAGTTGGAGCCTTTGAGCGCTATGGGTTGAGGGGAGGGGGGGTCTGTGGATCAGGCTTGTTCCAGTGCATCCCATAGATGCTTGATTAGTCTGGGACCTAGTGAATTTAGAGGCAAGGTCAACACCGTACGCAGTTTTTCATGCTTTTTCAGTTGTTCCTAATGCATTTCTGTGTGTGTGCATGTGTCAGGCCGCATCCTGCTGGGCATGGGTACTGTCATAAGTGTCATTGCTATGGGATGGGGGTGCCTGGTCTGGTCTAGGTGGGTGGTACATGTCTGAGTAACATCCACATGAATGAGTGCCAGGTCCAAAAGTTTCCCAGCAAAACAAAATGGTCCTTTGTCAGTGGTCATAATATTATGGCTGGTCATTGGATTTGGTTGGTAGCTAATTGTTAACTAGTCTAGATAAACATTTGTTTAAATTTTATACACCATTAACCATTTTTTCAGATAAGCCCAAAACATTCAAATCAGAAGAGATATGTCTTCAAAGTAAATGAGATAAAAAGCACTAGTACAGAAAGTGCTGGAGACCAAACTTGGCTCGAATTGTCTCACGTTGATGGAAATTCTATTTAAGGAAGACACAGTCTGGAGACCAAATTCAAATCTTTATAGTTGTATGGTTGTTTAAAATATGTTAGAGAGGGTAAATCAGCTTTATCCAATACTGGATTTGATCAACAGCACAGGGTGGGTGTATGTACTCACACAGCATGAGGCTCCTTGAACTTGCCGACCTGTTGGATTTGGTACATGAGGTCTCCTCCATTAATGTACTCCATTACGAAATACAATCGGTCCTAGAAGCAACGATGAGGAGGAGAAAGAAGGAATGAATAAATCAATAAAACTTATTTATTAAAAAATAACTTTTATAGTAGTGTAGCTAGTGTAGTAAGCTGAAGTACAAGCTGCCACGTTTGTTCATGTGTCCTACCATGGTTTGGAAACACGAGTGCAGCTGAGTGAGAAAAGGCGGTTTCCCAGAAAGAGCGAGGACCCTCTTCTCCACCATGGTGCACTCCACATCGTCATCTTGGATCACCACGTCTTTTTTCAGGATTTTGATGGCGTACAGCTCGTCTGTACCTTTCCTCTCAGCCAGCATCACCTGAAGGGAGTCAGAGAGAGTGTTTTCAAGCTGCATGCCCATATTTTCTGCCTTAAAGAACCCGTTTTCATCATAGATGGACGAAAATGGACGAATCGGAAGAAAGCACGCTGCTAGTTCCTACTGGTCAAATCCCACTCTCAGACCGTACTGCTCAGACGCTAGCTCCAAACTTGCAAGATGGCGTTGCCCATATCCCCGAGAAAGTAGCGTAAGTGTGGCCAGTCCAAGGACGTGGCGACGCATTGTCCATATTTATATACCGTCTATTGTTTTTCACTGATGGACCTCACCTTGCCAAAGCTGCCTTTGCCCAGGACCATGATGAAGTTGAAGTCAGTGAGTTTGACGCGGTCCTGGTTGCCGTTGCTGTCGTACTTGCACACAGACGAAGAGGAGGAAGAGTCTGTGGGCTTCCCTGGACCCAGTCTTGCTTTCTGGAAAGAGAAGGAATTACAGGAAAGGATATTCAGGGAGGGAAAAACAAATAAACAGGGTCACTTCTTATGTCGAGCGTCTCACCTCAAACTTTATTCGCAGGTCCTCATTACCGTCCTCTCCATCTGGCTGGACTGGGACATTAAAGTATTCTCCTTCCTCTTGGGAAAGTAGCTTATACCTAAACCCCAGAATAAAAACAGAACGATGTCAGATAAAACCCAGGATTACCGCCAGACTATGACAATAAAGCCCTTAACCATTCACACGTCTGCCTACACCTGTTTAAATTTACATCTTGACAGCTCACCATCCATCTATCCCTAATTTCTGCAGCTCTGAGATCCCAAAGGACAGCGATCCCATGAAGTCGTTCCTGCTGGTCAAATCCCAGTCCCAGATCTCCACTGACAGACGGCGGTCCTTGTCGCTTTCTTTGAGGTTGCTGAGAAACGAGAACAAATGGGGGAGGGAGGAGAAGTCAACGGAAAATAAAGGACGATCCCAGAATAGTTAAACCCGTCTCTATGTAAACTCGTAAACATCTCAGGAAATGATACGGTTTCATGGCTGTGCCTTTCCTAGCAGAGCACAGTAACCCAGAATAGCTTGAATAACAATGAGCACAAACAGGACGGGGTCACTTGCACGAGTCCCAGTTAGCTTTGTGCTTGTGTCTGGAAACGAGGCCAAGAAAGTGCCTTTAAACCGAGCAGGTTTTATTCAACAAGGACAGAACATAGGTGTGTTAATGTAAAACTCATCCAACATTTATTTGGTACAGAGTAAGAGGTGTCTCACAAGGTGAAGGTCTCATTCCAGGTGGGGTTGAGGCAACATTTGATGGTCTTCGTCTTCTGCTTGCTCTCACTCTTGGGGTCTGGGACCAGCTTGAGTTTGACATAGGGGTCTGACAGGCCGTTGGGGTCCATGGGCACCAGGTTCTTAGCCTCTTTGACTGTGAGAACGTTGAGGACATGGATAAAAGAATGGATAAAAGATAAAAAAAAACATGCTTTTAGACACTTTAGCCTGGAATTTGTCCTTTCCAGAGGACAGCAGGAGGTGGACCTGTAATTGTGAGCTAACACATCCCTATATAAAGCCCTAAATAACTCTGGCCACATTTGCCAACACTTAACAACAGTTTAGTTTCTGTTCCATAATCAATCCAAAGCTGTCTGAGAGAGAGAGAGCTAGCACGTGGACACATGTCCCAGTGGCAATGTGGGTCAATCGTTGGCTCATCGATCGACTAATGGACTTTCCAGCTTTAGTCTTAGGCTGACAGAGAGCGTTGAGAGGCGCTCGGTTAGGTGTGTGCATGCCAGAGAGGGAGAGGAAAAAAGTCAAAACGAAGAGGGCAACGGACAGAGAGCACTCACTGGTGACGGTGAGAGTGTCCGCAGCGATCTGGGCAGAGATGTGAATGCGTCCTCTCCTTTCCGTGTGATCCGTCCCACACAGGCTCGGGACGTTGGCCACACATCGCTTGTGGATGTTCATCATACAGTCTGAGCAGAGAGAGAGCACGAAACGCACACGTTAATTCGTTTGGAAAACACAAATCAGGCTCGAGGCCTCCTCACAGTCTGTGCAACATATTGTACGTTAAACCCTCGATTATCAGAAAGCTTCTGGTACCTTGTTGACAAAATTAATGAGCTCTTCAGTTCCAAAAACATGAACACGGGGGACTCATAATAAATAAATCCAAAAAGCATAGTCACACAATGAACAGGAAAGGTATTCAGACATTATGTCAAATACGGATTCCCACAATGAGCTTTGTGGCACCGGCTCAGAGAGTCTGCCTACGATTGGGTGAATACATCACATTTAACAAAAGCGTTAAGACAAAATCGACACTCCTGTAATGAGTGAGGTAGCGTGAGAATCACATTGTCAATAAGACTTAAGAATCAGCAAAGATGTTTGTGTAGTTTGTGTAGTGAGAGCAGTGTAGACTTCAGACATCCTCCAAACGCACAGCTCACGCTACACAAACATCTTTGACCCACAGGTATCACTGGGGTTTAGCTCGTCAGCCCCGAGACAACTTCCTCCAGAGCTGCGGTTCTCAGAGGTTGAGCAGCACTTCCTGAGAATCAAAGTGACACAGCGTCTTTTAAATGCTGACTCTGCAAAATGACACAGACGGATGACGAAGAACATACACACAGGAAAAAATAAACAAAAAACATAACATGAAATCATGTCTGCTTTGGGAGTTCACTGAGCCTCCACTTCCTTTCCTTCACCTCTTAAATTCACACAATGCTCTTCATAAGCCATGACGTTTATTCTGTTTCCTCCTCTGCTCTGATTAAGTACAGCTCTCTTCCCATCTTAGACTCGTCTTCAAAGCGCCTCAACTATGAGCACATCTTAAGGAAGGACAATACACAGTCCTTGTTTCGTGCATGTCATGCTAAATGGGGCTACAGGTTTGTGTTTAATAAGCGTAATAAGAAACGCTAAAATGTGTAGAATACACAATAAAAAGATCAACTATAATGATTTCACAAGCTAGTCATAGGGACACAATTTGACCAAAATCATAGACTGTTAATTTTAAATTAACACGTGAACAAATAATTTCTAATTTAAGTATTTTCTAATACAGTGGTTTTCAAAGTGGGGGCTGTGACCCCTGGGGGGCCGCCAGGGGGAGCTAGGGGGGCCTCACACAATTGAAGGGAAGATAAGAAAACAAAAATTGCAAAAATAAAAAACATAATTTCATTATTTTTAATCATTATTATATGATTATATAGTGAATAAAAGTAAGAAAAATCTTTCTAAAAGTTGATGTTCCTTTACATATTTTGTAGCATTGTCTGTCAGTTTGCAAAGAGGGTCCACAGTCCATGGGGGGTCCCTTGACATGGAAAAGTTTGGGAACCCCTGTATAAATAGATCCTATGTCACTACTCAGCCTGTCCACTAGATGGCAGACTACTCTGATGTACCAGGCTCCACTTTTTGGCCACTGTCTCAAATCAGTGGGCGGTGTTGCGGTTCTGCAGCGGTGGAGAAGGAGAAGTTAATCTATTGTTGTCTAGATGTTTTCCATTCCATGATAATAACCCTACAATGTGGTCACTTCATCCAATTCATTTTTACACCATGTCTCCAACTGGGAACTCATTACAGCGCCCCAAAATTAAACGCACAGAAAGAAATGTCTGCCTTTAAAGTAAATATGAATAACATTTGAAAGAAATACAGATGCTCCAGTCTTTTACTGCGCATTTCCATGGATTAATAAATAATCGGACACTCGTTAAATAAGCTGCTCCGACATTTTCATGAGGCCAAGTTGAAGACCATAAATAGCTGCATGCAGCGCACACAGGTACAATGAGGAAACGCCTGTAATGCAAAGCCGAATACGGCCCTACAGAGATCTAATCTACTTCCTGTTTGTGTCTTTGTTACAAACAACAGGCAACTGGTCAGCAATAAACAGGAGCAGGCGAATTTACTGATGTGCAATATGAAATTGAAAGTTTATCAGCGAAAGGCTTTAGATTAACTTTAGATAATACCCACCCGCATAATAACAACCATAAAGCCGTGCCTATATGTGTGCAAATAAGAAATACAAGTAAAATTAAAAGAAAAGGCTGAGGTGGATATTGATCCCTGCTACACTTAAGAAAACTGGCTGGATGGTGAAACCTGATTCAAAACGTGAAAACAGGCTTCAGCATCAACATTAGTATGAATTTACAAACAGTATTTTTTTGGGAAAATGTCACATTATAGAGATACAGGAAGTAAAATGATGATACGGACACAGTGAGCTTTGTGTTAGTTTTTGTTAGAAAGTCACAGTGGCAACTTCCCCCCCTAAAAAAATGCTGTGTGACATTACTGCTATTGTGATTTCTATAGACAGATATCTAGATTTGAATACAGATGATGAACTGACGTTAGCGGACTGGTTTGCTGCAAATGCCAAACCAAACATCTCCTACCACCGACAGCTTCGCATTAAATTAAAAGCATTTAAGTTTTAAAACATGAAGTTGTCACAGGAAATGTAATGTAAATCAGTGAGCTTAGCACATATCACTGCAATTCATCAAAACACCTGTCTATGAAGCCAGACACTGGTAATTTATTTTTTTTCTTTAAGCAGTTAGATAAAGCGCTGCAGGCAACAAGCTGCACACACCTCCAACTTCTCAGTTACCCAGGAGTTACTCAACTCCTTTCTCTTTGATCTGCTGTTCACAGACCCATCAGAACAAAAAGGGAAATTAATTTATTAATACTTTGTTTTGCTGCCCTCAGACTTCTATGACATGTTTTATGAGACATATTTGCTACAGGCGTGGCACTTATATTACCGTAATAAGAATATCACTTTGACTTTGCCAAATTATCCAAGATGCGGTTAAGTATAACTGAATGAACAGACTGCAACTCTTTTTTTTTTTTTTTTTGGCTTTGACAGTGAACACGTCTCAAAAACCTGCCGCTTCTCAGGCAAGCTTTGAAGGTGTCCATTCGTGGAGCATCTCAAAAACTTTACAAGTCAGCATGAAAGCACAATAACAAACCTTTTAGGGACACTGTACTGATGTTTGGTGTTGTATAAACTCACAATGAGAAGTGTTTAAACCTTTTGTTCATCTTGTTTATATGAGTGGGAGCGAGCTCAATATTAAAAACTCCTCTCGGTATAATGAAGTACAAAATGATCCCGCACCTCCTGCATCTCTGTTAAACAACAACTGAATATTATATCCTTCATTAAGAACAGCTTTATTGCAGGAATGCCATTTTAGACTTCATTCAATTAAGCTAGATGTGCCCTAACCTAATAAAGAGGCAACTGAATGTGCATCATCCCAGACGATTGTCTGTCTACTATTATTTTCTAAATGGTGATTCCTGTGAAGCGTTTTAGACTTAAACACCAAATGAAAACGAAGAAAGAAGTGTAAGAATATGCTCACGGCCTCTACAGCACAACCCACACACGCAGAGATGTTTGTGTACGTACGGTCACATTTCATGCCCTGGTGTATCAGCCCGTAGAGGAGGGAGCCGCAGTGGTCACAGAAGGTGGGGCTGGAGTAAGTGTGGACTCTGAACTTGTGTTTACTACGGGGATCCTGCAGAGACAAAAGAGGACAGAGGAGACGTTTCAGAGAGTGGACTCTGTTAAAACATTTAAATCAGGTTCAGGTGTTCTCATTTGTCCTTTCCGGCTGTATTTAAAGCATCAGTTCACCCAAAGAAAACAAGTTCTCGTGTCGCTCAAGATGTATTTAAAAGAGCAGATTTTTTTTTGTTTTGTTTTTAACTGCAAAGTTGTGCAGCTACTCCAACAAAGCATATGGACACCACAACATTTGAGCCGTATCTTATTTCAAAGCCACACGGAATCCGATGCGCACTGCTTTTCATGTCGTTTTGAAAAACTGGCTCCCATTCAGTGCATTAGTGACGTTAGCCACTACTGATGTCAGACAATTAGCCTTGGCTTGCAGAGTTGATGACAGGGATTTGTGCAGGCTGGTCAAACTTCTCAAATCCAAACTGAGAAAACCACTTCTTTAGGGAAGTGGATTTAAACTTGAGGGTATCATCATGTCGAAACCATTACCGTAGGGACTCGCTATGGTGTGAGACAAAACTAATCTAAAGCACAAAAACATCCTGAGAGTAGAGATTTGTGATGCCAGCTTAATACACATCATGACTCATGATTCATGATTTTCTCCAGTTTGGGTGAACCGATGCTTTAAACATCACTTCCATTATAATACAGAGCACAAATTGAAATATCAAGAGCGAGAGAGCGAGAGAATGAAATACTGACTGAGTGCCTTTGGAGGATGCACAAAAATAGGAAACAACAAACTGCTTTGGTGATATAACTAAAACAAAGAAAGACAGAGGGTTTGCAGTCAGTCACAAGACTTCAAGATCCGTGACTCACAAACGGTGTGTGTGAATGAGAGTTTGGTTCATTAACCTGAGGCAGCCAGGCAGCACATTTTCCCTTTACAGAGGGGAGTTAATGCGATTCGGGGGCCAACATGTCAGCAGGACAGAGGGCGAGAGCAGGCGTTGATCCAGCAGCACAAACCAAAAGCCAGTGCTGACATTGTTCATTTTGTTCTCAGCAGCACAACTTAACAAAATATTAACTTGTACACAAGGCTGGAGTGACGTGCTTCATTGTGGAGTGGCAAAAAAATAAACCCAAATTCTGGGTAAATAATAAAACAAGTCCTCCTGGGAGCTTAGTTCATTTTTGTCCTCTAAGGAGGGCACAGATATTTAAAAAACTATACTAGTTAGAGAGTTGTTGTGTCATGTAGAGGACATCCTGGCCTTTCCAGTGGTATATCATTGGCTGAGATGTAACATGTGCAACAGGAGCATCTTACAGTCCACATTTAAGAGAGGTAAATAGTTTAAAAACATAGATTTATGATTAATCTAAGTGGCTATTTGATGTGCTTTAGTTGGAAAAGGGTTTTAACTAACCTTCAAACTAGTTTTATTCATACACACTGCAGTTTAACCACAGAGCGGTACACTTGTTGTTGAGGTCCACAGTGGTGGACATTGGGACTCAATTCATCTGTTTTTATTTAAAATTCATGGTATCACGGGTAACAGTAATTTGACAGAAGTAGAAAGAGTTTTACTCAAAGTTGCAGATGGAATTTGATTGAGAACTGAAATCGTGACCCATCGTGTTCCTGTTTGGATCAAGAGCAACACAGTAATGTATTTAACCGCTATGCTTACATATCGCTCCTGACACAATCATTAACATCAGTCGACACCTGTTTTACATGATGGTTCCTGTTGCTGGTTGGCTTTTCATGTGCAGTAAACTACCTGACAGAGTACAGGTAGGTTGCTTTTGGGACAGAGTCTGCAAAGATGGGACATGCACTGCTTTGAAAGGCAGAATATGTCCCAAAAGGAACCCAAGTGACAAACATAGGAAACAGCTTTTGGGACTACCACTCAGAAATGTGACTCCTGATGCATCCTGGCCTTGAATTAATGCAATTAAGGATTTAGGTCAGGAGTCCTTTGTGGACATTTTAACAGTGTTGATTTCTCATTCTGATCACTGACCGTTCAGAATATTTTCATAAAAAGGTAACCAACGTTCACGTGAACTATATTTCAGTTACAAGTTTTAATTAACTTCAGAATTGTGTTAGCTGTTGTTGCAGCAACAATTTAGTGGCTCAGACAAGACAGCAAAGAGTTTGAAACCCATCGTCCACTATTGAGGACATTCTATAAATACCGAATATAAAATCTTCTTATATAGCATGTCATTTACACCCAATAGACTCAGTTTCTGTTAAAATTACAGACATTTTCAACCTTAACTTTGCTGGGTCCCAAGAGGATAAAATAAAACAAACTGAAACTTCTGAGACGTGTTTGTTCACACGCTTTGTTTACTTACATCGGAGGCAGGTCCCTTGTCGGCCCCCGGACAGGAAAAGGTGACAAACTCATGACAGCGCTTGTGGACCACAAAACAGCACACTGGAGCAGGAAAGAGAAAAAAAAGAAAAGAAAATAAGGCATAAATATCAACTCAGACTTCTTGTAGTGGCGAATACAGCAACACAACAGCAACACTGATATTAATCAATATGTCAGCTACGTGGTATTAGTCACTGCTCAACAGGCTGCTCGTTTCTCAGCAGTCAATACCTGCATTTAATTTCGTTGCTTCGCTTTAGGAGGTTTTTAAATTTAACTGTAGCGTGGTCGGACCTCCGTTAATCACACCCCATAACATTAAAGCTGTCACAGGAAACTTCCCACGTTGGCAGCCTCAAATGGCAGCCGTGTCTGTACCTGGTGATTTGGCCGCATGTTCGTGCTTGTGTAGTGAGCGACTGAGATGAACATGTTTTTACAACTTCAGCGAAGGCTTATATGAAAGAAAAATGTAAACACTTGCTTGATATCTTCAAGCAGAAAGAGACAAGTATCATTTTTTCATCAGCGGCTTATATTCTGGGTTATGAAATCGCAGAATAGTGAAGAATGCGGATAAATCACATTTCCCAAGCCAATACATTCAAATTTCCTGCTTTGTCCTGCATATTTGGTCTAATCTGATTATTTGTTAGTTCATTTTTCTCTGAGCTAACTGTTCAACTGATTCATATCGAAAAAAAAAAAAAATTATTATTCATGTAAAGGTTAGCAGTAATTTTTTAAAGGGTCTTCATCATAACACCAAAAAAATGGTACAACACAACACAACAGGCGGAGCAGGAATGAAAACAAACTTGGAGCTCGTTCAACAGTTCAACACTCTGTTTAATGCTGCTCTGGCACCTCGGGGTCCTGTGCCTGTGCCCAGTGGGCAGAGGACAATGAAGTGGTGCTTGAGTGGGTGTGTGATGTCCTGTGCTATTGTATTTGAGCTGCGTGTAATGACCTTACAACAGAGTTCAGAGTGGCTGAGTGTGGAGGGAGCTATTATCCTGGCGTGCGAGGTTTGGCCGACTTGTGACAGAGAGCACGATGAGTAAAAAGGTAGCGCGGCGGAGCGGCATGGGTTGAACAATGAGTCGAAGCTCAGGTGGTGAGTCTGTATTTTTAGGAAACTAGTCACTGAGAATATGAATGTTTGCATTAATTGACAATTAACTGTTGTTTATGTCAAGTTGAAAAGCAGAGCCTGGTCACAGCCACTCAGATGGGATCATTTGGTCTTTTGTAGGGATGCTCGATATTTGTTTTTCTGCCGATATCCGATATTCCGATATTGTCCATCTCTTAATTTCCGATACCGATATCACCCAGTACCGATATATGCAGTCTTTTTACACCAAAATTGTTAGGTAACAACATAACATATCACCTATTATGGAATTAACCCATTATGCCTAATTTTATTGCGATGTCCCACTAGATGCAAACATAAATACAACATGGCTTTTCAAATGTAAACAAAATAAGTTACTGAAAAAGGTGCCAAAAAAGTGCCATTCATTTATTTTTTGAGATTTTAGAGAGAAAGTTTTGCCTCAAACACTACAGACAATATCAAACAAGGAAGACAAATGTAGCGTATAACTCCGCATGATTCTTCTTGAGGTGGGTGATCAAATTTGATGTATTAAAGGAAGACGCCTTGTTTCCTCCTCTCATAACCACCTTTGCTTTGCAGTCATTGCAAATCGCAAATTTACTGTTAGTAGGTGACACTTGGAAATACTTCAACCACGGACATCTCATACACCGGGCGAGCTAGCTTGTTAGCCACAGTTAGCATTCCTGTGCCAGAAGATAAATAAAGCCAATTGATTTGAAGAAAAGTCTTGTCGTGGTCAAGTATCCTTTGCACCCCAGTCTGATCCTGATCACTCAATAATGAGTGTCAGCCGATCAGATTCTCAATCCAATTGCAAACATGTCCTGGATATTCATAAAAGCTCTTCCTATGATACTTGTATTCTCCTAGAGCACATGTGCACATGACAGGGCTGTCAAAGTTAAATCGATAATAAGAACTCAAACAACAGCTGACAAGTAGAGCAGTGTCCAGAGTCTACCTCGTACCTTTGCATCAGAAGCTCCAACAGATGGTGAAAACCTGTGTTCACTACTACAGAAATGTGTTGGTCATCGAACGCCACAAACTTTCACCTTGATGCTGTGTGAAGGAAACTTTTCTCTTCTTTTAAAAGCAGTGTTAAGTGTTTACTGTTGTTTTGTGATGTTTTTGTAGGAGGCCAATCAAGCTGATAGAACTGAATCACAATCTCCTTCTATCATCTTGGCAAATATCCACACACGGATTTACAAATGACTGTCTGACTGGCTTCATTTTCCAGAGTCAAGTTCTTTTCTTCTTCTTCTTTCGTTTTTAGCAGCTTTAACGGTAGCCAACCACAATTAAACCAGAAGAAGAAGAAGTTATGAGACTACAGGGATGTGGTTTTGCTTATAGCAGACCTAAAACAA
This sequence comes from Planiliza haematocheilus, assembly GCA_005024645.1. NCBI lineage: Eukaryota > Metazoa > Chordata > Actinopteri > Mugiliformes > Mugilidae > Planiliza > Planiliza haematocheilus. The sequence goes on along the minus strand of SRSE01001280.1, from coordinate 1,813,884 downwards.
ATAACTAAACAAATAGATCGGGCTTGGCTGATATCCAGTTCTTATTAAATCCCAGAATCAGCCCCTTTACTGATCAGGATATCCCTAATGAAGACTAATTTCATGGACTAAATATTTATTAAAGAGAGTTCCATCGTCTTTGAACAGAGCTACCGTTGACTGAAGCTTTAAACTGCACTCTGAGTCATAAGAAACACATCCATGAGCACGTCTATCTCTGGGCCAGATGCAGATAAAGCACAATCCATGCCGTTTAAATTTTGATCAGTCACTTCCTACAGGCGAAGACGCGAACACGACCAACACTGGAACTCCATTTAGAGAAATAGGGCAGAGCGAACAGCATCCTGACTTTGTGGTTTAGACTTCCATCACTGGTGTATTTTTACAAACGGCACAACTGATTTAAACCACTTCCACTTTACTGCTTCTGGCCGGGCTGACTAAAACTGGGGCCGAGACGGTAACATGTCACAAACGTGATTAAGAAAATACATAATACGTTGAAACAATACCCCGTCGCTAATCAAAATCACACACACACACATATATATGCACAAACACACACAGGGTGACATTACACTCTGCTTTAATCTTAATTATTCACCTTCTCATTAGATTTTCATGAGGAACCGTGGCAACTGGAGGCACGTTTCAACGGTTTCTAGGAGTTAAGCAACAGTTTGCTTAGGTTTGTGTTGGGTGTGTGTGTGTGTGCTTGTTCAGGGATGACGCTGCATCAAAGCAGTTTATTTTGTGTGTGTGTGATTTAGTTAAAAATCAGTGACTTTGGGTGAAGACTGTGAGCAGGTGGAACTCTGTCCATCACGACGCAAATGAGTCGACGCACTACGACGAGACTGCCTGAAGAAGGGAAAAAAGAAACAGAAGAAGACGACGATGCGTGCTTGTTCGGCTGTCTTTGTGAGGACCTGACTGCGTTTTAGATGTTGGCTGGTGAGGACATCTTTGGAAAGTGAGGACATTGTGATCTAACAGAGCTTCGAAGGGATGCTTAAGGGTCCAGAGTTGATTTCAGACCTTGGGTCTTAACCTGGTTTAGATTTTGGGCTACGATAGGTGCTGGGGTTAATCATTTACCCGTGGCAGCTAAAGTTAGAATAAGGAGTCGTGCATTGTGCCAGTGAGGGTCCTCGCAAGGATAGCAGTAGAAGTGTGTGTGTGGGCAGGAAGGGATGGGGGCACAGCTGGGTTTGAGGCAATGTGAGGGGGAGGAGATTCATTTGTGTGTTTGCAGCATGTCAGAAAGACAGGGACAGGGAAGTGGAGCAGCAAAAAAAAAAAAAAACACAGAAGAATGCAGCGGCACTTTAAAGCTTTTTCTCCATAAATATGCTCCGTCACTCGCACACACACACACACACACACACACACACACACACTACACACGCAAATGTGAGCACAGACACACACACATACACACTGCTGAAAGACAGGCCTAGTGACCTGGCGAGGAGGTCTTTGCTCTGTTGCCTAGCAACCAGGCTGAACCCTACAGTCGAGTCTACGCACACCGGCCCATTTTATCTGACTGACAGTGTTTACAGCAAACCAGACACCATCCAAAAAAGATTCCTGCGATGGACTGCCAGGATGACAGCGGGCCGACAGGAGGAGCACCGGGAAATTCCTCCATCTTGGATGATTAGTCCACAAGCTACAGAGGGAGCAGCTGTAATCATTATTCAGGCCTCAACGTGCCCAACTAAAGTGAAACACCGACACAGAAATCCACTACTGAATGGCTCCGTGAAGAGTCTAGTTTAAAAACCATTTACATCGGTTTTGCTTGCAATAAAAAGCTGGAAATATCAGGAGCTTCTGACCGTAATAATCTCTCCTCCCACCAGATAGAAACAGAACATTAGTGACAAAAACAGTTGCCAAATTTCCATCAAAATAAAAGGCTAAACTATCACAAAATTCATCAGCTCTGCAAATGAAAACATATGTGAACACCAAACGTTTGGCTGCCGTTGCCAAATTATGGTTATTTATACCAACATGATTTCTTTTTAGCTGCTCCTGTGCCTCTGGGATAACACTCAGTCTCTTTTATCTCGGTTTTTGGTCTCTACCTTCCTGGGGCAAAAATAAGTCACTTCAGCTGCTGAATGACCCCCACTATGTTTGCCAGCTAGTCTCTAATTGAGTCTGCCCGCTCTGCACGGACAGTCTTCCTGCTGCATCTAAAAACGACGCCATGAGAGCAGGGAGACAGAAGCGAAACTGCACAGTTGCGTATGTTTGACGGCTAAACGTAAGCTTAAAACACCTAAATGTGGTTGGAGCTGCACAATCAGGTCATGATTCTCTTTAACAGTGCCTCAGTGTAATTACACAATTTCTAAATGATAATATTTGTTCATTGGTCTGTGTGATGTAAGATCAGTATGATTCCAGTCTTCTTAAAATTTTTAAATCTTGTAGTCAGCATTTGCAGATTTTACATATTTCATTTGTAAATACAAGCTGGGTTAAGCTCGTGTTCTTGAGACGTGCCTGTAGCTAACGCTCTGTATGTTACCAATGTAAGGTTTGTACACATTTTTATCATAGTCTTGTTGATCCGACACTAAACCGCTCTGAAAAAGCACGAGACGAGGCAGCCATTCAGCCTTCAGCCTCATGGAAGGATGGCGCTGGTGAGCCACGGGTTCACGCTGTTGCTCTTCTTCTGTGCTGAGTGAACTCTACGGTTCGTTTATTGGTTTATCTTTTCTCTGTGTGAATGCCAAAAATTGCGTATCCAAGCTTAAAACATTCTCAAAGCTAGATCTTCAGTCAAAACAGGAAGATGTAGACGATAGAGGAAGATATTTTGTTTAAGTCTGTATTAAAAATGTATCAAATCATCAGAATATAATGCTTTAACAACTAAACATTACTATATATTTGCCGATTACCCTCATGAATGAACTGCGACGGTACACTCACTTTCTCTATCTCTTTTATTTTCTATATTGATCCAACATTGTGCCTTTGGCCAAAAACGTACCTTATACTTATATGTGCGCAAAAAAAGAAAAAAAAGAAAATGCCCATTTGACATATGAATCTTATATGAAAGTTATTCCACTGAAAGTTATTCACGCTTGTAAATCTGTGAACCTCTCTGCATGTCACTGGTCTAAAGTACTCCAACATTTCAAAAGCCCTAAGCCTTCGAAATGCAGCTGACCCATGTTTGACTTTGGGATTGCAATTTAGTCTGGATTGAAAGAAACAGTGACTTTTGGGAATTATGACACAGACACCGATGTCTGCTTCCGGGCTGCATTTTGCTCAGTCTCCTGACATGACATCTATGTTTTTTAACCAGAAGAAATTACAGACGACATCCTAGTTAATTAAACATGGAAACAACAAAGTGCCAGGCTAATGTTGCTGTCCGTGCCAACGGCTGCAGTTAAACTTTGCATTTTATCATGCCACTATTACGTAGATCTACATGAGACAAGCCATTTCTCAAGAGATCTGGAACATCCTCTGTGTCGAGCAACATTGTCATAAAGTGGAAGGAGATTATTTCAGAAACTATGTTACGACACTTATCAGCAGAGAAATCATCTTCACTTTAAAACGAAAGCATTTGCGGTGTGGACTTAGCCAGACTGGTTAGGTACTGTACGTGCATGTCATATCCCGACTGTCGCTCCATGCTTCCTGTCGTCATGGTTGACTGTCCAATAAATGCAAAAATATCAAACAAAATGTCCTCTCTGGCGGTGGTGGGTTTAGAAAAAAATAATTTTACTATTCAAATCAACCTTCATTTGGAAGATCTGATATCGATTCCTAAAATCCTCAGATTGATTTCTTTAAACGCACGCCATGTTGTGCGTCTCCTTGGAAACCGGGACGGTTTTGCATCACAAATCTCGCTAAACTGCACAATGAGATTAGTCATAAACAACTCTGAGAGCAGCATCAGGCCTGGAAGCTGATTGGATTTAAAAGTATGACGACAGACAGAGAGGAGCTGGACAGAAGGAAAGCCATATGGGAGGATGTGTCAACTAGAGGTGAAATGTTGTGGAAATACCCCAAATCTCTGAGACCAGTAACAACAGCATGAGTTTTAGTTTTAAGTGAAACTGTTTTGAAACTTATATCCCTGTGAATCAGAGCGGGATCGGTTCAGGAAATCAGCAGAAATGCCCATTCCTACTGAACGGGTACCCAAGTAATTTCAGTCCACCAGGTGGAATCAGGTCGGCTAGGGTTTTCCTTTACTGCTGCAGTACTTAGGTAATCTGGTATTCACAGTAACTGCAGGAGAAAACAAATAAAATAAAAGCATAAAATCAGCTTGTCCATCAGCTCTTTGGCGCTGCAGCCGATGTTTGTGTTCTTCCTGCGTTATGGTGTGTTTGTATCTGATCTAATTTCTCTGTGGTTTATTTGGGTCAGGTCCGGCTGAGCTTGTGCTCGAATCAGATCGGCGACGGACTGTATAGCTATGTGTTTGTTTTCTATCTCAGCCACAGCCAGAGTGTCACCAACGTATCGAGCGATCAATATCTTAGACCGGCTAGAGACTCATCCAATCAATAATAAAGATACCACTTCAATCGCTTCTCAAGGAATTATGGGGGATTAAACGTCAACCAGCGCCGGGTTCAATATTAAAAAAAACAAAAACAATTCACACAACAATTCAAGATGAGAAATTAGCAGTTTCAGTTATTTTTACCTTTTTCCTGTCATGTGTCATGGGCACAGAAACAAATTAGCCTCTTACAGATACACAACATTTGCATGTCTGATCCTTCTTAATTCTCTGTGCTGATAAAACAGACCATGAACAAATTCCAATATTCAAATTATATAACTTTAAATAATATGGAAGGTGAACAGTAGGATCATCAGGACTAGTACAACACAATAAAGTCTTTATAGTGGGATAAAGTCTAGACTCTTCGTCTGGTTCTTCCCTCTGAAACAGTCTCCAATGATTCAGGAGACAATTACAGAACAGGAATTTTAATAAACATAAAATCCTGTCACGCAATGCACCGCAGCACGAAACAAGGCGCTGGTCATAAAACTCGAGCGAGGCAGATTGAAAAGCAGATTACATCGGCTGCCGGCTTACAGTGTACAGAACGGTGGGGCGTGAAGTGGCCAGATCGATGACAATCGAAGGCTTCCTCAGAAACACAAAAAAAAAAAAACACTGTTTCGCTCCAGTCGCTTTTTGGTGGAGTTGTACGAGCACATATCAGGAAGGGACGATACACCTGCAACCGCAAAACACCAACCTGCCCAGCGGTAAAACCCAAGCAGCTGTCAGCTCAATCTCAATCTCTCTTGATAAGCATAAGCATACTATAAAATTTTCATTTGAAATTATGTTTCATATACACCGCCCACATACCAAGTGCACATGGCGGCCAGAACGCAAATCTGACCACAATCCAGTTTTGTTTTCCTGAGCTGCAAACAAATGAGACCCCTAGTGCAGCGTGGCTGGAGGTGGTAACGCACCTGAGGCAGTTTGCCAGAATATGAAAAGGTTCTTCACTTGAGCAGTTAAGCTGCAGACGTGTACGTGCCGAAATCATCATGTGTGGTCCTGGATTTTTTGCATTTCTGCAGCCGTAGAGTTGGTGCGTCATTTTAGTCAGATTAAATTCTAGACTTTTCCGTGTTGTAATGAACGAAAATAAAACTGTTCTGCTTCTGTCACACTAAGGAGATTTGGTGATGCTAAACTCACTCAGATGGAGGAAACGCTTAACGTTTATATTTAAGTAATATTTCATTTCTACGGAGCTTTTATATTCTTGTGCAAAACTTTAAGGCTGGCTTATCAGGATGTGTAACCGATACAACCAATACAACGCAGATTTTGTAAATAGTGCGTCATAAAGGCTGCCTATAATGTAGATAATCCTTCCATATCAGACATATCTATCACGTCATATATTATTTTCCAATTTCATTAACTACATCTAAAAGATAAAGGATGAAAACCTTTCCCCACACTTTCGCACTCAAAACACACTCGCCAGGTTACCATGACGCAAACCGCAGAGTTGTGTTTGTTTTATCCCTGGACAGACTTCCGGTCCTGCAATAAACGGAGAGGCATCTACACGTATGGCGACACCTACGAGTTACGACAGTGACAGTTTAGATAGCGCCGATCGTAAACCACTCGCAAACGAAGGCATGGGGGGAATTATGAACCAAGTTTGAGAACTTTATTGTGCTCGCAGATCTCATGGGAACTCGTGCCATATTCCCTCAACAAATCAATGCTCAGATGGCGATCCAATCTGCCCGAGACTTTTTCCCAGCGTTTGAAAACATCGGACAAGTTGACGATTTCAGCCGTAACGTTCGAGACGATAAGGGTTTTATTTATTTATTTATTGGAAGCATTCTCTCATGACTGATATTTTAGGGACCTCGTACAGGAACACGCAGCATTCACAGTCATGGCTTAGTGAACGCTTGAACAGCACGGAGCCGTTGCAAAACATGCGGTTTTCCTACTGTGAATAGTTAAAATGTCTGCGTGAGCGGCACCTTTAAAGAAATGCGGTCGCACCGACATGTATTCATAGCTCGTCTTTTGATAAAGATTTTCATTTCTGCAAACTAATGATAATTTTAAAACCACTTCCCCGCTACAACTTACTTAATGTGGTTTTTAACTGTAAAACTTTCCCTCAAATTATCTGAAAACTGAAAGAAAGAAAAAATCCAATCGACCTAAAACCACCCTGACCGGACATCTGGATCCGTCTGTGGGGGAAACGTCAGCAGAGCAACTTCCTCTTTTTACCGTCAGCGCACTCAGGTGTGCAGAGAGACCCACACACAAAACGGACGACAATTAAAGAAAGGCCAAAGGCAGGAAACAAAGAATACACATCTCTCAATACCTGCTGAACAGGTATCCAAACACACCCACAGGAGACACCTTTGTCACACACATACAAACACACACAAAACACAAACTGGTGTTTTTTTTTTTTCCAACACGTCAGAACAAGTCTATACCGAATGTCTGACATTCCTGACAACAGTGTTGTTGATGTGTGTGTGTGTGTGTGTGTGTGTGCACACCTCCCAGTTTCACAAAACTGCATCTACACCCTCCTCCTTCTTCTTCGACTCTTTTCAAGCAGCGCTGTTCACACACTCTTCACTGCTTCTGACACATTAATCTCATGTTAGATAAAACACATAACAAGAAAATCTAACTGCAATTCACACAGAGACAATTAAAGGAGTCTTTAAGAGGCGATGAAAAGGCTTCTGGGTAAAAAGGTGATATGCGAGTTACGTAATACCATCGTTCCCAAGACTGAACCTCCAAGCTGAACTCAAAGCGTCAAAAATACTGAGACATGTGGTGGGAATAGCTTTACTGCTGCTTGTTTACAAATCTCTGTCCGAGTCTGATATTAAATTGCATTAAATTAAGGGAGAGGAAATCCAATAATAAGCGGTCTGTCTGGGTTTTCTACCTGTCATATACGGGATATCTTTAAAAAGAGGTAGATTTGCAGTTGCAGTTAAGTGTAAACTAATGACAGTTTTCATTATGGGTTAATCCAGGATTTAAATTAAGGTTACAACACAAACAGAGTATAAAAGACACAAATACACACCTAGAACAGCTACTACTAAACAAATAGCAATCTCCCCCGGGGCCCCTGACTCACAGGCCCCCCAAAGCCTCGAGTTCAGATGCTTCAGATGATTTTCTTGCAGTACAATAATATCAACCGGTGAACTAAACGGTCTCTCGTGACTAAATGAATATGAGTGGGTGGAAAACAACTAAAAATGTATGTCACCTGCTGCTTTTACTTTTGCTTTGACTGATTCAGATTTGTTATTTTATTTGAATTACTAACGTGGCCCGCTTTGAAAGTTTGCCTCGGATTTAAGAACTGGTTTATACCGGGATCAGAAAATACAATAGAGGAACAAGCAGTAGGGCTGCATCCATGATTTAAATCCAGATTAATCAGTGAACTGTCTTTTCTTTAATACATCGATCTAGCATTGGTTATTTTTGGTATTTTACGAAACGTTAAATCTTCCACTCATTAGAAGAATGAAGCAGAATTTAAAGGAGCAAATGTACGCTCACATTTTGTAATGAACGGATGAAAATACATTACATGCAAACGGCCAACTCAATCTGAAATTTAAGATATATATTGTATGGATTTAAAATATGAGTGAACAGCACGGCCGTCTGTGTCTGCTTTGTTGCAGCTGCACATCAAACATGTTTGTTTTTCACCTTTAAGGTCAACACATTAAAAGTCTTAGCACATCAAGTTGTTTATAACTCTTGTCAAAAATTTCACTTGAACGCTGATGTCTTCTGAGCTGTTAACCGCCAGAACAAGGCTTCCAGAGAACATGAGAATAAACCCTGGTTTATTTATTCCTAAATGAACAGGATACTGAAGCCATGCTGGGTGTTTCGGGGCGAAGATTAGTCTGATAAGCGTTTAAAAGTGAATTTACATAATTCCTATATATAGTTTCAACGTGAGCTCTGAACGCCACGGGCAACGTTTCGACTTCTTCTTTGAAAAACCTTCACGTGTCCTCTCCTCCCTTCTCGGCCACACAGATCCGCTTTGGACATAAATGTCTTCTGACCTCACTCAAAAGATGGCTCATTTACAGCAACGCGAGCAACATCTCCTCTGCAGTCGTTCCATCAAGTTGAGTCAAATTAAAGAAAAGTAATCCAACGCTGCTGAGGTTTTTACAAACAACAAGCCGCCTTGTGACGCGAGAATTTGAGATGTTGCATTTTGAGGCGTAGACGTCCATTTATCTTAAAAACAACTTATCGTTATTAGTAACCACATTTTAGTAGTTTTGTTCTTGTTATTTTGAAAGATTACAAAGAAAAAAACATTAAAGACTTCATCAAAGGAAGCGTATTAAACGTCCTGCTTTTGATACGTGAAGGAAAAAAATATTAAATTTACTACAGAGGAAAAATGTTTTGGATTTGAAAAATGCCTTCAGGTTTGTATTCTTGTGTTACTAATCTTATTCAGATGAGCCTAATTTATTTCAGTTTAGGTAAAAGTTCACAGAAACACTGAGTACGACTTTATTTATTCTTAAACTCAGCGCCTGCACTCTGACCTTTTCAAATCAGTGCTTATTGGGTCGTTTGTTTAACTTCTTTTCATATCTTCAAACTTTGGTCACTGACCCTTACCAGAAACCGCCCCGGTGCAGTTACTGGAGTGTATAAGAGACTTTCTGTGCATTTAAATAGTCGTCTGTTTTCAGTTAACTGGCAGAAACTCACCACAAACCTTGATCTGAAAGCAGATTTACCTGTACGAGGCTCTGATTGGCCTGTGCACCACACACCAGCTGCCTACGGTCCAGGAGGCTGTGCACACTCACTCAAGCGCAAAAAGCGTTAATTTTCTCTACCCCAATGCATTTCCTGTATCACCACCAGGGCTGACAACAAAACTGCAGCCTCCTGAATCGACGAGACCTCAGCTTTTCACTGCTAATGAGCAAATCAGTTAAGCAAGGAGCTAATGTTGAAACTTTGGTCGTCTTCTTCCTGAACCTCACTCAGCCGGTCACCTGACCAGAGCCAGACGAATTCAGGTGGGTGTCTGAGATGAACCGGAGGGGGGGGGAGAAGAGGAAGTGATACTAGGAGCAGAACAACAACAGTACAGTAGCACGCATGTGACTGAAGGGTGTCACTATGTTGTTGAATGCGCCCGTTTATGAAACCATTTTGTGCAGGGGTCCGTGTCTAGACACCCACCCACCACCACCAGCACGACTGGCCGCCCACCCACAGACACACATCACCGCCCACCCACACAGACACCCACCATTTTACATCTGATGTCAGGCTCGACGTTACGGCAGAGAACAGCTCAAGAAATCCAACTTCCTGGTCTGCCTGCCTCCCATTCTCTCCTCGGCCAAGACCAGACATCTCGGCTTTCACCGCTCCGAAGACTCTTCTACTCTTACATCTCACACTGTCTCTTCTGCAGGAGTGTTCTCACTCTCATTCGCCACTGCTGTCGAGCACCTGCTTTGAGTTTGACACCTGCCTGCCAGTGCAAACACGCCGCCGTCATAGTAGGAGCCAACAGGTCACTCTAACAGTGTGCAGACCCGCGGCCCTGAACGCAGCAAACACACAGCAACACTCACTGAGACAGTGAACATCCGTCCACACACCCACAACCATATGCAACACGGGGATTTGTGAATGAGCCACTGCTCTTACCTTGGCACTGGAATCCCTGCTTCCCAAAGCCCCTGTGGACAGAAGACAGGGATGTGAAATTTGGGGGGGGGGGGATTTGCAAGAGATGCACTGACAGTGACGCGCGCACAGCCACACACATGAACACACACATCTGCAACAACAGCGGGGCCCTGTGTCTTCAGCTGCATTCCTCCACCAGACCTCCAGTTTCAGATACGGGTGTCGGGGTGGATGCGGTAAACGCCGAGCGGCAGAGAGTGCTCTGCGGCTGCCGAGGACGCATCCCCCCCTGACAGGCCCGAGGTGCTGTCGCATTGTAGGGGACTGGACGGGGACGGCGCACCGCGGCGTTTTTGATGCCAACGACAATGAATGAAACACTGCGGTGTCAGTGTGGAGGGAGGCCGACCGGAGCCGCAGCAGCAAGTGAATCACCTGTGTCCTTTCCCCTCACACACACTCACTCACTAACGCACGCACACGCGCGCCCGTGCACACTCACCAGATGAAGTCCGTGCAGTGGCTGCAGAAGGTTGGCTGCTTGAAGAAGCGCGCGATGAACTTGTGGTTCTTCACCTCGTGCACATTCTTCTGGCGGAGGGCTCCCTGACGGGCAAAGCCGCGCGCGCTCTCCGGTGCCTCTCCGTCGCTGTTGGGGTCAGCCATCTTAACGAGGAAGCAGCGGCGGCGGTCCGAGAGGAACGAGGGGTGAGGAGAGCGACGCGAGAGAAGGAGAGACGACGGAGGCGGCGGGGGAGAACGAGTCGCGGTGCAGATGATGCCTCCTCCTCCTCCACCACCACCACCACCTCTCCGCCGCGCTGGCCGCCTCGGTGTCGCTCGTGCTGCCGGTGTTTTTGCTGGTGTGCGTCCGGCTCGCGCTAAAGCTGCTGCTGCTGCTTCTTCCGGCGGGTCCCCGTGCCGCGCGCCTGCTTCCCTGTTCTCACCAATGTGTTGCTGCTTACAACTCTCTCTCTCTCGCTGTCTCTCTCTCTCTCTCTCTCTCAACCAGTCGTTGATTGTCAAAACTAACAAAACGTGTGCGCGCGCAGATATATTTAGGAGTGTCACACCTATATTCCTGCACACTTCAAACAGAGTATGACCATAGGAGACACAAACACACACCCGGAACAGCTACAAGTAAACAAATGTCAATTTTCCCCGTGGCCCCTGACTGACAGCCCACCCCCCCAAGGCCTCGACTTCAGATGCATCTGATGATATTCTTACAGTTCAATACCAAAGTCCAGCTTTAGTGACACCTGTATGGACTAAATTGTCTCTCATGATTTAAACGAATGAGCGGGTGGGCTACAGCCACCGAGCTAAAAATGCATGTCACTCGCTGTGTGACCTTTTCTTTGACTGATTCATATTTGTTACATTATTGGCGTTACTAAAGTGACCCGCTTTAAAACTTTGTCTCGCATTAGCTAACTGGTTCATAAAAATACACACATATATATAAAGAAAACACAATACAAGAACAAATACGCTTGTTGAAGGACGGTATACGTTGTCCCAAATGAATGTGAGCCGTGGTTGTTCCCCTTCAGCCTTTTACAGACGAAATGGCCGAGGCTGGATTACTAACTAGATAAAGCAAACAAGCCCGGCAAGTTCTGTATCCTCTGCACTCTGGTCAATCTATATTCATTCATCTTCTGTAACCGCTTGTCCTGTAAGAGGTCACGGGGTCTGCTGGAGCCTATCCCAGCTATTGTCGGTCAAGAGGCAAGGTACACCCTGACCCCGGACAGGTCGCCAGTCTATCACAGGGCTAACACAGAGAGACAGACAACCATCCACACTCACACTTTAATCTATAGAAATCAAAGCGCCGGTGAAACTGTGAGGGGTTCTTCAGTTGTGTATCTTGTGGGGTGACAAACAGCAACTATAGTGATTCAGGAAGGATACTCATGTGGATAGCATGTATGACATGTTATGGAATTATGGAATAAATTATTATCATTACTCGCTGAAACAGTTAACACAAGTATTCACATTTAGGAAGCTGTTATTTATTTATTTTGACAATTTTTATGACTCAAATGATGAATAATTGCCAAATGATTTGTGCCAAATCATTTTCTACCAACTGACTTATAAATTAATGAAATAACTGCTTCAGCTTCAGTGTGCCTTTTGGTTTCTTTTAAATATTTAGCCTATATACAACCAGGTTTGTCCCACTGAGATCAAATATCTCTTTCATAATTGTCTTTCTGGCAGGAAATAGCATAAAACACAACATAAAATCACAGAGTTATATAATAAAGAAAAGCTCAATTAAAACAAGTAGTAGGGTTGACAAAACACATTTAAAATGCACCTGAACCGGCTCAGACTCCAGATGAGTTTTTGAGATTAGAGGAACAAGATGCAAAGAAATTCATAGGTGCTTCTACGTCGACTCCTTCGGACACAACCAGTCTAGATGTTTGACTCTTTAGTGTCTACCTACGGCTGTGGGTTGTGTGGCTTCATATGAAGTGCACGCTACCCGCTGGTGACAAGAGTGAAAATCAACTTCTTTTTAATGCAAAACAGAGAAAACAGGATGCAAACCCTTCCACAGAGGCAGGTGCATGCAGAGGCTCATATAGCAGGTTAATCTGACCATGCACACTCACATGGAGGCATTAGGGCCACGGGCGTCTGCAAGTCAATCAATTCTGGTAAATTTATTGCCGTTCTATTTTAGTAGTTCTGTTGGGGAATTTGCACCACTTCCTCATTTTTTTTTTACTTTTTTATTGTCTTGTGCAATTTTGGACACATTCAATCCTCTATGCCCAAATGAAATCAAAGTGAAACCATCTGAGAAGGGAACAACAGCTCGCGACTAATATGCATAGGCACAATGAAACCTGCGAGTGGCCATGACTCACGAAAAAGATAATAAGACCTGCTGTTATTTTAGTGTTGTGTTTGTTGCATATTCCTAAAGGGCCGCTCCAGTGTATACTGTGTTCACGTATCATGTACAAGCATGTGAGAAAAGAAGGCTGCAAGAGAAACAGGAAAGTTCACATTCATGACATGACATGCAGCTAATTATATGGACTTAAAAATGTGTCATGTCATGTCCCGTAGTATTACAGCCGGACAAATTCTCTGTGACATGGCTAGGATTCATAAGAATGGCTCTGAAACTCTGGGTGGTGGCTCCAGTTGTCGTCATCTCGGCCGGACTGCTGCAGCTCTTGGCTAATCCACAACTAACCACAGTGGAGCTGTGGCGGGCATGTGACAATGGGACAGACTGCAGACCTATTACTCAAAATGATACTGTACGAACAGTTCAAACATGTCAGCCATTGCATCTTTAGTACATAAGTAATCCTGCACCCAATGGTCAACAATTAATTAATGCAGCTGTAATCACAAAGCCTTGAAGCCATATCAGCTTCCTCGTCTTTGCTGCCGAATATTGGTCTGGAGTTGCTCAGTTAGGAAGTGTTTTTTTTAACACCTGTTGGGCCGATGAAATGGTGTGTTCACTAACACCTCAGTAGGAACAAAGAAATTTATTTTGACGAGATTAGGGGGAGGGAAAGGTAGGGGATGAGGATAGAAGGGATGGGGGGGTTGAGGAGATGAGATGAAGGAAGATGTAGAGACCGATGATGGAGGAACTGATGGAGGGAGGGAGATTCAGGGTGGGGGCATAGCTCAGGAAGCTTCAGCTTCATTAAAACCAGTTCCTGCAATAAGATTGAAGTTAAAGATGAACAAAGAGGGCTGGGGCAGGAGGGAGAACAATGCCAAATGGTACTAATGTCACCTGATCGCTGTAGAGTTGAATTTGTTCACAACAAAATGTCTCTGATTGGCTGCAGGACTATCCAGTGCTGTGCAGAGGTATTTCTTCTCTCTATCTGTTGAAACATGCCCCATCATGAAATCCAAATAATGAGCCTCACTGAGTTCACTTCTGTTGCTACTGTAGCTTCATAATCACTTTAAGTGGTTAAGATTGTCCGGAGATTGCAAATTTTACATAGCTCCAATATTTCTTTGTACCAGGTGTTGTCACATATGTTCTCACCAATCTCAGTCTGTAACATAACACACTGTGTATTCGTACTAATCTGCAAAACAGTACTGGAGATCCAGCTCATCAGTGTATTAACAGATCCTTCGATGAATGTGGGGTGGCCGGGTGTCCCCTTTTGATTTCATTTAGATGAAAGACTGTGTCTTTAACGTCTTTGGAAGGATCACCTTATGTGTGGGAGGTTATGTGTGAATGACGGAAACCGCTGCCTTTCACGAGTATTCAAACCTGTGATGTTACAGGTTTCATGTGATGGAGGGGATCGTTCATGTGTCACCTGCCCACAAGTGCAAGTGGCCACAGCAACGATGCACTGAATGAAAATCTAAATTGATGGTACACACATGGCTGTTTAAAAAAAGAAATAAAAGTAATGTGTAAAGCGTTTGAGTTGGTCCATCAAATACATTGATTGATTAATGTCTTCACTCTGCTATATGTGGCCTCCACAGATTTAGATGTCCTCTGTCCTATCACACCAGTTAATCTCCCTGTGTCTGGTTCAGTCAGACGTTTCTTCCTGTTAAAAGGGAGTTTTCCTCCCAACGGTGTTTGCTCAAGGGGGGTTTCTCACTATAATATTTTTAACATATGAACTGCCGTAGAGTGCCTGAAGAAGACAAACATTATAATTTTGCTTTATATAAATGCAGTTGCAGCCAAATTTCAAATATCTTCCATTTATGTGCAGAAATTATTGATTGTCAAATATTTCAAGACAATATGTTTTGTGGATGTATCACATTTTACTACATAAAAACATGTGGGATTTTCCACTCGTTTGAATTTGCATTGCTATTTGCAAGAAAAATACAGCATACATATACAATATATACACCGATCAGGCATAACATTATGACCCACTTCTTAATATTGTGTAGGTCTCCCTTGTGCCTCCAGAACAGTTGTGTCTCATCAGAGAATGGACATGGGTCTTCTGAGGGTGTCCTGTGGTGTCTGGAAACAGAAAGCTATGAGTGGAGGTTTTTAGGTCCTATGGGTTGAGGGGAGGGGCCTCTGTGGATCATCCCACAGACACTTGATCAGTTATTTTTTTCATGATTTCACTTGTTCTTGTATATAGCGGTTTGCTATTAAGAATTTAAAGTTCTCCAGAACGGTGGTAAAAGTGGGAAAGAAAAACCCCTCACACAAGTTACCACCTTGTTTTTCTTCTCAGAAATTAGGCCGATTTTAAACTGGAAACAACTCATTACTGAGAATGAACTCAACAAGAACAAACTTGTGTAACAAGTGAAAATGAACCTAAACATAAAGGGTGTTTTTGTAACTTGTAAACCCCTTGAGGTACAGTAGCGACTTCGGTTCTTGGGTAAACAAAACTCACTTGACAAGTTGAGTGACCTATTTTGGCCGAGATACAGGTTAGTAATAGTAAGTGTGTAAAGAAATAATTTAATAAATGAGCCACATACGTCTGATGGTGCAAGTTTACAGGCGCGTATAGGTAGCGGTGAGGGGAACTCTGTGCAGACCTGTCCAGGTTGTTGGGTTGTCTGGACTTGATTTCAGTCACACTCCTTCTTCTTCTTTCACTAAAAGCCTTCATCACTGCTGCCAACACAGAGGTGACGGTGAAGTCAGCAGTTGAGGTGTGAACATGGACTGTGGCAGCTTAAATGGGAAGAAAGGAAAAGAAATACTGAGAGATACTTGGAGCTTTGCCATTAGATGAAGAGGTTCTTTGGAAAGTGGATGTGTTTGCGGCGTGTTTAAAGCAACAAACCTAAGCCCCTTCATTGCAAACTTTACAGAAATGTTCTGCGTAATTAGCACAGATGTGATAGAGGACATAAAAATCACCTCAGAAATAAAATCATCTAAGTTTAGTCAATTTATTTCTGCTATGGTCTGATTTCAAAGAGAAATCAGTTCCTATCTTTAGTCTTTAATATCAACTCTTACTACTGTGCAGCTCAGTAAGCAAGAATGAAAATAAATCAAGCAGTACTTTCATTATATTTTTACATATTATAGTCCACCGCATTTAAGTGGCACCTATAGAAGCTAGCATATATGACTATATGTAAGTACAGAGCAGTGTTACCAATACCACTGTGAGATACAACTCAGTTATATGTAAAGTACCTAAGTAAATGTATACACAAATGTATCATCTGTTAAATGTGAACTACTTAAAATAAAACATTTCTTTATCCGTTCATCTGCAAGTTATTGATTTTTAATTGATTAAGTTTTCTCTGTTTGGATTAGAAAAAGTGTCTAAACAATGGAAAACAACCATTTCTTACAGTCAAGCAGACTTCTTAAAAAAATGTCTGTGAAACCTGAAAATACTCCCAGCTAATCATTACTCATCACTCAAGGACAACGCAAATCATCTGTATAATTACATACCAGTGATTATTAAAATATTAATAATTAACTTTCTAGAGATCAGTTCGTTAAAGCTGATGCATCAGTGCACGTGGTGGTGCTGCAGCTGCTGCAGGTGGAGCTAGTCCTGGGTAATTCCCAGACTGCAGGTCAGGGGCTAAATCAGAGGGATGTGAGATGACTGAATTCCTAACGAGCTGTGTCTGACCTGTGAATGCAAAACCTGTCCAGTCGCTCTCACTGTAATCAGCGTTTAGATTTAGAGAAGCGTTGGAACGGGCGATACTTTCAATCAGCGAGGAATGAGATGCAAATGAAAGGGGAACTGGAAGAAGAAAGAGTGAAAAACTAAGCTCTGCTGCATTTATTTATATTCACTTCAAGTGCTTTTGTCGCTTTCTCTTTTTTTCTCAGTGAAATGCTGAATAATCTTACCTCATGAGCCCTCCAACAGTTGAGCTTTTGTAATCTATTGTGTATTTTGTCATTTATTGGTGGAAATACTCAGTTGGAACCTAAAGAAAACCTAAATACAAGGTTAAATAGCATAAAATGGAACTTGTAGTAAATCTAAACTTTGCTGAAGTACTGTATTGGGTAACCTTCCCCATTGCTGATGTAAGGTAGTGCACTATGTCAGTAAGCCTACCTGAACTGTGCATCACAGGATGACATGCCACTCACAGGTACAGCTTGTCATCATGCCTTGCAAGTCAAAAATAAAAAGAAGTTATTTCTCTGAAAGGGAAAAAGGAGAAGAGGAGAGTAAAAGCAAGACAACAGTGATTTAAGCAGATAATGATCATCAATATTAATACTAAATTAGCCTTACTAGATTAGCCTTAATTATAAGAGGCGGTTTGAACATAAAATAACATTCATTAGCATAATTATTTTGTCTGTAGGGCTCATCAGACTACAATAAAATATGTCAATAATTCGTGACGTGAAGGGGAAAATATTTTTAAAATAATAAACAAACAAAAAAGCCGGAAAAGTTATTTTGCTCAAAAGCTGTGATCTAGCGCCCCCTTGTGGTTCAATTGACGCCTATCTACAGCTTGTGTAACTGCATCCTAAGCCCCGCCCACCAGATCGCAGCCCATTGGCCAGTCCTTTAAAACAACAGACGTGATTGGTCAGGAGGCGTTAACCCGGAACACACACTCACAGCACTATATTATTGTGTAAGCCCTAACCTCAAACCGGCTGCAGTAAGTATCAGTGCACACGTTCAAAATGTTGATTTAATGTGTGAGGAAGGAAACGCAAGTCACGGACTAACACTTTCATTCAAACTGTGTCCAGTTATGCCGACGTCTCCTGTTAAAACGCGGATCCCTATCACCAGTTTCGGTCATCTGGTCACAGAGGTGAAGGTAGGAGCATGATTTCATTACAAGCATGTCCAGTCTGTATGATGTGGGATTTAACATGCAGAGAGAAAACGTACTGGCCTTTTAAATATGTTAGAATTGATAGAAAAGTACAAGCAAGTAAAATAGGGATTTATGTAGATTATGTTTTATCATAATCAGAAAAGACTTTATTGCCAAGCATGTTTGCACATACCACGAATTTGTTTTGGTGTTGTTGCACATACTACGCTTAAACAAACAAAATAACATAAAATGTGGAAGCTCAGTTCTCAAATACACAAAAATATATACACTGTACATACAACAAACAACATTTACACCTGGATGGTGGTGGGTTTGATGTTCATGTGGGGGGGCTTGGCACTATTCAGCAGACGCACTGCAGATGGGAAAAACTGGGAGTCTGTGTCCAGAGGGATCGGCCGCAGAGTCCAGGAAGCACACAGCTCATTGAGAGACTTCAGACAGCAGAGGGAACGACACGTTGGCTGCAGTCTGCTCTTGTTCTTAGCAGAGGCTGCATCATACCAGGTGGTGATGGAGTTGGTGAGGATGGACTCAATGATGGCAGCGTAGAAGTGCACCATCATTGTCTTTGGCAGCTTGAATTTCTTCAGCTGCCGCAGGAAGTACATCCTCTGCTGTGCTTTTTTAGTTCAGCTCCCATTTGAAGGTTTGGGAGATGATGGTGCCCAGGAAACAGAAGGACTGGGGCTGTGTTCTTCCTGTAATCCATGATCATGTCCACTGTCTTGGAAGCGTTCAGCTCCAGGTTGTGGCAGCTGCTCCAAGTCAGCAGACAGTCAGTCTCTAGTCTGTAGGCGCTCTCATCTCCATCTGAGATGATCCCGATGAGGGCGGTGTCATCTGCAAATTTCAGGAGCTTGACAGACTTGTGACTGGAGGTGCAGCTGTTTATGTACAGGGAGAAGAGCAGAGGTGAAAGGACACAACCTTGAGGGGAACTGAGAGTCTGAGATGTGTTTTCCCAGCCTCACGTGCTGCCTCCTGTCAGACAGGAAGTCTGTGATCCACCTGCAGATGGAGTCAGCACAGTCAGCTGGGAGCGTTGTCCTGTTCCAGGAGGCCGAGCTGAAGTCCACAAACAGGACCCACTGTGCTCTTCCTCCCATGGATTGTTTCATGAACTGAAATGGTTTTCTTTTGGCTCCATCATGTAAGAAGCAGATGGGCAAACAATCAATAGAAGCACTAAACAGGTGCAGACCATTTACCGTTTATTATCCGTTTATTATTGATCAACAAAATGCAGTTTTCTGTTCTCGCACTGTGCAAACATCACAAAAAATAGACCAAACTTCATTTATTGACTGATTTTAACTAGACGTACCTCAGGCTTAACATTATGATCACATTCCTAACACTGTGTTGGTCCCACTTTTGCTGCAAAAACAGCCCTGATCCATCGAGGCTTGGAATCACCTAGACACCGGAAGTTGGTCAAACAAAGAACAAAGATGTTAGCAGCAGGTCCTTTAAGTCCTGTAAATTGTGAGGTGGGGCCTTCATAGATGGGTTGTTGTCCTTCTCAAACCATTCTTGAACCATTTTTGCTTTGAGGCAGGTCTGCATTATCTTGCAGAAAGCGACCACAGCCATCAGGGAATACTGTTTCAGTGAACGGGTGTAGATGATCTGCAACAATGCTTGTGTAGGTGTTGCATGTCAAAGTAGGACCCAAGGTTTCCCATCAGAACACTGCTAAAAGCAGCACTCTGCTTCCAATGGCTTGCCCTTTTTCCCCACAGTGCAGCCTGGTGCCGTAATCACCAGGTAAGCAACGCATACAGCATTCATCAGACCAGGCCACCTTCTTCCATTGCTCCATGTTCCAGTTCTGATGCTCTCGTGCCCATTGTTGGTACTTTCAGCGGTGGACAGGGATCAGCGTGGTCTGCACTGTGTATTCTGACACCTTTCTATCAGAACCAGCATTAACGTCTTTGTTGGACTGTATCGCATATTCCTCACTGAGCCCTATCATGACCTTGTCACTGGTCCATCGCTTGATACTGACCTCCACAGACTGAGAACATCCCATAGTGCTCTGACCCAGACGTCAAGCCATCACAGTCTGGCCCTTGTCAAACTCACTCAAATCTTTGCTCTTGCACATTTTTTCCCTGCTTCTAACACATTAACTTTAAGGACAAAATGTTCACTTCCTGCCTATTATATCCCGCCCACCAACAGCTGCCATGACGAAGAGATAATCAGTGTTATTCACTTCACCTGTCAGTGGCCATAATTGTATGTATGATCGGTTTATTTTTGAACATTTATTAAATTTGCAGTATCCCCTTTCTGCCACTTGGCGGCAGCAAAAACAAGCTGTGTAACAAAACAGGACCTAATCTCTCCCTCTGTTGGATGTGCTTTTACTTCCTTCAGATACACGCAAAGAGCACAAGTAAGAATGATAACAAATTACTACAACTGCAGCTGATGCGTTGGTAAACAGATTGTAAATATAACAAGGATGTGTTGTATTCCGTTAAATCTTGTTCACCCCCAAACTCTAATGTGCTCATTGCTGCCCTCTGAGGCTGAGGAGCAGAAAAAAACACCAACTACATCTGCCCTAAGTGCCAACGTAAAGCTCTGTGAAGCTGCTTTATCAGATGTTCATTCTCCCTATTTTATGAGTCCTTAATAATTAAATTAAAACTATAAATAAAGTGGGTGTCAGACATGAACAATATATTTGACTGAATGAACCTGGATAACCTGGATGTTTAGATGATCACAAGCTCCCCAACGTCTGAGGCCGTCTTGTTGGTGCCTACCGACTCCTGGGTAATTTAAAAATCAGAGAGGTGGAGGAGGGTGAGTGGAGCTGAAGCAGCTGATGGAGCGTGCCCACCCGCTATTCAAACTGTCCATACCCTATAAGTTTAAACCTGGATATAATATAAAAACATCTCAACTTTCTTCTGTAACCGCTTGTTCCTGTTAAGGGTCGCTGGGTCTGCTGGAGCCTATCCCAGCTGTCATCAGGCGAGAGGCGGGGTACATCCTGGTCTGGTTGCCAGTTTATCTCAGGGCTAACAGAGAGACAATCACTCACACGCACACTCACACCTACGGCTGATATAGAATCACCAGTTAACCTAACGAACATGTTTTTGGACGGTGGGAGGAAGCCGGAGTATCAGGAGAGAACCCACGCAGACACAGGGAGAACATGCCCTCAGTTTGAAGTTTAAATTTCTATACAGTTTATAAAACCAGAAAGGCATCAGATATCTTTGCAGAAATATAATATTATCTTAATACAAGCCTTTCTGCTATAGCCAGAATTTTTAGTAACTAGTCTAAGTTTTCTTAAAACAAATCTCCGGTTCTTGCTTATTTCACTGCGGGTAACGAATGACCACAGAATTCAGCTAAAGCAAATTTCAAATTTCAAATCCTGTCAAACAGATACAAGCTAATTTGGAAAAAGGAAGTAGCAGCAGTAACTGTTTTAACCCTGTATGGCAACAAGAATCTGTGAGCACAGCTGTAGGATTTCTGCTCTGTTGCTGCTTTCAGTTACGTTGTCATTCCAGGGTCAGCCCAACCGTCCGGTTTATCTGCTTTTATTGGACACAGATTTATAAATGAGCACTACTTGATAGATTCTTACTTAAAATAAGGAAAGTGGTGTAGCTGCTGATAAACAGACATTTTCGAATCCATTGTGCTCCAGCCAACTACGTGGTTTTCGCGTCATTGCATCTGTGCCGGGATTTAAGAAAAAAAACTACTTCCTTTCTCTTCTCCTAATAGCAGCCACATCTACTCTGTCAGCACTGTGCTGCTGCTCTGTTCCTGCCCTTCCACTGGCACACGTAACACAAGTCTAACATTCATAATGAGAACTTATTTCCCTGTTCACAGAAATTCTTGCGTTTCCCTTTCGTGTACTCTAAACCAGAAATTCTAGACAAAGGCTTCACTTCCTGGAATCCGGTGCAAAGAAATTAAACAAGACTAGTCTCATGTTCATTTTACAGTGTTTAATGTCATATAGTGCATACGTCCTTCCTGACCGTAAACGTAGCTCGCCACAGTGAGTAAAGTAGCTTGAAACCTCATGTGAAACCATAATTCTGTTGATTTTACACTGTGGTTTTTGTTTGCATGAAACAAGCCGGGTGTAAACTGTAGTGAGGTTTAGAGGTGCTGATCGGTTGACTTTTTTAGCTTTGGAGAGAGCTAAGCTAGCAGATTCCGCCTGATATGTGTGTTTGTGCTAAGCTAACTATCAGCAACTTGACACGTAACCTTTCAGACTTGAGATTGGTGTCTGTTTTCACATTTGACTCTCTGTGGGAGCAGATGCAAGACTCAAATGTCGAACTGTTCCTTAAAATATAAAGCTACAGCAAGGTTACACTTGGCGTAGCATAAAGGCATCTTATTTTGGAGGCGCAGATAGAGAGGCAGACCAAGCTAGCTGTTTTTTCTCTTCGACTGTTAACCGTCTTTACGCTAAGCTAACCATCTCCCGTCACTAGCTTTATATTTGCAGTACAAACACGAGAGTGGTATAATCTTCTCATTTAACTGCACAAATTAATGCAGGAATTAAAATGTATTTAACAAGAGTTTAAAAAGGCCTCAAGCGCTCATTGTTTTTGAGATTATTATACTGTGCTCAGCATTATACTTTGTCAGCAGTTTTCAGAACGGCTTTATTTTGTGAATCATCGCGGCGCGTGGACTCACAGAAAGCTTTCACAATATGTGACAAAAGAGAATTTTATGACAGAGCGGCAGCTGAGCTGAGAAGTGAGTCTGGTCTGATAAATAATTCAGTTTCCTTTAATTCCAATGGTGATCTGAACATGATCCATGTCATCATAAACCAGTTTGTCATTCCTGATTTGGCTCGTCATGCTTGCCAACAGGTTAAAAGCGTCTGCATGCCTGTCTCGGCATGCAGAAAAAACCTACTCACAAAAACTGCTTTGTAGTTTTCAGATTTGCTATGCAATCTTGCGAGTTTTCTCTGTTTGTTAAAGAAATAAAAAAGGAGAAAGCTCATCTCCCGTTAATTAGCCTAGGACTCAGCAAACCTAAGCTCCTGCCAGTAAAGCAATAAACACAATGAGGGTTCCCATCATTTCATGTGATGGTTTCACATTCGTTTTGACATGGCTCTCTTATTATATGCATGTGCAGGGTTCACGGGGTGTGCTCTTGTTTTTGTTCAAATTGTGGTTTTATTCACGTTATTTTACTAAATGTCGTTTAGCTGGGTTTACGTGCGATAAAATGTGCTTTGCACGTTGTAAATAACCTTTTATTTATTTAATGTCACGGCAAAAAAAAAACAAAAAAGAACTACAACAAAGAAAACTCTAAAGGTTAACTGAGCTGCTTCCGCTTACCTGTTGCTATGTGTGGTGTTTCATGTTTCAGAAGCAGCTGTTTGGCATTGAGGCCCCATCTGCTGTGGAGCTGACTGGTTGGAGGAAACACTTCAACAGCTACACTCTGCAAGGGCGCAGAAATGTAGGCTACACAATGCACGCACACATGCACATCTTTGTCTTCGCGTATCAAATGATCAGAAATATGTCCTTCTGTTGCAGTGTGTCTTGGCTACTTATGGGATCTTGCTGGTGACAGCTGGGGCTTACATGATGCACAGACAAAAGAAAACGGAAAAGGAGACGTCCACCTCCACGGCCTAAAATACATTGACGTCTTCACAGTGATGTTTGCACAGTGCGACATAGTTGTTACCTGGAAACTGTATTTTGTTGATCAATAATAAATGGTCTGCACCTACTGTATGTTGTGCTTTTTTTGGCTTTGTGGTACGTGTGGCGGCGTCTGAGATTGCTTGCAATCGGGTTCAGTGTTACCATGGAGTGTCTGTCCCATGTGCTGCTGAAGAAACCGCCACCAGACCACAATTTTGCAATATGCTGTTTAATTTATCATACTATCTCCAGTATCTTGTCCAAAATAGATGCACATGTAGGAGTTGATGAACAAATGGCTCTGAGATCCACTACTGCAGGACACACCGAATAACTGCAGTTTGGATGATTAATGAATCCAGTTAAGATCGTTGAACTCGCAGTGTTTTGCAGAAACAGGCTCCCATACAGATAACCTTATATACTGCAATCAGCCACAACATTAAAACCACTGACAGGAGAAGTAAATAACACTGTGCATCTTGTGATAACACAGTGTTCTGCTGGGAAACGTTTGGACCTGTCATTCATTCGGATGTGACATATACCACCCACCCCAAACACAACCTCCCCCCAGCAGGATGCAGCCTGACACAGGCACACACACACACAAAGAAAATAACAAAACATGAAGAACAGCACAAGGTGTTGACCTGGCCTTCAAATTCACCAGATCACAAACTGATCAAATATCTGCAGGATGCACTGGAACAAGCCTGATCCACAGAGGCCCCTCTCCTCAACCCATAGGGGGACCCATTAACAACATCCTGTTGCCGGTCACCACAGGACAAAATGTCCATTCTCTAATGAGCCCCAACTGTTTTGGAGGCATGAGGAAGACCTACAAAATGTTACGAAGGTGGTCATAATGTTATGCCTGATCGATGTATACTTCTTACATAATTTTTAAAGGAAGCTGTCAGTGACATTTGCAGATATTTTCCTATCAGAACCAGAATCTTTATTGTTATTGTGTATACAGTGTGAAATTATTATCAGCAACTCAAGAAGACTATTTGCACATTGATGACATAAAATTCAAATTTAGGATAGTTTCTGCTTTTGCATGTTTTGTGCAGACTTTGTGTGTCTTGGTGACATTTGTTAGGAAGAAAAGGTCGAATTAAAATAAAAGATCATACACACTCAAAAAAATAATCCTTAAATACATTCGTGCGTTTAGAAGCCACGACACTAAAACAGAAATAAGAAAATTGTACTACACACACACACAAACACACACACAGACACGCACGAAAATGCACACACCACTGCTTGCAGATCACGTGATTTAAGGGAATTTGGTGGGTTGAAATGAAAGCGAAAGTAAAGCAGGACACCTGAGGATCTGGCTGCGCGCGCATACGTGCGTATGTCTGAGCGTGTACGCGAGAGAGTCGCAAACGAGGGTAGGCTGCAGACTTTGAGCTGATTTGTCACTGAAAAATAATAGTCACCGTATCGTCAGGTGGCGACCCCGCCTTTTGCTGCAGAAAACCGAAAGTAAGCAGAGTCCTCGCATCAATTCGAGTGGCGACCTTATGCAGGGAACACGCCGAGAGTGAATCCACTGCTGTTTGGACTACACCAGGCTCCGGCTGCGACTGCAAGTAAGAAAGCTTAGTGCACTGTTAGCCAGTTATTACAAATGATGTGGTTTTCTTTTCTGTTGCTTACTCGCCCGTGCTCCTTAATTTTTAACTTTAAGAAACACTTGTTGATGTCTATAACTTAAACTGGGATAAGGGTGTAAATTAAAAATGTACAAATTAGTGGAGTAAATTTATCTCTTAAATTAAGAGTCACAAACATTTGACATCTCAAACATCCCACCTTGGGCTTTAAAAGAAGACTAATGAATTCAAGAGGAGGTATTTTTCAGCAGTTTTGTCTCTTGTATCTTGTGTTTTTTTTCTTTCTGAACATGTCTCTAGCTCCAGAGCGCAACACGTTTTCTTGCAGTGTTGTTTGTGAACTCCAACAGCTGTTTCTAAAATCAAACTAACCTGATACAAGCCAACTTTTCTTCTGATTTCAGCCTTTAAAACTTCCACTCTGGATCAACCGCAGGCTTCAAGATACTGCCCTGTCATTGCCCCACACTGCTCTGCCACTAATAACCAATTGTGAAAACGTTCAAACTGAAAGCCAAACCCCAGTCGTCATTGTTTCATTTCAAATCTTCTGTGAAGGAGCGCACGGCAGACACAGAAATTGTGTAGTGTAATATGATACGGACGCGTAGGGAAGACACGGGGAACCTACGGCGGAGTTGACTGAGACAGGACACAGTCTGCTTATTCAGAAAAAAACAAACACAGAAAACAGGTAATGGAAGAAGTTTATGTGGTTTGGTTGGGAGGGGTGTTTTAAAGCAGCTGCATTTTTAAACGAACGCTTAAAAGGTTTTGAGATATTTATCAGCACGCTTGACATTTTAAGTGAAGTACAAACTGAAACAGAATCAACAGCCTAGCAGGACAGTATATACTGTACGGCTTATAAAATATTATGCTTTGGTAATATTATTATTAAGCCCTACTTGTTCTGGGGTACTTGTATTAATATATTGACTTCAGATGCTTTTGGTTTTGTCTTTATCTCCAATTAGTTTGTAATGAAAACCACAGCATGCGGACAAAGACCTGGAATGTTGTACCACACAATGAAGATGAAATGTACCACTGTATAACTCTACACTGTTTGTTGGCTTTTTTTTTATTTATTTTTTTGACTCGCTTGACTGAGAAAATGAAAGTGTTATCCTATCATCAACCACGTTACATCCGCCCCTCCTAGCAACTAATGAAAGGCAGGTGGTTTATGGTCAATCACATGACCTAATTCTGCACTGGACTCAGACACGATGCATTTGAGCTACAGCAACTCTGCTGTTCTGATTATGTTGTCATAGCAAGGTGTGGTTGAAATATTGGGCTTATTTGTCTGGTGACAGAATACAGAGATTAATAACGTGACTAATAACGGAACAGTAGGTCACCTTAACTGTCATTACAGGCGAGAGTTTACTGACCAGTTTGTCATATTTACGCTTGAATAGTGATCCTATGCCGGTGGTTACATTTACATGTAATATTTACATGCCCTGAGTGAAAAGTTTCTCTGCAGCAGCTCTGCTCGCATGTCAAATCCGCACCGAGAAGAAGAAGGAGGTGTTTCCCCAACTTTACTGGCAACACTGATTTTATTAAAAAAAAAAAAAAAGATCAAAACAAACTGAGACTGAGACGCCTTTTCAAACCGCGTTGCCGACACTACTGCTGGCTTCAGTCATCTCTTCAAATAGCTAGTTTAAACATCGCGTTGATTTCCTTTCAGAATGTTTCTGTTCCTCCTGGAAACTCGTCACGCCAGAGTGAAACGTTTGGCTCAAGCATGTACGCGGTTATAAGGCCCTAATATTTTCCTGTTCATTAAACGGATCAAGAGCTTCTTTCTTTAAAACGTCTTTTGTTCCAGCTAAGGAGACACTTTTGGTCAGTTTGGACTATTATTTGGATTATCGCCCTACTGCCTCCGAGTGGCCAAAAATAACGACTTACCACTGATTTAACATTAAATGAAATGGAATGAAAGATTTTTGTCTGATTGTCTGCGTTTGTGTTTCAGCTCATTGGTTCTCAGCTACAGTCCTTCAAGGATAGACGACAGAGCAGATCAAGCCTCATCTCCCCTTCCTGCGCTTTGTGACCACAGCAACAAATTCTGAGGAACGTTTAAGCAGCATGGCGTCTCAGAGAGGACAGAGGAGCAGATGACCGACCAGGAGGCACACAGTGATGGAGGATCTGCCGGTGAAAAGAGGAGGAACTGGTGCAACGGGCGATCAAGGAGAAGATTCTTCTATGTAGGATGGTCAGAGACAGCCTTGATAGAACAGTAGCACCAAGCCAAAGACAGAACCACGCAACGGAGACGCAGGAGCCTGCAGGGTCTGAACGAGCGCAGAGCCCGGAGCAAGTTGTTCCGGAGAGCACAGAGCCCACTGAGAGACAGCTGGATTTACAGTTTTGGAGCAAACTCAAGAGTGAGAAGGGAACTGAACCCTGGGGACAGGTTAGTACTCGTGTTTAGCTCAATTAATTCCTTGCGATTATATTTGGCGTTTATAATCTGAATCTGCAAATAGCCAGATGCAACAAGTGGAGTAAAAAGTAGAATATAGAAATGTATGTAGCTGAATAAAGTGGTTTAAAATGGAAAGCACATGCATCTGAGTTTGATATTTGTAGTCAAACAACTGCAAATTACCCAAAAACACAAAGGTCATTAGGGGGTTTGTTGGTCTTGTCAACTGCTAACGGAGCTTGACTGTATTAAATCCTGCAGAGAAAACAACAAGAGACATTCCCACATTAAAAATCTCTCACGTTGACACAGTGCCATTGTTTGGATACTTCAAAAAGTAAATATGTGTTATCAGTGGACATTGAACCTGAACTCTGGTTCAACGCTTTACAGAGCAGTTACGCTAGTTTAAATGGAAACCTTCGTGGCAGTGCATTATCAATTTAAAAACATGGAAATTTTTTATTGCTCAGTCAATGAAGGCATATCTCTGACTGTCTGTGCTGTGACGTCGTGAACACGGCTTCAAATAATTTTTTGTTTCTCTTTAAAAGGAGTTGTTTTTGGTGTTTACCGTAGAGCGCCGTCCTCCGCTGTTTTGTCTGCGACTTGTACCGTCAATCTTCAGAGGAACCGAAACTAAAATTAAGAATTGGAAGAAATGACATTTTTATCCTTTTAAACTATGTAGAGCCTCAGTTGGAGGGGAAAAAAAAAAAACTTGTTTCTCCGGATTCCTGAGCAATGGAAACGAGCATGTCTGTAATTAAAAAAAGAAGAAAGCCTGCAGTCGTCAGAGAACTGTTTTATTCTAGCGTATAAAATGTTTTTCAGTCCATTTCAAATTGAAGCACTGTTAGTGTCTCCATGGGGCGACTTAAAATAGACAACATATGACACTCCCAAATGATTTACAGTGTTCTAATTATAATTATAGATCATATACACGGAGGCTGATTATTTCTGTTTCATTTTCTGCCGTAGGCCAGGACTGGAGCCGGCGCAGACAACTTTCCAACACACCTCCGTCCATTCAGCAGCCAAGCAGAGTATGAGCTGGTGAAACACACATACCAGCAGCTACAGCACAGTGGCTTCTACTGGGGACCCATGGCCATGGAGGAGGCTCATGATATACTCTCACATGCACCACTGGGAACCTTCCTCATCAGGTTAGTTTAATGTTTTCTTCCTTGGATGCTTTAGTGTTTCTCTGCAGTTTGGTCTTGTGGTAAAGTTTGCCAAGCGCAAGTTTATTGCATTTACACTGCACTGTTTATCATTACTGATTATGGATGGTCTTTATTTGAACTTCCTCTTAGCATCTTCATGAACTCTATTCCGTGCAGTAGCGTGTCCAAGTCAAACAGCAGGAGTAAACCACATAAAGTGACGAGATTTTTTTTTGTGCTGTTGCAGAGACAGCGGCCAGACGGATGTTTTCTTCACTCTGAGCTACCAAAGCGACGACGGCCCGACGAGCGTTCGCATCCAGCTGAACAACCTGCTCTTCAGTCTGTACGGCAGCCAAAAAACTTTTGACTCGCTCTTTGCTCTGCTCACTTACTACACCAGCTCAGCCTGTAAACTGACAGTGCCCTATCGCAGGCAGCGCCCGGAGCGGCTGAAACAGATGTGCAGGAGGGCTTTTGTACGCGCCTATGGAGCCGAAAATATTGGCAACGTACCTGACCACAGCCCTCAAGTTAAGGTCTACATTAATGCGTACCCTTACTGTATATAGAGTGCCCTTGTCAAGATGTAGTGGCATGTCATTTCTGTTATTATAAGTTAAAAACTGTTAATGTATTTGTGTTTTTATAAATAACACATTGTGTTGTTTGTTTTTTGTATCATGAACACCACACCTACAGCTTGTTAGTATTTAAATTGCAACATGTTCAACGTCATTTGCACAGATTTTCAAAATGTCTTGCAGATGTCACAAAGCTGCAGTCTATATTTTTATATAAGCAGGATGTTTTCTACTAGTCCTGTATATGAACCTTTCTCCACTGACTGTGTGAGCATATCAATCAGTAACGTCCATAAAAAATGTAAAACCTGCTACAGAACATCAGAACACACTGGTGTTAAAGGTTGTGGTGACTTTGGAGCGATGTTCTCCGCGTATTCTAGAGTCTCTGTTCACACTGTTTTGTACGGAAGTCAAAAGTGGCCGCAAGTGCAATTACATTTTCAGTCCATGAGTTAATTATTTTTTTTTAACTCAGGGTAAAAGGCTTGTTTTCTGGTGTAGTAGCTTAATGATCCAATAATAAGATGCAGGAAAATGGGGCAATATGCAATGTTCATGGTAAAACAAAAGCAACAAAATGATTAATGGATAAATGACAAATTCAGTCATTCTGTCTGTCTACAGTATTTGGTTAACAGCAGGATGACTGAAGTACACGCATTCCTGAAGTCGCTGATGAGGTACATGAGGGCCCTTAAGTTAAATGAAGGTATCACAAGCGCTGTCACATTAACAGGCATTTGGCCGGTTAATATGATAAATTAAAATTGAGATTATGGCAACCACAGCTGGTCTTGGCGTTTATAGTTTTAGGTTGAACCAAGTGTTTAAGACACATTTCTTTGCTGCCTTTCGGTGTTGACTTTATTTACTTTTTTTTTTCCGCCCTTGTAGACCTGCACTGCAAAGGTCCAGTGAATCTGAAACTGCTGAATGAGGCTAAAAAAAAAGCGCTGTAGAGCAGCCTGAGCTTGTGATTTTTGATTATGGGTGATTGCAGTGTGTTTTTCACTTACACATATTAAAAGTAGCCATTTGATTTGCGCGTAATTCAACAGTATTGATTGGTTGATTAACACTTGAAATCCATTTATGTGCATAGTTGATCTCTCTGGTCTGATGGTACAGAAAAATGCGTTCTATATGACTATGTGTTGCTTTCTGATATGTTGTTCATGTTTAATAGCTGAAAGTCTTCTGCTTGCAAAATAAAATTTATGTGGAACTAAGGGAACCCCCGAAGCACCGGGTTGTGTACCAAATATGCTGAGGTAGGACGATGAAACGCTTTTTAATTGTTAGCTATGATACCTGCGTGGTTTTAGGGATGGCGGTGTTGTTCTGCTAGCTCACCACATTGGGTCGTTACAGGTGCGAACACAACCAGGACACACTTAGGATACATTTAGGCTCCAATTTAAACACCTGGGTTACATAAATAGGGAAACCTATTCAGAGATAAACAATCACATGAAAAACAAAAGGCCTGTGAATAAAGAAATAAAACAAAAATATTTTAAAATACTTTGTCCTCGTAGCCACTAAATCACAACATTACAAGCAAATGAAAATTATGAATATGGTTTGACTTTTTTAAACTATTATTTTCTCAACAGGGAGCAGTGGCATTAGTCAAGACCCGTGGTGCAACAAGTTAAGACTAAAATGCTAAGACTAAAAATATGAACATCTGAGATTTGAAAAAAAAAGTGGCTATAAATATAAAAACTAAGGCATAACAGATTGAAGTGACATAACAGATTAAACAGATTAAAATGGCATGTAGTGTACATTACCCCACTTGTGAAAGCTTCCAGGGTTCGTTTTAATCTGAGCCGTGTGCGGAGCTCTAAAAATAACTAGTCAGAACGAGGACCAGCAAGTAAATAAAGTTTGTTTTCAGTGAGTGAGCTTGTTCCAAAATTTGTCTCATATGCCCAAGCCTCCATGTCATGATGCATACTGCACT
The DNA here is from genome assembly GCA_005024645.1 of Planiliza haematocheilus. Lineage (NCBI taxonomy): Eukaryota > Metazoa > Chordata > Actinopteri > Mugiliformes > Mugilidae > Planiliza > Planiliza haematocheilus. The sequence goes on along the minus strand of SRSE01001280.1, from coordinate 1,782,271 downwards.
GGTCTGCACCGGTTCTGAAAAAGTGGCGGCCCAAATGATGTTGGCGTTTATTTGCAAAACAGAAACTGTGACTGGATCTCCAGTGCTGGCTCCAGACGCATGTGGAGATGTACTTTAACGCTAGGTGGGAACGCACACACTTTATGCTAGGGATCAGATCACAAAGCACACATGATAAGACCATGTCTGAAGAAGGCCTGATACATCTTGGCACTGTTGCATTGTGGGACAGTAAATCATAGCAAACAGCGTGTTAAGATCCAAACCGTTTTGTGCTGTACTGTCACTACTTATGAAGACACACCTCTGTTGTGAGACGACTATTAATAACTGGATAGAGTGCATATTCTCAAATAAATCTACGGAGACCCTACCCTGCGTTGATGTAGACTTCAAATAAAAGGATGTCCACCCTTTAAACGAGATAAATGCGTTGTGTAGGTACGCAATGCAAAGGCAGAGCATGCTCATTAGTACCTCTTCCGTCATCTGTTCTAGTTCCCGTCCTAAATCTGACTGGCAGTGGCCCCTTTAGTCTAAATTAGCCCTGCACCGGGGACTCACACATACACACACTTTTTTTTTTTTTTTTTTTTGTCCAGTCCTCAAATTATCTCCGTCTCATTAACCTTAAACTTGTTGATGTTAGAGCATCAATACTGCGACACAGAATGAGGCAAGGGTAGTTTGGTGGCGAGGCACATTTAAACACCCCTGCAGGTTCCAGTGGTTCTCATTAAAGGGTCTTAAGATACATAAGTGATATAAAGAGACACATACTATGTCCTCGGCTTTTCAAAGAGCCAGGCTAAAATTAAATTAATAATAATTGTGTTAGAGTGTAGTGCCTTTATCGTTTAATCAAGGACTGTGTTCGTCACTAAATGTGATTTAATTTGATGTAACATCTATTTACACTGAAAGCCTTATGCGCTCGCGCAATCCAGGACACCCACTGTCCTGCGCACTCTGGGTGCACCTCTTGCACGCGACATTGAACATCATTATTACGGCGTTAAACGACCTCTCGTGACTTGTGCTCTGACACACGCGCAGACAGGGGTTACAACAACTGGAGTCGCGCGCGCGCAAGTACTTCTTGTTTATGTAATGCCATATGCGAGCGCTGTGCGCTATGTGTGTGTGTTGTGCGCGCGCGCATCGGATCTGGCGCGAGCTGGTCCAGCACCGCGGCGGCGACAGCGGTCACACGTTCAACATCAGCGACCGTTATTCTGCGGATTGAGGGCTCCGGTGTCGCGGGCTTGACCCACCGTGCGGGAGGGCGCTCGAGCTCCACCATTTTCACGCACGGCACGCACGTAGACCCGGTGAAATCGTCACGCGGATAGGATCTGTGTGGAATCTGTCGCGAGTTTCCTGCGCGGCTGGGGAGCCATCCCGACAGAGCGCGTGGTCCGGTCGGTGGTCGGTGTGGGTCGGCGGTGCTGCGTGGAGGGGAGGCAGAGAGGGACTTGCGCTGGACTCCTGGCCGCATCGGAGCATCCCAGTCCGGGCAGTGTCCATCCCTCCTCGCCTCAGCTCCAGCGGGAGGCCGGGAGCGGCGGCAGGATGTAGCAGCGGATTAACGGAGGAGAGAGGGGCGCTCAGAGGAAGAGAGCGGGACCGAGGCGGGACCGAGGCGGGACGCAGGGGACATGGGGAAGGACCAGGAGCTTCTCCAGGCCGTGAAGACCGAGGACTTGCTGACAGCTCAGCGGCTTCTACAGAGACCACGGCCGGGAAAAGCCAGTCAGTATTCGTCCTCATATCTCTGACACACACACGCACACGCACACACACACACACACACACACACACTAGCCGTCATTATCAGGTCAGGACAGTGCAAGCTAAATCTGATGTGATGCCATTTAGCCTAAATGGTGCACTGTGTGGTTTATTTGTGAGTGTGTTTGTGTGTGGTCGTGCACGCGCTCATGCCCTCCGTGCATGTGTGTGTGTGTGTGTGATTACCCTACGTGTGTGTTTGTACTATGACGTTGAGTGTGTGATAGTGATGACGTTGCACATGTGTGAGGAGAAGCGTCAAAGGATGTTAGAAATTAGGAATGCTTGTCACCCCGTTCCCCACAATTTGTGTGCTTGTGTCTGCATGAATGCACAAAAAGCATGTGTGTGTGTGCACACCAGGGATATTGTGTGTGTGTGTGTGTGTGTGTGTGTGTGTGTGTGTGTGTGTGTGTGAGGGAGGGAGGGATGTGATGGAAGTACAGAAAGGTCCTACACTGCTCTCGGGACAGGGGGATTATTGGTGTGTGAAGACGGCAGATGTTAGGGGTAATAATGTGATGATTGTAAGTGTACACGTGCAGACGTTTGAACGCACGCACGCACATATGTGGCGCTCAAACGTGCACACGCGCAGGCGCCTAACATGGAGTCAGCTGGGACTTGAGGTGATAATTAGATTTCAATTACAGCCTTGAAACTGCTCTCCTCCTCTCCCGTTTCTCCACAAGACCCCCCTCTCGATTCCTTTCCTCTGAATTCGTGTCTTCTCCTCCGTTGCCTGCGTTGATCTTTTCTGGCTTCCTCCTCTCTCCTGTCTTCTCTCCCCTTACTCTTCTTATCTTCTCATAACGATAGGAGGCATTCTCTCGTTCCCTCTTTTCTCTAACCCCTGTGATTTTACCTTTCGTCTTCTCTCTGCTGTCCATCTCTAATGCCCTCTCCCCTCCTCTCCCCTCCTCTGGTGTGTGCACGTTTGTCTCTGAACATTCCAGCAGTGCCATGGAAAAGAAAAATGCTTCTCCTCAAATGCCAGAACAGATCAGCTCTGAGTGCTCAGTCCACTGCGCACTGACAAAGAGAAAGGGGGAGGCGGATGGACGGTGAGGGAGGTAAAGGGCGGAGAGGAGGGTTAGCGTGGAGTGCCGGACAGAAGGAGTGACAAACTGAGATATGGCCGCAGAGAGGTAAAGAGTCGGAGGAGGCCTTCGGGACGGAGGTTAAATGTGGCAAAGCTGTGTGTGAATGCAGGTTTATGTTTGAATAATTAAACAGGAAGCCAGGTTTCTCTGCTGGAGGTTGTTGCATGCACACACACACCAAAACACTTCTAGCGCACACGACTACAGGCGAGCATGCACGGGAACACACTTGACACGTAGGGTGTTAGTCATGTGCCCAAGTGCGTTTGTATTATTAATAGTATGCTAATGAAGTTCAGAGCAGCAGTGTGGCAGGTTAGGGGGAGCTGCTGTGATGGTGGTTTGCTCTGTCAAAATGTCACAAAGGCAGGAAGGAGATTAAAGAAAATGAAAGTGAGGACAGGCCACTTCACACAGCGCTTACTGGTCACAGTGGAGCTGTCGAGGGAACTACACGATGAACACAGAGAGCTCAAAACTCAAAGCTGATTCTGAATTTATTTTGGCCTGTTGTTATTTTACTCTAAAAATTAGTGACAGATGATATGATGATAATTTCTATCACTGAAAGTGTGAAGCTGCTAAATAGTTTGCACACGGCTCGTTGCTGATTAGAGAGAATAATTGTCGTCTTCAGATCGGTGGATTTTGCCAACAGGACCAGGGATGTCCCACTCGAGTTTTTTTTTTTTGCACCTTATGCATCAGACAATCTGAATCCTAATACGATCTTAAATCAACAAATTCATAAAGGGTTTTCTGATCTTCCTTGTGTTCTCCTAGATCACATGTACCCCAATACCTCCATCCCCAAACAGAACAGACCTCTTTATAGTTCTTTACATGAACATACACTCATTTTTACTTTCATGTTCGCCGGAAAACTCACACTATCTCTCGTATAGGGAAACCTGTGCCAAAATATACCTGCATCTGCTCTGATATCAATACACTGAGAGCTGAGAGCATCTCTAGTAAAAGCTCAAATTTCATAGACAGGCCCTAAAACTTTATAGAGTCTGATGCTACGTTCACACTAGCGGTGAGCGAGACAGAGGGACAAGCTACAACACATCTTCAATATGAAGTGACAAGCTGTAGTCCGTCACTTGTTGCTACATGGCTGGCGTCAACGTTTTTTGGCGTTCATCCGATGCGGTAAAGCATCAGCCAGTCGTGTGCGTTTGTGTCACTCGTCGCTGTGTTACAGTTAGAGCAGGGATGTCCTGATCGGTGTCGGTACAGAGGCCGATCCAGGCCTGGGTTCGGATCGAGCTTCAGCCACGCCTGATCTTTTGTAGTTATTGATTTTAAGTCTGCCATAAAACATAAACCAAAAGCAACATTTCTTCTTCTTGTGTTTTAATGGCTAGCATCAAAGCTGCCAAAAATCCCAGAAGAAGAAGAAGAAGAAGAATCATGTGACTACACATGTCTTCTATCTGGAAGTACTTAAGGAAGTAAGCAAAGGAAAGCCTTCATGAATCTCTAGGGAAGGACATTTGAGCGATACTCAACATTACAAGACCGGTATTGGAATTGGGGGGGGTAAAAGGACTTACCTCACCTAGCGCCTGAGTGACACTCCAACAGAGAATCTGTGACAGCTTTTGACACATAGTGTGAAAGCACCATTAGGGCCATCACGCACCAAGCTGAGGGAGGGCTGTTTCCGCCGTCAGGCTGTCGGTTAGCGTCCGTAGCGGTGAGTTCTTCCGGCGCGTCCCACATCGACCTCTCAGACCTCCAATGGCAACTCTCCAGCCTGTTCAGCATGTTGAATCAGCAGCAGAACAAGTACGTGAGAGAGATCACCCTGATTGACTGATCAAATTAGAGAACCGGTACACAAGAAGGAAAAACAGAAGTAAACAAAACCACGAGGTTCAAACAACGAAGAGAAGGCTTTCACAAAAACACGATCTTCTGTAGCTGATTAGCATGATTTAGGAGAGGTAAGCTCTGGTCTTTCGTGAAGGTTCTTGTTTGGTGTGTCCGTACCTTTAGGTCATTCGTTTTGCACCAGACTTCTTTACTCAGTGAGAGTTGCTTCACACGTGAATCCATCTCGTCACAGCGGTCTGATCAATCGACATCCAGCGAGAAACGCCTGTCAGCTGTGTGTGTGTTTGTTTTGGTGCGACAACAGCGAGTAGCGACTGACTGACGGAAGCTGATCACCTTCTTAATAATTTTTGGCAGTAGCTGCCCTTTTCCAAACACTTTACAAGGACGTCTTCCCAAATGGCTCTGTGTGACAAACCATCTGGCACGTCAGGTTGCAGCAAGGTTACAAACTTCTCCCGCTCATGTTTCCATTTAATTACAGTAAGAAAACCCCGGAAGGATTTTTCCTTCAAGTGCCAGCGGGATCTCAGGACTAGAGCAAGTTCATCCTACCATAGCAAACCCATGTTCACACAGTATGAATCTGTTAAATGAAAGCAAAACTTGAAATGGCCTCAGCTCGCTGGCAAGAATATTTTTAGAAGGTGTAAGTTATGTAAAGGGTTTAAGGATAATGCTGGTTTTATTCTTCTTATATTCGATAAATCCCACATGAGGCCAAATGTTGGAGGGGTTTTTCTTCCCACTGAAGACGGGACTCTTTAAAGAATGGTTTACTTTAAATACTTAACAAGCCTTCCAAATTGCTGGTAGCTGCAGCCGTCAACAAACATTACTCACGCTGCAGGTAATCGTACATCATTTGGGGACTATTTTCACTGGCGGATTAATACACGTTTTTCAGGAGCGACAACGTTGTAAGTGGGGTCGACTCAAAATAAACAACAGAGGTTACTCTAATCTGAATAAATGGACACGTCATCCAGGGCAGTAGTGTGCTTTCAATCGTTTTTGGACAAAAATGAAAAAAGAGTTCAGCGGTGCAGAGATAATAGTTGGTAGCAGGATCATTTCTTTTCTGGTTTTCTGTTAGAAAATTACAGCATACTCTATGTTTCTTAGATTTTTTCTTTAAACTGGCATTGCTGCCCTGTGAGTTTGTTGTTGTTGTTTTACCTCGGTTGCTCTTTAAAGTCTCATTTTAAAATAGATGCCACTAAAAGTCAATGCCTTTTCTTTAAAACTAAGGCGTGTTCCCACACTATTACGTAATGGTTTCCTTATCTTTGGCTCAGATGAAATAAAGCTCTTTATCGTAGACATATGGGCACATCCTTATCATAATTGTATCTCTGATTTGCTCAAATAGCTTTTATCATTGATCCAGGAACACCAACCCCTTTTTATATATATACAGCTTAAAGCACTCTATAAAAGACAGAAGTATAAATGTCTGGTAGTCTCACTTTCATTTAGCAACTACATACCTGTAGGAGGATGTCATAGATGAGTGGCAAAGGAAACACTCCAGGAAACAGATCAACTTAAATTCTGTCTCTGAAACGTAACACTTCGAAAATTTGCAGAGCTAAAAATGTAAAAGCTTGAATGTCAGAGATATTTTCACTTGTGTGATTTACTGAAGCAGCCACAGTAATCACAATGTGGTCTATGGGTATCTGCTGTTACTTGTACATAGTTTGTTAGTTTTGCTGCAGGATGTTAATCAGCAAAGTTGGCTGTTAAAGTAAAGTAAAATATCAACACCATACATATTTGTCGTTTTTTACTGGGGAAGCACCAAAATGAAAATTCGAAACCGAAAATGAGTGTTGGCTGCAGTTTTTGCTTGCGCCATCACAACACCCTGTTTCGGCCATGTTGTTTTGGTGATAAAAGGCATTTTTTTGCCAAATATTCGCTGCATCCCTAGTTTTTACTGAATGTACATCTTTTAATGGAAGACAAACCTATTGGTCGTGAGACTAAACGGTGGTTTCTGTTACATATTTAGCCACAGACTACAGGCTGTACGTTCAAGTGGTGCAAATAATCAGGAAAATTAGCTTCCAAGTGGGAAAACTCAGATGAACAGCAACCATTTCGCTACATGACTCGCAGACTTCGTGACATCATTCACACAGAAACAGAGCAGATGAAAGCAAATGTTTGTTTAATGGTCCGTAGCATTTTTCAGACTGTCGTTCAAATATTTGACATTAATCATGTGTCGTGGCTCCACTGATGGTTTACCTGCAGGGCTTTGCTGTCTGCCGCAACTCCAGCAGTTACTCTGTGTGGCTGCACCTTTGTGGGGCTAAACTGGGTCCATCAGCTGGGGAGCAGCAGTCATTGTTTCCCTCCTTTAACCCCAGTAGATCTCCTGGTGCGGAGAAAAAACAACAACAATCTATTAGATCTTGTTTCCACATTTCAGTACTTATTACAGAATATTAATAATGTGATCAGAGTAATTAACACATAGAGATTTTCTTAATATGTAAAGAACTCGTTGTTCTTCTTGTTACTAAAGTAAGTCGACTCTGTTTAGAGCCGTTACCGTTATTGGGACTGATCAGACGCCTCCCTGCGCGTGATGGAGTCTCAACAGCTAAAGTGTCTGAAATTTGGTATTTCAGATTGTTATCTGTCATTTTGAACTTTTAATGAAAATATAATTTCTTTCCTGAGCTGTTTGCATATTTTCAACTTCAACATTCGTTCATTAACCATAACCCTTTATAGGGCACTGATTGAAATACTTGGAAATTCAAAATTTCAACCCTATAGTGTTCTTTTTTTAACAGAAAATCAAGGTCAGTGAAGTTACCAAATATGGTTCCTTGCACTTAAGTGGTAAATAAATGTCCCTGCGATAGACTGGCGACCTGTCCAGGGTGTACCCCACCTCTCGCCCTATGACAGCTGGGATAGGCTCCAGCCGCCCTGTGACCCTTCACTGGACAGGTGGTTACAGAAGATGAATGAATGAATGAATGTATTTAGGCCATTAGAACATGTGCAGATGATGCTGATTAAGGCACTTGTTAACATACACATTATCCTATTAGGCGACTTCTTCGTGGATCTTGCAGACCACATTTGATTCTGATTTGACCCTTTAATGTCTCATTGATCTTCACTGATTGGCTTGGTGTAAACCACATGCGTGTCGACCTCACTGAGAGACACAGGGACGCAATTTTAAACGTGTGTGGAAGTTACCAAATATGGTTCTTCGTTCCATAAATGGTTAACTCCATAACTCATATCTCAGGAGAGTGGAGGTACGCCCCGGACAGGTCGCCAGTCTGTCACAGGGCTCACACACTCACATGCACACCAATTAAGCTTGAGCTAAATTGAGCTTGTCTTGTCTGCGGGAGGAAGCCAGAGCACTCTGAGAAAACCCACAACACTGCAAACTCCACACAGTCATCGTTTCCCAAAAGAACGCTGCCTTCAAACCCCTGAGGGTTCGCTGTGACCCATCGGTGCTAACCACCACGCCACCGTGCTGTCCGCACTTCGGCATATGTGTGCAATTGTCTGAAAACAGAAAGAGAAAGAACATCCGCGCTGGCATTTGTTTTAGGCCACATTTTACACCGAAAGTCTAAATGCATGGTGACAGGGAAAGTCAGAGGTGATGGAAGCAGGACGCAGAACATCTCTGGTAATGAGAACCCGGGAGAACACCTCCGCTTCACCTCTCCTGAGGTTTCGGGAATCGCCTCCGTTAAATTCAAAGTTGCCTTTCCAGCCAGAAGCCACCGTCTTAAAGGTATTCTCCCTTAACTTTAAAAATGATTGGATTTCACGTCAAATAACCTCTAGATGGGACTGTACTTACAATTGGGGGAAATAATATCATGGTAATCCCTGCCAAGTGATTGACAGTCTGTGAGATTGGCACTGTGAGGAGTTACCATGACAACCGGGGGCTGCAGCGTTACGCCTAAGATTATCATAAAGACTGTGAACTCTGTTCCACAGACACCGTGAGAGAAACGTTATGGCGATGCACTCAAGTGAGGAGTTCACGTCAGGGGAGGAGAGTACATAAAAAAAAATTAAATGTAATGAAATTAAATAACTGAAACTGGACAGTAGGTTGAGAGTGATATAAGAGAGAGACCGTACGCGGTGTATCCTGCTTCTGAGTCTGAGCAGAAGCAACCTGATGGAGTGAAACGTGATCGATAAAGTAAGCGTTAGTTGAATAATTGTGTGTGCTGTCCTGTCATAGTTGTGGCCTGGGTTGGGGGGGAGGTCATGTGTCTCTGTGATAGTCCGATGGTGACACAGATATCTGTACTCATTGATTCATCATCCGAGGGGGAAGGGATGGTTCTTATTTTTAATCCAAGACAGACAGGGGGAACCTACGCGTGCACACACACACACACACACACACACATGCAAACACACACCCGCAGTGGAATGATGTCAGCTGCAGAGTGTAAACACAAACGGCAGCGCTACCAATCAGCTGGCGCTCTTTAGCAAATTACAGGGAAAATTAGAGTGTGAGAGCAGGATGAAGGGATGAAGTGCAGATAGAGCCGCAGGGAGAGGGAGAAGCTTTTCCCCAGATTACAGAACAGCCACAGATTACGGCCTGTGGATTATGATGGTTTGACCAAACACAAAAAAAATAGAAAAAAAAGTAGAGGCAGAGAGACAAACAAGCCGCTTTTTCTGTCTCCTTTTTCAGAGAGTTTGTTGAGTGTTTGCTTCCTGTTTACCCGCTGCCGGCTGCCTTCATCTGTCTGATGCCGCTGTTAAAGATCAATGCTGTCGCTCATGCACGCACATAACGCACTAATTAACCGACACAAAGTGAATCAGCTGTTTCTAAAACATGAAGAGCTGCACGTTTTCTTACTTTCATGTAATTAAATTGAACATCTTTAGGATTTTTTTTGTTATTTTAAGGTCCCGTGGTTCCATAAATTACAATCAGAACCATAAATCATGCATCAGTAAACATAACGGTATAACAGTAATTGTTTCGTCAAACTCAATGTGTGATCCAAATTTAAACCAAGAGGCGAAGCCACATTTGGAACTGCTATCAGACTCAAATTAATAATCTTTATGTATGAGCTAAGCTTGACAAGAAAAGTTAATTATCTAAATAATCGCCTGAGACTCCTCCTGCATCTTAGCTGTTTAATTTGTGGCTTTATTAGAGGTTATGTTCTCTACTTCTGAGTTTTTATAAATCCATGTTGAGTTTCCCAGAATTTCTTTTCTTGTGTTTGTTTCCTTTGTCGCTTCTCCTTGACCCTTAATTTGTTGAAGACTTGAGCAGTCACAGGTAGCTTCAACTCTGCCGGCGGTGAATGAAACATCAGAACAAGGACGGGACAGAAGGCACAAGACATTCATAATTGAACTGAAGTTTAAATTTAGACTGTTTTTTAAATGAGTTTGGGCCTGTTTGTTTCTCTTCCAGAGCTCCTCGGAGCAGCAAAGCGGGTGAACGTCAACATCCAGGATGCAGATGGGTGAGGAACAGCCACTTTTTTTTTCTTAGAGGCTTAAAATAAAAGCTTATTAATGACACCACATTGTTGCTGCACAGTTGAATTAACATTAGATTTGACCAGATCAGATTTTCACAGATTTAGGTCCTGGATCTGTTTATTTTTTTTATCTTCCCCAGATGAAATACTGAATATAGAAAATAAAACTCTTTCAGGGAGAAGTTTTTCTGCGACCTTGTCTTAAGGTCCCATAGACCAGTTGAACACCTCTGGATTCACATGAAATAATGGATATGGTTAAAGGCTCTAAGATCCTTTAGGTTCTGGTTCCACTGAGTGTGGATTTAACTTAATTTTAAGAGGTCAGTACAACAAATGTCGAGAGCCGAATCTTATGATCGTGTACAAGTACGCCCGCAAAACCTTCCAGAGGCTTTAAACTGCAGCTTATCCGTCTCATGATCGTAGCTACAACACACATTATCTCCTGCTTTGAAAAGACATAGCCATCTGAAGAGTCTGTAATTATTATCTCAAAGCCCAAGCCAACATTTCATAGCTCTTAATTTGCTCGGAAATGTTCCGTTATCGACTCTGAACGTTCAAATAGGAATTGCGGTTATATTTAGACCCGTGATTGGTTAAGCTTTTTGTGTGCACATGCTTGGCTTCCTCACAACTGCGTTCCATTTGGTTTCATCAGATAACAAATATCTTTGTATTATGCTGATTGGAATCAGATAATTGGACTCAACTCCCTGCTGATGAGTCACTGAGTTGACTCCGGGGCTCAGCTCTTATATTCACCAGGGATCCATTAGACGCTCACACACACATAGATGTCCTGTGTGTACGCTCGACTCCGGGGTAGAGAGATTGCTTATTAATGGAAGTAGGTCACCCCCCCCCCCCATCGCTCACACAGAGCTGAGGGGCGGAGCAGCTGTACGCTGAAGATTAATTCAGCAAAGTTATGCTCAGGTTTTACACTACATATATAAATATGTGTATTTTTATACATAATCTGTGTCTGCGTGAAGGCTGTCGCCGCTGCACCATGCTGCTCTGAGTGGCAACAAGGAGCTGATCTCTCTGCTGTTGGAGGCCCAGGCAGCAGTGGATATCAAAGACAATAAAGGTAAAATGCACTGTGTTTCCACAAACTTCACAAAAAAATAAATTAAAAAAAAGAAACAGGAAAACAAATTTTCCGGATTACCCTGTGCGACACGTAATTCCAGTTTATGTAATAAAAGGTGAGCGTGTCGGAAATGCAGTAACATTTTCTCTGTGTCCTATACTTATGAGGAGCGACAGATTTGTTTGCACGGTAAACAATAGAAAATAGAGGAGACTGCAGGACTGAGATCCAAGTGGGAGCAGAGCTGCAAATATCTCCATCCCACATTGGCAGAATCTAGTAGAAACAGAGGGAAAATCTCAGGGCAGATGGGAGTCATAATCCCTCCAGGAAGTAGGCCTGCTACTCTCTGTGCACTGCAAGTCAGTTGTGCCCAGTCTGTCTCTAAATGGAGGCAATCACCTGGCAGGCGTCTTTACCAGGTGGTCTTCAATGGGTGTCTTTCCATGGAGGTGCAGGAGGAAACCTCAAATCACTGGCTCTGTCTTGAACTTAAGCTAGAGCATTGCAAACCTTGGCTTTATAGCTCCCAGTCCACAGCAAGGGATTTTCAACAATTCAACAATTTCAACAATGGATCAAATTACTGTTCGTGTGTGAAGGTGGACACACAACATTAGCGACAATCCGGTGAAGAGATTTTTATCTCAGGAGCCTGTGGTGACCAAAAAAAGAGCTAAAATACTAGATTAAGACTTGCTTTCACCAGCTAATGAGCAGAAAGAAACATCATTTGATATAAACTCATCGCCCAAGATAACATCTTCAGATGTCTTGTTTCAGTCAACTATCAAAATAGTTGCCCATTCATTTTCTATGCATCAATTAATCAGTCAGTTGAGCAACTGCTGAAGCTTATAGTTGTCACAGCTTGTTTATGTTGCAGGAGGAGAAAAAGATAATTTCAAATTCAAGATTTATTCCTCAGTCGATGGCACCGCACCAGTCGTTGGCTGGCTTCCTGTATGTACTTGTACTTGTAACACTATGCCAGTTTAAGTTCACTGACCTAGACATCCTGTCGGTCTCCGCTTCTGGGCTTGATATCCTGTCCAAAAACATAGTCAGGAAGCGGAGCAGATATGTATTCGGCATTTCTGCCAAGACAGTCCTTGAAACTTTAGGGTATTTCCCAAAGCAGACACATCACTCATGGTTTATGTTACCAATTTCCAAGAAGCCTTCATTATTGTTGCTGTTCCAAAACTTGGGACGAATGTGAGGAGTAATGACCCACAGTACCCACAGCACGACTGACTCCCTGATAAACTCATTTATGAAATACACATGTGACGTGACATTTCAAGCATTTCAATTTCTCTTCCCTTCCATCACCCTTACAAAAGAACCGCCCTAATAGTGTCTGCGTCCATTACATTTTCTCACATTCAGTGCTGTTTTTTTTCTCTGCACAGCCGGAATAAAGTCCACACTGCTCATACTGAATCACCAAACCACTTACTAAAATATCTTTGTGGCAGTGTGAAAGCAATTTGCCATCACATCTCTTCCTATATCAAAGCTTCAGCTTCGATAACTCCTGCAGCTGCGGTGGCTCTTTGTGCTGCCAGCACCTCCCCTCTGAGTCAGGACTCCCTCATGCCAGCAGAGCCTGGAGGGCCTCTTTATTCAGCCTGACGACGTGGCTCATCCCTGCTACCAAGACTGGGGGTCTTGGGCTGCCGCCAAGAGAAACATGCTCATTGTTTCTTGCGGCAACTGCTGGCAAAGTGGTGTTTAATATCTTTGGGTTAGAGTCACTGATAATGACTCCACAAGAAATTGTTTGTGTCCAGCTGCACTTGGCATCACTTTGTGTTTTCTGCGTGGCTCCCACGATGGACTGTGTTGTCCAGTTTCCTGCAACATCATCGTGTTGTTTCTTGAAGGTTTTCATGCCCTTTGTCTGGAAGCTGTTTGTCTGAAATATCCCCCAAGAGTGATGCTGGAACAAACAATATACTAAGGGTTACAAAAGGTCAAGGATGTCCATAGCAGGAAGACTGCATACCCACAGGTCGACAGGTCGTAATTAGACCTGATCTATGACAGATACGGATAAGGACTAGTTATTATGAAATGATAAATAGAAAACAAAATGCTGTATTTTGTCCATCCAAGTAGTCCAAAATACTGTCAAACGTATGCTTTCATGTGTCTTTATCTCCTAATTTCTCATCGTGTCTGTGTGCATGTGCCTGTGGGGTCTTGTATGTGTTCTATTGTGTTGTCATCTCATGTTTGTATGTGTGCGTGTCTGTGTTTTGTGCAGGAATGCGTCCTCTGCATTATGCTGCATGGCAGGGGAAGACCGAACCGATGAAAATGCTGCTGAAGGCAGGCTCGTCAGTCAACGGGCAGTCAGATGAAGGACAGATCCCTCTCCACCTGTCAGCTCAGCATGGACACTACGATGGGGTAACTCTGTTTGTGTGTGTGTGTTTCGTGGAGTGTATCCGTAATGTGGGTCTGATGATGCATGCACGATATGCACGAGTTTGCGGGAATCAGATGCAGCAGTAAAACCTGTCTGTATGTGTTACAGTCGGAGATGCTGCTGCAACACCAGTCCAATCCGTGCATCTCAGACTCGGCGGGGAAGACGCCGCTGGACCTCGCTTGTGAATTTGGACGTGTCGGAGTCAGTACATTTGAATACATTTTTATTCAGGCTCTATCTGACCAGAAATAAATCTAAGATTAGTAAAAAAAAAAAAGAGATTCCAGTCACACTAGCAGCTCGATGAGGTTGTACAATGTATAATGTTGTTTAATGTCATCTTCGTTTAGCAGTCTGGGAAGTGGAAATTTCAAATTGACCTGATGGTGACTCAAGAGGAAACGTTGGGGAATGCCCAGATAATAATTGTCAATATATTTAAGTTGTGACTCTCAGAATGACGTTGGTTTGGTGCAGTCTTAAAGGGGAACTACTGTTTTTTTACAACCTGGACCTTATTCATATAAATACGACTGAAGAGCTCTTTCATTTCGTCCCCTGGCCATCCGACTGTGATGGCAGGAGGCACAGTAGACAATGGACATATCTTTTTGCACCCACTTACTTGACACCCTGTCAGGACCATGTCTGTCTACCTCTGCTACATGTGGTGACTATGATTTTCATTCATTTTTTCCCCATCTGTAGCTCTCATATTTATAAAAAACAAAAAACCTTCTACTTCGACTGGTCACTTCATATTTTTAACATAGTTTATAGCTGTATAAACATTTTATTTCTAGTCACTTTCTATTTTTTATATAGCTCTATCTATCTATCTATCTATCTATCTATCTATCTATCTATCTATCTATCTATCTATCTATCTATCTATCTAGTAGGAGTGACTGGGGCACCGAAACGCCGAATATTTTGTCAAACAAACAACAAAATATTGGTGAAATGAATGAGTTTCACGGCAGATAATGCGTTATTTAGAGGCTGCGTTTCGGTGCCCCAGTCACTCCCACTATATACGCAGATCTAAATATCTCCTGAACGACTGCAAATTACACAAAAATTATATGGGTGAGTGAACAATCGTATTTTATGCCCGAAATAAGGTCCAGGTTGTAAAAAACAGTAGTTCCCCTTTAAGGTATTAAAAATAGTGAGAAGAGATTACACAGAGCCTGAAATGTGCAGTTTTAGTTCCAATTTCAAAGGTTACACATCTAGCATGTCGTTTTTTTGGAGCTGTAAATATAAGGGATAAGTTATGCTGTGCTTGTCCGTGCGTTTAGGTGGTCCAGCTCCTGCTCAGCAGTAACATGTGTGCAGCCATGCTGGAACCGAAGCCCTCGGACCCCAACGGAGTGTCACCTCTGCATCTCGCTGCTAAGAACGGACACATCGATGTCATACGGTCTGATCAAGTTCTTCTTTGAAGCTTCCTCTCTGTGTGTTTGTCTTAAAAAACAACTTCCTCTGCCTGTCCGTCACTTAGTCCCTCTTTGTGTCCACCTACTGACTGAAGCAATTTAATTACAGTTCATTTTAACTTGGCATATTTCCTATTAATGTAGCTATTGTGGCTCTGCGGGGGGAGGCTAACCTCGCTCAGTCTCCATTAGGGAGATCTGGACACAATAAAAAGAGAAAGAGTGAGAATAATAAATGTCTGTCCAACAATCAAACTTTTACATTAATGCATATTTGTCTACGTGTGTGTAGCGTTGTAGATAGCTTTCTATTTAATCTTGTGCGTGTTGAAATGAGATGTCCAATACAAAAAATGACTTTCTACTTGTTCTAATAGATTTTACACACTGCAGGGACAGGTCATTGTTCGGTCTGACCAGTCTTGGTCTTTTCGTCTAGTTAATTTACCTCCAGGACTGTAGATGTTTATGAAAGCTGCAGATTTATTAGTTGTTGTTACAAGGCTGTAATTTCTTAAATGACATACCGACATTTTCAAAGTCTGGCAACCGGCTGTAGTCTTTTCAGCAAATATGTTCTTCCTCATTCAGCAGCAGAGCCGTGAGCCGTGAGCTCAGGAATGAACTGAGTCACCTTTCCTCTGAGAGACGCCGTCTTAATAAGGACATTCTTTGCGCCTTGTCTTCCATTTCATTTAGCCCCTTATTTATGTACTCTGGTTTGAACGAACACTATCAACCGTCACACTGTAATTACTTGCAACCGTCCCCATAATGGTCTACCACGTGAATCAACAATGAGTTTCCTGAACATCGGCCTCACCTGTCTAAACAAACCAGGGAGAGATGAATAAGCCTGTGAAGGGGTCAGATAGGTAAAGATGCTTAATGCAGTCTGCAGAATGGTCATTCCTGGACTTTACCTTCGGTCATAGAAAACAAAATGAAAACAAAACATTTAAAATGATTCATGTGGAATGAAGTTCAGTGGAAAGGCACAGGCAGCACATACAAATCACCACCAATAAAACCACAACAGCCACATTAATGGGAAATATGCCAGAAGTATTCATTAAACTTCAGCTGAAGTTTGACATTTACTGTAAACTGGCGCCTCCAAAGAGAAAAACACTTTCTACAAAAACAAACATTCGTGAGGGGAAAAAATAAAACAATCCTATCAGTTTGCAGCTAGATGGCCAAGAAGCTGTTCAGTTGCAGCTGGAGGGAGTCATTTTAATTCTGGTTAGAGGTTAGCGTGGTCATGACTTACATGACTCGTAACTCGTCTGCTCTGTTTCCTGCTCAATCTCTCCGGTGGACGTCGTCATTCTGGCAGCGTACCAGCACCTGTCACTCAAACAGGGCCGTGCCCCGTCCATCACACTGAAACAAAAACTAGCTATTTACAATAAAGATAAAAATGCGCTGACGTGGTAACGGTTATTATTTAAACCACTGTTAAAAGTCTAAAGGGAATATATGGTTAAAGCTCACCTACAGACATCCTTTTATTGGCTTGCATAAATGTAGTTTACGTTATTGTTTCCATTTGGACAACTCATATTATAAAAGCGGCAGAAATATAAATCAAGGTTAACGTCTTTATTATTTTGTGGTGCAGATTGCTGATTCAGGCTGGTATAGATATCAACAGACAGTCCGAGTCAGGCACTGCGCTACATCAGGCTGCCCTCTGTGGGAAGACAGAAGTAGTACGCCTGCTGCTGGACGTAAGTCTGTCTGTCTGTCTGTCTGTCTGTCTGTCTGTCTGTCTGTCTGTCTGTCTGTCTGTCTGTTTAATGTGTTTACATAAGAAGCCCCTGTTAATACTGCCTCCCTCTCCTCAGCTGAGCGAGTTTGCATCTCAGCATTTGTCATCTATCCCACTGAGCCCTGAGAGGAAACCTGTGGGAGCTCGTTATGTAATACTGTAGCCGACTGGCTATCCTCCTGCCTGTCATAGTATCAAATGTAATCTATTGTTGTTGGGTTTTTTGTTTTTTTTGTCAGATGCTACTTCTCACATTAGCAGCAGGCTAATCCACCCAGCCGAATCCCCATTATGAACTCTGTTAGACACAATTTGACATGCAGCTCTGATCACTTCTGTCCTCTTCCTGCCTCCATCCAGAGTGGCATCAGTGCAGGCGTGAGAAACACTCTGAGTCAAACGGCCCTGGACATCGTTAACCAGTTCACCACCACGCAGGCCAGCCGGGAGATCAAACAGTTACTGAGAGGTGAGGCCATGGGGATATGAACTTGATGCCAACAAATCTGTTTTTTGGCATGAGATCAGGAAGTAGGTAATAGTAGGTGAGCGTTGCGTCTTTATAGTTCTGCGAATGTGTTTTCTTATTTCGGAAATGCACGTATGTTAAAACGCAGGAAAACTTTCAGTAGTAAATAACAACAAGTGTGAATTAATGTGAACATTGTCATTCTGGCTGCACTCTGGCTTAGTTTGCTCTGTTTAGAGTTTCTGTGTGTTGATCCCATTTATACTGTTGATAGCTCACGTACTAATCGGCCCACCCTTATGGCCTTCCCCTCCATTCTCCTGTCTGCACTGTCTGTACTCTCGTCTTGTAGATGCTTCAGCTGCAATGCAGGTGCGAGCACTAAAGGATTACTGCAACAACTATGACCTTACCAGCCTCAACATCAAAGCTGGCGACATTATCACGGTATAATTATTTAATAATAATTACACGAATTAAAACTTCTTACCTGTTCTCAAAGTGCTGCTCTGGCCACTGAACCTCATCTGTGAATATAAATGTGAAGTTGAAAAAAGTGTTTATAATGAATAAATATTTATACCTGTTTGGTCGCTAACTAAAGCAAAGGCCAAAGCTAATGCTAGCTCGCTAATGAACGGCATTTAGCTCGTAGATTAAATGAGCTAATGTTGAATATTGTGAATGTATGGACACAATTTCTCTTTAGTAATGACGTAACTTGACGTCACTAAATTATATTTAGTTAGTTAGTTAGTTATATTTATAACAAAAATAACTGAGCTAAATGAGCAGGTTAGCTAAATCTGATGTTTCCCGCTCATTCTTACCAACTGTGTGCTAACACAAATGGAGTATACAGATAATCAAAACCAAAAAAAGACCTATATTTACAAAAGGTTTTATGTTAGGACCGTTAAAACCGTAACTTTTGGAAGTAATTTGTTGTGATGCCACAGGGACTTTTGACTGGATGGGATGTTTTTTGCTGCTTTCAAGTAGAACTCGTGATCTTGTGATATGAACACGACCAAAAAGTCGGGCACACAAAATGCTTGCTGTTGAAGATCTAACGTTGGCTGTAAGCTGTGAAAATACAGCTGCTAGTCAACAGTTGGCGTCGAGAAGCCACTGCGGCTAATAGCTTAGCAAGCTAGCGACGTATTGAAGGCATGTTGAAAGGATGAGGTCATCAGGCATTTCACACTTTGTGGTGTGAATACCGCGAGAGCGTTGTGCAGTCATGAAGTCCTTTCTTGTGGACACGGCAAACACGCTCTCCATGTCAAGGGAGTGTATAGGTGTTAACCTAAGACGTACGTGCACTGTTGTTTACAAATCCTGAGTTTGAATCTAGAGGGTAATATGAAATTCGGATGGCCTTTACTCTTAACTTTGGGGTTGGATTAATGCTCGGCTTGTGCGGTTGTCAAAGTTGAAGTGTAAACAGATTAGTGGTTAATCTTTCTGCGTGCACAGGTTTTGGAACAGCACTCTGATGGCCGATGGAAAGGATGTATTCATGACAACCGTACAGGAAATGACCGCGTGGGCTACTTTCCCTCCAACATGGTGGAAGTCATCAAGAGGGCAGGTGACCACCCACATCACAGCTGTGCGTGTGTGTATATGGGTGGGTTGGCGGGTGGGAGGTTGGGTGGGCGGGTGTGTGAGCTTTTGCATGTGTGAGTGCAGCAGCTGTTCTCTAGCTATAGCTGATCATTAGATGTAGATAGCTGCAGCATCATCTGCCCTTTTTAGGGCAGCCCATCCGTTTTCCCCAACCTGTCAATCATCTCATTGACCAAACACTGCCCTCTATTGGCTGTTACCCCCTCACTCCACCCCTCCCTCCTCTATACTTACTCCCCTTCTGTCACCCTCCCTGATTAACAAATCCGTGTGACCTGTTCTGCTTGATGGTTTTGCTTTTGTCCACATTGTTTGTTTGCTTTATTGCTGTAGTGATACTATATTTTAATTTATACAGATATATTCCTTGCGGATATATGGATGTATTATTTTCTCATGTTTTGATTTGAATCAGTTATTATTTTGTGCATTTTTAGATTTTTCTTATTAGACTTGTTTTGTTTCAAGTTTACTGATCAGTTGTTGTTGTTGTGTTGTTGTTGTGTTGTTTTGCACCTCCTTGCCCCTGGCTCGTGTCCAGGTCATTCCCCCTCCCAGCAGTGCCACACCCTCCTTCTCCGCAGGCCCAACCCCTGTCCAATTGCCTCGGTCAACGGACATTCATACCCCCCCACCAAAGTCCTCCCCCTGCATCTGCCTCCCCCACCTCCCCTTCATCCCAACACACAGTCCCTCCCTCGGTTCTCCTCATTTGGGTACGTTCCTCTTCCCATCTCTCCTCCGTCTCTGTCTACTCCTCCTCCTCTGTCCACTCCTCCTCCTCCTCCTCCTCCTCCTCTCTCCACTTCTCAGGAGCAGCAGAGTCAGACAGGTACATACTGTAGTGTCACTTTAAATCACAGATAAGCATCCTTTACATGTTTTTCTTCATGTAAAGAACATTTCGTACGTGTCCCTGTTCCTGCTTCGTTAAAGGATCAGTTCAACGAGATGACAAAAACTTTAGATGCTTAAGTTAAAAATCACAATAATAATCCAATAAATCTATAGCAGACTATCCTAAATGATCAGTATTAACCACCTAAATGATTACGTTTTTTTTTGGTGTAATTTTTCTTCACCCCTTTGTACTTTGTAATCTGAGCGAATTGACCCTTTAATTGAAACACTTGAATTTAAAGGCGACCCTTACCATTTTTTTTACGACCTGGACCTTATTTCCGGCATAAAATATGATAATTTACTCACCCAAATAACTTTGGGTGAGTAAGATATTTAGATCTGCATATATCTATATAGTGGGAGTGAATGGGGCACCGAAACGCAGCCTCTGAATAATGCATTATCAGCTGTGAAACTCGTTAATTTCACCAATTTTTTGTTATAATACGAGAATTAGCATATCATAACAAGATATTGGTGAAATAAATGAGTTTAGCAGCAAATAACGCGTCATTTAGAGGCTGCGTTTCGGTGCCCCATTCACTCCCACTATATGGATATACGCAGATCTAAATATCGTCCAAACGTCTCCAAATGACACCGAAGTTATATGGGTGAGTAAACGAGAAATAAGGTCCAGGTTGCAAAACAACAGTATTTCCCCTTTAAGGCACCATTTTTAGAACTTCACCTACGTTTTAAAGACCATTTAAGGAAGCATTATTTAAAATACTGCAGCCGTATAAAGTTACAGAAATACCAGTGATGAGTGGCTGTGTTATTTGACATCAGCGTCAGGAAGTCCTGACCAAACGGTCTGTGAGGTTTTAAGTGTCTCATGATGATTTGCACATAAAACCACCATGAGTAACTTGTTTAGGCATGTGTAGGTGAGTGAGTGTCTGTGTGTTTGCTCATTTAATAGTCAACACATTTATATAAGAAATGTATCTATGAAAATTATATCGCATATTGTTTGTAATGCTCCTGATTAGTTTTTTCTGCATTTGTGGTAAGAAAGAAATTTATTTACAAATAGATTAATAATGTGACAGTAATAAATGTGTGTGTGTTTGTGTGTGCGTGCACAGGTTCACGAACTGCAGAGCTGAGTCCTCAGGGCTCTCCCACTTTAGGACAGCAGAGCAGCACCAGTGAGGATATCTGGGTGCTGCGCAAACCGCTGGCAGGTAAACTCACTTTCTTTGGAGGAGAATGCAAAATAAAATCTTCCCTGTATAACAGTGAATGCTGAACCGTGTGCGTTTACGTTTGGAGGTGGCGACCGCAGCGGCAGCGTGGGCAGCCTGGGCAGTGTTCGGTCATCGAGCAGTCTGCAGAGCTCTGGAAACACTCATGTTCTGACCACACCGGCACCCAGTCCGCACCCAGCACCCACACCATGGAGTCAACACTCACGGCCTCAATGCGCCCGGCCTGCACGCACAAGCAGAAGGGGTTAAGGTTAGAGTCTTGTTGCATTTGTTTATTTGTGTGCTTGTTTTCACATGTTTTATAATGTCGCTACGGTGTTGTTACAAAAAAAAAACAGAAAAACAAAAACAATAACAACAGACACATCGTTTCTGGGAAACAAAACATTTTCAGGAAACAAACACAACTGTGGCCACATTGTTAACCACAATTCTGCTTCCTGCTTAGTTTCCTCCTGTGCTGGAGAGATCGGCCCTTTTTTGTTTCTCAAAAGTAAAACAGGTGCATTGTGATACGATCCTGCTGTGTCAGCTACAACAACAGTTGTATAGAAACCTGCTAGAATAATACAATGTGCAAGTGAAACTTTGCCAATACAGACAAACGTCTTGTGGGAAAAGTGACAACAATGAGTTGTTCTCAAGTACAAACTGATATGTGATTGGCTTGGAGTAGGATACACTGAGCATGTTGTATTTAATTCAACTTTATTTATACACAACAGACACTTTACAGAACCCAGACTTAAACGACCAGAAGAAAAACTCTCCAGGAAGAAACCTTGAGCACAATCCAGCTCATACGTTTGTTTCCAGCCAGATAGAGACAGAAAAAGAACGAGAAGAGAGGAATGACATAAACATGCATCTGATTAGATCGTACATGTAGAATCTAGAATAGCTGATGCACGCTACATGATCTAATTTTAAGCTTGGCACACTTCCTGCATCGTGTTAAAAAAAAAGAACAGTTAAAAGCAGGAAACAGAGGATCACAAGTGATAGTTATGGGATTTGTCTGCAGTGCATTCCTTTGTCTGTGTAATTTTGTTTTTAGTACACCCTCATTCATCACTGTTGCTCATTCTAGTCTCTCTGCTACACCAGTGTTGATAAATTACTGGAAATATGAGAGGAAGAGGGTCGCAAGTCAGAGTCTGTTATGTGTCCTGAGCTGAGTCACAAGAACCTCTGGGGTTTGAATGATTATGCTTGAGTAAATATTTCTTCTTGTGCATGTGTGTTTATTTGCGTGTGTGTGTTTGTGTTTTAGCTCCTGGCCACCGTGCTGTCTCAGTCTGTAAAAGCCAAGGAGCATCTCTTGGAGCAGTCGCAGTCTGTTGAGCAGTCAACGAGTAAGCGCACAAACTCACCCAAACATCGCACTTGACAGTTCACAGCGATTTAAACAGATACCACAAAGCATGGCTTCTCTTGCTTGTGATAAAAATGCCATGATCTGTTGATTTGAAACAAGCGCTTTGTGCTAAAGTGATGACAATTAACGTGCACAGCGTTGCTCACGAGTACAAGAGCCTCTGGGCTTGTTTGAATCGCTTTCATGCTTTCATGAGTCATTTTTTTCCTTTGTTTCACTTTAAGTCAACCGGGCCCTCTAAAGACCACCTGTCTGTTCATATCACACACAACCAGCATTTCCCATGCCGGTCCTTGTATGGCAGCATTTTAAGACATGCTTTATTTATAAACGCCGTTCTAACGTGCTCCTTTAAACCAAAAGGGACACAGCTGCTCGGGATACATCCTGTTTGCTTCTTAGGAATCTGTCCGTTCTTGCTGTGACTCTACCGTGTTAGCATCAGCGGTCATGCACACCGATCTGGCATAACATTATGACAAATCAGACATGTACCGCACACCTTGACCTGGCCTCCACATTATCACGCACAACTCAAGTGGACACACACAGGCTCAGAGGTTGTTTAATCAAATGCAGGGTCAAAACCAGGAATTCAGGAATCAGGCTAAGGTACAAAAGTCCGACAACACAGACACGACAAAGACAATCTGGCACAGGAGGAATGGGGAACGCATCTTAAATACACGAGGGAGAGGGAGACAGTGAGACACAGGTGAAACATGAGAGGGCGGGGAAAGCAATCACAGACAGAACCAGACAGGAAGACAGACTTCAGCAGACTCAGACTACAAAATAAAACAGGAAGTGACAAAAAGGACAGAATTGAACAACAAAATAAAAGACAATACGTGGTCCTGACATAAATTCCCTATGATCTCAAACTTATCCAGTATCTGTGGATTGCACTGGAACAAGCCTGTTTGGAGGCACAAGGGAGGACTACACAATATTAGGAAGTGATGTGAATTCTTTCTCAGTTTGGATGTCTGAGCTAATCAACTGACCACACACTGTGTACTATGAGAGCTAATCGTCTACACATCTACCATCGCTGCCTCATATAGTTTTTACTTCTCCTTTGTGTTTCTGTATAGAGTTGTGTGTGTGTGTCATTTTCCAAACTCCGCTGCTCCAGCTAGTCCTCTTTGTCTTGGTGACAAATGATTGACAAGATTGTTGGTGTTGAAATTAATACGTGTGCCACCCCTTGAATTAGCAGCCTTCCATACGCGACACTACCAGAAACAAGTTTTTATGTGCTGCTCTAGCTACACACCAAAACAGAAAAACTAAACACTAAATCATGACAGCAAAAAAAAAAAAAAAAAACAAGAACTTAACAAAATACAATGAATAGAAACCCAAGAAACTAATCAAACCATGACATTAAACCATGACAGCTACTGTTTCAGAGTGGTGGAAAAGAACTGATTTATCCCCTTTTTTAACCACAGCTAGTAAAACGTTATTAATTTATTGTTTTTGTGACGTGTCTGGTGAGTTTTGCAGTTGTGTGCAACTTGCAGTACAGTGAAATGCTAAATGAATTTGTTACGAGGCGTTTACGAGTTTAAACTGCATTACTGTAAGCAGCACTCAGCTACAGTCATTTACCGCATGACTGATGTGCGGTTTGCTGTATCGACATTCAAATGGTATCTCTGGCATTACACTCAAATTCGAGGACTGGGTTTGTCGCTGATTTACTAATCCGCCTTTGAAAGAACCACACAAATTAGCATATTTAATCTGCTGTCATTCTACGGGTTTAAGTGTTGTGTGGGAAGTGTAGTGTGAAAACAGCACCACAAAGACGGCCAAGCATGGAAGCTGCTACCAAAATTATAATGAAGGACTGCAGTATGCAGGCAATTTAAAGCAGGTTTTATATTATTTCTCCACTGCTTCTCACCAGATAATACATATTCTTGGCTTTTTAGCGTTTTAAGAAACAGACAAAAAGGGGGACATTTTATTCCCAGGCTCAATTTTTTAATGAGAATTTGGTTTCAGGGTGAGACTGGCACAGCTGTGTGCGCATAATTAATACAAAATTGAAATAAAAAAGGCCTTTCGTGTTGAAAGTAACAAATTATATTTCTCTTCTGTTTTTTCCTTGTCTCGCTTTTCAACCTCAAGGTTCTTCCAGTTGCACAGTTCACGAACAGCGGTCGTTTGAGCGGAAGGCAGAAGAGGATGATGGGAAAGTGAGTTTTTGGACCTTGGTTCAATGCGGGAGCTTTTTTTTTATTTATGTTTGCTTCCGACAAAGGCGTCTAACATGGGTCGGGATGGTTGTGCTGCACCTGACGCGATGCCACCCTGAGGATGGGGCATTGTGAGTGTGTCGCCATGGAGACAGGCAGAGTGACAGACACACTGAGGAGTTGCTGCCTTGCCTTCTGTCCCTCCACCCACCCCCTCACCCCACCCCTCACACCACGCTGAGACGCCCACATGCCGCCGCTCTGTTCTAGAACCTGCCAGCAGTGCTGAGTGTTCCGTGACGCTGAGGGTTAAGCTCCCTCCGCGTGTTCTAGAACCAGGCAGGCGCCGTATTCTAGAACCTGACTGGTTGCCAGGCGACAGCGGCGTTTCCGTCAGAGAAGCCAAAGCGAACCATTGGTTGATCTCATCCAACGTTCTCTGACGGAAAGTCATTCACAAAATAAGCACATCAAGGTTTTTGGGGGTTTTTTTAGTGGTTAGCCCAAAACGTGTCACTCAGATGTGTGAATAGTCTGTGACTTTCATAAACCGGTTAGAATCTAAAGCAATAAAAACACAGAAGTGATTTTACTGCATATTTTAGCTGTATATACAAACGTAGGTGATACACCTCTTCAACTTTATGAAAGACATCACGGTTTGTATCTATATCTCTATATTGTGTAATCTATAATAGAGAACAGATCAGATTCCTCTTCCCCTTCAGTAAGCGCTCCCTATTTGTGGTGTGGACGCTACCCCAGAAGTTCCTATCCTGTTTTCTAGAACGTTTTTTTTGTCTCCTGTGTTCTAGAGCAGGCTGCCACGCCGTGTTCTAGAACCGGCCTGCGTTCCGTGCTCTAGAAGAAGCCTGCGGACTACTTCTAGAAGCAGGCAGTAGTGTTCTGTGTTCTGTGTTCTAGAAGCAGGCAGTAGTGACGTGGCTGGGTGAGTTTCAGCTGCAGTTCTACACCACCCACTTCCTCACCGCGGGATATGATCTAGACACCATTAGCTGCATGACCCCCGAGGTAAGGTCATGACCCCTGACCCCCTCACGCCCCGCCCCCCCTCTGTCTGTCAAGGCTCCGCCCCAGCACAGCTCTCAAATCAGCTCCCCCCCCCCCCTCCCACTGACCTGGATGATGTCATCATGACCCTCCTGTCTCTGTCACCTGACCCCCCCGGTGTGAGTCCTGAGCCTCAACCAGTCACTTCTCATACTGTGTCTGCTTCATTGACATACCTGTGTTCACACATGGCCACGTGTTCCAGTCTGTGCCGTAAACGCTACGCTGTGTTTGTCTTTGAGTCCAGTTTAGTGCCACTGCGTGTGCGTGTGCGTGTGTGTTTTTGCGTGCTGAAGCAGACACCGTGGTAGGACGTAAACCCGCCTGAGGGCAGGGGACTCTCATCAGAGATTATCCTAAGCAAAATATTTCTGAAGGCTTATCACAACCCACGTATGAAAGTCAAACTCGCAAATAAAAGTGTTTACGTTTCAAAAGGAAAAGAACACCTGCAGCAGTGATAGTGAGTTAGTGATGTGACTAAGTGTGCTTTGCGTTGAAGGACCTGACGGCGATTGGAGTCATGAAGCCCGGGCATCGAAAGAAGTTAACGTCAGAGATCAGCAAGCTGCCCTCCACAGACTGGCTGCCGGACCACAAGCCTGTAAGGCTCCCGTGTTTATATACAAACCAGGGAAAAGCAAAGGTGCTGAATTTTGGCAACACCGTGGGGATAAGCTCGTACACATGCAGACTCTGTCAGATGGTTAAGAGACAGCTTTTTAAAGACAGAAAATGATTCTGTGCCCATCTTTCTGTGTCCTTTTGTGTATTTCAGGCCAATCTAGCAGACTGGCTTTCTCACCTGGGCCTTAGTCAGTACTACCAGGTTCTGGTGCAGAATGGGTACGAAAACATTGACTTTGTCTCGGACATCAGCCTGGAAGATCTGCAAGAGATTGGCATTACAAAGCTCGGTAAGACACAGCTAAATGATTAAGGATTACGTAATGGTAAAATGTATATATGTATAGACTGTATTGTATTGTATTGTGTTTGCTCTGTACTTCACTGACTGCTTTTCCAAATACAACGTTATATAAATATTATTTAACTTTTAGACAGTAACATATGTTCAGGGGCCTTGTAGCGGTGTGCAGCCTGGAAACCGTGAACCTGTGGGGTTGTTTTAATGAGCAGACTGGTGCAGAACAGGGTCACCACTAAAGATTAGAGCATTTCCAGGAAACCCAAGTGTGCATTTCATGGTTATTAAAACAGCTGGAATCCCCCCCCACCTAACTTCCAGCTCTAAATATAGCTTCTTTCTACCTCACGTCCTCCTCCCCTCAGGCCATCAGAAGAAGATGATGCTGGGAGTGAAGAGGCTGAAGGAGTTACAGAGAAAAGAAAGCGGCTCTGAGCCTCCCCAAAGCCCCTCCACGCCTCCATCCAGCCCAGGGGGCAGCACCTCCTCGGAGCCTCGGAGGGAGGCGAGGAAGCAGAGGGACGGTGCCCCCAGCCCGCTGGCCAAACCTCGCCCAGGTCTTACACATTCACATACCCCTCCCCAAACCCCACCACAAACCCCTCCACATGCGCGCACCCAGCAGGCCTCCCCCAGGGCACGGCCACGTCCCTCCACCCAGATGGCAGCCGACGCGTCCGTACCGCTGCTGCGGCTGCCCAGTGAGGAGGAAGAGCGACGGAGAACTCACAGTCTCATCGGCTCAGAATCCGACTCTAGATACGCCACCGTGTGCCGCAGCAGCTCCACACACACTGCTCCTCCTAATGATGTCACTGTTAACCGCAGCCAATCCTCTGTCACCCTCCGTCCCCGCCGAAAAGGTCGACCCCCGACACCACCTAAACGGTCCTGTTCTTCCATTACTGGAGGTGACGGCGAGGGAGAGGGACAAGGGGACGGGCTGCTAGGGCTGCCAAGCTATCGGGAGCGGCGAGCCAGTGACTGCGGCAGCCTGGGCGCGGCTTTAAGAGCTCAGGACTCAGCAGGCCTGCAGAGATCAGAGGGGGCTTCTGGGAGTGTTCGCAGCCTTGCAGCCATGCTGGAAACATCCATCGTTGTTGGATCCAAACCCATGCAGAGGAATGTGGGAGGCAGCACCAACTATCTACAGGTGGGTGTGTGTCGCTGTGAGAACTGGATTTTACATTTTGAAAATGTCAGCATTGAGTAACAACCATGTGATCTACAGGTGAGTCCGCCGCTACTTCGCCGGCAGGATGGCGCAGGGGGTCTCGGATCTGAGGATGATGATGTTTTAAGCCGGCGCAGGACCATCAGCGGCCTTGAAGGCCTCGCCAGTGACGCTACTGACCAGTTACCTCGGCAACCCGTCCAGCAGCGCCCCGAGCCCCGGCCCCGCTCCACTGTGGTCACCTCAGCATCAGAGGTCACAGATGGCACAGCGACACTCAGAAGGAAGCCGCGTCCCCTGGCAACAGACTCTGAGCCACCCGAATCCGTGGCTACCACCGTCGTTACCATGACAACCGGCTCCGACACCATACGCAGGAGGCCGCGCACGTCCGAGCACGCGGAGCACGTCGCTCAAAGCAATAACCGACCAGATTCACCTGGCAGCCCCATAGACAGTAGCCGTAAAAACGCGGGCGAGCCGCAGCAGAACGGCGGCGTGGTCCTGAGGCGGAGGCCCGTGTCTGAGGTCTCCGAGAGGACAGACGCTGGCAGAGAGAGCTGTGAGTGGATGGAGGCTAGGAAGTCTCTGAAGCCGCCAGTCTCGCCCAAACCGTCCACAGTCACCTTAAGGAAGACGCAAGCTGACCCCCCGACGCCGACTCGCAGGGTCCCCATACCCGGGCCCGATAACGCTGAGACAGCACAGAGTCCTGGTGAGATACACGGACACAATATGGAGAGAAAATGAAAGCTTCAGTGTCACACAGTGTTTTGTCTTTACGAATATCTTTGATAAATATCACTTTAAAACAACTATTTGGGATTATTCGCTTATATTTCTGTCCTTTGGTTTTGGTTTCTACTGAGAAGCACCAAAGTTCAAAAATGGGTTTAAAGGGTATTAATATTCAGACAGTTCACCTTCTTTTTGCCTTTATGTGATAGAAACAGTAGAAATAAATGTAGTCAAGTCTCATAATGGTTTATAGCCATGACAAGCTTGTTATATATATATAAATATAATACATGTTCATATTTGTGGAGCATCCTGTGGGAAAACTGTGGGTGGTACAAGAAAACTAAGTTTATAACAGATGGCCATTATATAAACCTATATTGCTGTTGTCTGTGAGACTGGATCGAGCACATCATTAAAATAAATGTGTGATAGTTCAATGTTTTCATGATCATATCGTGCCATTGGTCGGCAACTTCCTGTTGAGGTATTATTTTGAGAAAGCTGCAATCATAAACTGGTTTTATACTGTAAAACGTTAAGATAACTTTAAGATGTATTATCTAATTGTACATAAGAGAAGTGACATTATTTTCTGTGGTTCTTTCTTATCAGAGCCGAAGCGTGTGCCTCCTCCTGTATCCCCGAAACCCCGTGGGCCTCCAACAGCACCCAAACCAGGCAAAGCAACTGTAGCTTCAGCTACCATGAGCCCGAGCCCCGCTGCTACCAGCCCAGCTGCCGCCAGCCCGACTCCAGCCGCCAGACCCTCCTCTCCCCTCTCCGTCGCCCCTCTACCAGCTCCTGACACTCCTTCCGCCCCCTCTCTCTCTCCCGGTCTCCCTCTCACCTCCCCTTCTCCGGCCCAGAGCCCCTCCACCCCATCGCCGCACCCGGTCAAACCTCCCCGCTCCTCCATCGCCGGCCTCTCCATTGACCTGTTGGGGGGACGGGAGGCGGAGGAGGAAGAGGAGCGGAGGCGAGAGGAAGAGGAGAGGAGGAGAGAGAGGGAGCACAAGAAGCACAAGGAGCAGGAGGAGGAGGAGAGGAAGAGAGCGGAGGACAGGAACCTGAGGGAGCTGGAGAAGACGCCTTCGAGGAGGGAAGGAGAGAAAGAGGTGGAGAGTCAAGCAGAGGAAGCAGAGCAGGGGGGAGAGGTTCAGCATCGTTTGGAGGAGACCAGCGCCTCCTTGGCTGCAGCGCTGCAGGCTGTAGAGCATAAGATCCATGAGGAGGACACAGTAAACGAGTGAGTCTCCATGAAGTATATCTTTAAATTTTACCACTGAATGAACCTGTGCCAGATCTAGAGTCAGGCTAGTTAGCCTAGCTTAGCATAAGTGAGAAGAAAGAGCATGGTGGTCTCCAGCATTAATGAAAAACATAAATACCAGCTTCACCAGCATCTCCAAAGCTGACAGATTAAGAGGTAGTAACTGGAATCCTTTCCCTGAATAGGGGTATTATGTTTATTTCACTGAATAGAGGTTTTGTACGGTCTGTCAGCACGGCCTTTGTGTGCAAGCAGCAAAACTTTTCACTGCACGTTTTTTTTGTCAATGCTCAAAAGTGAAATTTGAAAACAAGAATCTGT
The DNA here is from genome assembly GCA_005024645.1 of Planiliza haematocheilus. Classification (NCBI taxonomy): domain Eukaryota; kingdom Metazoa; phylum Chordata; class Actinopteri; order Mugiliformes; family Mugilidae; genus Planiliza; species Planiliza haematocheilus. Next base: position 1,751,929 of record SRSE01001280.1, on the reverse strand, counting down.
GGTTTCGGCTGTATGTTGTGAAATCACAGCTGGGTTCATTGAGCTGTGCTCACCAGCCACATCTGCAGAAAACGCTGAGAAAAGCAAATAAAGGGGGTTTCCTAAAAATATTTAATTCATGGACAGAGGTCAGTAACAACTCCTAAGAAACTTTACATCACTAAAGTAAGCTTAAGTTTACACGGTACAAACCTGTCCCAGGTCAGAGGTCAGTTACTGAAGTTGATGAGTAATGTACTGTTTAGATCTTTTATATCTTAATAAAGAAACTGCATAAAGGTTGGAATATTTATAATTTGTAATACAATCTTATAGTTGAACTCCTTAAAGTCTCATCCTGTAGGAAAAACAGCAGAGGAGGATCTAGTGTACCCGTTTACAGCTCAGCCAAACAATCAAATCTTCCTGTGGCTGCTTCATAATAATAAAAATCACCACGTGTTTGATGCTGCTGCTAATGCTACTAAGCCCAGCATGGTAATGGTAGGGCTGCATCGCTACCAATAAAAACAGAGATAGATAGATAAATAGTTCCTCGCCTGTGTCTTCCTCATTACCAGCTAAACTCTGACATTTTGCCATCCAACTTCTAGCTCCCTTCCCGGCAACAAGGCAACCGTCTCCATCTTGGATGACATCGGCAGCATGTTTGACGACTTGGCGGACCAACTGGATGCGATGCTCGACTGATCTCCGGCCCACGTCTCATTTCCAACAAGCCCGTTCCCTCTCCCCCATCATGTGTAGGTGTATCAAGAAAACTCTCCCAAAGCTCGGAGCTGGCGCTCAGAGAGCGTGTGTCTGAGTGTGTCCCTCCTGCGTGAGCGCTTCTCATGTAGCCTTGTACAGTACTGAGGAGGGAGTCCTCCCTGTCCAGTGCAGTAGCTCCAGTACTTCCTCCTGATACGAGGAGGCCGCTCCCACACAACCTCTGACCTCTGCAGCCCAGCGAGTCACCGCCGCCCAGCCTCAGACGACTGTGTGGACTGAGAAGCACAATTATTTTCCTCCTCCTTTTAACTCCAAAAACTCTGGCTAGGACAGGCGTAGTAACTCAGTCAGACAGGGAGACAGACAGATAAGCATATTGCTTTCAAAAATAAGCACACTGACTGTCTGACAGGCAGATAGCCAGCCAGATAAAGACAGGATACATGCTGATGAGATACCGCAGAGAACTTTTAAAGCACACTGAAGGACAGGCCACTTTCTGGGTCTGTCTCACTCCTGCAATGTCAAAAGGATGCTTTTTTCCCCCCCCCCAGAAGAATCGTAGCCTCTATTTCTCTTCTGTATGAGTGAAGGATTGTGGTTAGCTGGACTCCCTGACCTGTGTGTGTCGTCTCCGTTCACGTTGCCGTTGCCGTTATTGTTGCTGTTGTCGTTGTTACGAGTGTGTGTGTAGTCCCTGCTGAAGCTCATGTCAATGTCCTCCCACTCGTACAGTAGTTATTCTAATGATCAGAGAGACGATGTAGATGTGTGTCCATGATTCTTGAGACACAAAACGCACAAACACACGCACACACACACATACACATTACATAGGTTTTAATCTTGCTGGTGTTCTGCTTTGTTGGTGTTTAACTCCATTTATGGAGATTTTGCTTGGAAGTGAGTCTGCACACATGCCTGATGGACATACAAACACATTTCCGTGCATATATACAAGCACACTCATGCGGTATATCCCTTTGTCCTGCTGCAGTGAACAGTGTTTTTAAAAGATAATCCTATATTTCAATGCTTTATATAGTACATCCACTATACATACATACCTACATGCATACATACATACATGCATACATACATGCATACATAGAGTTTATAATATACCTGGGTATTTGAGCTGTTAGAGCTCCCTCTAGTGTTGGTTAGTGAAACTGCCCCTTCTCTGCCTCCCTCCATGTTCATCTCCCCCATTTTTATCTCTCCCTGTCTGTTTTGTTAACTCTGCATCTCTCTGTGCCTTCGTATCTTGTCTTTCATATATTCACTTTTTATTTTCTCGTTCTCCTCTCCAAAACGTTTGATGTGTTTTTCTGGTCCCTCGCAAACCCTCCCGTGTCTGTGATGTCAAAAGTAGCCTCTAGGTTGTGATCCCTGAAAACCAGTCACCCTGCCTGCAACCTCCTGTAACCATTGAGACGCTTCGTACGAGCCCATATGAGCCCCCCCTGTAAGCTGTAATAAGCTGGCACCACTCCTCCTACGGTCCCCAGTTTTCAGTGGTCCCCCCTCCTCATGTAAGCCAGACAGTGGATCAACCACCAGTGTTCATCCCAATGAAGAGTCCACTTGTATTTTTATGCTCTTTGAAAACAAAGATATATTTGAGAAACAGATGGTTCTATGTGAGTAATAAATAATAATAATAATAATGATGATAACTATAGACAATGAATTGAGGTGAGCTGATTGAGCCTGTGCATTTATGGTTGAGTTCTGGATGTGTTGTGACGGCTGTTGTGCCATGGTTGGGTTTAGGTTGTGTTTCTGCTGTGACGATGCATTCCTGTACAGCTGTGATCAGAATAAATGTATAAATCAAACCTTACACGACTCTTTAAATGCGGTTCTTTTTACAGTACGTGTTAACCCGAAAAGAGTTGATCCAAAACATTTAAAAACAATAGTTTAACCCGTATGTGATTCCAAAATCCACAGGCACTAATATGCTGCTTAACACAACCTCAGCTCTTCTGGGAAGCCTCTTCATGAATGTGAAACCAGACTACGGGGATTTCCCAGTCCCAGAGACTGTGGTCATATGATCTTTTGACGAAAACTAAAAGGGATAAATTTGATACGGTAAATACAGGCCTAGTAGTGTGGGGAAGGATTTGAAACAACAGTTAGACAAATATGCAGCTCTGTGGGTAGACTTATATAACTGTCATCATAATATTGTGCATCCAGCAGACCGGAGAGAGTCCACTTGTAAAACAAATACTTTCAGAGATTATTCAAGACATGTTTAACAAATAATAATAATGTGCCACTATAGTTTGCCTCAACCATTACTACAAATACCATTAGGTTTCCCAATTTAGAGACAGAGTTAACACCATACTATAAACTTGTTATGTTTTATGCTAGTATTGTTTTATTATTGGAAGTACTTCTTTATTGACTTGGCTTCTATAAATGGGAGAAAATTCAATTTATAGGGGCCAAAATATTTTTCATTGGTTCTAATGCAAAGAAACGACAACTGATAGTTAAATATTCTGTTGACTTTTCTAAAACTACGCTGTTGTTGCGGCTCAAAATAGACGTTTCAACTCTTGCAACACAGCGACGTGTATTCCAACACTGCGAAACTACAACTCCCGTGATGCTTTGACGGCGCTTGAGCATGACGTATGGGAGGCGACGTTCGATGCTAACAAACTTCTCGCAAACTCGTCGTCTTATCTGTGTTAAAGTGACTGTTCAGGTAGTATTGATTTCATTTGTAGTGTCTGAAGGAAGAGCCATCAGGCAAAGTTGAAAATGCCCTTGAACGTGTCCTCTATTTTACAGAAAGTCCGAAGAACTGAGTTAGCTGTGTAGCTAACTAGTTAGCCTAGTAAAAGGAAGGGGAGGAGCGTTGGGCGGGAGTCATGCCGTATATAACTACCGTTTCTAATGAATCAAGTCTTTTACTCGGTAACCCCGTCGGAGAAGTAGAGCTCAGCAACACTTAACAAGTACTTATTAATATATTACAATATGGAAGCAGAAACAAAAGGTCGAAACTCACCAGCTTTCTGTCGCCAAGTGTTTCCAAGGCGACACACCGGCCCGCTGTGGAACAAGTGAGTATATTATTGAGTTCTGCATGTTGAAGACCCCCACGCTGCCCCGAGACACGTGGAAGTCCTGCAGAGCCAAAAACTCCCGCCGTAGATTTGGTGATCGAGAAACATTTCAGCAGTGATTTAAACATGCATTAAGTTCACAATATGTAGTTGTTAGATTCGAAGGTAGCGTTAAAACTACATAACTTAAGTTTGCTCAGTTTCCCACGTGGTGCTCCATATCTATGGCTAAGACGCAAAGTCATTTGAGAAGCTGGAATTGGGTGTTTTCTGATCCCAGTATGTATGTGTGTACCTTCACTGTAATATACTTAATTATATTTTAAGAAGTACTTTTGTTTCTTGTACCCAAATACATCTGCTTTGAAACGCATAGGCATTAGAAAAAGCATTGGGTTTGTTGGTGCTTTCCTAAATCAGTTGAACTCTATTGTTAGCCAAAAAACGGATTTGTTTTCAGTTGTCAGCTGAAATGTAATTAAATTTTCTTATCAGTCACTGAGGTATGGCACAGAGATTAACTTCTTCAATCAGAAGCTTTTGTCTTTAATCTTAGTGTCTGCACTTCATTTGACATTCTTAATCATTTTCTCCTGAAAGCTGATTTGATAATGACCCAATTGCTTAAAAGCATTTTGGTGTCGTAACCTTTAGCAGAGGTCCACTATATACAATTTTAATTCAATTTGTGACTGTTTTGTGTTTGTACGATCACGTTTCATCATTAAAATGTACCAGAAAGAAACTATATCTAAAAACCATGCATGTCTCTTTTTTCCTTTACCCTAGAGGCTGAGCTGGATGAACGTGCAGAGACTGAAGAATGTATAATGCTGTTTAGCAGACTGAAGATGGTTTAATCCAGTCCCAGGACAATGTGATTTTGTTCATGGAGAGTTTGGATCAGCTGGTGAGTCGATACATGTTATACACTGACATGTGACCAGTATTCAGCCAGTGATGACAAACTAAATAAACTTTTCTGACACCTACTATGAGAGCTGCACAGCAGCTCCTGATTCTAACTTTATTCTGAGGCTCTGTTATGACCGTATAAACGCAGTCTTCACAAAACTGCTGCTTTTCCCTAAACTTACAAAACTGTCCACTCTGCATGCAGGAGTAAGAGGCTGAAAAGCTGAATGCTCGTCGGATGAACGTCAAACGGTTTGAAGAGGTCCCGTGGTGGAACTCGACCAGCTGGGTTTGAGAGCAGGTGAGTCTGTTAATATGTTGGTGCTTAAATGATTTCAGCCGGTGATGACAAACTAAATAAACTTTTCTGACACCTACTATGAGAGCTGAACTCCAGCTCCTGATTCTAGCTTTTATCTGAGGCCATCACGTTTTGTTTGCTCCTAATTCACAAATGGTTTAGGCTAATCTGCTCTTTTTCTTTTATTCAAATATCACAGGACGGCGAAACTGCTGGTCAGGAGCTGGCACGACAAACATGAGGCAACTTGACAGGACCACTGGCAGTCTGGATGATTTGTTGTATTTGCTGAATAAACAGTGTGTTTTCTAAATGGTCTGGGTGTTTGTGGTTCCATTTGTTCTGTGAAATTTTTAATATGAAACCAGCATCCTGTTTGTACGTTAAGGTGGATATTTAATGGTACATTTTGTCAGACCTGTATCTGTTACAACTTTACTGGGACTTTAAACTTGTCTATCACAGGATTAAATTTAGCTTTTTACTGGTCAGTTTTTCTGGCAGAATAACATCACTGTTTAAAACATGGTTAAGGCTTCAGCGCTGACACTTTGACATTAAACCTATAAATTGAGTTAGGAGGCAGACCGGCCTTTCAGGCTTGTGACAGTTGCGTAGAACTCGTTACTGGTTTGGGCAGTAACTCCAGGACCGGTAGAACAAACTTCCCCCATACCACCATGTGGATATGGGTATTTTAGGGATGGTGCTGGATAATGTGGACTTGTTCATTGTGTTTAAACTGGTCTGACAGGAAGAGCCGTTTATCTGGTTAGTCTTTGCACTGTCTCAATGTCTTGATAGTAGCAAAACACATTTATGCACAACACTGGCCATAGAGTTGATCTTACATCACATATGGACACACCTGACCAGTGCCTTGGTGACGGGCCCATGTCTCGGCAGCAAGTCGGCTGTCCACCCAGTAGTGTAGTGTCGTGGTCTAAAAGCCGATTTCCATCGACGGAGCTGGCTCCCCACTACATTTATACCATTCGTTAACTGGGCTTGGTTCTATTTTTACTTGTGTGGATTTATTGCAGTGATTTGTTCATTTGTTTGCACAATTAAATATGAAATAATGCTTTTATAATGGAATAATTGCACCAAATGTGACATTAATTAGGCCTGTCATGCAGCCGGGCTTATCAACGCACAAAACCTACATGTTGGGCTAAAATATTAGGCTATACACTAAATAAATCCTCAATAAAGAGCCGAAAGAGTCGGCTCTTCTTTGGCATCCATGGCAAAAGAGTTGGCTCTCAGAAAACAACTGAACTTCCCTTCACTGCTGGAGCATCAGCTCCTCTTGTGTCTTCTGAAGGAGAAGCGAAGAAGACGACGGATAAGATGATGAAGAAGAGCAATAGCAGCACATGATCGCCCTCTTCCGCGAGGCAGAAGTGCGTACATCTCAGCACCCCAACACATTTAAGAGTTACGGGGCTCCAAGGCAAACATAATAGTATATTTACTCTCTATATATTAAGTTTTGTACATAACAGCTCAAGGTTTCGCTCGTGTGGCCAAATTGCAGACGTCTATGTAGATGTTTAAATCATCCAACATCCAAGCAAAACTCAAAGATTACTGGAAAAGGCCAAAAGTAGAAATGAGATTTGGATTCAAACTTTTCATTTTATCTCTCAACAATCACCTGACAATTTATCAGACTGATCTGCGACCGTCTCCATCTGCAGCGACCATAACATGCGTTCACGCACCTCTTCTATAACACAGTATAAGCCCTAAATATCTACTGCAGTATGATTTTAAAACGTGTAATGTTGTTTCAAGTGGCTGATAAGATGTCGTGTAACCCAGACTTCTGTCACTGTCCTAAACCTCCTTATTGTCATTGTACCGAGGCCTCGGAGGAACAAGCCTTGTGCATATTAACATCGTCTCCGCTCATATGAATAGAAAATGAGCTCCTTGCGTGTTTTCCCCTCAGGACCATGTCCTCATTTGCATGACTTCCTGCCTCTGCTCGGCCCCAGTGCTTGTCAGGATTTCCATACAGGTGCGCTCTCGGCTCCAGCCCTCGTTTGCCTGTCAAACCAGGCGGCTCGGCTCCTTCTCTCCGCCCTGCGCATCCCTCCTCCTCCTCCTCCTCCTCCTCCTCCTCCAGTCTCTACGGGAGAGGAGCGCAGGGGAGTGCCTCTGCGCCGCTCACAGCCTCCTCCCCCCACTGACGCCGGTCTCCTCTGTCAGAGAAACAACACCGACGCTCCACTCTCGGCGATCATTCCCTCTGTCAAAGCCCGGTCTGCGTCCTCCGTCCGCCGGCTGCGCACCAAATCGACCAGCGGTCCTCTCCGGTACAGGCCTGACGGTAAGTGCTGCTGCTTGCGTGTTGCTTTTAACGTCTTTCCATAACAGTGTCTGTCACGACACATCTGCGGCCGAGCTGATGTTTTCATGTTTTAGGTAAACAGTGGCCACCTCTACTCGATTTATTCACCTACACCGCAGTGTTTATGTTGAAGGGCGACTCCGTGTAAACCGTAAATATTTTAGATCGGTGAGAGAAATCTCCCAGATAGCCGAGTGATGGAGACTGATGTCAGTGTAACGCGTTTTGGAGGATATTATAATTAAATAATGAAGGCCTTTTCATGGACCAGCTGGCAGCAGGATGGATGCTGGTGGAGGAGACAGGCACCGGGCAGACGACCTACTTAGAGCCATTAAAAAGATGAAGAGGATGAGGGGTGATGATGATTATGAGGGTGATGAGGAGGAGGAGAGGAAGGACATAGAGGGCTGAACTGATCAGGGCCGGCCTGAACTCTCATCTGGGCCCTTTCTCTTCCTGCTGTAATGTGGCTTGTGGCAGGGTGGGGCAGAATTTCCAATAAATACAGATATAAGACAGCAAATAGAGGCAGCACGTCGGATTACCACAGGTTATTGTTTTAAGAGCCAGACGTGTAAAAGCAAAGTCTGTTTGCTCAAGTAAATAGCCCCCAAACTGTACTGTAGTATTCAAATATGGGGTACATAAACAGATTTACCTTTACGTCACAGCCTCTGACACAAATAATGTACTTTATGGTTATTTATACTCAAGTATAGTTTGTGTTTGGTACTTTTGTACTACACGGTTGTTACTTTCCAAATAGGTACGCGTAAATGTATAAATAAGCTATGATCTTTCAATATAAATCTGATTTTAACCTGTCAGTAATTCACTGTTGTTGTTTTTTTATTATTATTATGCTTTTCATACTTAATATGGCTTAATTCAGTATGATTTTAAATGCCATAGCAGAAAGACCAGGTCAGTGTTTTAGTTATCGTTAACCGACACTAAACAACAAATCATCTGCGTATCTGAAGCCCGACCCAGCTCGTTCAAACGTTCTGCACTTCCACTGATGTTCAGAGACTGTTAATGAGGCTTGCTGTCACACTGGGTGACATGCTCCTTCATAACGATGTGCGCTGCAGTTTACTTTTGAGTCACAGTCCAGCTGCTGTCAAAACTCAATCGTCACAGACCGTGAATTTATCCGCTGCTGAAAATAGTCCCCAGTGTTGCGCGGCTAAAAGCTACCGAGGCCAACTGTGTCAGAGAATGAGTTAGCTAGCCAAGAAAAATTTAAAACAGTTTATTTGTGGAAAGGATCAGATGCATGTATGTTACAGAGCGTTAAAAGAAGAACGTTTCATTGTGTATAGCACTCAAGTATTTCTGCATTTTCTCCTTCGATTTAAGATTTGACTTTGCGCGTGTGCAGAACGGACAAACGACACACTGACTGAGGGACGTTGTTAATCAGGGCGGCTACAGAGACGTGGTTTTGGTTTAAGGCAGACCTAAAATAAATAACCACAAAAGATTGGGGTTTGGCTTCCCAACTAAGTTAAAAAAAAAATACCTGGAGCAGCTCCTATACTGACCAAGATGTCTCTATTTTTAGGTTGAAGCGTTTGAAAAGGGGAGGAGTATTCAGGTGGCTGTAATCTACAAACTCACCACTAGATGTTGCTAAATCCCACACGCTGGTCCTTTAAAAGTTTAGGTCACTAGTTTTAAAATTCACATGACACAAGTTAGGGATGGACGTGACATCTTGATAGAGGGTAGGAACGCGGTGCAATCATAATGGGTTATCTGAACGGTCACAAGATGACTTGAGTAACTTATTAGGGACTTATTCATATACTGACAAGCATAACAGCTTATTTTGCTATTCTCTCATTTCCAAAAATCAAACTTGAATCACAGATCTCCCTCCAAAAATCAGGCTAATTAGATTTCCATTTACACATAAGAATAATACAAGACATTTTTGAAGCCTGTGCTTCTACTTTAGCTGTGATTTCTCATCTGTTCTGTTTTTTGTGAACAGCAGAAGCATCATGGAGGAGTTAGATGTCCCACAGATGAGGAGAGAAGTGGAAAGCCTTCAGTATCAGCTGGCTATCAACAGAGAGAAATCCTCCATCACTGTTACCGAGTGAGTGTCTGCTGTCCACACACACACACATAGATGATACGTCAGCGAGTGTCGTTTCTCTGCTGACGGTGTGTGTGTTTTATTTGCAGGCTGGTAAAGTGGATCGAGGGATGCGTTTGTGAAGATCCGTTTCTGAACCCTGAGCTGATGCGAGCCAACCCCTGGGTGGAGAAGGGCAAGTGTGTGATCCTCTAATGGTCGCACACTTGCACACACATGTACACAACACACACAATCACGGATGCATATAAGCTAAAGGATCATGCACTCCCACACGGCCACGCTGCACTAACTCACACACCGTCTCTCACACGACCACATATTATTGCTACTTTCATGTTTATTTATTTGGAGACTCTTGAATGCTGTTACTTTATGTGAAGACCAATGTGTGTGCGAGTGTACAGCAATTAGTAGCTTTCTAGAGGTTTGGTTTCATGGACTGCTGAGCAATGTTCAACACCTTTTTATTGGCTCTTTACACCGTCAATCCAAATAAAGACTGTTTTGAATTTAACAGGATTGTGTCTTGACATGGATGCTTTCACACAACACAGGAGGAACAAGTACAGCAGAGGCTGAGGCAGTCACATCCGTGTGTGTGTGTGTGTGGGGATGTGTGTGTGTGTGTGTGTGTGTGTGGGGATGTGTGTGTGTGTTACAGTAGTTCTCTGATGTAGACGTTTCGCCTGACAGCGTTGGACATGCCCTCGTTAAACCGGAACCACACGTCACTGTTGCCCACTGCCGTTCCCATAGAAAGAACTGCACACTTCTCACCTGCAGAGAGAAAGCGGTTCAGTCATAGGTCCTCCAGTCGAACAGGAAAAGCCAAGTTCCTTTATCCAATAAAACTTGATTCAAATGCGGAAACTACAATTACCCAAAGTCTTAACAACAGTTGACAGTGATTAACATTATGACATCACAGTGAAGTTAATGTTTGATGGATCTGGATATAGACAGTACTTCATCAGTTTATCAATATTATTAGACGTGTGTGGAATTTAGTTTAGATTTTGAACTCATGACAATATCATCACTTAGTCCTGGACAATGTTTTGTTTCTTCCAAATTTTACAAAAAAAAAGTGTCCAAAAAGATATCGCGTTCACAAAACTAGTAAGTATGGAAAACCTACATGCTGCCCTAAAAAGGAACTCACACTTACAACTGGACTTTTAAAAATATCTATTTTCCAGTTCAAGTTAATCTTTCTTTGAAAGTTCTGATATGGATTAAGTAAATCCTCTGATCTGTTTTTTTTTTAAATACATGACATTTCCTCTATCCTTAGATTGAGCAACGAGTTAACTTAAAGGATGAGGCCGGTTACAATATCAGTATTTTATATTATATGACTAAATTACAATATTAAAATGGACTGGACTACCCATCCAGGATATCTTCCCTCCACAGGATAAATGATTAGATAGATATATCTACATAGATCCAGCTCTGCCACCTCTTTTCTGAGAAACTTAGCAAACACGTGACATTAGCTGGGAACAAGAAGCGGTTGCTCCTAAAGACTTTTCCCGTGAACGTGGTCAGCACGACTTCATGTGAAGGCAACAATAAAACTGCAGCGTTAATCAGATTATCCCAACATGTTAGTTAGCCTATCTAGACACAACCACTATGTTACAGAGAAACATAATTGATTTGAGGTGCTTCTGACCATCTGATGAGTCAATAACTGATCAGGTTTATTTGTTTTTAGAGCTTTTTGCCGAAAACAGATGATTGTTTCTGCCAAAAACGACACAATAAGACTAGTGGGAGTCAACCAGGAGGGTAAAAAAAACTATAGTTCACTATGAAACGTAAAGCGAACGCTTAACACAAACAGTCCACTGTAGCATAGACAGAGTCAGGTTAGTGCGTCACAGGAAGCAACGCAGATATCTCCACATATAGAAACACTCAAATGGCGGTCCGGGGAATCAACGGGGGGAAGCAGGACACAGGATTTGGAGCAGAGCCTTTTTTTAGTGCTTACAGTCCTGACATCGTTCCTGCTCTGACCCACAAACAGCCACGGCTCTGCCTTTCCAACTCTGATTATCCTGTCGATCAATTTCCTGGATGCTCTGTCTTTCAGGAAGTCACTTTAATGGCTCCACTTTTAATAGACTACTGATGAACAAAAAAGTGATAACTAGATATTAGCTGATCGCTACTTTGACAATGTTGAAGGAGCGACTCTGTTGTCTATTGTGAATTTGTTATCTTCAACAGGGTGTTATGATACGTGTGAACACAGCAGACTACTTTACTTTCATTTTGATGTGGTCCAGAATCTGTAGGGCTAATATGATCGCAGACGTGTAGCTAATTTAAATAAAGCACAAATTTGTTTATTCCATTGGCTGGTGTCCAAATATGTAAAAAACAAAAAGAGGCCGTGTCCACAGTTAGCAGCAGATATATGCTAATATTAGTGTGAGAAAATGTAGGTGGCGTTACATATCGTGTGTCAGTTTGCACCTCGGCTGCCTGAGCTCTCTATGGGTTTGGACAAATGAAGCTACTCTGATGTCACTTAGCACTGAGACTGTACATCACCTGTCTCCAAGGACGGCTGTGGTCTCTGAGGTTTGGGGGCGACCGCTCGACCAAAGAAATCCAGCTCCGGCTGTAAAGACACAAACACAGTCACGATGAGGAGGATGAAGTTAATCAGTTTTCTAAAAAGACTGGCCTCAATAACAAGGTCAATATCAATGAACAATCACACACACACACACACACTCACACAGCAGCCATCATTAGCCTAATTTTCTAGACTCACCATTAGGGAGAGTAACCCAGTGGCTCCTCATTACCCTCATTTCTGCCCTCCAGAGATTACTTTTCTGATCTATTATAACTACAGCTCACTCAGAGAAGACATTAAGTGCCTCCTCCTCTATGGCTCCACCTACAGACTTCAGCTAACACACACAGCTCTAGGAAGCTCAGAGCACATTAAACATCAGTCATCCCTGATTGTTCCCGTGCAGCTCCATCATACAACACACTCAGACTCCACCGATCTACTGGTGGACCACTGAGCAGATTCTTTATATGCCACTATATACGATCCCTTCTTTCTATGACTATAAACTACTAAAATAAGGATGTGGTCACAGTGATGACACAGAGTAGCTTGTTTTGAAGGCTTGACTTTGGCATTTTGGCCGTCGTCATCTTGGTTTTAAGAACCTCAAGTGGCCATATGTGGACAAGAGGGTGGATACTGCTGACAACCAGAGGACACTTCATGTTAGGGATGTCCCGATTGGTATTGGAGCCAATCCTGACATATTTTTTTAAATTACTGGATCTGTAGTTATCTATTTTAGGCCTCCCATAAATCCCAAAACACTGAAGAAGAAGAATCAAAATCACGTGACAGTAATTTGTAAATTATGTCAGGTGGTATTAGAAGATCATCGGTCCATACGACCAGCCACATTCACCTCATAATTCATTCATTCATTCATCTTCTATTCTATTCTATTCTATTCATTCATTCATCTTCTAAACTTATTCAGTCCTGTTAGGGGTCTGCTGGAGCCTATCCCAGCTGTCATAGGGCGAGAGGTGGGGTACACCCTGGACAGGTCAGCAGTCCATCGCAGGGCTATCACAGAGAGACAGACACTCACACCTACGGCCAATTTAGAATCACCAGTGAACCTAACCAGCATGTCTTTGGATGGTGGGAGGAAGTTGGAGTACCCGGAAAGAACCCACGCAGACACAGGGAGAACATGCAAACTCCACACAGAAAGGCCAGCCGGCCCATGGATTCGAACCGGTGACCTTCTTGAGGTATCAGTGTTAACCACCACTCACCTCATAATAAAAAACATATATCACACAAAACTGAATCAAGCACATTCAGGCAAAGGCTGCACCGAAACCACAACAAGTTGAACGCCTCTCTATTCCAGAGTTTATGGCACTGGATGATCAACATATTTCTGTAACAGAGCTACACTCTGAGCTCTACATTAACTTCAACAACTCTATTCATTGGACTTAACACAGACACACAGAGCACATGTGATTCAGGAGAATACAAGTAAGATAAGAAAAAGACTTCATGAATCTCCTGGGGAGGAAATTGTGTTTATGTAAGATCAGGACTCGTATCGACTGATGTTTAGTATAAAATGATGAAGAGCTCTGAGAGTCTGTGTTTGTGTGTCTCACCCTTATCTCCACCGTTGTCTGCTTGACAATATTCTCCAGCCTCTGCTGATGGTTCCTAGACGGTTTAGGCCCGGCAATCTTTTTTTCTTCCTGCTTCTGCATCAAACAGATTGTAAATACATCACATTGTTAACACAGACATGCGTCGAGCTGTGCCGTTTACAACAAATCCACAGTCTGCTGTGTAGATCTGTTCTCACCGCTGCAGGGTTTCGTTGCAGAATCATCTGCTCGGCCCTCCTCATCTTCTCTTGCTCCATCTCTCTGCTGATGGTTTGTTTGGCCTGATACGTCAGCTGGCGGCGCGGAGGCAAGCCCGGGAACCTCACCACTTCCTCAACACGCCTGAAAACACAAATACACATACGGTCAATGCACTCTTAACGCCATGCCACTGACACGGATGTGAACCCTGTTAGGTGGTTAACAAAACAAACAAAAAGCTTCCACTTCTGCTGCCGTGGTTTCCAGAATAAAACCCTGAATCCGTCACTCTCTAAAACCTTAATCCTCTTACCGCTGATCTCCGGCTCCATGCGACACACACATCTGTAAAATCTTACTCAGTGCCTCACGGATCAACACGAATAAACTAAAAACAGTTGGATGACACAGTGAGCTATTTATGGCAGGTTATCACTCTAATTTATTCAATGTTATCAGCATCACTTTGAACACTTTAAATGAATACATACTTAAACACTGCACAGCTAAGAGGACACTAACAAGATCTGAAATTTAACAGCATGTCATTACTTAGAGCTCAAACTATATGCAGACATGATACGACCCAATTCTAACATGTGACTGAATAACACATTCCTCATCTAGAGGACAGACGACACTGAAACAGACCAAAGACAGAGGTACTTGTTTAAAACATAAATCAGTTCTTCAGCCAGAGAACCAGAGCAGTCCAATCAATAAATCCTTTTGCGCCTTTAAAATGTTTACGTTAACAGCCACGTCTTAATCCATGACTCGTCAGAGAGTGGAGTTGTGGTGCGCTAGAGACGGCAGGTACAGGAAAGTGTAGATGAGAAGAAGCAGCAGCAGAGCGAGCACTAAAGGCAGGCCCCAGTCATTGGTGACCAGAACCTCGTCACAGCGCGCCTGCAGGAAGGAGCCCCGCTGGTCACTTCGGTCCTTGGCCTGGGTCGGCATGGCTTAAGAGGGTCAGCTGTGGACAAATGTCTCCGGAGTTTGACCTGGTTATTCCTGACGGCCTCCTGCGTTATCGATACGTATTCCCGCCTTACTCAACTCCATTAATCGGTCCGACTTAACCTCTTCATCCTTTCATCTCTGTCCATCCACCGGTGAGGCTTTACTGCTCTCTACCCTGCTTCAGCACCGCAGCCATCACACACGCACACACAGCAGGTGTTTAGGGGATTATTCTCTAAGCCTTCACGCAGAGAACCACGGTGTGGACAAGAGCAGTGACCTTCAACACCTGACATACACATATCTGCTCGGTATGAGTCCACATGGACGACGCCACGGTGAAGTGCAAGTTTGTGTGTGTGTGTACTCACGGCTCCAGGACGTATGTGTACTGTCCCTCAGGTGTGCGGTCCTGCCTGTACGAGAGGTTGTAGGCCAGCATGGTGTTGATCAGGTCACGCATTTGTTCTTTCTCTCTGGTGCTGAATAGCTGCGGATTCACCTGGAAGAAATACACAAGATCAGAGGCACCATCGCTGACATTACCAGTTTAATTGGTACACTGGGATAAACATGATGTCGTCTAATTGTTTCAAAGAGCTTCTGATCTTCCAGTGAATTCTGCTGAGATGTTTTACTGTTAAATTTTATCTGATAAATGGATCCAGAGCAAATCTAATCTGGGATCCCGGCTGCTACAGCACATATGCTCTGACTTACAGGCCGTAGTTTGGGACAAATGATGTCGAGGAGCAGCGTGAGTATATCAAGGGTCAGGCTGAGCTGGCTGATCCTCGTTCTGATGCATGCTGGGATGTCAGCCAACATGGAGGACAAAGCGTTCCTGCTGCTGAGGAGACGTGTGGAGGCCTGGAGGGGACACAACAATGACTCAAACATGCAGCCTGAATTATACATTATATGATGCTTGTGTCTTTTTATCCTTTGCTTCCCAGTATGTAGATGACTAGTACCTCGTGCTGGCTGTGGGGATAGCTGATGCGGGGAACGTGTGTGTGAGCAAACAGGAAGTGAAAGCTGACGGACAGGAAGGGCAGGTATTTCATCAGGGTGAAGTTCTGCCCATGTAAAATGACTTGGTTCAACCTGTCTGAGAACAACAGCCAATCCAGAGCCTCGCACACGCTGTGCATGTTAGGATCTCTCACCCGCATGGACAGATAGTTATCATACAGACCCTGAGGAGAAAAGAGACGCAATGTTTTACAAACCCGGAATATACTGCAGATGATTTATGTTGTTGTTTTTTATGTTTCCTGAGCAGAGAGAAAATGTTGTGGCACAGTAACACATTAGGAGGTTTCTTACCTGAGAAACCTTATCATACTCTCCACTAGATGAAGCCAGATGTAGAATCTGCTCAAACCTCTGAGCTCCTCTTCCTGAACCTGGTGCCTCCTCAAACCCCTGACCAATACGTTTCCTGGAAAACACAGACAACTAAGTTAATGAAGACTCGGGATGCAGAATGAGGCAGTTAGAATCTAGAGTCTAATAATTTGATCTTTGATCTGAAAATTATAATTTTTGTCAACTTGTGCTCTATAAAGAAAGCAGAGATGATTCTTTGTTGTGGCAGGTCTCGGGAGAGTTCACTTATTCGAATTTAAAAGCATTTTAATAGCACATAGTATGAAAGACTTATTTTACAGGAAAGAGGAAGGGCCTGGGATTATTATTCATGTATTTATGTATTAATATTTGTACCATATGTGTTATGACTTGGCAACAACGAACTGTAATAATAATTAAAACAGCAGATACTTTGACATACTTCAATTTCACATTTGATTCACAGAAAAAATGATGGATCTCACTAAAGTGAACACTAGCAGAAGGGCAGCAGGTTAAGGTCGGCTCCTTTAGCTACTCAGTGGCGGATCAACGGTACCGTTTTGTTCGTGGCAACTGGAAGATCTCCTGCCACAGATGGAACAAGCCTTTGTTCTGGTCCTTCTGTCCCACATTAACACACTGGATTGTCTTGGTGTCCAGCTGCTTGTGGCCGCGACTATGGAGGAACTAAACAGAGAAAAACATTTAATGTTAAACACATAATTACGATGCATCACACAACAGACAGAAACTCCTTCGCAGCGCTTCCACTCACTTGTAGCGTGTTGATGCAGGACCGGATGTCGTTGTCCGTCTTCTCACACAGTGACATCAGAGTTCCTGAGTCTGCCTTCAGCCCCTGTCGGAGGGAGATCTGCACAGAAAAACTCAATATTAAAAGAGAGATTATTATTGTGTCCAGAAATATTTATCTACGTCTCCGAGTGTGTCTGCTGACCTCTGCCAGTCTCTGAGCCAGACGGGAAGGCTGAGTTTGTGGGAAAGTTAAGAGGAAGGCCTGCTGCCTGAGAGGTCTAAGAGCTGGAGTATAACTACAAGAAATAAGCAAAAAGTAAAACACAACATTTAAAATGTATATGCCCACAAATACATAATGAAAAACATACACAGATCAGCCACAACATTAAAACCACTGACAGTAAATACCATCTTGTGACAATTCAGTGTTCTTCTGGCAAACTTTTGGACCTGGCATTCATGTGGATGTTACTTAGACATGTAGCACCCACCTAGACCAGACCAGTCACCCCCACCCCATAATAATGACACTCCTCCATCCCCAGCAGGATGCAGCTTGATACAAACAGTTTAGGAACAACTCAAAAAACATGAAAAACAGCACAAGGTGTTGACCTGGCCTCCAAATTCACTAGATCCCAAACTGATCAAGTATCTGTGGGATGCACTGGAACAAGTCTGATCCACAGAGACCCCCTCCCCTCAATCCAAAGGACACCACAAGAAACCCCCAGAAGGCCCATGTCTATTCTCTGATAAGTCACAACTGTTTTGGAGGCACAATATTAGGAAGGTGGTCATAATGTTATGCCTGATCAGTGTACAGTTCCCTCTTTAAAGCTGCCGTTAAACATGACAGTGTTCCTTACAGGTCGTTACAGATGCAGATGATTGGTCGGAGCAGGGGGGACTCCTTCTTCTTTTTCTTCTTGGCAGTCTCTGCACCGGCGTCCCCACCGTGTCCGTCCTTCCTGTTCAGGACCGCTAACAGTATGTTGATGGCAGCCTGCAGAGGACGACGAGACGAATGCATTTATCCCACTCACAGTATTTAGCTGGTCTTCACTGATATTTAAACCACGTGACGAACGTACCGCAGGCGCTCCGTCGATCTCATCAATAATGAGACAGTTCGGCTTCTCGTTGGCTCCTAAAACTGACTTCATCTGTGTGGCTGTGTCGATGCGTTTCTGGAACACCTCTGCACTGCGATCGTCGCTGCACAAACATCAACAGTACCACTGAGCTCAAACAGGAGGACTACAACTATTTACTGCTTTCATTTAATCGGTTCTGATTCGGTTTGTCTAACCTGGCATTGATTTCCACCACGTTGTACCCAGCATGCTTTGCTATGACGTGAGCCAGAGTGGTCTTCCCCAAACCTGGAGGGCCAGACAACAATGCCACCTGGAGAAAGAGAGAGAGAGGGACCATAAATATGTGATACCTTGTCTTAACTAAAGGTTATTAAATAGAAATGTATACGACAGTGAAGTTCTTCTACCTTGAACTTGGGTCGTTTGTACTGGTCCAGCTCGGCCTCCAGCAGCTCCTCTGTCACCTCGATCTTGCTCTTGAAGCGATTTTGATTCTGATTTCCTTGATTGGGTTTGAAGGAGTTCTGATTGACAGCTTGTTTGTCGGTTCGGGCCGGACGGGACTTCCTCTCTTTTCCAAACACTACGGTGTCCCAAAGTTTCAACCACTTGAGCAGACAGCGGTTGGTAAACTGCAATGAAACAGTCAAAAGCTTTATTCATTTATACAGAAAGCACGAGGTCTTAACATCGTGTCGCAGCACTAAACATCACTTACGTCATCGCTGAGAAGCTCTGTGTAGTGGCGTGGAGAGAATCTGTCCACCCACAGTCGAGACTTTCTGCCCTCTGTGTCCTCAGGATCCTCGTTCTCTTCTTCTTGTGCGTTTTCAGACTCAGCGATCACATCATTCACACTGCTGGAACGGGGCACAGATCCCAACAGGTGATTAAAACTCATTTTACTGCATGTAATTGTTGTCCCTTGACATTTCTGTGAAAAAGACAGGACGTAAATTACCGAGCCAACAGGTCTGTGAGACGCTGGGATTCCTCTACAACCAGCTGGTGACGCTGCATGATCACAAAGAAAGACAAGACAATTAACTGATGTTTAGATCAAAGCAGAACCATCCTCTGTTTCAGAGGCAGCTTATGAAAATGGATCATTTTGTCCTTGGATTTAATCCTGTAATAATTTTCACTATTACATCCGTTTGGTCTTCAACTGTCCTGTTGTTCCTCTGTCTTAATCTACCACTGTCTTTTACAACATGTGTTCCACAATCTCTATATCATCCAATAACTCTCTTAGAATAAAAATAAGAGAAGATAAGATAGGACTTTATTCATCCCCGTTTGGAAATTAGGGTATTACAGCGGCAGGGAACAACAGTTCAAGATACAAAAATATCTTTCATTATCTGAATGAAACTATATATACTACCACAACATTAAAACCACTGACAGGCGAAGTAACTACAGGAAAGCAGCAAAGTCACTAAAACTGATCCACAGAGACCTGTCCCTTCAGTCCACATTACCCAATGTCCCCCACTAACAACATTGTGCTTCCAGACACCACAGGACACCCTCAGAAGGTCCATGTCCATTCTCTGATGAGTCACAAATGTTTTGGAGGCACAAGGGAGACCTACACAATATTAGGAAGGTGGTCATAATGTTATGCCTGATCAGTGTATCTGTCATTTATACCCTAAGACTCTCTTTAATCTTTGAAAATTTTTTCTACAGTTTCTACTAAGCACCAAAGCACAACAATACTTAAATCATAATACTACATTACTGTATTATATTGTAGTACTGTGATAATATATATTGCCATTTTTCAATATATGAAAATAAACTTGTCTTGATCACGTAACATTAGATCCGTTTTTCCACAAATTAGTAAACACAGGTCTTTATCCTTTTTCCTGGATCGCTCTGAACTGGAATTTGTCGTTCTAAGATGTTTTTTTTCCCTTTTGTGCATCTGATTCAACTGTAGCTCAACAGCATCATCTAGTGGAGGGAAAAATATCCACAAATTTTATTCTAGTATCAAAATGTCTATTCACGTTTGCAAATTAATACTTAGGTAATACAGAGTAATACAGGGTAATGACACAAAATACTGTCTGCATTGATTATTTTACTCTAGCTATAGGGATGTATTGTTTATAGAGTTACATTGTGCAGCAGGTGTTAAGTCACTCACTCTCTCTCCCTCTTGTTCTCTCAGGACTCCTATAGGCACAGCCAGCAGACCCAGTCCACCCCAGGGGTTTGGTACCAGTCTGGAGTCGACGGTCTAGAGACACACAAGCAGTTTGGAAAATATAAACCAAACTAGCACCAGCATATGGCAGGCAGTCAAAGTCAACAAGAGTTTAGGAAGAGCTGCTCCTTAAACTGTGGATTCAACAGCACAGATGAATAACTGCAGGAGGGCTGACCTTTGTCTCTGTGTCTTCTTTCTGTCTGAGGTAGACCCGACTCCCCGATGAATCCGTCACAGTGATATACTCTCCCTCTATCGGAGGTCGCTTCAGCACAAACTCCGACGCTGGAGTCACTGTGGGAGGTCGGCTGGGTGTCTCGGGGATCGCAGCAAAGCCGCTGATATCCAACGCAGTCTGGGTGGACCTGAAACACACAAGCACGTTCAGAGAAAGGCTGCACTACGACAATAGTATATTCTATGTTTTTACAGGTTTATCATTCAACAGTGATAAATGGCCATCACAGTTTACCAGACATCACTGTTACATGCTTAAAATCAGACTTTTTTTTCTTTGAGCAACACTCAAATGGGCCAGTGGTATTCAAACTACATCCAAGAAACTATAAGTGAACAAATGTTTGACTTTTTTCTTTGCTTAATTCCTACTTCATGAATCATTACACCAAAATAATCACTCATTATTTGTCTGTCAATCAAAAACATAATTGTTTTGTTTCAGTTTCAAAATGATAATGATGTCTACGACAGATGTCTACAGTCCTCAGCTTTCCTTTGTGCTTCTAAGTGCTTTAATGCCTCTATTAAAATACACTATCATATTTCATGTGTTGCTTTTCAGTGCATCTTATGTGTGTGGTATTCAAGTCAACATTTTGTTTAAATTACAATAAATTTCTTATTTAGTCACTCTCGTCTGGTTCTTCAGCCCCAATACTACGACCACTGCATCAACCATCGTCATTTTTAAACTCCCAAGTAAACCATGTAGCCTCTCCTACCTGAAAGTGTCAGAGGGCTCATATTGCTCTGGAGACGACGGCGGCGTGATGTCATCACTCTGCGACGGGACTCTCTTGCTCTCTTGAGTTTGTGTCCCGTTGAAAAGTCGCTTGGACACACTGTTGTCCTGCTTCTGCCGCTTCGCCTTAGGAGCTGAAAGAAGCGCGTTGCGTTTAAAGTTACAAAAATGACTGAACACGTCAAGATTCACGTGTACGAAGAGGCCGTACTCACTGATGGGCTGATCGTTCAGCAGGTGCTCGATGTCTGAGATGTCGTCTCCCGGACCCCGACTCTGACGTTTGCCCGGCTTGGTGAATTCCTCTGAGATGTTCAAGAACACAGTCGTACAATGCATCTCATTGGCAGTACTCATGATGATGAACAGACTATTATTGTTGTGCGTTTTAACATTATTTCAGTACATCTGTGAATATTTTTTACACCTTTAACATACTTTTTATTCTATATTATTTTCCGTATTTCTCTTATTTATATTTACACACACGCGTATTTTAGTAATCTACTGTCTTGTGGTGTGTTCTTATTGTGATCTATTGTCCCATGCTATGTCTTATCTGCCTAGGGACTGCAGATTCAAACCAGCAGTGTTGCTATAATCTAGCATATTTATGTCCATTGCTGTCTGAATAGATGTTCATTAATGCACACGGTCCCTATCAAATAAATAAATAAATAAATATATAATAAACTTTCAAATTTGCACCTGCTGGAGTAATAACTAAGTTTCCCCTCTGCAATAAATAAAGTCTAATCGTATTTGTTTCAAATGCAACTAGTGTTACACAAGTTTTACATTACTGTATTAATACAAATGATGTAGACTGTGCTTCCGAGATTAAATAAGATCACAAATACAGAACAAAAAGTCTCTGTTATTTGGAAACATGCAGAGGATACATGCATGTTATGTTTTTAACTCTAATCCAGCATCCAGTTTAAATATATAGACCTCTGAGCTGTAAATGTGTCATTATCCAGGATGAAAACTACCACAAACATACAACAGAGTCCTAAAAGACTATCTATAGTCACAGGAACAACAAGGGGTCCTGCTAATGAAAATAAGAACCAAGGAGCTAGATACAGAGACACACTTGGAACTTTTTATATTAATGTCTGAATTTGTTTAGTATAAAAGCAGGATTAACTCGGAGTTTAATTCGCCTTGTTAGCAGAGGAAAACAAACCTGAGCTTGTTTTGACTCACCCTCCATCTGAGCCATCGCCTCCAGCTCGTCGGCGAACTGCTCCTCGAAGTCGTCCTGTATCTCGAATATTTCGTCATATTCGTCCATTTCTGTTCGTATATGTAAACGAAACAACCAGAGACACCACTGACACTTTATCCAAACAAAAACAAAGCGTGAGATTCCGTTTTCATGAATGTTTCCTTCCCTTCTTCGGGATGGCAGCTCTAACGTAGTAGAGATTTCCCGGCAATTCTTTCTTGTGAAGTATTACATCCGGGGTCACGGGAATCCTCTCTTCTGATTGGCTACTGAAATTAAATTCCCATCATGCACAGCGCAGCTAAATATTCAGAATGTCGAGCTAAATGCATTTTATCACTGAGCTGTAAATAATATAAATAATTACTTCGTCTTAACGTCAGATTAAGACTAAACTTTAAAGAAAATATATAAATTAATATATTAAATATGTCTTTAAAGTTCGTGATCTTTGTCTTTGGAGGAAGTCGATTTTTATTTCACAAATGAGTACTTGAAAATTCAAATAGCTATATTTAATATAATATTTTCTTAACAAAATCTACCAATTTCTACATACCCAAAGAAGAAATAATTATTGAATATAAAAAAAACTCAATCTTAATTCTCCTAATTTAGCTATCTTTGTTTCATTGAGTATTGGAGACTGTTAATTATATAATCTCAGTTTCATTCAACACAATAGGTAATATATAATTATGAATACATAACACATAAAGTATATATTGGAAAAAAATGTGTATTAAGTTCCTGTTATTAGGCCTTTTCCACTTACTGACTTAATGGAGGTGTTTTAAACCTTATATTCAGACTTATAGGGTGATAATTAACTTTTCACTGATGTTTGCTTGAAAACGTCTGGTGGGATGTTCAGCTTTAACATAGTGTTGTGCCTATGTGTGTGTGTGTGTTGTGATAGAGAGAGAGATAAATGATGATGAGTGTGACGTCAGGGTATCTCCATCGCCACCATCTGCTCCTTGCAGCAGACAAACACTGGGCCGGCAGTCTGTGTGTGACACTGAGTTAATTTCACATCAGGGAGCACGAAAGCGAACTCACTCATCTCTCGTCGTCTCTCTTCCCCATGGACTTCTCGTCCTCTCGTGTTCGTCTCATGTTGTGTGAAAAATATACAGAGGACAATGCCAGGATCAGGTACATACGAGTAAAGGAAAGCTTTTTCTTTTTGAGAAGTTTTGCTCCAAATCCAGGAAGGAAAAAAGTCTTCAAATTATGTTATACCCATATCCAGTATACATCAGCCATAACATTATTAACTTATATTGCCTTTTATTGTGTTTGTGTCCCTTTGGCTGCCAAAAACAGCCCAGACCCATTGAGGCATGGACTAAACCCCTGAACGTGTGCTGTGGTATCTGGCAACAAGATGTTAGCAGCAGATCCTTTAAGTCCTATAACCTGCAAGGTTTTAATTATGCACTGTTAAAGACTTTGAAAACATCTTTTTGCAGTTTTCAACAAATGTACATGTGTGTCTTGAATTTCTAAACAGCATTTGAACAGCAATTAGAAAAACAAATACTCTACTCTCTCCATTCATTTCTCCACTGTTGCATACCTGTCGATAATAATAAACAAAAGACACAAAAATTATCGCCATTATACCATTTTTTATTTACAGCAAAGTTCCCAAACACTATAGTTCTGCTTCTTCTTGTATTTCCACTTGTATTATTTCTTCTAGCTGCACATCTCTCTAAAGAGATCGTTGTTGACTTCAGCAGAGGTCACCCCAAGCGTCCCCCGCTGACCACTGACTGTGCTGCTGTGGAGAGGGCAAGCAGCACTAAGTTCCCAGGGTTGCACATCTCAAAAGACGAACAACACAGCATCGCTGGCTAAGAGGGCTCAAAAATGCTTCAAATCCCACCCGACATCATGTACTCATTCTACCAGGGCACCACTGAGAGTGTCCACACTGACGGAAGCTGCACTGCCTCCATCAAACACTCAGCAAAATCATCGGTGCCCCTCTGCCCTCCCTCACAGACATTTTCCACAACCACCTCAATCACAAAGCCATCAGCATTGCTGGTTACTCTCTCTGCACCTTACATCCCACCTTCAGTGTCTTGCCATTGAGGAAAAGGTAGGGTCCACTCCACCAGGCTGTCAGGGTGCTGAACTCCGCTCATCTTGTTGTATTCTTTTATATTTAGTTCATTTAGATTTTTATTCTGTATATTCATATGTTGCAAGAGAAACGTTTTTTCAATTTTTCTGTATGCCGTGAACATAAAGGGAAATTGACAATAAAGAAATCTTGAATCTGAAATACAATATCAACCCTTAACTCTAATATCCGGCTCCTCGTCCTTTAAGAGAATGATAGCTTTGCTTATAATATGCAACAAAAATCATGACTTACAGATGACGTCCTAACTGAAATGGATCTCACACACACTGACCCTACTTACCAGAAGATGCTTGTGTGTTTAGACGCTAATGATTATAAACTTGTCATCGCCAATGATTGACCATCTGTGCGTGTGTTTCTGATTGTGTGTGTGTCAGCGTGGACTCTGGTCCACATGGAGCATCTGCTCTACTCCACTGCTCCGCCACACCGTGCACTCCATTATCCCCTAGCACGATGTGTGTGTGTCAGCGCTGCAGGTGCCACATTAAGGTGATGTGTTTAATCATCAATTCAAACAAGGGACTGCCCTCCTCACACATACATGTAACGCCGTGTCTCAGGCTCTCTGGTAACTTTTAGTTGGGACGACAGAGCTGGACAGTGTGTGTGTGTGTGTCGAATGGCAAGTGTAAATGTTCTGTGTCAGACAGTGTAGTTGTTAACAGTTAGATTGTGAGAGTGTAAATCTGTGTGTGTGGGTGTTTCCTTGCCTTCAAAACTCTGAGGATGTCAAATTCTACCGTCAACTTCTACGCCCTGTCGCAGTCCTTCAGCATCTCTGACATAATTGTCATAGTAACCTACTTTCTTCTCAACCTCGCTGTTGGCATCTGGGTAAGAGTCCAAACTTTATTTATATATATATATATATATATATATATATATATATATATATATATATATATATCTTCCTGATTCACTTTGAGTGGATGCTCATGGTTTCCTGTGTCTCTTTCTGTCAGTCATCATGCAGGGTGAGCAGAAATACACTGAGTGGATATTTCTTGGCTGGGCGGGACATGGCCTGGTGGCCGGTGAGTGTCTGCGTGTGTGATCATGATATGATAAGATCTGAGCTGAGGCTGCAGCAGTACAGGGAGCAACCATCAATACAGATAATTTCAATAAATTAATCTATTAATTAATCAAATGGAACTAAGGACATAGACTGGAATTACAGAAACAGTGACAATTTTAAATCTGTCTGAGCTACAGCTATGTCATATCTTGCTTTTTCTGTCCTACTGATCTTCTCCAAACATAATTTCATTTTATGTATATAATATCAAAGTGTATTATGTCTCATGAAGGTGTGCAATATCTTTGGGAAAACCGTCTGACTTAATGGTTGGAGGGACAAAGATTTATTTGAGTAGCTGCCAGATAACTTTCTACATTTCTGCATAAAAATGAGTGAAAACATCAATGGATTATCTCACAAGTCTTGAAAGTAGACAAAGAGAACACAAATAAACAAATTAATCTAAAATACTGGTATTTGTTTATTGAGGAAAATGAGCCAATATTACATATCTGTGAGGTGTACCTGGAGGATTATGTTAGGGAGGAATTTGTGGTGATGCCGATGAAGAAGAAGAAGCACCAGAGTCCTGTATGTCTTATGCCTGAAGGAGTTTATTTAGGCTCAGACGAGGAGAACAGAAGATTCGCCATCACAATATAAGTGCATAAGTCCACCTCAGTTCTAAGGGACAAACAGTAAACTCAAAGTCTTATAGAAAGAGGGTGGACCGAGGCAGGGGAAGATGTGTTAACATCCCATTGGTTATTGTACATAAACATGAAGATAAGGATTCACACCAACTAGGACATTGTCAGACAGTGACAGAGGACATTATCATCTAACTCTGTGTCTTTTGACAGCCAGACAGTGAGATTGAAGATGCAATAAGAGGGACCATGGCCTTGGCATGTTCCTCAGAGAGAAAATAGGGCAGATACCCGACCCCAGCAGTAGGGAAGAGAAATTATTCTCTAACAGATTACAAGTTAATTTCAAGGCCAAATTAGAGTCCATCTGTTCAGGAGTGTTTCCAATCAGTGTAATAAGACTCATTCAGTGCCCTGTTTGTTTTAATAAATGAATCAAAGTATAGTCACAATCTGATCTTCACTGCACATGTTTGTTTGTGAAAGTGTATAATGGCACGGACAAAGGAGCTTTCTAGGGACTTCAGAAGAAGAGTTGTTGTTAATTATCTGTTAATTATATCAGATGGAAAAATGTTTTAAAAAAATCATCTTTGAAGAGTTTGAAATCCACAAATCCCTTGAGACGACTTTAAACTGCAGCACAACTGCTCAATCTTAACCTTATTTTAACCTCGACCAACAAAGATCACTTCAGAAGCCAGGCCCATTGTCAGACAGGGTATTTTCTATCATTCATGTTCATGATTTCTGGCCATCTGCAGTTTGCCAGACATCATGTGGACAAGCCAGAAGACAGTTGGGACAATGTTTTGTGGACGGATGAGACAAAAATTTTAACTGATATGTAAAAAATACTTTAAAGCGGCACGTTATATACACATAAGTGATCATAAACATGTGTTCATTATGATTTGTGAGACTTTAACTCGTGGGTTATTTGAGAATTGGAAAAACCATTCAACCTCTAAACAGCACTACAAACACTTTTACATAACTAAGACGTCATTCTACATTGTTGCCTTGCTACTTTTTATCCAAATAATAGATCTTGCGTGCTCTTTCTGTCACAGATCGGGTCATCTCTCTTCGCCAGTTCAGAGGGCTCGGGCCTGTTCATCGGCCTGGCTGGGACCGGAGCAGCTGGAGGCATCGCGGTTGCCGGCTTCGAGTGGAATGTGAGTGAGAAAGCCCGGGCACGCAGCCATTCGATTGTTCAACAAAACAAACGTGAGATTTCAAATCATCCAACAATAGAAACACCTTGTAAGGTGGAATGAGGCATAGCCGGCTAATCTGTTTACAAGCTTTCTTTGTGGTGTGCTGACTAGACATAACAAAAACATGATGGGGATCATTTTCCATTGTGCATCTGGACAAAATCTTTATATAGATATATTGGACACTGGAATAGATACCTCCCTAATTACTAAATTGCTGTCTAGACCAGTTCTTAAATTGCTGGCACTGTCAGTTTTGATTCAAAGGCTGTAACAGGCGGCGTGCAGAAGAGGGCAGCAGCAGCACAGCTTAGCAAGGACCAGAGACATGAGACGGTCCATGAAACAAACGCTCCGAAAGAGTTAAATGTTTTACAGATGTCTGTCTGGTGAGATTCTTCCTCTTGGGCTGTGAACCATGTAGTCAAACCCTTTTGTTTTCTTTCTGTCTCTGTCCTTTCTTCCTCTCAGGCCACCTATGTGTTGCTGGCTCTGGCCTGGGTGTTTGTCCCTGTCTACATCTCCTCAGGGGTTGGTTTGCTCCTGTCACACACACACGAGTGCACACACACACACACACACACACACACACACACACGAGTGCACGTCTGCTTGTTAAGGCTGGTTTTGCAGGTCCCTTAAGGTGCCAAGAGACTTTTCCCTAACAAGCCTTGCAAATTCCCCAACAGGGTGTTACACTGCGCTGCACTCACTTTTAATAAGCCCATAAATTACTCAGTGTCTCTTTGTTGCTCCATAATTAGATTTGAAAATTGGAATTGTGGACACACAAACTCACCCACAGTCAGAATCTGCTGACTGGTAGATAATACTGACCTAGCGAAATCAAGTCGAGCTTTCAAAGTTTTCCCCGCTGGTGTTTTGAAGGTGACGAAATGTTTGTGTTCAGATCGTGACGATGCCTGAATACCTGGGGCGGCGTTTTGGAGGAGAGAGGATCCGAACCTACCTGGCTGTCCTGTCACTGCTCTTGTCCGTCTTCACAAAGATATCAGTAGGACAATGTCACACACACATAAACACACACACACACCAAGAACTGGCTTAAGGCCCTAACTGGTGGCAGAAGAATTTGCTGTGAGATTAAATCTTTGCCTGCACTCTAAACACACTGGTTGTGTTTCTGCCACCAGACCGACCTGTACTCTGGAGCCTTGTTTGTTCAGGTGTGTCTGGGATGGAACCTCTACGTGTCCACCATCCTCATGCTGGTGGTCACTGCTCTCTACACTATTGCAGGTAGCCACAAACAAACTAAGGTGATAAGCTGGACAGTTATTGCTTGATTGTCCTTAGTCATTCCTTCAACTGGAGCGACAAAGATAAGCCAGGCAAAGATAACCCGGCCTGTTTAATCAACAATAATTACATAATCTTTTAAGTTATCAGGCGAGCAGAAATGCCAAATATTCTCTATTTGTAGCTTATGTAAAGGGGGAAATGTTCTTATTTCCTCGATTTAAACAGATACATTTCAGTATATTTCCGCCACTATTTTCTCATGGTATAGGGTATATTTTTATTCAAAATGAATCCTTTGGTAGATTGACACACTCTTTTTCTCAGGTGGTCTCGCTGCTGTCATCTACACTGACACCCTACAGACATTTATCATGATCATCGGTGCTATAATCCTAACAATTACAGGTAATTCCCATTATTTAAAAGCACAAACACCAACTTGCTGATGCATTTCTGATAACTGAAAATGTGTATCCCATAGCTTTCAATAAGATCGGTGGCTACGGAAACCTGGAGCGTGTGTACAGCATAGCGGTGCCCAGTAAGATTATACCCAACAGTACCTGTCACCTGCCACGTCAGGACGCCATGCACCTGTTCAGAGATGCCGTAACCGGAGACCTGCCCTGGCCCGGCATGACTCTGGGGCTCACCATACTGGCCACATGGTACTGGTGCACTGACCAGGTATATCTAAAGTACACACGCAGGACACATGAATGCACATGTAGTCGCTTCGGTAAAGTGTTCAGACACGCTTTTAACTTTCCATCAGTCTACGCTCAATTACCCGGAACGATTGAGTCAAAAGGTGTTTTGTAAAGTCTGTGGTCACGTGTTCATTCAAACAGGTTTTCTCCGATGACAATCTGTATTCAGCTGCTATTCTTCTCCCTTTATATTTAAATTCCTGCAGCTAAGATGCTGCCTCTCAGCATGATGCTGCCACCATCATGCTGAGAGGCAGTGATGCTGCTCTGGTGTTTCGCAGAAACAATGCTCGGGATTCTGTTCAGACACTTCAAATGGCTTTTGACTCATTTGATAATAGCTCTCTTCATGCTCTCAAGAGACCTCTAAGTACAAACTTCAAACCCGGCTGT
This sequence comes from Planiliza haematocheilus, assembly GCA_005024645.1. NCBI lineage: Eukaryota > Metazoa > Chordata > Actinopteri > Mugiliformes > Mugilidae > Planiliza > Planiliza haematocheilus. Next base: position 1,721,995 of record SRSE01001280.1, on the reverse strand, counting down.
CATATGTGTCGTACTCTGAGTGTTTTCTGTCATAAAGGTTTGATTTATGAAGTGCTGGTACTTCAACATCCACCTTGGAACCTGATAAATGACTTAGTTTAGTCAGGCCTGAGGGTTACACGCTTCCTCAGATTCACAACTACTGAGGCCACTACGCTCCTGGAGCAGTTTAAAAATAGTTTTATGCAGATGAATTACACATATCATATGCTTCTCAAGTGTTATGGTGGTAAACAGAACACGTAATCCTGTCCTACCTACTTTATGTCTCACCTGTTTTATCATGGGGCTGTACAGAGGTCTCTAGACTTTGGTCTTATTCCTGATACACGGTGTATATTCTTGCTCCTTTATAGACACCGATTTGCATAACTGTGCTTGCTTCCATCAATTAGACACTTGTGGAGTGCAATCAGATTCTAGACACGTCTATGGGGTTACTAAAACAAACAGAAAACATCTTACCACAACTCGGAGAGCCACAGCAAAGTGCTCAGACACTTTTTTTTTTGCAATGTCAGTACAGTTTATTGAGTGCAGAATGGTCCATTTAAATGAAATGAAATGGGCAACACTATAAAGTGTGCAAAAAAAAAAGCAAAAAGGGGTCTGAATACTTTCTGAGGAGACTGTATAAAAGCAAAGTAAACGGAAACCAAGTTCATCTAAAAGTAACGTAAGATTCGCTCCTAAAACTTTTGACTGTATTTAGGCAAAGTCCTTCGACTTCTTTATCAAAGTACAGAAAAATAAATAATTCCAAGTAACAATACTGAAGTTTATTTATTCATCATGTCTAATTTTTGTAGTTATACGTAGTTTCTAAACCTCGAGGATGTAGCACCATTGGTCAGATGACATTTGCTTATTTTCTAAGTTAGAAACAAGTGCGTGTATTGATATCAAACAGGGAAAAGCAGAGGAGGACGTTCGTGAGAATGCAATGTCACGTTTCCATCAATGTCCTCTCAAATACCATTAGTTGGTTTTGTTATTGCCCAAGTAAACTCCGTTCTACAAACGTGGCTGCATTCACAAGTCTCAGTAAAGAAAAAAAAGATCAAGCTCCACCCTGTTAGTCAGACGATGATTTAAGTGCCAATCCCAACCTACGGCCTTAAGACATCCTTCAACAATCACTTATGTTTTTCTGCAGTATATCAGGCAAGAAGAGACGCACTAAAACACACCTCACTGTGCTCAAACACAGACATATAAAACTGAAACGCATTAACAGACATTAAACTGTTTTGTTTCCTGGCGTCTGGTGCTGCAAAATCCGAGTTATGTAATTTCATTTTCAGTATGTTACATTTCCTCGAAATATTCCCATTGTATACTATCAGTCAACTACTAAACTAGTCGAACAATCTGTGTTTTTATTTACAGCATACAGTTCAGGTCCCACGTCAGTGTTTTTACCGCTGCCCGTTGCTACATCCACACACGTAATCAACAACATTTAAGTATTTTTAAAGCATCAACGTGATAGCCCTGTTTTCTCACCACCAGTAACCCAGTCACAGGAATCTGTGTAGGCCAGACATTACGAAACATTACAGTAAAAGAATAAAAGCAGTTGAGGTAATTTAGAAACCTTTGTTCAAAGAGTTTTTTTTTTTACAAGACAGAAGTGCCTGAGCTGGCAGAAAGGAATATCACAGCTGACCAAATATGGTACCACACCTGCTCTGACTGATCATACACAATACCTGGTGCCTTTGATGAACTATCTGGACGGATCCATGCTATCCTTTTTATGCATATGATTATAAACACAAATACCAGCTGATAAGTTACTATCAGAGTTTTTTTTTCCTCACAGGCTGTTCTCTGTGTGCTTGTACAATACAGTCAGTGTCAGGCACTTCTCTACATTCACAAAATAAATCCAGGTGAAGCAGTTCTTGCATGTTTCACCTCAGGGTTTCAAAACAGGAAGGGGATAGAAAAGATTCCTCAGTGAAGTGTCACCAGTTTCTATATAGGACGTCTGTCAACAAACCTCCACGTGTACCTGTACTCGCCCACAGCTCTACCGGTCAGCCTTATTATTCTGAGCCGCTTTTTTCTGTGACGCTCCTCCTTTAACCTTCAAGTTTCTAAAGTTGCTGAGTTTTGAGAGTGATACTCCTAGTAACCCTGACGGGTTGATTGGCGGCTGTGGAGATGTGTGAGCAGCCTTCCTAAAACTCGGGCTGTGTCGTCGTGGAGACCGCCCGCGCATTTCTTGCGGCCCGGCGGAGTCGGGGTGCAGCATTTGGCTCTGCCAGTATCGGTGTCCTCCTATCACGGGGCCGGATGCTCGAGTGGGGCGGTGATAACTTCCTGGTTTGGCGATGACTACTTTAGGCCCTCTCTGTCTCATGTCGCGGCTCGGAGATGAAGAGTTCTGAAACAACTAGACAGAGAGAAGAAGAAGAGACAGATTAGTACAATACAGCTTTATCAGTTTCACACATGGCGTACCTCAGGGATCAATCCTCGGTCCTTTAATATTCAGTTTATCATCAGTTTTGTGCTGATGGTTAGCACATCTACTTCACCCAATATTCAAAGGAGACCACAGGACAAGTTGGTTCAGAGCTATCTTCAGTTAAACGCCAATAAATTACAAGTTTTCATCATAGTTTCAGACAAGTTCACCACATTTCCACACAATTAGGCTCCCACAAAGTAATCAATAGGTCCAATTGCACAATTATATAAATCTGACTCCTCCAGCATAATCCATTTTTTAATTCATTCAGGTAGACCAACTTATCTATGTCTTAACTAGTTCAGGGAACAACGTTAAAACATTTTACATTTGAGACGTTGTTAATTAACCTTAAGCCACATACAAGCTTTAAAAGGAACCATATTTTATCCTGTAAAATCCTTTTTGTGTTTTGTAAAACGCTATGAACGTATTCACTAATACACGTATTGTGTTTCTCCACATGAAGGTTATTGTGCAGCGATCCCTGTCCGCTAAGAACATGAGTCACGTGAAAGGAGCGTCCATACTGGCTGCCTATCTGAAGATGCTGCCCTTCATCTTCATCATCCTCCCTGGCATGATCAGCCGAGCCCTCTATCCAGGTGTGTACTCTTACACAAACACACACACGTGGGCGAACAAGCTTGGCTCTTGTTCACTCACACACACACACACACACACACACACACATACGCAAGTAAGATATTTTGCCTGAAAGCAGGTCGTGTCTTGCCCTGATACGTTTGATGGACCACACCCATTCAGTTTCCATAAATGTCTGTGTGTGAGAAAGACACCGTGATTCCTGTAAGTACGTCTCTGAAATGCTCGTTCAGAATTCCCCCACACTTGTTATTGGCCGTGACAGTGAAGCCTTACAAAGATTTAATGAGATTAAGACACGCACTGCGTCACTTATGGCGGTGACTAACTTATTTTTTGGATTAGATTAGAATAAAATATATGAGAAAAGGTGGACAAAAGGCCTAACATCTCAACCAGAACAGACAGCAAATCCCAACATTTGAGGAACACAATGAATTACTTACGAGAGTCTTTGCTGACTGTTACTTGACTCACTGTTTTAGGGGAATAATATTATTTCAGTGAGCGCTCACCTGTCCTATGTGTCTGTGTGGGGAGGACCTTCTGCGCAGCTGCTGTGATTGGCGGATGAGGGCAGCGACGTCCTCTGACTGGCTGGGCTCGCGCAGGTCCAGCATGCTTTGCGAGAAACGGGCCATCACGTTGCACCCATCTCCTTGACGATTTCCTCTGCCTGACCCTGTCGTCACTCCGTTGGTCAACGGGTCACCTCGCTGTGAACAATCAAAAAACTCCTCTTCTGATACCGTGGAAGTACTAGAAGGATTCTCAGCGGCTGCTAGGTCACACATGACCTTGGTGCTGTCTTGGCTGCCGCCGCCAGAGTCCCTGGAGTCATCCTTTACCAATACGCGGCCATGGCCTGGCATCAGATCCTCCTGGGCTCTGTTTTCGCTCAGTGCGTTATCCAGACTTTCCACTTGGTCCATTTTAACGAGAGTGACCTGGGGTTCGCCAAGCTGCTCTGAAGGGACGGGGTCTATGACTAACTGCAGCGTGCGGCGTTTGGGAACAGGAGTTGCTGCAGGTTCTGGAGTTTGTCTGACATTATCTGTTGGCTGTGATTCAGCAGTAACTTTGGTTGGTGATGGGGACGTCTGTGCATTTGGTTTGTTCGAGTCCTGTGATGGAGTTGTGTTGGGCTGCTGAGGAGAATCTGTTTCATCAGCTTGGTCTTTATTCTGAGTTGCTTGCACCTCGGCTTGTTTCTTAGTTGGACTAATGGGAGCAGAGGCATTCAGGCTTGTATTCCCAGAGGGACTGCCATGCGTTATTTCGGGGGTTGCTTTCTGGACTGAACTGGATTCCTCAGTCTTGGCAGGTACCGTCAACGGTGAGCTGAAACGTATAGCCTGACTAACCTCAAACCTCTCCGACCTCTGTAAGTGAACCTGATTGGCTCTCTTTTCATCCCTTATGTTGATAAAGCCAATCACGTCACTTGGTGGGTCTGGCTCTGGCCAGGTGGGCAGGTACGGGATCAGGTACACTTTCTCCAGGTTGGCTAATCCCGGATGTAAGGGCGGCGCTTCGATAACCTCCTTAAGACGTCCTTTCATTATTTTTAGCCCAGTGGGATTCTGGGAGTTGGAGTTCTTGTTGCTGGAGTTCTGGTCAGAGGAGGCGGGACTTGTGTGTGTTCCCGCAGCAACAAGAGCGTATTTGGGATTGATGAGCTTCCTAGCAACCGCAGCAGACACCGGAGCAGGAGCCGCCAGAGGAAGCGGGTCAGGGACTGGTTCGTCTGCTATGGGAACCTTGCTAAGGGACACACCTCTGGACATGAGGTAAAGGTCACGAAACTGTATGTCGAAGGTCTCCACTGCCTGTCCCGTCACCAAGGTGATGAGGTTCCGGTCCAAACGAGACGAGGACCAGGTGAAACTGGAACAACACAGAAATTAAAATTAAAATTCACAACTCCTCTACTAATGTTCTTGACTGGAGAGGTCTCACATTTCAAGCCCTTTATTCTACTGACCCCATCTCAGGTCCTTTGTGCTAAGATGCAACTCCTTCATTATCTATTATGGTTTAATCATTACACCAGACATTTGTACTGTGAAGTCATGCATTACATTACGCTCTTTGATCATTACTGTTCTTTCCCCATGTTGCTCCTTAACTTCCTGGTTTAACCAAGAATGCAGCCTTTGGGACTTTGCAGAAATACGTTATTAATAGATGGATAGATAGATGGGAAGTCTGTCTAATTTTCAAATATTAGCCGTAGCTGATGTTAGTTAAGCAAACTGTTAAGCTTGTTCTTAATGCAACAACATGGTGTACTTGACGCTATTGGATCTGTATTTGAATATATTTGAATGTAGAATTTAACGTGTAGCAGGAAGGACAGCTGTCAGTCCTACTGTTTCTTAATGATAATACAAATTATAGTGTCAAAGTAAGAAGCTTTCATTTAATCCATTTCATCATTACCCTATAGGGTTGTTGTGGCAAACATATTAGCAAACAAAGTGCATCCCACAGATACTTGATCAGTTTTGGGTCTAGGGAGTTTGGAGGCCTGGTTATCATATTGTGCTGTTCTTCATGCTTTTTTGAGTTGTTCCTAAACTGTGTCAGGCTGCTGCCATCAAGGAGTGTCATTGCTATGGGGTGGGGGTGCCTGGTCTGGTCTAGGTGGGTGCTACATGTCTAAGTAACATTCACATGAATGACAGGTCCAAACGATTCCCAGCAGAACATTGAATTGTCACAAGATGGTCAATGTTATTTACGTCTCCTGTCAGTGGTTTTAATGTTGTGTTGCTGCTAAAGGCTCTTCTTTTTTTGTCATCTAGTCACTAATCTTGTCTGTCTGCTGTGTTTCACTGGGTAGGAGGTGAACAGTTAAACTGCGTTAGAGACTAAATCCGAATCAAAAGCAATGGATCAGTGAGCTGAAAGGCTCCAAAACGCTCCGTAAAGCTGAGGAGATTCCTTTGTGGAAGGATTAGTTTTAAAAGTCAGTTGATACACTGATAATAAAAATACATATAAATGGTCCACACGCACATGACCGGTACTCACATCATATACTCACTGCTCACCTGTATGAACCAGAAATGGCTCTGTCTCCATCTACTAAGAGGAACCTCTGGCTCAGAGATCCGCGCACCTTCTGTGCAGTCCGCGTGTAGAACTCCACACCTCCACAGCAGCGTACCCGCAGATTCTACAAATACACACACACACACAGGATTAGTGCTATGTGAGTCAACTTGAGCATTTAGTAGAGATGGCAAAAAAAAGAGTTTAGTGGCCAAAAGGATAATAACAGCGAAAAGAGATCAGGGAAACACAAAAGAGTTGTTGTCATTCAAAGTTGACCCTCAGCATTAATACCACCATAACCCCATTTCTGGCGACTCTACAGGTTGGAGCAAGGACTATATTTATGTATGTGCATGCTTGTACGACACACCCTGCAATGTTTGTCTTAGGCCCCGTGATAAGGGTGTGGTTCGAAGCTGAGCGCTACCTCATAAGCAAGTGTTTCATGCAAAATCTCACAGGACACGTTAGCCAAAGCAGTCGTAAAGGGCGACAGCAGCGATAAGAAAGAATTTGAAAGACGGGCGGAGGGAGGAGGGGTGGTCTGCCGGTTCGTGCCGTGAGGAAGGAAGAAGGAGAATTGAAAGAGAAACATATCACAGAAAGTAAAGTAAGAGTGTGCATGGTTTATTTAATTGCCTGCAGCACAGACTGGAATGTGCTTAGTGTCTTTCTGGCCTCAAATCCAAAATATTTCGAAAATCCCCTGTGAAACTCCTATGTATTTTCTGTTACTGCCTAGACCAGTTTATCTCAGTGCAGCAAAGAACAACAAAGACATTGAGCCTATAACCAACAACTAGCTGGTACATGTGCTGCAAAAGCTGCCAACCATGCATCACTCAGGTGTCCCACTTTCAAATGTTTTGCTCTACATTATTAGAAATCTGATAAAGGAGTTTTTTTTAAGTAAATATTTTCCGTTATCGTATAGCTATCGGGAGTGGCCATCTGTCCAGCTGGTAGATCACCATGCTTATCAAAACATCATCTCTGCATGTGTGCATACTAACCTTTAGGTGTCCACGGTGCATATCAGCTCTGGCACACATGGAAAGAAAGCAGGGGACTGCAGCCATGTCAATGATTATGTACACAGGAATTCTGCGCTTGTAGGACGCATCCAGCAGGTCTCGAAAAATATCCACGTCTGTGAACACATCCATCACCACGGCAATAACCTACACGCATGCACACACACACACACACAAAAAAACACATGCACACACAGAGGGAACCACGAATGGTGTTATTGTTTCCTGCTCCGTGTGGGTGGGTTTGATTTAAACCACTCTTATCAACAATGTTAAAAACATTACATCCACAAAGGAAGCTGAGCACTTATGAGAACTGAATTAGCAAAGATAAATCAACGCTGAATATTCTTGCTGTCAGGAAGCTAGATGGTCCATACAGAGAGTGTTTTGCAGTGTGGTGACAAAATGTTAAGTGACTGAACAACAGCGCAGCAGCATTAGTGACAGGATGCTACTCTTTACCTGACCCAGTTTAAAGTCTCTGGAAGCAGAGGCTAGACTATTTTACTGCAGCCGTTAAATCAGCTTTCTCTATCAAAAACAATGAAACACGGCCTTGCCAAGTTAGATTAACTACACCGGCGATGTAAGCGCCTTCCAAGCAATAAAACGTATTTCACTTTGAGACAGAACCTCATTACCCGAACTCCAAATGCTGCTTTTGTTGCTCTGGGGCAAAGACAGATGACTATATAAGCCAGTATTTATGTATGTTAGAGGTAAAGGTGATGTATGGGGTTGCTGGCATGCAACGTATTCAGTGACGTCTGTGCTTTTTTTTCCACTGACGTGTCAAGCTCAGACATGTCTCATTAAAATGTTGTGTGCAAGTGTGGCGCATTTAGAGAACATGTTCACGAGTCAAGACTGAGGCAAGAAATAAGAACTGACGTGAACTCAAGACAGACTCAAAGTAGAGACAATGGGCTAAATTCACTTCAAAGCAGCTTGTGTCGGATCTCTTTGGAAGATTTAATTTTGAATAATGTACAAACGCATGGCTGTCAGCAGCGTGGAGCATAAAAGGAAAACTGAACCCATGATCAAAATGAACATCCTTACTCCCGCCACTGATTCAGAGCATAACAATGCAAACACTGTAGCTCCTAAGCAATAAACAATTATTTGCCTCTTATTATCTGAGCCCGATCAATGAGCAGCAAAATATGTCCATTATAACTTCTGAGACCCCATAGTGACATCTTCAGATGATCAGCCACATGTAATAACCCAAAATTGAAACTAATAGTCATCATAAGTATCTGAGCTAAACTGTAAATAGCTGGCGTGGACATTTAAGAAGTTGGAACAAAAGAATATGACCCTGGTGTTATTGAAAAGATTAATAAGTTATCAAAAAATAACTGTCCATTGATTTCCTTACAGCACTATAACTGATTAATCAGGTCAAACCCTAACCCTGTGCTGCGTCAGACACGTGTTGCTTTGTTTGCGGTCGTGAAATGCATCAACAGCACTGAAACAAAAAGAAGAACTGTTTTTTTGTTTTGCTGAGATTGTTGCTGTAGAAGATTGTGTTGGCTCAGTGCGGTGGTGCATTTCAAGCTTCTTTGTGGTGTTCTGTGTTTGCTATTATATATTTTCTTCAATCTTCCATCTTTTTGCGGCATAAATATAAAACATGTACATTTTATTAAGAAAAAAAAGAACAAATAAATTCTATACACTTGTATTAATCAGTGCCCTGAAGTCAGAGTAAGAAAGAGACGCAACATGTTATTTCATGTTAACTCAGGTTGCTGTGTCATCAGTATTATCATCACCACCATCCTCTTCCTCACTACCTACCTTCTGGGCCGATGCAATGCTCTTACGGACCACCTCCTTGATGTGCGTGTGACCCTCGGTTGGAGGCTGCGTGTGCACGGTGACGCGCGTGACCCCACGGTATGAGCTGGCCTCGGGCCATCCCAAGTCCAGCTCCGCCACCGAGGCCTCAGACCGGTCGGGCCAGTACTCCAGCGACACCTCCCCGTCTCCCGCTTCTTCCTCGAACCTCGGCGATGTGCTCCCCGGGCCTGGCGTGTCCGGCTTCTGGTGGTTTTCGAACCCGGGTCGGTAGGCCTCCGCCGTGCGAGTAATCCGCTCCAGCTCCGGTTCCGAGAGGAACTCCCGGACGCCACGCTTGGTGAGGAAGTCCGTGAACGCCTCGCGGCCCTTGGTGATGAGCTCCTCGATCGCCAGCCGTTGGTCCTCGCTGTAGAAAAACTCCGGTTTGCTCTCGCTCACGCGCCAGTTGACGTGGTGATCGTCCAGACACTGGATCTGAGACAGCGCCATGGTCCCGGTACTCCCCCCGATCAATAAACAGCGCTGGAACCACTGCGACCCAGTTTCCCCTCGTTATTGGTCCGGTTCGGGTCAAAACTCCTGCAAGTGTTATCAATCATTCCGGTCCATTCTGTGTCTGCGTGACCCGGGACCGTGAGGTGGTAAACAGATCCGTTCAGGAGAGGGGACAGCTGTTCATCTGAGGGAAACAAACGGCTTTCAGTTCCTCTACACGGGCTCTAGCTCAGCCCAGGTCTCCGGTTACTGACTCTCACTCAGGTAGAACAAAGCCCCCACGCCCAGCGCCACGCCTTTCACCTGACAGGGGCCGGATAGCCGGGTTGCGGCGGGCCGGCTCAGCTGTTGCTCCAGCCCCGCGGCCCGGTGGCAGGCAGCTGTCTGGGCGGATGATATGTCTGCCAGTGAGTCAGATTAAAGAGGAACACGAAGTCAAGACAATCATTAAACCTCCTCTAAATATCTTGAAACCGAATGTGACTCAGGCAGTCGATTGCGCTGACGAGTCACTTTCCTCTGTGTCAGTGGGAATAATTAAGTCTGAGGCAGCGGTTCACAGATGTTCAAACATGGAGCAAGCTGTTTGACTTCCACGAAGCGCAACAAAAAGTCGTAAATCTCACCAAAAGCGGCGCGAAGTAGTCTCAGCTCTGACCCAGTTCGCGTCGGCTTATCTTATTGTCCAGTCCCACGAAAGAAAGGAAAGTTGATCGAGGTCCAGCGAACTGGGCGGTGGAGCTGCCGGCGTGTGTCTGACCAGGAATTCGTCTACGGAAGCTCGGTTAACGGGGGCAGAAAGGCGGAGTGTCCGGTAGTTGGTTAGGAAAGAGAGGCTCTAAAACTCCACCCCTCTTGACTGGACAGGGGGAGAGTGATCTTGTTTTTCAGAACCCTTACGAAAGACAGTGTCATATCCGAGACAGTGTAATAAATTTAAGTTACACTATGGGAGTTCATTGTGTTGTTGTGATATAATGGAGTTTATTAAGCTTAGTAATTAATATTATAATCATAAATATCCAGAAAGTTAGTGATGTGCCACTGGATGGTCTACATGACGGGACAGTAATAAAACATTGTGAGAAATAACCAATTAATGACTGAATCCTGCATTTTAAGATTTACAATTCATCCTTGTTGTGGTGTACTTTCATCTCCCAATGGGTCTTTGAACATTAGATTACTCTCAATTGAGTTACGTGTGATGGGATTACAACTCACAAGTCAGTGGACGTACACAGCATCACTAACAGTTGCAGATGTGCTCCGGGTTGTGCTTTGGGACAAACTTACTGAAGATTTCTTTTCTCTGTTTGATGTCCCATGAGAGCAGAGAGGTCTGTCACGCAGAAGTCCACATGTGTAGTCAAAGGGGGGCTACTGTTTTTTAAACCCTAGACCTTATTTCTGGCATGAAATACGGTCGTTTACTCACCCATATAAGTTTGGTGTTATTCGGATATTTGGATTAGATTGGGGCACCGCAACGCAGCCTCTAAATAACGCATTATCTTCCGCAAATCTCCTTCATTTCACCAATATTTTGTTATTATACACTAGTGCTATTCCCCATTGGCTCTGGAGAAATAAGGTCCAGGTTGTTAAAAAAAAAAAAAAAAAAAAAGGTCAGGTTTGGAGGTAGTCTTTTATACTTTGGATGAAATATTGTAGTTTGGCAGCTTTTATCGTCACAGAATAGTAAATCTGATCTCCTCACACACAAAAACTACACAAATGGAGCTATTCTCAGAGAACACTTAGTTTGGAGTGCACAAAATAATTTTAAAACTCAATCAGTTACTGTTTTGCTAGCAAATAAAAAAACAAATACAAAATCACAAGCTTCTGTAAAGTCTTTTTAGCCTGGAGAAAAGTTTAAATGAGCTACATTTATGCTTACAGGGGAACTCGTGTTTTTCACTGGACCTTATTTCTAGATTAAAATACGATTGTTTACTCACCCATGTAACTTTTGTGTCATTTCTAGTTGTTAGGGAGATCTGTGTATATCCATATAGTGGAAGTGAATGGGGCACCGAAACGCAGCCTCTAAATAACACATTATCTGCTGCTAAACTAATTAATTTCACCAATATTTTGTTATTGTATGCTCGCGCTATTCCCCGTTGAGTCCAGAGAAATAAGATCCAGGTTGTAAACAACAGTAATTCCCCCTTTAAGATGAAGCTTAAAGATAGTGTTTCCTGTTTTGGGATAATAACCCAAAAAGGGGGGTACTTAAAACACCATAATTTTGTATGATCCAGTGTACTTCAATTCTGTTTTATTCATAAAGTATCAATAAAAGCCCACATGCTTTACCCAGCCCCGAGCATGAAACCCCCAGAGAGAGCAAAGAGGCAACAGTGGCAAGAAGAAAACGATGCGTCTTTGTGTTTCAGACACTGTAGGATGTGTGGATCCAGAAGAATGTGTGCGTGTGTGTGGAGCTGAGGTGGGCTGCTCCAACATCGCCTTCCCCAAGCTGGTCATTGAGCTCATGCCAAGTGGTGAGAGTACAGCTCCTATTTTAAATAACTGTAATGCACCATTGCCCTGAAGAGTTTAACAAGCACATCGTTGGCATTTTTGTGTGCATTGATGTGTGTGTGTGCGCAGGCTTGCGGGGGCTTATGATAGCAGTAATGATGGCTGCTCTCATGTCATCGCTGACCTCCATCTTCAACAGCAGCTCCACACTCTTCACCATGGACATCTGGAAGAAGCACCGCCCGCGAGCCTCCGAGAGGGAGCTGCTGCTGGTCGGCAGGTATGAACATCCGCGAGGAGGCTTTAATAAAGAAAACAGAGACTACGACAAACTACACTTGTGATCAGAGGAAGTGAAAGAGATACTGATACTGTTTGTTCCAGGATTGTGACTGTGATCTTGGTGGTGGTGAGCGTGGTGTGGATCCCCATCCTCCAGTCGGCCAACAGCGGGCAGCTGTACGTTTACATCCAGTCAGTGACGAGCTACCTCGCTCCACCCGTCACTGCCGTCTTCACTCTGGCCATCTTCTGGAAGAGGACCAACGAGCAGGTAACAAACTCACACCCATCCATCAATTCACCAGTAGATTTGTCCATGAAAAGTCAGTAAATAGTAAAAAAAAATAAAGTCCAACAGCAATAGGATGTCTTCATTTATTGTGGATGATCAACAACCCTCAGCAGGACATCCTCAGGACATCCTACATACAACACTAGTATTTAATTAAAGAAACAAACCGCACATTAACAAACCTAATTAAAAGTTTAATCCCACTTAGACGCCACATTATCGATCATTCTGTTCTGAGTTTGTCCTCATTACTCTGTTTGTCCCTTGTCTGGTGGTTTGCAGTTTTATTACCCTCCCATGTGACCCAGCTCTGTGCAGCAGTCTCTTTGTCCGTGCAGTCCCTGGTGTGTCTTTGTGCGTGTGTGTGAATGTGTGAACACGCTTTAAAGTTTGTGCGTGTCGCTCACTCATTTTACGAAGGGTATTGTTTATTATTTCCTCAGAAGGGACCCGCATGAACACACATTATTCTCACTTTAAAGGATAAAGGTCATTGTCTGATAACAAAGTGAGAGAAAGTGAGATCACTGACAGATAAACTCTGGAGAGGGGAGATAATATTTCCGCAGTCAGAGTGCGTGTCAACCTAAAACACTGCTCAGCTGCAAGTAAAGACCAGTCTGCTGGATATACAGTATGAGATCCAACCCCCTATTTAATAGAGTAGGCCCTGGGTGTGTCTGCTCTCTGCTGGCACACTGTCAAAAAACCTGAGAAATAAAAATCTTGATTTATTAACTTAATTGTCAGTAAATACATCAAGATTTTTCATAATGAAAAGTATTTCCATCTTCATTGCAGTGCTAATTATACCATTTACCACTGCTTTTGGCTTTTATTACTTTTGTGTTTACAGTGCCTGAGTTTACAGCATGAGCTGGCAGCAGTCAAGCAAACACTGATTTGTTTATTTGCAGGTCAAAGGGCATCTCTGTTACATAAAATTTTTAGCCACATGAGTAGCATCAAAGAGAACGTAGTTTTGTAAGTTGGTCTGTCGACCGTTTTAGCTCAGACTGGAAAATCAATGGTCAGCAGCTAACTCAATAAAAGACAAAGAGAAGGCTTTATTGTGCAAAGAATATGCAACGATATTAAGAGGAGCAGTTATTAGACTCCATAAAACAATAGACTCAATAATAAAGTGCGATATTAGGAGTGCAGGGTGAGATATTAATATGTCACGTAGAAATCAGTGGATTGCCATTGCCACATTCATGGTCCCCAGAAGATGCATCTACACATTGGACAGGTTTCAGTTTAATTAAAAGTCTTTACAGCTACCAGATGGATTACAACAAATTCTGGTACATTCATGTTCTCCTCGAGTTAAGTTGTATTGCATGAATCCTTAAACCTTAAACTTTGGATTTGTCCAGTATTTTGGTTTACAATCCTATAATGACGACACTAATACATTACCCCCAACCTTGACTTTACATTACAGTACGATAAAATTTCCACGTGATTCATGAAACTGTGAGAAGATAAATTCCACCAGGCTTCAGGCAGTGTGTTATTTGAAGCTAACTCACAGTGGGTTTTTACAAAGACAACAAGATAAACATGCTAACTACAAAGCTAGCTTCACTGGCTGCTCCTCGCGCTAAGGATTTTTCTCTTTAGCCTGGAAGATATATTCTTTTTAATGTTGGTGCTTTTTTCCAAACAGCTTGTGAGTACAAGTTCCCAGGCTTTGTGTTGCAATCAACAACCAGATGGAGTAACATGAAATTTGGCACAAACATTCATATGCTTCATAAGATATGATCATGTTAGTGATTCTTTAATCTTCCTGCTAATGTCATTGACAGCCTGAACTTAGCCATAGCTTAATAATAAAAAATGATAACCATTGTTTTGTTTTTTTAGAGCTAAGTAGTAAATGTTGAAATAGACTGAACTACGATCACGTAACGTGTTTAGCAGGTATAGCATGCTAGCCTCCTGATGTTAACATGTAGTTCAAAGCATTGCTGTCCCAAACCACAGCCTCTACACGATGCTAGCATGGATGTTGGCTCTTCTGCTTTGCATGCTGGCATCTTACTGTAGAGTCATAAAAATATTAGTGTCGATAGCACTGCTATACAAATTTTTAATGGCTTTTTAATGCTTTCAGATAAACAAGGGAGCACATCACCGTAATAACCTGATGTTATTGACTCACCAGGTCACAGTGCACGTGTACCTGAACTGGATTTGTCACGTGCACATATAGTGTCGCTATACACTACAAACAATAAAGAGCTGTTTACATGGGAATGGGGCATACTTAGTCTTTAAACTAGGGCAGCAAGAATAACTCATAAAAGTGATAATTAATCTATTTTTATCTCACTTTGTATTATGTTTATCTGATTTTCAAATTGGAGCAAACCAATAAGGAAAAGTAAGAGAAGTAAGTCAGTCTCTGTTTGCTCTGTGTGCTGTGTCAAGGGGATTATTTTTTTTTCATGTGTGTGAAGTCAAACTGCACAGATCACATTCTTTGCTAAAGGTTAGAGAAGAAATGGAGACAGGAATTATTTGTGAAGCTGCACGTGTGTGTACTCATAAGTGAGAAGTGGCATGGCGATGATAGATTATCGTGGTGGGAAAGTGAGAGTTTTACAAGCCTGACACACCCAAGTGTTAGCCAGAGCCGCTTCAGGAAATAGATGTGTACGCCCAAACTGAGGAAGTTTGCAGGAATGTAAACCTGCACATGTTTGTGTGTTTTCAGGGCGCTTTTTGGGGCCTGATGGTGGGTCTGGTGGTAGGTGTGTGTCGGATGGTATTGGAGTTTGCCTTCCCTCCTCCCAGATGTGGCGTTGTGGACTCGGCACCTATGGTGTTACGCGGTGTCCACTACCTCCATTTTGCCATTCTGCTTTGTGGACTCACTGCTATCGTGGTTACTGTAGTATCACTGCTGACACCACCCCCGAGCCATGAGCAGGTGTGTACGCATGAATAACAGAACTATGAGTAAATGAATTCCAATGAAAGTAGTTTTTGCTGTTGAAACCTGTACACTTCTCTTCTTAAATCAAAAAGAGACAAATCTGGGGTAAAGAACAGGCAGTGGTGCATTTGAGAGAGGATTAACTGAAGGTTGGCCTACATGTCAAGACAGTCAAAGAGGGCATGCAGGTCTAAATCCAAAAGATCAACAGCAATCTAGAGAACTAAATCCTACAGTACAGAACAACTGTTGTTGCATGAACCACAATGACTAATTCTTACCAATTCTTCATATCTGCAGAGCTGGTGACCCATTTGTCACATCTGACCTCAATTTAGTCTGTATATGAACTCAGCCTTCCTGACGAAAAGCTTTCTTTCACCATATTTTAAGAGAATTAGTCAGTATGTATTGCATATGTATTCAAACGTAGACAAATAATGCAATCCAATGTTTGTCATTGTGTTACGATAAAGATTACGCATAACTAAAGTTATAGTTTTGGGAATTTTCTATTTGCTGATTAGCCTAGCCTAGTATTAGGACAGAAAACCATCAAATGATCTGGTACATCAGGTTAGCTGAGAAGCATTGGCATTAATGTCATTGCATAAGATACAATGACATTAATGATTCTTTGTGCCATCAACCAGGCTTAACTAACAAAACCAACAACTTTCCCAATAAAATAGGTTGCGCGTTTTACTTCTAAAACGCAAATGTGGCAAAGCTAATGCACTAAACTAAACTGGTTCGTGTGGTGACTTTATACATGCTAAACATAGGAATGTTTCAACTGTCACTGTGAGCTTGTCAGAATCACATATCATGTAGCATGTAGCTCATAGCACCGTAAGTAAAGAATGAATGACCTGAATAAACTGCACATTAACATTAAGCTCAACACCTTTGTACGTCCTGCACAGATAATTGTAAAAGTACTTGACGACGAATAGTTAAAAACTAGTATAATGAACACAATTCACCTTGGAAATGAATGTAAAAACAAAACATGAAGGGGATAGTTTAAAGAACTTTTAATAAAATTACAATATTCATACCGTTAGTTAGCATTAAGACAGAAAACAGACAAACTGCCCAATTATTTGTTATCTGGCCAATCAGATTGTCTGGATGGTCTTTATGCGGTAATGACGTTGTAATTCACGTCATCTAAGCTCCATAGAGTTCAAGTTGAACAAAATTGCTCTGATTGGTTTTGGGACTGTAGTGGTTTAAATATGCCCCATAAGAATTAAGTCAGGCTAAGCCAGCAAACTGGGCCTTTTAAAATGTAGAGAAATCACTCTGACTGGCCGTCTAAAGCTCAGTAATTGTTTAGCTGATCCTTAATATCTAGCTTAAGTGGTGCTGGTAGATGAATTTAGTTAGATTTCAAAAAAGACTAATATTTATTATTTATTATATTGGCTCTATATACTGTAATTCAAAGCCCTGCGATAGATTGATGACAGCTGAGATAGGCTCCAGCCCCCCCACGCAAATCTTCTTGATTACAGAAAATGAATGAATGAATGAGTATTTCAAATATAAGCTAACATTTACCCACTGTTTCAACCTTTGTGCTAAGCTAAGCTAACAGCCTGATGGCTCCAGTTTCATATTCTCTGTATACACGCGATCTTCTCGCCAGGATCTCTGTAAATAAACACATTCATGTGCATCTCAAATTAATGAAAATTAGGCCAAATATTCCGTTTTAAATGGTTTCTAAACAGGTGAAATGCAAACAAAGTGTTTAGTTAGTTTGCAAAAGAACATATTAGTTAATGTGGCATCATATTTATGCCAAAATGAAATTGCCGGTCAATAAAACATAAATCTTGTTGCATTTTCTGCTTACCCAGTTATGTAACCTGACGTGGTGGACCATAACTGAGGAGCCACAGCGAGATATTCCTCTACAGAAAGTGTCCTCTGTCAGCCACCGTAGCTCCCAGGGTAAGAGTCTGGCATAAAACCAGCAACATGTGATAAATAGTCAGTTATTTTGTGAGTAACTTCCTGTCTCTGTCCTGCATGCTTGTTGTTGCAGCGTCTGAGCCAACGCGGCGGATGACGTGTGGTCAGGGGGCAAGGCTGTGTATCGCAGCAGTACGGCGATCAGAGGAGGCTCCAGCTCCCAGGGTTCCTAGCATTCGAGAGAGTGTGTTCTGGTCCAGGTTCTGCTGCATCAATGCGATCCTGCTGGTCAGCATTAACATTTTTCTGTATGCATACTTTGCCTGAGTGGAGGATCAGATTTCACATACTGCCTCATCCTCCCGTTAAACTCCAGTCTCTCCAACGTGACCTGGAACTGAATCCTTAAGGCGTCGTGTTATTCCTCAAAGTAAATCGTGTAGATGTAGCTTTGGTGCTTTGAAACCACAATGTGAAACCACAGATCACATGGCGAACCTCCAGGCTGCACACAAACCCCCTAGACTTACTCGCATCTTGATCCACATCTGCTTCACATTAGTGCATGCATAATGACAGACAATAAGTGCACACACACACAACATTTATTTGTGCAGCACTTTCCAAGCAAACATGCCACCGAAAGTGATTTAAAGTCAAGATTATCAAGAAATACCTGAAGAATAAAACATTACATTGATTACTAATAAGATTTATACAAATACAAATTGGGTTAGAATCCTAAAATGAAAAGCACAAGTCTCTAAATGATTATTTTAAACACTGACAATCAGTTTGGGCTAAAAAAAAAAAAAAAAAAAAACCTCACCAGCTGGAACAGAGCTTGCAAAGTGCTAGGTTATGAAAGGCTTCATAGACAAAAATAAAATATGAGTACGTGTCAAAATCCTGCAGCTGAAGACATTCGGTCCAAAATCTAAAAAGAGATGTGGTAAATTAACCATCCAAGCAGCTTCTGTGAAAAGATTTCCTAGCATGAAATGTCACTTCTTAAATTAGACAATTGAGTATTTTGCAGGGTTTTAGGATTTGTGGCCGTGTTTACCATTTTTAAACTATCACCCCACTTTAAATGTTTTCCTTTTATCTTCTTTTTTTAAGTTTTAAAATTGTGTTAAATAAATTACAACAAAGCTTGTAACAAGTTACCATGAACATGCAATCGTTGCTTGACCTCTAAAATAAATAAAGGGCATTATAAGTCATCTTAACTTTAAAACTAAATATAGTCTGTGGTTTAGCTTAGATATTTTTTGTCTAGAGATTAAGTGTTAACTGTTCATTATATAGTTATTATTATCCAGCATGTATGTGTGTTAAGCCAGGTTGTAATCACTACTCTTGTGTTCTTTCATGCTATTTAACTTTTTAATTTAAAATCTGAATTTTTCTAATTGTCCTTCTCTAAATTCTCAACTATTTATCTATTTTATTGTCATGTAAATTTAAATAGATCACAGATTTTTGTTTGATATTCATCACAAGTTTACAGTTCATCCATTTTAAACATTGATAAACCCTTCTAATGTTCTGCTGTTTTATCTTTTGTTCATTACGAGTAATGTTATCATTATTCACAGGACAGACGCTTTTTTCTCTCACGAAATATCTAAAATAAATGAAACATTTGTGCATCAGAGGCGTCCACCAATGAATGGAGGTTGAATATATAAATAGTCTTTATTTTGTTGCTGTGCAGTTTACTTACATGTACATAATACACATAACTTAAGGAGTTGAAGGGCAAACACATTGTGCTAAAACAAACCAATTATACTTTTAATATTTTCAATACACGATCTTAGTCTGTAACACTGCTTTTCCATTGTGATCGTCTTTCAGTTAATTGTTGATGCACTCGTTTTGTCTGTAAACTGTTACTGACATATTGAGGTGATGAGGATAAGGGGGCAGAGGAAGGAACAAAAAAAAACAGTGAGAGCCACCAATATTTTATCTTACTACAAACCTGTGTGTGATTGAAACCCTAAAAACTTTGAAGTACTGCACCGATTTTGCATTTCACTCCAACAGCGTAGCTACAGATGACTGTTAAGATCACATTCTGTAACGCCACAAACGCAATCAGTACGCATCTTCTTGTTGTTTAGAGTTTAACACTCAGAAACTTATCAGGACAGTGAGTTGCTTGGACCGTGACTATGTGTAAGAACAGCAAGGCCCCGTTCAGACATCGGTCCCGGGGAATCTGATCACAAGTGTCCAGCTTAAAGTAAAGGTCACACTGAAGATGCATTTGAGAGATCACATTTGGAGGAAGTCTGGACGGCATTTGACCGCATTCCTTTGGCAGTTTGAACGCACTACTGGGACAAATTTAAAACCGCCTACTCAACAAAGATGCTCTTGTGTAAGAGTTTTTCCACCAGGAAATAACACAACCACTGTTATAAATGATAATCTGAAAAGGAAAATGCACCATAAGTCGTGTCTGTTCTTTAGTAACGTCTGCTTTTTAAAAATATTCTGCCCTTGTAGCTGCCATTTAAGTAAATAATAAATACATCTAAACAAGAATTAACTAATTAAATTATCGAGAAAGAGACTTGCTCTGAAATATGTATCGTCTCCCCAAGTCATGACGCACACACAAAAACAACTGTTCTTGGTTCTGAAACGGCAGCAGTGATCCATTAGAGACGGCAACTGAGAGCTGACTGGGGCTCTTGCAATCGGATCGCCCAAGTCGGATGCTAATTAGTGCAATGTCTGAACGGAGCCAGGCTAGAAGTGACATCCCTGTGATAGAGTAGCAACTTTGACAGAACATATTATGACCACAGGACACCCTCGCACATAGCCACGGTAAGAAGCTGATTGGAAAAGGGACTTTAAATACAGTGAGTAAAAAATCGTATTTTATGCCAGAAAAAAGATCCAGTAATTCCCTTTAATCAATAATGAAAAGTTAAATTTAAGATTTTATTTCTGAGCTCTTTAGCGATATTAGAAAGGGGCGGGGAAACTTCAAGCCAGAGCAGGGGAACAACATGCAGCATGCGCTTTGGTCAGCTGGGAGTCAAACCAGGGAGCCTCTGTTGAGGGTGCATGTAGCCAAACGGTACGTCGCCTATTCACTCAGCTCTCTGCAATAAGCTCTCTCTTACTTGATTAAGCACCTCAATGACTGGGTGAGTAAGGTAAGTCACTGAAGCCTGATACGTGTGAGAGACGGAGCCGCAGCACTAAAGGTTTCATATGTTGTCAGTGATGAAGTGGTTGGACGTATTCTGGCGGGAAGACGCCGACTCGGCCCCGACAGCGTCCCCTCCACCTGAGGGAGCTCGAGCAGTCCAGCAGGTCAATGATGTCTCCACGCAGGAAGTGGAGGTGAGCCGCTTGACGGGGGGCGTAGTCGCAGAGGGCCTGAGCCAGACGAGGCTTCTGCACAGAAAACACAGATGATGACATCTGACAGACAGGGGTGTAATTACCAGGCCGTTTCAGGTGACGCGTCAGGATTTGTCATACCTCCAAAACTGGTTCCAACAGACGAGGGGAGGTTTCTCGCTCCGGGTGTGAGGGGTGAGAGTGGAAGCGGGCTGAGGGGATTGACTCCTGGGAGCTGCTTTTATAAGGGTTGGGGTAGGGGTTACGTCCAGGATGGGACAGCAGCTGAGGGGACGAGGGAGGATCTCTGAGGTAGACCACTTTCTCCACCCCGATGCTGTGAGTTCTGTAGAAATCCACCAACCGGTTGAGGGAGCAAAACGTCTCCTCCCAGATGCAGTACTGACCTCCCCCCTCCAGGACCCTGAAGTGCTCCACCCTGTCTCCATAGCTGCAAAACGACATCGGGGAACAAAGAGAATAATGGGGAAGTTGAAAGGAAGAAAGACAAGTATGCGCGCACCTTTACCCTCCCAACACCTGCTGCTGCTGATGCTTCTTGTTCTTCATTCCTCAGTTTGTTTCTTTGCGCAGGAATTCACTCACTCCTAACGCACGTAGCTCCGTCAACGTGAGAAACCAGACCACAGATCTCTGCATGTGAGGGAGTATCTCCAAAAGCATCACCACACTATCGAACGTCAGCATGAGAAAGTTTTCACTGTGAGCAGGCCTGAGTAGTTCACAGGAGTGATCACTTGCCTTAAGGAAAAACAGTCAAGAAAATACTAAAAGCTCACAGCAATGAGGCCGTAATTAAATCTAATCTCCATCGATTAATAAGAATAACATTTATTAACTGAACACTGGACAATTAAAGAATATGACCTGATGATGGAGCTAAGTGGATAACCCGATGTATTAATATTAATCCTGAGAGCCAAGTGAATGTACCACTGCATTGACATTACAGTATAGTAGAGGTTTACGCCTTTCAGAGCAGGAGACTTACTGCTTTTCTTATATCCATGTATCCACAGACTGACAAACAGAAATTCAATTATAATGTAATTGTCATTTGCAGCTGTACCAATAAAACTTTCAAAATACATGTTGTGTTTTTGATGCATTAAAGCAAGATCTTTTTTTAGTTTTGTCGCTTATTGGAAGTAAAAGCAAATATTTTTTAAAAGAAAGAAACGTGCCAATACATGTAATTATTTAAATATATGGCATATATTGTGGTTTCCTGTTGATCCCTTTTAAGTTAATTACTTTGTGTGTGTGTTATTGTGCTGCACAGTTTTGTTGGCAACGATTGCCAGAATGTGACACTGCTTTGCTTTGAGTTAATCTGCTGATCCGTCGTGTAACTGATAATTAAATCTGTAACTGAAGATAATCCCATAATTACCCTGAAAAGGAGCCGGATGGACACCCTCCATTGTTGTGTCCCAGTTCAAAACAGCACACTGTTTACTTATAATATACAGTTATATTTGCTCTATGCTGGCAAAAATGGTAAAATGTTATCCCTGACGTATTATTTTCTGTTTACTCAGGTGATCCTCGAGCCATTTGACCCCCAACATCCGGTTTAAATTTTCTGTAGGAGTAGCTCCCATATTTCTTTTGAAAATACCATTGTGCAATAATAGTGTCCATCAAGCACACTCAGAATGAACACAGTATGTGTAGTATACATGTGACTTTTAAACATATGTGTAATACATCAATCAGGCATAACATTATGACCACCTTCCTTATTTTTGTGACTCAACAGAGAATGGACATGGGCCTTCTGAGGGTGTCCTGTGCTGTACAGAATGCTGTTAGTGGGGGTTTTTAGGTCCTATGGATTGATGGGAGGGGCCTCTGTGGATCATCCCACAGATACTTGGTCAATTTGGGATCTAGTGAATTTGGAGGCCAGATCAACACCTTGTACTGTTTTTCTTTAGTTGTTCCTAAACCGTTTTTGTGTCTGTGTCAGGCTGCATCCTGCTGGGGATGGCTGCTGCCATCAAGGACTGTCATTGCTATGGGGTGGGGGTGTCCGGTCTGGCTGGTCTAGGTAGGTGCTATGTGTCTAAGTAACATCCACATGAATGAATGCCAGGTCCAAAAGTTTCCCTGCAGAATATCGACTTGTCACAAGGTGTTCAATGTTATTTACTTTCCCTTTCAGTGGTTTTAATGTTGTGGCTAATCGGTGTATGTTAACGCAAGTCATTTCTGTTCTTTCTTTGGCTTCTTGTATGATTTTCTCCAAATTTCCCCATCCATAGCTCCGTCCACTGGTACTCCACCTCTTGCTCAGTCCGTTTTCCTCCTGAGACCCTGTTGAAACTACTTTCTGGATTTGGCAGAAACTGATTTAAAGGGTAACTGTTGCTGTTCTCACACATGCCATACACTCCTGTTAGTATCCTTGAATGTTGTCACCCTCTGCTGGTCACTTTCAGCATTACACTCAGTTGTTGTAACATCTGTGTTCATAAATAAAGCACACGTCTTACCTCCCAGCCCCACAGGCAGACAGATGTTGTGTCTTCAGACATTAGCATGTGCGTGCTCCGTGAACGCATGTCTGTGGCGTGTTGCATAATGTACCTGGATTCAGTTAAAGAGTGTGTTACGCAATGCCCCGATTATTGAACTCATTTAATTTACCCTCAGTGATTAAATGTGTCCCACGTCACAGTATTGACCCAAATTACATCCCTGCCTCCCTCTCTCTCTCCCACACACACACACACACACAGTGGACTGTCTGCACAGCTGTGATATTTTTAGGTCTCATACAACATATTTAAATAGTCTCCACTCTCCTGGCCCGGACACACACTTCGAGACACGTGGATGTTTTAAGTTGCTTATGTACTCAGTCAGATGGAAAACTAACCATGCACATAATAGAATGAGGAGCTACTGCATGTGTAGTTCATGCATGCATTTCTGATTGCACTGTATAATTTAATACTAGACGCGTTACAACTGTTCGGAGTCCAGGAAATACTTTGGTGTTTGGTCACACTGAGAGAGAAGCAGCCAACAAATATGACTGGTGCATCAAAGCACGGAAACAATTTGAAATTTCCCAAAATGGAAACAGATTACAGGGGAACATTATGCCAGCCTCTGTCAGACTCATGAATTTACCATCCCAGAAATGTTTATATTCTGATAAGAGCGAAGTCTGGCTGCTCTGAGCATGTGTGGTGTAATTCACTGACCTAACAGAGACAGAAAACTCCCCAGGGGCCGATTCGCTCTCCCTCACCAGGAACCTTCCAGTGTCCTGCCAGCGCAGACGCTGCTCGGCCTCGAGCCTCGATATCGGCCCTGCAAACCACCTACGGCGACACACACGTGAAACCGCCTGAGCCACGACATTTAAAGCACAAGTGAGTACCTGGTGAATTAAATATTAAGACACTTATGTAAATCAAGGTTTCATAACATAGAAAGGAACTCAAAAAGGGCTCAGAAAATGAGAAGCAGGTACGTTATCTTGTTGAATACTAAAAAATATCCACAAAAGAAATCACTTTTCAAGCACATGGGTTGAGAGTTAACTAACTGGTGTAAATAATCACATTAAAAGGACTGAATGCTACTTTTCTGTGCAAACAAAGTACAACAAAAGTCAACAAATGATGTATTTACGGATGAGGGAGCAGAGATATGTAGTTCTCGGGCACAAAGCCACGCTTCCCCTGGATCTCTGCTGTGTACCAGCAAGAATCATCCTCCATTTCCGTCACCTATAACACACACGCACAGTTAAACTTAAACACACACAAACTATCCGCTTGTCTTGTCACCATTGACCCGCTTACCTTGATAATGTCTCCCTTCTCAAAGCTGATCTCGTCGGCTTCTGATGCCGTGAAAGAGAAAAGAGCCACAGCCTCCATGCTGGGTGGACACAGAGAGAGAGAGAGACAGAGAGACTGCTTCAGTCCATGAATGACGAGACAATAGAGCTGAGTGAGTGGAGCGCAGCGGGCTGATGATACTCTCTGACAGCGTGAGATAATCACCGCGTGCTTGTGAGTGTGCGCAGCCGCCGACATCCCGCTCATTAGTTAATGAGGAGAGTTTTCTCTGGGCGCGTGTCCCTCTGTTCGTCCATGTGACAGAGTTAGAGAGCGGACACGTGAAGGAGCTGACCAGCCTCTCCATCTCCATCAACACCGTCCACTCACTTATAACTATCGGGCCTTTAATGAAGACCTTCCTCCAGGGAAATCAGTGACAGTGGAGTTAGAGACAAGTGAAGCAATGAAAGGAACCTAATATAGAGCCTAATGACCTTTTCTTATTATGACAAAGGCTGCAGGTGCTCACCCCTTTGTGATTTTACAGAAGGTACACAATAAAATCTGAGCGATTATAAGTTCTCCTCAACCCCCAGCAACGGAGACGACTGGAGTCTTGAGAGACACTTGAGAAACTGAGACAATCTGCAGCGTGAGTAATTCCCCGAACGTGACTTCACAATAAAAACAACAGCACAGATTCAGACGAAGCCGCGGGACAGTCTGCCGCTGATTCACTCCCAGCAATAAAATGACACACACTTCACTCAGACTAAATTATTTATTTACGATTATTCAGAGAAGGGAAAGTTTGAAAATGAATGCACTCCATTAGCTGTCACCCGTCTCTCGTCATAGCAAAAACACCTCAGATCAATACAGACGTCCACCCTGTGTGGCCAAATAAGACGGGAGCCGGTGAGCTGCCTCGACCGGACCATGTGTTGGTGATTTGTGAATGAAGCTTAAGTCTGGGAGTTTGGGAGTTACGCAAATATGACTGCATCAAAGTGTGTCAAATATTTGTATAAATCCCCGTTATGTAAAAGCCAAACAATGTCTTATCACATGTTGCAAAACTGTTGTGGTTTTATCAGATAGCGTTTGTGTTACGTTTGAAATGGCTTAGTCATAGATCTCAGGTCTCTCCACCTATTCCCACAACACCAGAGAAACAATACTCACAATGAATAATATCAGTAGTAAAAATCAGTATGTGTGTGTATATGTGTGTGCTTGTATTTATTAAGCTGCGTCAGGGTCAAATTGTCACGTTATATGAATGTTTTGCCAACATTTTTGTTGCCCTCACAGCCCAAATCTGATTTAAATCTGACATTTAGGGTAATTACAGTTAGATTGTGACCAGGGTTGCAGGAAGGGAATCCATTATGTCAACGTAAAGTCCTACAAAAGACAGAAACACAAGTTTGTGTGTGTGTTAGTAGCAGTCCACTATGACATCCTGTGTATCTGGATGTGTGTGAGCAGCACTTGCAGTCAGTATGTCCTGCAGCAGGGAGAGGGGAGAGTTGTGAACGTGGTCACTGCTTTGACCCAGGATGTCCAACCTCTCGTCCAAATCCAACGATCTCAACACCTCGCACACGCTCACACCTTCCCGTCCCGTCTCAGGACAATCACCAGACTCGATCGCATCCGCTCCATTAAAACTTCTCTGGGTCTTCTTCATCTCAATCATCTTTCTGATCTCTAGCGCCCAACCCCATCCAGGTAGTTCGCAGGACACTCTGCCAACCGTTGCCATGGCAGCAGTTTCATCCAGGTCCCCTATTGACGAAGGACGAACTGTCTCTCTGAGTGTCATCAGGAGTCGACAGGCCTTCAAACCTACGGGTCTGTCACAGTCAACCAGGCTGCTCAACAATGCCGCGATGACTCCCTGCTTGACCAGTCTGTTCAACGCGCCGGACAAATCTGACTCCTCGGTGCGTGTCGCAGTGTGTGTGTGAAGTGTGTAGGTTTGGTCAGAAATCACAGCGTAGGGGTGCGTTTGTCCACGATGTGTGCCTGAGCTCTTTCTGTAACCCCGGAGACCCGAAAGGGCTTCGTCCAGCAGCAGCTCAGCCAGCTCCAACGTGTGAACCTTGACCTCCCAGTCCAGATCGGAGCTGCCTTGCGAGAGGACGGAGCGCACGGACTGCATGAGTAGAGAGCAGCAGGCGGAGGTAGGTGAAGATGGAGGAGAGTGTGAGGTATGTGATGACAACCAGGCGATGAAGTACTGAACAACAGCCCTCCTGGCAAATCCCTCCGTGTCCTGGGAGAGTATTTCAAGCAGCCGGGTCACTATTTCAGTCTGGAGGGGCACAGAAGTGAAGGTTATCAATAACAGCCTGAGTTAAAGATCCCAAATGAGAAACCGCTTGAGCCCACCTGCTCCGGTGTGATCGCCGCCCCCTGCTGCCAGCTGAGTGTCAGTGTCTTCGCCAGGGCACAGACGGCACTGGCTCTCACGTAACTCTCTGGATCTTGCAGCGCCTCCTTGAGGAGAGGAGTGGTACAGGAGCAGCCGCCCAGCAGAGCCTCGGATGCATCGTCCTCGGCCGACGTCTGGTGGAGACGCAACCCTGCCAGGTGTCCCAAAAACTCCACGGTGGAGTCTCTCACCTCCCAGCGCATGTCACAGGCGCGCTTCTTCACCACCTGGATGAGATCTGACCAGAAAACGTGTACAGTACATTTCTGCTGTCGATGAATGTGTGGATCGTAGTAATATGACGAGGCTCTACCTTGTCGGAGCTTGTCTTTTATCGAAGAGAGGTCTGTGCAAGCAGCCACCCACTTTACTAAGGCCTGGTAGGACTTATGTAGAACCTGAAAATCAAAGGGAAGCCAGTTCATTTTAAAAATCTCTAAATCTTCTGTGGTTCAATCGTCCTGTAACTCTTGACACAAGCCTGAACTTAACAACAATCAACCTCTTTAGGATAAAATGAAAATCACACAATTCTCACTAAACCGCAAAGTCGTGTGGCAGTGACATTCAGTTTTCCAAGTCCCGGTTAACATAAAATGTAATGAACTGTTCACTAGAAGAAGAAGAGACTCACGGTGGGGTCAGAGTCAGGGTGGTCCAGATACTGAATTAAAAGTGTGAACACTTCCATCAGCTTGACTTTCGCTCCTGAAAAACACAAGGAAAATACTCATTATAACATCATAATGTTCATTTAACATTTGTTTTGTGTGTGCATAGTTTATTTCATAGGAATATTCCTAGAAATTACACTTTTGACTATAATCTGTGAGGAGAAAACACTTGCCCCGCATGCTCTCACATAAACACATAAACTGTCTTTGTGCTTGGTGTTATGAACTAAGCACTAAACTATATAAAATGTACAAATAGTAAAAAGTCTTACTTAGCAAATTAACTGTAAATAGACTGAGCTAACAACGTACAAATTCATAGCTCACACTAGTTTAATTTAATATAGGTGAAATTTTTACCTGGGCAGCCACTGAGAGCCGTCAGAGCATCCAGAGCGCATTTCTGAACTTTGCCACTGCCAATGACATTCCTGAAAACGTTACCATGGCCAGCGGACGAGGAGGAAGAGTCGCCACCGCAGAGCCTCAGCAATGACAGGACTGCGGAGACGACTGAAACCGGTGGACAGGGGAGGCAGTCAGGAGCCTGAGGGGGTAAGAGAGGCGGATGAATGTTTCCAGACATGAGAAATAAAGGCAGGGCTATTCTCTCCTGTCTAAACACTCACCACGAGGGTGATCTGTGGTGTGTTCGTCACAGAGACACAGATCATGGAAATGCAGGAGGTTTTACTCTTCAGCTGCTCCAGCATTGAACACTGATGTTCCTCTGCTCCAGGAAATATATTAAGTTGTATTAAATTACAGTCTTTTTTTATTGTTTTTAAGCAATATGTACATATGTACATGTTACCTGTAATGTTGGAGCCCAACAGAGTGTGGCCAGTAATGATGTCCAGCGGTAGCAGTAGTACTCTCACAGACTGTCCCGTGTGGACAGGGTCACTAGACAGAGAACACAAAACATTGTTCACAGGACTTTCTTTATGAAAAACTATATTGCTAAATCTGCTTGTGCATGACTAAACATAACTCCTACAATCTGAGTTTGTGCTGGTCAGGGTGAACTCCGTGTGTAGGAGATAATGCTTACTAATGGCCGCTGCGGAGAAAAGCAGCTGCAGCTTGAATGAGATCCGCCGGTTTCCTGATGTTCAGCATGGATGACAGAAGACGGGTGACACGTTCATCAGCGCCGCACCTGCTGAAGCAAGAACGGAGACTTTTGAATCTCATTCAAAGTTGGTCTGATTAGTAGTATCGCACGTCTGCACTTCTTTTGTTACAGGTTTATGTTCATATGCAACAAAGAGATATGACATGCATTATGTCTCGAGGTTTACACTAAAGCAAAAACATTGGAGTTGTGTGTTATGTGCTGCAGCCATTTGGCTACCGAGACACTCCCAGGGGATCATTTTTACATGCATTTTTAAACACAATTTGTCAGCTTCCCTGCAGTCTAATCACAGCACTGCAGCGAGATATAGAAAAGTCAGAGCGACACTAAATACTGAGACTTCCAGGAACTTCTAAACAAATTTTGCTTTATTTTTTCATCAGATTAGAAGTCTCACCTCCCTACAGGCGACACTAACCTGCTCTCTTTCATCCTGTTTAGCTTTTACCTTTATGTAATAAGTTTTATTCTTCTCGTTGCTTTCTATTAAGACAGTATAGATCAGTCCACTTTGTATGGTGAACATATTGTTCATGTTAAGCTCCTCTGTGTTTCACAAATGAGAGAGGTCTACCTGTGTGCAGCTAGAATGACGTCCATCAGAGGCAGCGTGAGCTGACTGTATTCTGCTGACACCAGTTCCTCCAGAGAGACTGCGACAGTCTGCAGCAGCTCGCCCTGCAGAGGAGGTCTGGTCTGAGCCAGGAGCAGAGCCAGCAGTCTCAGGGTCTGCAGGCTCTGATGAAGCTGTGCCTTTTCTTTAGGAAGCAGCGAGTCCCTGAGGTACACGGAGATCGCCTTGAAAACATCAGCGTGGTCTTGGTGGTTTCCTACGCCATCGCATCCTACAGGCTGATAGAAGAGGAGGATGTGGGCGAGCATTTGATTGGCAGCTGAGGCAACGAATAGACTTGAGTCCGTCTGGAGTTGTAGGAGCGGCTCAATGAAGCCTGGAGAATCAAACGCAGAAAATACCCGTATGAGGAAAAATTAAAATGTCTTGTTAAATAATGTGAAGAGAGAGTGCCTAGTTCCCCACGTGATGGTCACCTGCTTGCACAAAGAAACTGAGAGCCTTTGGGTGCTGCAGCATCGTCCTTAAGCCCTGGATCCATCCAATCCTAATACAGGGATCCTCCCAGAGCCCTGCTTCCTGAAAGTGCTGAAGGTTAAAGACCAAGTCCAGAACTGAGCTCTCCTGTAAGGTAGTAACACTACAGTCAGTGATGGTTAACATTGCATTTGTTATTAACAGTACCAGGTGACAAGAGCTCTACCTGAAGAATCTTAAAGCTGTCCTCAGCGGCAGCGATTAAGCCCGTGAGTTTGAGCGAGAAGGAGAGGATGTCTGGGTCTGATGATGTCTTGTCAGCCATGGTGGATATGAATTTAAGCAGACACGGGCAGGCCTCCAGCAGAGATCCCCCTTCATTAGGTGAAAAGATATAGATTTACAATCCATTCTGGGATAGAAAAAAATAGCTGCTTTACGTGTACTTGTATCACTACACAGTGTATCTTCAGTTTTAAATATACGGGATCAAGAGAAAAAGATATAAAAATCAATCATCGTCAAAACACAGAGGACGTGCAGCTAGACAGAGCATCTACAATCCTTTACCAACTCAGCTGAGAACTAAAGAAATAGATTCTAACCCTTTAGCTGCAAAGATTTACTGCTTTTCTTTGTCCAATATAGTATTATACTGATTATATTTGAGTTTTGGAAAGGAGGATTTGCAAGCCATGCAATTTATATGTTACCTTCAGTTATGAATGGATCATAATGGGCAAAAAGTATTTCAGACACTTTTATAGGCAAAATATAATATCAGAAATCTGAAGTGTGTGCATGGTGGGATTTTGTGGCCCTTCATAAAACTCCACCTGAGACTTCAGATGGTGAAGGTGTAGGACAGTGGGCAAGAGAAGAAGACATGAACTGGCCCGTCAGGCTCAGTGCTACTAACCACTTTTGGTGAGCGTCGTGAACCAGTCCATCAGTTTCTCCAGGCTGGTGTCATCGGGCAGGGAGCTCCCTGAAGCCGCCAGCACCTCACAGACCCGGGGCAGCAGAGACACACACTCCCTGTCCATGGTGCTAACGTGTCTTATAAGTTTACAGCTAACAGCTACATTGAAACCTGCGAAGCTGCAAGCGACTCAGACAAATAAAAATACAGCTAGCACCAAAAGTTAGAGAAAATGAGAAAAGTTACACAACTAGCTAGAAAATTAATGTAGTTTTTCATGTACTTTTGCTGAATGTTCAGCTCGCGGGAAACGGTTTTGCATCTACCGATGCGTAGCTTCCCTTTTCCTCCTTTCAGAGTAACGTTTGTGAGTTCTAACCAAAGCAGCTGCTTCGTTCACTGATCTCTAAACATAGCAAGAGGCTGTTGAAGCAGTAACCTCCTCTGTGTGTTGCCCATCCCTATCTTTTACAACTCTACTCTTCCCCCGCAGCACGTCCACGCGCCTGCGAGCAGGTTCCGGTGTTGCGTTTCCGTCACGTCGTCCATTTTTCACGATCCGCACATGGTGCTGCACCGGCCGAACACCGCCAGCCTCTTGATTTTTGGGATTTCTGCCCCGTTGTAGCGAGGAAACCCGTCGCGCAGCCCTGTTAAATGCAAGATACGGTGGATATGGTGGACGACCCCGAGTATGAAGAGGAGGAGCCCTCCTTCAGCGACCCGGAGGACTTCGTGGATGACATCGAGGATGAGGGTGAGCGGCCGCAGGAAAAACGCCGGCTTTCTGGCCTGTTGCTAACGGTTAGCTAAGAGCTCAACGGCGGCGGCGCGCGAGATGCTACAAAGCTAGCTTAGCATGTCGCGTTGCTTACCGGTGTTTAGACATCATTAGTTGGATATAGTAGCTGTATATTCAAGCGTTGTTACTAGTAATGAAAAAAACCGTCACCGCCTTTTTCTCTAGAAGAAACCATGTCATCGTGATAACGGTTTTATTAAACGGCCGTTGAAGCCTCACCCTGACCAGACACTGTGGCCTTGTCACTGTCATCAAGGAAATTGAAACTACATATTAGCAAGGTGAACCAAATGGGAAACGTGTTCTTGAAGCAGGCTGAGTAAATAATTAAAGCTAACACCTCTCTGTGACCCTCCAGCTTGTGTTTTATGTGAAGCATCTGGTGATATAATGTAGCTCGGTGAAGCGTTGATCCTAACCCAGGTAATAAAGGGGTTTGCTCCATGATGCATCACAGATGTGCAGGTTAAATCTGATCAAATCAGACACTTACCTCTTATTAGGAGGCTTTCTAGCTTCACTAAAATGTAGATTTCAGAAACAGGCTTCAGGATTCCCCAGCTAAGCTAATAAAACGATCTACATATAGTCCTACCTTCAGAAAACATTTTGATTTGATTTAATTTTACACATGCATTTGAGTCTTTTTCAATATAATGCAATAACGCCATAAAATACAGCCTCCAAAATCACCATGAAGTTGAATAAACTCATCTCTAAAAGGTTTAGACCTCACTTGACCTTTTAGAAATTGGGACATTAATTATTACTGTGCTTCAGATCTCTTTTATCAGACTACATTAGTCTGAACTAATCTGCACCAGATAAAGTTTATACATATTTTTTAATAGTGAATTAACGTCATGAAAGTCTATTTTGATTACACCATCACTTACATTTCAATTGCTGACATGTGTGATGTTGCTGATGAAATCTTGCTGCAATAAAGATTTGCTTTCAAATCCTAAATAAAGACATGTAGTTTAAAGTCTGTCATTAGGCTGTGATAATGTGAGATCAGATAATAAGATGCCGTTAAAGCTGCCCTTTCTCATCTTCCCAACCCTCCTCTTCCTCGTTCAGACCTTCTGGAGGACATCCTGAGGGAGAAGCCCCAGGAGGCTGACGGCATAGACTCGGTGGTGGTGGTGGACAACGTGCCTCAGGTGGGCCCGGAGCGTTTGGAAAAGCTCAAGAATGTCATACACAAGATCTTCTCCAAGTTCGGCAAGATCACAACTGAGTTT
This sequence comes from Planiliza haematocheilus, assembly GCA_005024645.1. Taxonomy (NCBI): domain Eukaryota; kingdom Metazoa; phylum Chordata; class Actinopteri; order Mugiliformes; family Mugilidae; genus Planiliza; species Planiliza haematocheilus. The sequence continues at coordinate 1,689,096 of SRSE01001280.1, read as the reverse complement.
TATCCGGACGCGGATGGCTTGACCAAAGGGTACGACCCCGTTGTCTCAGATGGGTTTTCTTCGTTACTCTGCTGTGCAAGTTTACCACTTTAATGTTGAATTCAGATTGTAACGCAGATTTATTTTTTTGTTTATGTAGCTACATCTTCCTGGAGTATGCTGCTCCGACCCAGGCCCTCGAGGCGGTGAAGAACGCAGATGGCTACAAACTCGACAAGCAGCATACGTTCAGGGTCAACCTCTTCACAGACTTCGACAAGTATGTATACGGCCAAGACACGTAGTCATCTTTTTACTGACATGGATGCAGATGTGGTGTTCAAGTAGATTAATATTCTGTGCTTGTTTTTCTCAGGTACATGAACATCAGTGATGAGTGGGAAACCCCAGAGAAGCAGCCGTTCAAAGACTTTGTAAGTGCTATCAGATGTTATTTTATTTAAAGGCTTCTAAAACTTAGTTAGTTTGAGAAAAATAATTAGAATATTTACTATTTCACAAAAACAAAACCACATATTTGGAAATGCTGTATTCTCCATCAACTTTGTCTCTCTCTCTCTCTCTTCCAGGGAAATATGCGTCATTGGATTGAGGACCCAGATTGCCGTGACCAGTACAGTGTGATCTACGAAGCTGGAGAGAGGACCGCAATTTTCGCCAATGATGCTAAAGAGCCCATTGTAGCTGAAGAGAGAGCAGTAAGTTATTAGTTACACGCTCAACGCACTCACTGGGAATCTTTAGAACCAACAGGCTCATATCATATCATACCACCAGTAGTTGTTGCTTTTTGGTTTGCTAAGTATTAATGTTCCTGTGCTTTGTTGCAGCGCTGGACAGAGACATACGTCCGCTGGTCTCCTAAAGGCACCTACCTGGCCACCTTCCACCAGCGCGGCATCGCACTGTGGGGCGGAGAGAAGTTCAAACAGATTCAGAGGTTCAGCCATCAGGGCGTGTCTCTCATCGACTTCTCACCATGTGAGAGGTAATCAACGCTGCCTTTTAACCGTACACATCCTATAAGAATAACATTGCCTCTTATTGCCCATTTGTTCACAAACAATACTCTCATTTTAACAACACAGAAATATGTTATTAGACTGATTTGTGCAAAGATGCACATATATATTTATATATTTTTGCTTGTACCTTCAGCAGCATGTAGCTACAGTATGTTGCAGATGTTTACATAGAAAACCAGTAGATTATCATCTAAAAGAATAAGATGGGAAATCATCTGCATTTTGTGAACCATGACCTGGCGACATCACGAGATGCCTCATGTGCAGGGAAAGCAGATTTAATCAGAGCTTGGTATCGCTGCTGATTTCATGACTTGATTTAATTCCATGGGTTTAATTCTCAGGGTCCTGATTTGATTTGATTCAGTATCAGTTCATTTAGAGAGTTTTGAAAATATTTTTCTTAAATCGTACGTTTTCAGTGGTTTCAGTGTTGTTCCTGTAGTTGGCAAATCTTATAGCTTCTGCACGATCTCAGTAGATTTGTCATATGAAACAAGTCTCGCAAAACCTCAGAAAGGTTTATAATTAATCGATATTGGCTCATTTAAGTTGAGATTGATTTCCATCAGAAAACGTGTTTTGGATTTTAAACTCAGCCCTACAGATAATATTAGAAGGTCTGTGTGTCTGAATCTTCCCGTGTGGTTGTGATTCTTTCCAGGTACGTTGTGACCTTCAGTCCACTGATGGACACCAAGGAGGACCCACAGGCCATCATCATCTGGGACATTCTGACCGGACAGAAGAAGAGAGGCTTCCACTGCGAGAGCTCTGCACACTGGCCCATATTTAAGTCAGTGCACTTCATTTGTTCCTTGTTTTTATTCTCATTAACTTCCCATTCTCTGCTCCTCCTGTATTTGGATGGGATTTAATTGTGGATATTTGTTCTCAGGTGGAGCCACGATGGGAAGTTCTTTGCCAGGATGACCCCAGACACGCTGAGCATCTATGAAACTCCCGTATGTAGACTTAAACAAAAACATATAGTTGTATTTATAAGTACAAGACATTAAAGACATGTTCCTGCTCTTTTCAGTCAATGGGCTTGCTGGACAAGAAGAGTCTCAAGATCACTGGGATCAAGTAAGAGCCCTTGATTATGCTATTGTGACATCTCCCCTATAATTACCTTAAAGTGTTACAGTCTAGAGATACTGAGATGAATGTGTTTATATTTGTGTCTGTGTCTACAGGGACTTCTCCTGGTCTCCTGGTGACAACATCTTAGCATTCTGGGTCCCTGAGGACAAAGACATCCCAGCCAGAGTGACTCTGATGCAGCTGCCTTCCCGTCAGGAGATCCGTGTCCGCAATCTCTTCAATGTTGTCGACTGCAAGCTGCACTGGCAGAGAAATGGAGATTACCTGTGCGTGAAAGTGGACAGGACTCCCAAAGGGACACAGGTACGCCACGGACAAGAGGAAACAGCCTACACCTCACCAGTGAAATTCAAATGCTAAACTTTATTGTCTTTTTCAGGGTGTTGTTACCAACTTTGAGATCTTCCGCATGAGAGAGAAGCAGGTTCCTGTTGATGTGGTGGAAATGAAGGGTAGGAACATGTCTGTGCACGTACACTTCAGCTATTTGTATTTCTATAGCACAGATAAAAACTAATCTGTCCCCCGTCTTGTTTTCTTTTTAGAAAGCATCATAGCGTTTGCATGGGAGCCCAACGGCAGCAAGTTTGCGGTTCTCCACGGAGAATCTCCCAGAATCAACATCTCCTTCTATCATGTGAAAAACAACGGCAAGATTGAGCTCATAAGTGAGTGGATACGGCCGCTGTGCAAAAAGTCGCTTCGTGTAACGTGTCCTGTAAACCTCCACTGAATGTACCACTTTGTCTTTCACAGAGATGTTTGACAAGCAGCAGGCCAACAGTATCTTCTGGAGCCCCCAGGGACAGTTTATGGTGCTGGCTGGACTCAGGAGGTCAGTTTTATACATATTTATATGTGTATATATTTCACAGACACACAAAGCCAGTGATGACAAACTAAACAACTTTTCTGACACCTCGTATGAGAGCTAAGCTCCTGATTCTAACGCTGATCTGAGGCTCGTCCTGTTTCATACCTGCACTGATGAAAAAGCCCTTTCATGTGCGTATAACCTTCACTTTGTGCGCGTGTGTGTACAGTATGAATGGAGCTCTTGCCTTTGTGGACACGTCCGACTGTACCATGATGAACATAGCCGAGCACTACATGGCCTCTGATGTGGAGTGGGACCCGACCGGTCGCTACGTCGTCACCTCCGTCTCTTGGTGGAGCCACAAAGTGCGTACTGACTCTTTGCTGCCCCCTCCTGTTCATCGTATATAGGTGAACATACTCACTGAACCCATGCATCAATCATAACCCTTCCTCTGCTTTTTTTGTGTATTTAGGTGGACAACGCATACTGGCTGTGGACCTTCCAGGGCCGTCTCCTCCAGAAGAACAACAAGGACCGTTTCTGTCAGCTGCTCTGGAGACCCAGGCCTCCCACTCTGCTGGGTTCAGACCAGATCAAGGTACCGTTCTATCTGTTTAACCTAAGTGTGCGGAGCCAGTGATGAATCTTTAATTTTCTGACACCTCGTATGAGAGCTGCTCTGTAGCTCCTGATTCCAACGCTGTTCTGAGGCTCACAGCACATCCATTTATGCAACGTATACATATTTAACTGTTGTTGTATTGGTTCATAGCTGTGAAATATGCATCAGTTATGTTGACGCATTGTTGCAGCCCCTACTGGGAAACGTTTCTTCAGAGTAAACATTTGTACTAAACCCGTCTATTCTCTTGCAGCTGATCAAGAAGGATCTCAAGAAATACTCCAAGATCTTTGAGCAGAAGGATCGTCTGAGTCAGTCAAAGGCTTCTAAGGTTTGTTTATTTATCAGAACAGGGATCTCACAACTGTCTGCAATCTTTTAAGTACTATAGGCTTCCTCAGTTACCAGTAAAAGAACAACATGGTTAGTTGTTGTAGTATAATTGTAATGTTGAGACTCATTAACAGAGCTTGAGATATTTTAGTGGTGCAGTAAGACGAGCTGCATGTCCACAAACTGGGACATAGAGTCTTGTGCTATTTAGCTGAGGCTTCCTCTGTGTGTGTGAGTAGGAGCTGGTGGACAAGCGCAGGGCCATGATGGATGACTACCGTCGCTACCGGGAGACGGCGCAGCAGATCTATCTGGAACAGAAGAACCTCCGCCTTGAGCTTAGAGCAGGTGGGACCTCTCGCTTTTCTATACCTCAACCTTCTCTCTCTCTAATGTGTCTTAATATTGACGTTTTCCTTATGTGTGTGGCAGGAGTGGACACTGATGAGCTGGACAGCAACGTGGACGACTGGGAGGAGGAGACCATTGAGTTTTTTATCAACGAAGAAATCATTCCTCTTGGAGATCTGTAGTCCCCTACGCAGGTAACGGCTACACATAAGCTCGACTTGGGCTCATTGAGACAATTGTTTAATTTTGTTTGTCTAAACTACACATAAGCTTGTTTCATACCACAACATTACTTCATCTGCCTCCTCTTACATATGGTTCATGTTGATAGTTTCAGTTTTATGAGCCAGTTTTTAGACCTTATTTTAGGATGCGCTGCTCAAAGCATCAAACCTTCTCAACGGTGTTATTCTTTCCTTTCAGTCCATCCGTTTTTGTGTGGAAGGAGGAGAGAAGAACTACGTCACTGATCGGAGGACGACGACCACGCTGTGAATCTTGGGCTCATCTTGAGCCTCAAAATTCAACTTTAGTGACTTCATCAAAGCACGCCTTGTGGATCAGCACCCACATCGAGGGACTCACTGTCTCTCACCATCATCTACCCCATAGTTTTTTTTCTCTGTGGAACTTGATATTTACTAAAACTGCCTCCCCTTTTCTATTCAGTAGTCCGAGTCACTCTTTAATCTGGACCCCGTCTCACATTGGACTTTATTCCTCTCGGGGTCGTCTCTGAACTAGCCTCACCATGCTAGTGTGTTACTACAGCGCAGCACAGAGTGCCATACCTGTTGGGGACGGAGGTGTTGTGACTAAACAAGTAGCCTTGTTAATAAATGTGCTGATGTGGCGCTATAGTGGCCTGTATCCTCCTCCTTTCAGACTAGGGTTTCACACAGGGAGTTGGTGCGCAGTGGGAATAACTTTAAATAAACATTCAAACACCTGGCTCAGTCTCAGTCTTTGTTGTTTTTTTTGTTATCTCCTGGTAGGTTCACATCTGCCAACGTTTATGCTGAATACGCAAGTAGAGCCAATGTGGTCAAAGTGTCGGCAAACTGGCAGAAACGTCGTTGCTGGCGACTTTGATCGGTATTGTCCTCAGTCAATATCTTGTAGTTGTTTTTACAAAAAGGTTTGGATACTTATGTAATATGTTTTACTGTTTTGACAAATTTATTAATTTAGTGGCAGCCTTACGCACACATGGGCTCTTAACTAGTTATCTGACATTTGGCAGAAGGTCAGGGATGTTTCGTAAGTTATTAGAGCGGTGTTCAGCAAAATAAGTGGAAGAAGGCAAACGTGTTAACTCATTGACTTAGATCCTTCTGAAAATATCTGTTTACAAGGTGGTGAATACAACAAGCAGCAGCTGTTCACATCTCTAGTTATATGTGAAGGCGGCATAAATCCCCGTTTCTCCTGCTTGCAGACAGTCGAGTGTAACCAGCCGTAATCCTCACTTTATCCTTCAAACCAGTGATTTGGTTCTGGTGTTAGTTTACGGGCAGTTTGGGATATGATACCACTTTAAATCTTAGTTTAAGAATAAACTGCATCTCATAAACAGATGACTGCATCCACAGTTGAAAGCAAATCGGCCATGACATGTTATCTGGCTGTCACAAGGAGTCCGTGTATTTTAGGTTTAAGGCCGTAAATGGTAGAGAAATTGTGCCTGAGGGGAAATGCTCAGAAGATTGCGATATTTCTCTTTCACCACTGCTGAAAATATTTGGACGTGAACGTACACTGTGTGTTTTGTCGGCCCAAAATATTTTGGGAAGCCGCGATTCTGGCTTTTCTCTGTTCTTGTGGACAGCTGCTCTGTCATTAAGGTGAAAATTTAGGCCTGGCATTGTCCATGTATTATTTGTATGTGCTGACTCATGACGTGCTGGCAGAGAGTTGAATAAATTATAATTTCCTTTGAGAGAAAACTGTTTAGATGATATATTTTAAGAAGTCTTTAACAGTGTAGTTTTATGTTCAGCGTTGGTGGCGGTGTTGTTATCAGGATGAAATCAGTTCTGTTAGCAGACAGGGTGCAGTTTGTCCCATTAATGTTGATTAGTCTTCCCTTAATGGAAACGTGAACCCAGCCAGTGTTGATCCACAATATTGACTCTATAAAGGCTGCAGGGATCTTTTACCTCATTAACCTCAGCGGACCTAAAGTTAAGACTGAACAGAGCAGCCAGTGAAAGATTCATTAATGCATCTCCCAGACTGCACTTCTTCATCTGAACCAGGACTCTTTGATTTAAAATGCTTTATCTGTTTGGATTACAAGAAGTCACAAATCAGTTTCAGTGTTATGCAAAGCTTAATCACGCTAAGCCGACAGTGATATAAGCAAAACAAATCTGATCCATTTATTGCGCTCTCCTGAAAGTCCATGGTGTAATGCCAAATATGCATCCATTCATTTAAAACCTCTGTGTTGTGGTCTGTCAGGGCTGGAATAATAAACATCTCCATACTCAAAACTGTTAAAATATGTAACAAAAATATGTTGATAATCTGATCGATAGATAGATAATCTGATAGGTACACAGTCAGGATTTGGCAGCCACAGTCCTAAATACAAGAGTACAAGCAAGTACTACAGACCTAAGCCGGTCCAGTCACAGCATGGCAGGAAAACAAGATGATAAGTAATAAATACAAAAAGAAAAAAATGATAATCCTGCAAGTTATTGGAAGTACAGTTTGTATGAATGTGTATCATAAATGTGTATAAGACCCAGATTAAGATTAAGATTAAGACCCAGAGATTATCAGAGTAGATTCTAGAAATAAACCTAAACACACAAATGCCTGAATAAATATAAAATAAATATATGTTTTACAAAGAATATTAAAAACAAAGTTACAAATACCAAAATAAATAAATAAACTAAGCCAAAGGGTGGTGAAAACATGACACAGTGAGTTAAAACTGTTACTTGCTATGTCAGGATATTGGTTGTTTTTTTAGATATCTGTGCCAAATTATGATTTATGAATATAGGCTACTAAATCCAAATTATAAACGGGTATAGAAGATGAATGAATGAATGAATGAATGAATCCAAATCATGACTAATTAAAAAACACTGATGTAAAAAATAAATGTAAAAATGATGCCTTTCTGTCCCATAACTGTGTGTGTGAGCCGACCACACAGACTATATATTTATGTCCCTGTAATTTAAATTTTATTTAGCATGCATTTTGCCTCTGTAGTGCCTTCATTAAGTTAACCCACTCCGTTATTAATTCTGCGGAAGTCTCCTCTGGTCCGTCTGGAGGTCCTAAGACCTCAGTGTGGGAGGCAGTGTCACATAGGAGGAGCGTTTGCGGTTTTCCAGCCGAAAATATCCTGATACAAGGGGGAGAGTGTGTGCGGAGCGTGTGGAAGGGTGGGTGGTTGGATTCTCAAATCTCGCGAGACTTCGAACTCCTCTGTGGAGAGCGTCGAGCGCTACAGCTCCGTCCTGGCCGCCCGGTCTCGTCGCCGGGCAGAGGGACAGACAGAGAGAGAGAGAGAGAGAGGGGGACACAAGGAGCGGACTGACCGAGCATGGAGCTCCTTTGCAGGGTAAGATAATAAAAAAACACACATCATTCAAGCCACGTGTCGGTTATCTCCTCTCTGAATGGGAGGCATGGATATTCAGAGCGGCTGAATTGTAGCCGTGATGCTCCCGGTGTGAAGGGCGTGAAAGGAACAAAACCGGGCTTTCTTAGTCCTCAAAGAGCGAGTGATGAAGAAAAGGGGTAAAATTAGATGACAAAATAAGTCCAGACTTTTTTTTGTCGTCGGCTGCTGTGGAGGAAGAAGTAATGTTAAAGTGTTTGCATGAGAGCGGGTGAGTGTCCGGTGAAAGGGGACATTGTAACCTGTGTACTGTATAAATTAAGGTTGTTTCCGACCGACCGAGGGCAGGGAGGAGGAGGAGGAGGAGGAGGAGGTGATGGTGAGTCCCTATCAACTGGAATAAAACTGCCTAATAACACAGAGGCCTGACTGCATTTAAAGTCAGTCACATTTTTTTAAAACAGTAATAACCCAAAGCCTGTTGCAGCCTGTTCCAGAGCTCCACATTTAAAGTTCAACCAGTTTAATGTGTTTTCCTTTCTTTTCCATGTGTGTGTGTGTGTGTGTGTGTGTGTGTCTGTGGGTGTGTGTGTCTGTGGGTGTGTGTGTGGGCGTGTGTGGAGTCCACATTAAGAAAGAAAAGAGTTTGTTGATTTCCTCAAACAGGCTCCTCCAGTCAGTAGCAGTTTACACTTAGTGGAAACTTAGTGGAAAGAAACACCAGTAATTTTCTCTCTCTCTGAGTACACGAGGATCTCATGCTCTGTCCCAGCCCGGACTGTGTTTTTCTGTGCTGTCATTTCTATTTATCCACCCCCCCACCCCCCCCGCGCTGATTCCACCGACAACAGCAGATGTTTTTATGGGACACGCACAATAAAGGGTGTGCACCCTTCAGCGGGCTCTGATCTGGTGCTGCCTCCACCCCCACGCCCTCCGTTTGTTCACATCTCTGTGACAGTTCAGCGCCCCGGGCGGAGCCTGAGGTTCCCACGGCCCCCGGACAGCTGAGCAGCGGTCACAAACACAGCCTGTAGATAGCATATGCCAGCTTGGGTTAGTGATTGACTGGGAAAATAGATAGGGAGAACTGAAGTTAACAAGTCCAGGTAGCATTAATCATTAATGTAGAAAGCCGAAGATATCAAGTGCTAAAAAACTGAGCCTATCCCAGCTGTCATAGGGGGAGAGGCGGGGTACACACTGGACAGGTCACCAGTCTATCACAGGGCTAACACAGAGAGACAGACAACCGTTCACACTCACACCTACGGCCAGTTTAGAATCACCAATTAACCTAACCAGCATGTCTTTGGATGGTGGGAGGAAGCTGGAGAACCCGGAGAGAACCCACGCAGACACAGGGAGAACATGCAAACTCCACACAGAAAGGCCGCCCCGACCCTTCACAGGACAAGCGGTTACAGAAGATGAATGAATGAATTAAATGATCAAAACAGATGTTCACAACTTCACTGTATTATGTTGAGACAACCATTGAGTTTTAAGTCAAAATCTTAAACAATGCAAAAAAATCAACTCTTTGCACATTTTTGTTTTTTGTTGATATTATCATAACACTGGTAATTTTACTTAGGGTTAGGGTTTAAGGTCGTCTAAAAATGTTCTGTCGTCTGATGTTTCAGTGGACGTACTTTATGACATGACACTTCCTGGTGAACCCTCAGTATGTGTCACGTGCCGCGCTGCCGTGGTCACCACCTCAGTTAGGGTTAAATCTGGCACTGCTTCTCTTTTTTTTTTGTAATCTCTTCTGAAAGACGGCTTTTATTGTTACATTTTATCCCGCTGTGAAGGAGGAACAAGAGGGTCTGAGTCACATTTCCTGTTTGTTTCAGCTGCATCTGCCAGACAGGAAGTGTCTCCTTCCGTCATAAATGGCCAACATGGAGCTGAGATAAGCGCTTCCTTTTTTATTTTTTGCACCAATCACGGCTTTTAATGCAGTACAACCATGGGAACATGGCGTGGTCTACGATTTGCATTCGCCCTGGGATCTTTGTTTATGATCGTGCTGATCATTGTCTACTGGGATGACGTTGGGGGCTTCAACCTCTACCCGCTGCAGGACCACAAACACAAGACACTTCACTCCAGCTGCTGCACTCAGAGGACTCCGGGCCCTTCTCCGTCTGTGTCCACCGGTAGGACTCAGACCAGTCCTGTCTCCACGCCTGGTTCTGGTCCTACACTCATCCCAACAGGAGAAACTCAGAAACATGCAGAGAAGGCGCAGAGGAAGGACAAAACAAAGGAGCATGAGGAGAAGGAGATGAGTCATTCGTCTGTTGATGATAGGGAACAGCAGGCGAGGAAGCAGATGATCACAGATGTGTGCTCAAGAAAGGACGCTATGGAATTCCCTGGAAAGACTCGGGCCTTTGAGCAGATCCCCATTAGGGAACTGGATCACCTGATAGTGGACGATACACACCAGATTATCTACTGCTACGTCCCTAAGGTACGGCTGCCTCGCGTGTGTGTGTCTGTATTTGTGTGATGCTAAAGTCATAGCTGTCAATCATTCACTGTGTTCGAGCTGTTCCACACACACTCCTGTCCTTCTGATTATTGTGCCCTCGCTGTTCTCTGTTCAGGTAGCGTGCACCAACTGGAAGAGGGTGATGGTGGTTCTGTCTCAGTCTCTGATCTCACCCACCTCAGGAAAACCTTACACTGACCCGGAGGCCGTGCCACCTGACCTCGCACACAACTCCTCCATCCACCTCACTTTTGCCAAGTATGACAAACACAAATGTTCTCACTTATTTTATCTGGTAAATTCACGTATTGTGCGCAGGATTTGGCCGAGGTGTTGCTAGGAGCATGGTCCTAAATCTAAATCTGTCATGTCCCAAGAAAAGTTAAATAAATTTACCTGAATAAGTAGATACTAAGACTAATCTGAAAATGTAACCCCAGTATTAAACATAAGTAAATGTGCCTAGATTTGCCAAAAAATAATTTTATATTCTCCTACACTACACAGACAGCCTTGGAATGACCTCAGCCTTGCTTTGTGTGATTTATTAATATAATTGCAGTGAGACCTCCATGGCCTCAGTGGCACCAGCGTTTCTCCTCTTTTTGTGTTCGAGTTTGCAGAAGTTGCAGTTTAACAGTCACGTCGTTAATCCTTCCTCCAGGGAAAAGTCAATAAGCGACTTTTAATTAATTTTAATTAGTGAGCAGCAGCCTGTGGAAAAACGGATGAGCTACATCTCGTAACCTTCACCAGCGTTTGATAAAAAACAGACTAAATGCTGCACAGGTGACGGCTGTTATAAATCAGGACTGATCAAACGTACGGTCAAGGTGAGAGCTATCATAAATACATTGATTAAAAGGTATTAGCACTTCCTCATACAGAGCACTGTGCTGAGAAGTCCACAAATAGTCTACAAGCGAAACCAAGCCCCTGCTGTAATTTTTAACAGCTCTCTAAAAGTTGTAAACGGAGCCATGAAACAGGTGGAAGGAGCAACCAAAAATAAAAGCATACCTCAGTTCTCCTAAAACAACTTTACTGTTCTGTAATGAAACTGAGTCTGTATTAACGTGTCTCTGCTTTCCGGTAAAATCTAAAAATAGCAGCATCAGAATTTTAAAGGGCCCCTCTTGTGTATCTTGTTGTTTCATTTTTCATGTGGGAAATTAACTTTAACTTTGATTCGATGTTTTAAAGTTTAAAAAAAACTTGATTTAAATGATTTATACATCCTCTCAGTTAAGCCTCTGCTTTGAAATGGACAGCATTAGATCCCGTCTCTTTAAGTCCACCACCACACCCATGCACTTCCCACTTTGTTCTGTCAGGCTTTCCCCTCATCCTCTCAGCAAAGCAAATTCAGCAAATTGTAAACTAATAAGCGAAAAAATAAATCACGTTCCTTCTCGGAAATGGCAGCTTCTCGGTTGTGTCCGTGCATACCGAACAACATCTGCTGCAACAAACACTGGTTAGCAGCAGGACGGGAAATGTTACGCCCATTAGCTGGTTACTGTGTGACGTAACGGTGTTTGTTTGTATGAAGGTACTCAAGTTGTATATTTCGTGAGTGTCTTTCTGACGGACTTGAAGACAGAGAGAAGCACAAGGTTTTTGGAACATACTCAGATAACTTGGGTTATCAGGATTGAGAGTCCAAGCATTAAGCAGCTTTTTTATTATTTTACAAAGCTTAAATTTGCTTTCATTTAAATCTGACATTGTACAATATAAAGAAATAGTGTTGTATGTATTATGTATATTGCAAAATAGGGCAAAAGAGCTCCACCCTTTGTGTTGTGTTGTATATTAGAACAACATCCATGAGAAATATTTTAGATTTTAATGACATTACACTTGAGTGTGCGCATACATCATTTACCAAGAGTCTTATTTTAACTCCCATCTGTTCACTGAGCAGTTGGTCATGCTAAGAAATCTTTTACGAGGTTTTGTTGAAGCCCTATCTGTTGGTCTTCGCTGAGTGGAAAATATTCTAGAAACTGAGCTTTTTGTTCACAGGTATTACTTTTACACATGTTCATCCTACCATCTGAAACACTGCACATGTTTAATACGAACATGTGTCACTGTAGCATCAGATGTATGACAGAAAATAGGGAAAAAGCACAATGTGTCCGTTACACGAAGTAATTTTGAAAGTAAACCTAAATTACTGCCTCATTTTTCTTCGTAGAAATCTTTTTTGTTTCTGTGACAGCGCCATGTTGTTTTACTTGATCAAACCTCACAGGATTTTCCAGCACAAGTAACGCTTCAGTCGTAACACTTGATAGCGAGTTATACTGAAGCCGCGTCTGTGAGGTAAAGGAGTTATTTACAGAGTTGACACTTGGAAGAGAGAGTGGAAAGGACAGGCGGGGCTTGGGGCTGCAGCACAGACAGACCTTTCTCTACCCCTCGGGAGGTGAACATATGTTTTTCTGTCTGGACCGTTATACAAGACTCTTCTTTTTTTTTCCCCCATTTTTGAACCGATGTGGCTTTGTTTTTCAGTGATCTCACGATATCACCAGGTGATTTCAGTATCGCACAAGACTACACAGAAAAACCAAGAATTCAGAGTTTGACTGGAGAGAAGAGAATAACCTCAACAGAAGAACTGATTTGTGTGTCTCTGTGTGTCTTCACCAGGTTTTGGCGACATTATGGTTCGCTGTCCCGCCACCTGATGGCACTCAAGCTCCAGCACTACACCAAGTTCCTGTTTGTGCGAGACCCCTTTGTGCGTCTCATCTCAGCCTTCAGGAACAAGTTTGGAAGGTGCGTGTCTAGTGCAGCGTGCATGTTGCATTGGTTTTGAGACAGAGGAATGTGTTTCACGTTTGATTAAGCAGTCAGTTTTGAATTATTAAAGTAGTGTGTGTTATCTGTGTGTGTGTGTGTGTGTTTGAAGGCCCAACGAGTACTTCTACAGGCAGTTTGGCTCGGTTATGCTGCGTCGTTATGGTAATGTGTCTGGGAGTTTGCCAGAGACAGCAGCGGAGGCGTTTGCAGCAGGAATCAAACCAACATTTCAGCAGTTTATCACGTACCTGCTGGATCCGGAGACCGAGAGGGAAGAGGGCTTCAATGAGCACTGGCGGCAGGTATTTGTCTCACACACACACAGATGCACACACTAAAATACACACACACGCTAACACATGCAAGTGGACGCTGTGTTTGTTTTTGTTGAAATTCATTCGGATTCCCAGCTCTCCCTGACTGTTTCCAAGTTCCTTATGAAAAGACATTAGATTGTTTCTCCCCCTGGTAATTCAATAATACGATTACACTGCATGTGCAGCATACTAGTGGTTACACTATGCAGCAAATGAATGTACCATTTTGAACTATGTTATGTACACAGTAGGATCCAAAAGAAGGAGAACACATCAAAATGTACCATGATTGTTTATCTTAACCTGTATATCATCAGAAAGCTTAAGGATTAAAACATTTAAAAGTCATTAAATCAATATAGCAGCGTTCAGGTGACACTCAGATGGTGAATCAGCCTGCAGGTAGCTGTTACAAAAAATGGCTACACCTCATGTTTCCAGTAGCACATGGCCCAATGAGTGATAAATCCAAGTTTGAGATCTGTGGTAATGACACAAACAGGAGAGAGAATGATCGACAGTGAATCAAACCACCACTGAAACAAGGTTTTGGAAATATTCAAGTTTGGTTTGACACACAATCAACTGACCATGACATGCCACAGCCTGCAGTTTGGATTTTTGCAGAGAATGATTCATGCTGCAGCGAAATGACCACAGCCACACCTCAAAGCCGTGAAGAGACCAAATAAAGAGCGCTGACCGCGTGATCTTTCCATTTTCACCTAAATTCAAACCAGTAAACATTTTTGAGGGACTTGATGGCTGGGAAAGCCGAACATTTCTGATGCCACAAGAAGTTCTTTGGAACGCTGGCAGATGGTGCTGGAAAAACATGGCTTATCAGCTCAAGGGCTGCTCTCATGAGAACAAACGGGAGGCAAACAAATCATATTCTGAAATTCAAGGAGTGTCAGCTTTTCCCATACACTGGACAACAACGTATTTTTAGTTTACTTTTTAATGTTTTGTTTTTTAAATGTTATTTTGTTGCTTAAAGTTCACGTTAAATGTCATCGCAGTTATGTGACTGAATAAATTCATATGCTAATGAATCCCTTGAGTGTCGCAAATTCGACGAAATAACGCATGTAATCCTCTAATGTCGGTTTGTGCACATTCAGTACATACCCAGGAACCTTTTGCGAAGCAGTAGTTTCTCGTAGGACCAGTCGGAGTGGGAACTACAGCCGGCTAATGGAAGCTCATAGGAAGTTCATTTATGAATTAAGTTTAGACGTCCTATGTGAAACGCTTGAACTCGGTTTTAGATTGGATTATAATAGCTGGTGTTGTAGTGTGTAATTTGAATTTGTAATGTATTTACACGGTAAATACATTCAGTAAATGTTTTACTGTTTTTAACCTTTCATGATTGTTGTCTAATTTGCATCATACCTAAAATTATATCTATACTGTGTATGAATTAATTAATTTAGCATCAACTTCAAAGCACAAACAAATAATTCATTTTTTTTTTATATATAATTGTAAATCTTATCAGGCGTCAAGGGGTTAACCCTGTAGTAATATACGATCACAGATGGTTGGAACAGCTTGAAACAGACTCAGATATTAAAAACAACTGCAGTCTAAATGTGATTTTTCTGTGTTCCAGGTGTACCGATTATGCCATCCATGTCAGGTGAAGTATGATTTCATTGGACACCTAGAAACCCTGGAGACAGACGCAGAGCATCTTCTGAAACTTCTGAAGGTGGACGACCTCCTGCGATTTCCCTCGGGGGCCCAAAACCGCACAGCAGCCACTTGGGAAAAAGACTGGTTTGCACAGATTCCCAGTACGACATGGAGAGAACTGTACAAGCTGTACGAACCAGACTTTGAACTCCTTGGATACCCCAAACCTGACAGCCTGCTCCACCAGTAGACCACACTGAGCCAAAGGCCTGGGCACTGCACTGTGTGTAGAGCCCACCCCTTGGCTACCTGCGCACAGCCAGCATATGCCTTTAAAGACCAGTCCTTGATGCTGCTTGTTTTATTTGTTTTGTGCATACCTCAAATGACAAAAGTGCCTGCCAGTATAATTTAAGTTTTGTCATCATTTTCATACACGAAATGCACCTGCTTACCAACTACACCGTCTCACTCCGTTTTCCCCATGTAAAGGCACTTTGAATGCTATTTTGTGAATAGTACTGTATTTTGGTAACTGT
The DNA here is from genome assembly GCA_005024645.1 of Planiliza haematocheilus. Classification (NCBI taxonomy): domain Eukaryota; kingdom Metazoa; phylum Chordata; class Actinopteri; order Mugiliformes; family Mugilidae; genus Planiliza; species Planiliza haematocheilus. The sequence continues at coordinate 1,673,435 of SRSE01001280.1, read as the reverse complement.
TTGCTGACTGGGGTTGGGTTACAGAAGAATAAAGTGTTTTGTACATTTTTGGACTTTTTCTCATTAAGAAAAAATTTAAGAGGAGAGTTTCGTTAAGAACTTTATTTTCAAAAATGCATTTATAGTGCTTATTGCTGGGAGTACTCAAGATATGAAAACATTTGTTGATAGCGTATCTCTGGAGGAGTCTGAGGATCTCAGGTTATGTCTCAAGATGTTTTATGAGAAACCCGGTTTTATAATCCACAGATGCAAGCTAGAAAAAGACAGATTGCGTGGAGGCATTTTCATAACCTATAATGTAATGCATTCTTTATAAAAGTGCAGTAATTAATATATCACAGTCCTTTAAGTATAAAGGAAAGATAAATGAGTAAAAGAAAACATAAAACTGCATGTACCAAAATCACTATCCCCCCACCAAATAAATAAGAAACTGTGGAGTGCAATTAAGTGACGAGACCAGAGACGGATATGTGTCGAGTCTCCACTTTTTGTACATCAAGAATACTGTTGGCGAATCAGGTGAGGACTGCCACACACGAAATGTAAACACGGAACTGGAAACTCGAAATCCCTCACTTCCTTAAAAGGAACAGCCCCTTTGGTGAATGTCTCTCATTGTTCATTGTGGGTCAGTACTGTATACACCACTCAGCCGCAACATTAAAACTACTGAGAGATGAAGTGAATAACATTGACCTTCTTTTGACAATGCAATTCTCTGCTGGGACACTTTGGACTTTTTGCCATTCATGTAGATGTTACTTAGACATGTAGCACCCATCTAGACCAGACCAGACAACCCCACCCCATAACAATGACACTCCTTGATGGCAGTAGGCATCCCCAGCAGGATGCAGCCTGACAAAGACACACACAAAAACGGTTTAAGAGCAACTCGGGAAAAAGAAAAAACAGACCTCGAGATTCACTAGATCCTTAACTGATCAAGTATCTGTGTAATGCTGTTTTGGAGGTACAAGGGAGACCTATACAAAATTAGGAAGGTGGTCATAATGTTGTGCCTGATCGATGTTGGTTACAATAACTGAAATACAGCTGTATGTAAAAGTGAAGTGAAGTTCTTCCAGCAATTATTGTTTGTGTGTGTATATAAGCGTGAGTGTAGAGAACAAATAATGACGCCCTCCACCACTTTCTATTGCACAAAAACCTCCTCTTGTTGCGTTCACGTCTGCCCTGTTGTCTCTTTCCACGTGTTCCAGCTTTTTCTACGGCCCCTCCCCTTCTGCTCCGAATCCCTTTCCTCATTGGCCCAGGCGCCTGTCAGTCACCACGAAAAGCCCGAACAAACCCCGCCCCCCTCGTCGCTTGACAGTTCTCCCCTGACGTCACCGGTTCCGTCCCAACACGGAAACATGGAGTAACGAGGGAGAAGTTGCGTCGCTGTTGTTATGGCTTTAAAGAGGAGCTCTTAGCTGTAAATTTCACCGAGTTTGCTAACTACCCCCGCGCCCTTGGCGACGTCAAACGGCCGCTGATAACTTTCTCACAAATGGAGCCAGTCGCTGGAAATGGAGAGAGAGTTCGACCTCTGTTGTCAGTTCAATAGCTTCAGTCCTCGGTTTGTTTAGAGCCATGAAAGAAAGCGTTTTAGGGGTCACGGGGGCTCTGGGGCGCCTGCTGCTGACTCTTCTCCTGCTCTTCTGGGACGGGACACTGTTTCAGGTAAACTTTGTAACGTAAAAGTTGCGTGTGTGTTTGTGTTGTCGCCGTGAACACTGTTTGTGTCTTGCTATTTTTATGCGCTGCGGAGACCTCAACTGGCATCTGTGTCTATTTCGGGTTCCAGTAAAGTTGCCATGATACGATGGGACGTTTAAAGTGTTAGCTAAGCTCACTGGTCAGTCCAAATTGCATGAAGAAAGCTAATACAGTGTGTGTGTGTGTGTGTGGGAGTGTGTGTGTGTGTAAAGAGTTCTGTTACCAGTAGCCACCCTTCACTGGGTAAATATGGGAGCGGTAGACACACACACACACACTGTTTCCATCACTTTACATTGTCACATGGCATTAACTTTGCAATGATCTAATCTACACCTAAATCTAAAATGTACTTCTTCTTCTTTTTATTTTTTAAGTGTTTATTCATTTAATAGGAGCAATGAAATACACTAAACATACACAGAACACATTTTATATTTATTTTTAGTTGTAAAAATGACAAACTGAACCATAAATCATGTCCAGTAGTCAATCCTTCTTATAAAGTAATGGTTAAAACAATGCTAAAACAAAAATACTACTTCTTAAACCTAACCCTAACGTTATTTTACTCTAAACTTACCCTTCTTTTGCCATAAATTTAATCATAACCCCACTCTAGCCTTAGCTATAATCTCCTAATCCTCATTAAACTCTAACCTAAGCCTAAACCTAACTTTGCCCTAACCTCATTTTGAATATAACTTTACCACAACCCTAGATTATCATGATTTACATTATGAGGACATGAGAAGCCAAGCCCCCGCAGATTGTGTTACAAACCGATATCAGCGTGAGTAATATAAGCACACAGACATGTATAGATGTGCACACACTCACACAAAGGCACACAACCACTCAGTGTAGTGTTGGCGGGGAAGGGAAAATAAGGATATCCTGCTGATCTGAGGAACACAGTATAAATATTAGATAGGAGAGAAGCTTTCTTAACAGTCAACCTGCAAACCTGACACACCCACTCGTGAACTCACACGCCCACTGACACAGGATGTAGTCAAGCTATGCAGCAATATACGACCCAGCGGACCTCCCTGTCTGTCAGCTTGCTTAAAGTCTCTCTCTCTCTTTCTCTGTTTTTTTTTTCTCCAGGTTGTAGGGGTCAGCTCGGTCACCCTCCCAGAGTCCCTACTGTTTGTCTCCACCCTGGACGGCAGTCTGCATGCTGTCTCCAAACAGACAGGAGACATCAAGTGGACCTTAAGAGAAGGTTCATACAGAGTCCAATACTGTTTACTCATTTAGTGTTTTAACTTTAAAATGTTTCTCATGTTTCTTTTAATTCTTTCAGACCCAATTATTCAAGTTCCTGTCTACCTCACAGAGTAAGTATCATATAAAATACATCTACACGTGCACAAACGGTCAGGCCTCGAAACCCTTTGCGCTTTTGTGATGTAGACCATAATGTGCGTTGTGACCTTCATCTAAGTCACAAGTACAGACATCTTTCACGTCTTTATTGACCACACTGATTAAACATTTACAGTGCTGAAAGAAAAACAAGTGAACCCTTTAATAACTAGATTAACCCTCTCTCTGGCAGCACTAACCGCAGCCACGCTTTCTTGCTCGTGTAAGAAACCACGATCGTTCATTTTCCACACAGTGGCGAGCCGTCTAGCCCCACACATGCCTCTCAATGCTGCTTCCATCCAGCTTCACCACCGGGAGAGCAGTATCATGCATGATGCAAACGTGCGTCATGATTTGCTAGACGGATCACATCTATATCTTTTACATGTTAAACCAATTCTAACACACACATCCAAGCTTGCTTCATCATTTGGAGTTCAGCTGCCAACTCCTGACCCCTATTAATGTTATTATTTCTGGATGACATGGACATAAACTATACAAGGATTTATACACTTGCTTGCCAGTTTATTAGGTACGTGTGCATGGCTGTTATAGTAGAAAGCATTAGTTTTTACTGGCGTACCTAATTAACTGAGTGAATGTTGTTAATAATTCACATAGATTGTGTTTGTTTATAATTATAACCTGGATGATAAATGCAGTCTAAAGCGTTGCTTTTTCTTGCCCTTGTATTATTTAATCAGTGGACTGATGTGTGTGTGTGTGTGTGTGTTATGTAGGCCAGGTTTTCTTCCTGACCCTAATGATGGCAGTTTGTATGTACTTGGTGGAAAGCACAAAGAAGGCTTGATGGTAAGGAATGCTATGTGTGCGTTTGAGTCATATAATGTGTGTGTGTGCTTTTATATTTTATGATATTATTGTCCCGATGCACCTGCAGAAACTGCCTTTTACCATCCCAGAGCTGGTTCAGTCAGCTCCCTGCAGAAGCTCTGATGGTATACTCTATACAGGTCAGTCTGTGTGTGTGTGTGTGTGTGTGTGTGTGTGCATGTGACATAGCCAGAGAAATGTGCACCCTCTTTTATCAGTTTGTGTTCGACAGACCGTTGCCATAAACTGAGACTTGTAAATATTTGACTTACAGGACTTCTTTGTGTTGTGCTTATAATTGTGTGTGTTTGCACACGTGCAGGTAAAAAGCAGGATGTTTGGTTTGTGGTGGATCCTGAAACAGGTGAAAAGCAAACCAGTTTAACTACCTCCACCTCTGAATCCATCTGTCCGAACACTCCTCTCCTCTACATCGGACGCACAGGTATGTCAACCATGTGGCTCCACGCATGCAGACGCTGACGTGGCTCAGGGTTGGGCTTGACATGTCTCATTGTTGCCGTATGTTTGTATTTCCAGAATACATGGTCACAATGTTTGATACTAAGACACAAGAGCTGCGATGGAACGCCACTTACAACGATTACTCTGCTCCTCCTTATGACGAGAAGCAAGACTACAGTGAGTCTCTGCACGCACGCTCAGTAAACACACTTAAGACTAATGAGACTGAAGAGTGAAAGCCTTACCAGACTGACAGTTTTATGTCATTTTAAAATGACATTGTAGACAACATGTAACTCAACATGCAGCTTTCTTTTTTTTTGTCTGGAGGCTATTTCAAAGGCACATAACACTGAATGTTTAACATTTGAGTCAAAACTACTTCACTACAAGAACAAAAATATAATGCACATGCAACATACATGAATGCAATGATGTCCAGCACTGTATATTTTAATACAGATACATGCTGAAGTTGAAACTTGGTGGATTTGGTGGCCCACTTTGAAGTATACGCTCTGTCAGTTGTTTCTAGTTTAACGTTTGATGAAGACGGCCAGATAAAGTGTACTAAGACTGAGTTACAGATATCTCTCTTCCTAACAACCTGCTGTTCCTGCTTTCCCTCCAGAAATGGCCCATCTGGTTTCGAGTGGTGATGGTCTCGTAGTGACAGTAGACAGAGAGTCAGGTAGGGGGAGGTGTGTGGTTTTCACTATGTGAATATTTTATTATTCATTAGTGTTGCGTTTCATGTGTTTCTTAATGTTCATCTCTGTCCGCTAGCTGAGTCGTAACTGTTGATTTCTTTTGTTTCCAGGTGACGTCCTGTGGAGTCAGAACTACGGCTCTCCTGTCATAGGGGTCTACCTGTACTCCGGAGACTCTCTGAGACACGCCCCCCACCTGTCCCTCGCCATGGAAACACTGCGTTTCCTCACCTTCTCCTCCACCAATGACCAGGCGGACGCACACTCCACTTTGAAGTGGAGCTATCAGTTTGTGAAGGAGCAAGCCAGCGCTCAAACACAGCTAGTGTAAGAGAAATTGTCACCACTGAAGTTATGTCCTATGTCTGCGTTAATTATCAAAAGTTATTAATAATGATTACAAGCAGAAGGAAAGACAAAGCTCTGATATGCATCAAATTTTACTGATAATAGCTGCAGATTCAACCTCAAATATCCGCTTGGTATTAGCAAAACAATGGGCTCCAGCAACCAGTGAGATAAAGGGATATGAGACAAAGAAAGATGCAATGCGTTCAAAAAGTTCCCAAACTCAAACTGGGGATCATGTGGATCATGGTCGGGTCCTTTTTTTTGGATAACGACAAACAAAACACACGGGGAGATGAAGTGAAGCAGAGACATTGCTCTGATATGCTGTTACACATTTTAAAGGTCACGCATCACTGTGTTTGCTGTTTACTAAATTGCAAAATTAATTAAACCTTGTTTTGTTTTGTTTTTAATATGTGATTTAATTGAGCAAGAAACATTTTTCCAATTCCAGTGGCAGGAGGAAATGTTTAATTTGATGTTGCGGTAAATGCCCGTTTACAAATTGAAAATAAGGATTGTGTCTCACATTTACAATTATAAATGAAAACTTACGACAGCTTCATAGCAGAAACTCAGTTAATTTTTGTCCTAAGGTCAGTCCATCATCATTAAACAGTAATTGGTCACAGCTATGAAAAGTTTTTATTAGCTGAGGAAATAATCCATCTTTTGTTGTTCTTTAGACCCACTCTCTATGTAGGAAAATTGGACTCCCACCTCTATGCCTCGACTTCTCTCGTCCACCACGGCGTCTCATTAGTGGTGAGTTCAGTACACATATTTTTTATGTATCAGAATTTGTATCAGTACTCCTCCATGATTTAACAGAACAGTAATACAGCGCATCAGAGAGCGAAGAACTGCTAATGATCGAGACGATAACGAGAACGCCGGTATGTGATCAGTTTGTGTTTTCTGTTGCCGTGGCAGCCCCGGGGGCTGACCCTGGCACGCATTGAAGGTCCGATGACGGCCGGAGTGACGGTCAGAGAGAGAGGGGAGTGTGAGATCACACCATCTACTGATGTTCGCTATCCGCCAGGGAGCACAAACAGCCAGAAAAACCACTGGCTGCTAATTGGTAAACACATACGAACAGACTCTGATAACTTCAAAATGGATTCGTAACATTGAAATTCAAAGCTTTAATAATGCTGTATACATAAAGCCACAGTAAATACATGTGTTTTCGAATTACAGAGCAGCCGGCTCCATTTTTTTGTTCAAGAATTACAAAAGTAAATATGTTAACTTAAACAATTTTGTGCAGAGGAGCTTTTAGTTGTATTAGAAATACAAGTTTGAGATAGTTGTGGTTAATAAATTAGGATTAGTTAATCCCCCAGTCTATGAGCCAACATTAATGCCTTGTATGTGTGTGTTTCTGTGCCGTAGGTCACCATGAGCTCCCTCCAGTTGCCCACACCACCATGCTGAGGGAATTTCCCGTCACCCTGCAGCATTCTGGCGAGGCGGTCATCCCCCCTCGAACTTCTTCATCCTCTGGCTCTCCAGTATCCCCGGGCTCCTTCTACCGGGAGCGCTACGTGAGTGACCAGACAATTTGTAAATGCAGAAATTATCCTTTCCTATCAGGCTGATAATGTCCATTATACATTAACATCCTACTTTATGCTGTGACAAATACCAAAGAATGGATCGCATAGATTATTAAATGCATCTCTTAGAACAAACTGATTTAAAGAAAGCCAAGAACATAAACGTAGAATAAAAAAGTGAATCATTATGAATCCACTGATGCTTCGTGCTGTCATCTTCAGTTTCAGACAGTTGCTGGTAGCCATGGTGACGCTAATGCTAACAGAGGAGAGGCTGATGGGAGGACATCAGGACAGGCTCAGAGGACAGCCACTGTGTCGGTCTATTTCCCTCAGGACCGTCTGACTCTGGCCGTCGTGACGCTGCTACTAGGGGGATGGCTTGCCCTTGTGCTCGTGTATCCCATAGTGAGTTCACGTGTGTTGTGTGTATGTGCGCTTGGAGCTTTTTAGTAACTCTTGGAAATATGTGTATTCAGACGAGAAGATTGATACCACTCATCTCTATACAAGAGCTTCAGACAGCAGCTGTTTTACCTATAGATTAGAAGCAGCTTGGGTCTGTCAAAACAAATTCTGTTTTTATGTGGTTACCTGGTGGTTTGTGCAGAGGCAGCAATATTCTCTGCAACGCTGCGCATCAGCACCTTTTTCAAACCTGCTGCTTTAAAGATATGAGAGTCCCGGGTAAGACCATTAACTGCCAACCTGACCAGTCAGATCAGAAATGGTTAGGTTTAACCATGAGTCTCCACATGTGTCCCAAGCCAGATCTTCAGATCCAATCTCCGTTTTGCACGCTGTATGCAAATTAACAGCGACATCATTTGGGGTCCAGTACAATATGATAACAGGTACTTTACTCTCGCCGTGTCAGAACCATGGACAGCTCTGTTTTCTTCATGATTTGGTTATTATTTGTTGGTCTCTGTGATACTTACTTACTTACTTACTTATCTGTGAGACCGGTACAAAGCTCTGGTTATAACTCCAACCCTGGGGGTTTCCGTACACTCCATAATCTCCCGTAACAGAGAGCAGTAGGTCTTTAATTTGACCCAGGACTCATTGTGTCTTCACAATGCCAAAGGAATGCGGTCAGATGCCACCCAGACCTCCTCCAAATGTGGTCAGAGATTGAATATCTGAAATGCGTCCTCAAACGACCCACGTGGGTTCACACTTTCACTTTAAGACGGTCGTATGTGAACAGATTCCCCAGGACGGCTCTAAATGCGAGGTCAGAACGGGGCCAAAAACTGTTATTTACTTTTGATCGATGATTTTAATACGATCTGGTTAAGTTAAGGCTCAGACAACAGGAGTTTTAATATCCAACCCGAGTTTGGAATTAGGCATTAGGAGAAACTTCACGCATATTTTTCTCTGTTCTCTCACATGGGCCCACACTGTGCGATTTGAAAATAACAGTGCGACACACTGTACTGGATGTTATTTAGACTGAATGCAACACCTCACATGATCCCACAAGGAAGTGGATGCAAACAAAGTGCCGTCCAACAACTTGGTGTGACTTTGTAATACTTTGTAATGAGGAAACAAACAAAAGCAGAAGGCTAAACGATCACGGATGAGAGAATGGGAGATGGGGTCGGCTGTCCTTGGTTTTAACTGTTGAATTTCTGTAAACTGTAGTAGTCGAGTTAATGCTAGCCGCAAGGTCGAGAACGATCACCGGCGCTTGTAGACTCGTCTCTTTCATTGGCTTCTGTGAAAGTGCTGATGTAATTATCCATGTTTTAAGCCGTGAATATCAATGTTGAGCTTTTTATGATGTTCAGGGGCAGCGCTCTAAACACCTCACATTACAAGGTAATTGGAACAGAGTATTTCTCTTCCAGTTTTCACGCTGGGTGAATTGGGGCTAAATCACAGCCCTAAACTCTCCCCAAATATGTGTAATAATTAATTTCTTTCTGACAAATTTAAAAGCACTGTAGCTATTATTATGATATTCCACCGCAATATGCACCATGAGGAGGACATGGAGTCATTGCGGTGATTTAATAAGAATACATGATACACGCATCGTATTACTGACAACAACGTTCATCCCGACAGACTCAGCTGAGCTAATTAGAATTGGAGCACCTTCTTACGATCATATGCATATTAATTAACCATCCAAATTTATTTACTTAGTTAGTCACTTCAAACAATTCAATGTGCAATTAGATGTTAATGAAACACGTTTTGCACATGAAAACAGATTCATGCATTCATAATCTCATCTAATGGAGCATAATTTGTTACACAAATAGAGATTATGGAACAATCTGCGATTCAAATGCCTACTCTTTTTGGGGGGGTTGGGGTTTGCTGGATGATGGAGTTTTATAATCCTTTACAAAAGGACTTTTCATCTCCCTCATTATTCTCAACATTTCCCTTTTAAAGACAACCTTCAACAGCATGTAATCTGATGTGTGTTTCTCCAGCGTGTGTCTAACCATATGAAAGCTCAGAGGCAGCTGGAGGAGGCTCTGGAGTCACGTCTGCAGCGCATGCAGACAAACATTCAGACCTTGGGTTCTTCAGACACGGCTCTTAGTACTCAAACAAACGTCTCCAGTGGTATGTAACGTTGTCGTGTTGTAGCCTCTGTAAGTAACGATGGGGGAGTTAAGTTCAAAGATTAATATATTTTCTCACCATTGTACTTGTGGAAACCTATTATATAGTGTTGAAGCAGCATTTTTCATACTGTGCGTCTTCTGCTTCTAGACTCCCCGCCTGCATCTGCTGACCCTCCGCCTAGCCCTCACAGTCACAGCAGTAGCACCTCAGATGTAGATAAAAACGGCACAGCTGTGCTGGAATCTGCAGCGGGTAGGACACTTTGATTTATACGGCACAAAATCTCAGATTTGATTCATAGCGCCTTACAATCATAGCAAAGAACACCCGCTGTCCTTAAAGTGAAAAAACTTAAATGGAGGAAAAGTTCTTATCTCTCCTATCCTGCTAAGATGAGATTAAATTCTCTTTTCATCATTCTTCTTCTATCTTATCTTTTTTTTCCCAGAAGGAAACAGTGAGGAGGTGCATGTGGGTAAAATCTCCTTCACCCCCGCCGATGTCCTCGGACACGGAACAGCGGGAACCTTTGTTTTCAGGTGCGCTAAATTTGTTAGTGGAACAGACCGTAATGGGAAGTTTATGTTTGTGGATTTGCACGTTTTAGACTATTAGTGCAAAAACGCACACTATACATGACCGTCAAGCATTTTTAAGAGATTTTGATTAAACCAGTTTGACGGCTGGATCAGGGCTGGTCCCTCAACTCAAACCGCTGCTTCAAGAGTTGTTCAAGAGTGGCGCCAAACAACCAATGACGTCTGGCTTTAAAAAAAAAAAAAAAAGATAAATATATTTTACAGTCTAGTCTGCCTCATTCGGTGAAGATGAAAAACTCAGTTATGGACGTTGTGGTTACATTGTAAGTGTAAGTGTGTACTTCTGCACCATGTTGATATCCGTATAATTGTATACACATCATACATAATCCATATAAATATAAAATAATAGGTAATTTGACAAATAAGCTTTCTAAAAGCAAAGTGTGCGTTGGAAGGCCTTTTGATGAATTGAGCTGTCATTGTAGAAATGGCACCGGTGTAACTACATTAATTTGGTTCTATCCAGATCTCCTTGAGTTCAGCATGAACATCAGTTCAGCCATTATTCATTTTAATATTTACATTTTTCACAGTGTTACAGATCACAGTGACACAGCTGCTCCTTTACTGATAGAAAATACAACTTAGTATAGTATGCTTTGATAAAGTTAATCTGTGTTATTCAGAGGCGTATTCTGGTCAGGTTCATGCTTCATGTGCATAATAAGTCTGGATGTTTTTTTGGGGACTTTAGAGGAAAGTTTGACGGACGCCATGTAGCTGTGAAGCGAATCCTGCCAGAGTGTTTCGAGGTGGCAGAGCGAGAGGTGCAGCTTCTCAGAGAGTCCGACACACACCCGAACGTGATCCGATACTTCTGCACAGAGAGAGACCGTCTCTTCAGTTACATCGCCATCGAGCTGTGTGCCGCGACCCTGCAACAGGTCAGCGCTGTAACTGGACTGTATCAGTGACATTATATCCTGTATCCTATATCCTAAAATGTTTTACTATCCATCTTCACTGCAGTACGTCGAGGATCCATCTTGCTTCTCTGAACTGAATCCTATATCCCTGCTGGAGCAGACCATGTGTGGCCTCTCACACCTCCACTCGCTCAATATAGGTCTGAGACACACACATAGATATGGATACAGTCATAATTACAAGACTCCTCTCTCACAATCACCATTCCTCCCTCCTTTCTTCATCTAGTCCACCGTGACCTGAAGCCTAGAAACATCCTGCTCTCTTGTCCGAGTGCTCTGGGTCGGGTCCGAGCTCTCATCTCGGACTTTGGTCTCTGTAAGAAGATCCCAGACGGTCGATGCAGCTTCTCTTTGCGGTCTGGAATACCAGGAACTGAAGGGTGGATAGCACCAGAAGTGCTGAGAGACACACCTGGAAATAAACCGGTAGGATGAACACACAGATCATCAGGGCGTTAAGTCGACTTGACAGCCTAATTAATTACAGCGAGAAATGCTGGTTTACAGCGAATTTGAGCCGGAGATCACATCTGTTTCTCATTTCCTCATTCCAGACGGCAGCGGTGGACGTGTTCTCGGCGGGCTGTGTGTTTTACTACGTGATCAGCAGGGGGCAGCATCCATTCGGCGACACTTTGAGACGACAGGTCAACATCCTGTCAGGAGAATATTCCCTGTCACATTTTATGCAGGATATACACGGTGAGAGTGGACTTTCTGTCACGTCTTTTGTCCTTTTAGTGTCAAATAATATTTTTAATTCATGACTAACATGAAAACAATGCACTCATCTGTGTCCTATCAGATGACGTGATAGCACAGGATCTGATTGAGCAAATGATCAGCGCTGAGGCTGAGTCACGTCCCTCCACCGCCTGTGTGCTCAAACATCCATTCTTTTGGAGCCCAGAGAAGCAGCTGCTCTTTTTCCAGGTGAGTTGAGTCCATTTCTCTGTGGTCTTTTCATCACAGATGCACACAGCCTTCCCTCAGATGACGGCACAGTTGCTTTTCCTGGCTCCCATGTCTGTCATTTCTGTCTAGTTTGAAAACTAAAGTTAGATGTTTATTTTGGATTTTCGAAAAAAGGAAAAGTTTGGATAGTTTTGTTTATGATTGGCCACAAAATCTAAATGTTTTATTTGTGTGCGCTAAGGACGTGAGCGACCGCATAGAGAAGGAGCCAGCCGACAGTCAGATTGTGATCAGATTGGAGACTGCAGGACGGGCTGTGGTCCGAACCAACTGGAGGATGCATATCTCTGTGCCCCTACAGACAGGTAGGCACACAAACATGCTCATCTAAGCACCTCGGTTTAAACCTGTGCAGGACGACAAAGCTAACAATGGTCTGCAATCCCCTTATTCACATCCAGATTTGAGGCGGTTCAGGACATATAAAGGAAACTCAGTGAGAGACCTGCTCAGAGCGATGAGGAATAAGGTCAGCCTGTGCTCTTACACGCTCTTCCATACGAGCAGAAACATTCACTCAGCCCCTTTCACCTTTTCGCGTTTCCTCCTTTACAGAAGCATCACTACCACGAGTTGCCCCCGGAGGTGCAGGAGACCCTCGGCGAGCTGCCCGAAGGCTTCGTCAGCTACTTCACCTCTCGGTTTCCACGGTTACTGATGCACACGCATGCTGCTCTGCACATCTGTGCACAAGAGAGACTGTTTCACCCTTACTATCTGGCCCCCCATGCCAAATAGCTTTGACACATCTCTCTGCACTCCCTGCGCTTCACACTCCGTTCGCACAGATGAGTAAAACGAGTCCCTGACAGTTCCCCGTTATTGCTTTTGTAAAGCCCATACTGTTTTTGGGGAGAAGTAGCAGTGCTGTGAAACAGTTTATTTTTTTTTTTAACGCCTCGGCTTGTTTTATAGATTCATTTTTATTATATTTCACTTTTCTATCCTCCACAAAGACTGCATACATTTGTATTAAAACTGTTTAAGACTGCATTTTAATGAAAAACACTGTTTTTGAGATAAGACAAAAAGTTATTTTTATAGAAATTACATTTAGAGCACAGTACATGCTAACCAAAAGAAGATCTCTTTGACATTTTAAACCTTTGAAACATACACATACAGTACAGTGTTCCTATTACATTAAAACAGCTGAAATTAATTAGAGCGTGTTCTTAATGTCTGCACTCATCTTGTGTCATAACTTCGTCAATACAACTCAGTTTTAACTCAATGCAGTAAGTCAGAGAGACAGTTATACCCACTAGTGTCGCAGCACTATAGGTAATGCAGACACTGGACACCTGGTTACATTAAAAAATAAAGCTTGTGCTGCTGCACACGTCCACAAAGCTGCACGGCACAGGAGAGATCTCTGCTGTCCATTCAACCAGTTAGCCAACTCGGGTTCCTGTGTCTGCTCTGCTTCATTTAGCTCTCCTGTAGAAAGTGCCAAAGCCTCTCAATATTCACCGGCTGTTTTTTTGTATGAAGGTAGCTACACTGACTTGTGTTATCCACTAGACACACTGAGCATCATCACTTACACAGACAAAATATGGCCACTGATTTATAACATGGGTGAGTGGACAGGGGTGTAAAAACGCCCCAGGAAGATTTCCCAGTAATGTAGTTTGTCTTGTTGACTTATTTCTAACTGAACTGCAGTTAGTTTCACTGGATCACTGCATCCTGCGTATTACTGGACTTTAAGCCCGAACAGCCCAAAGAAATGCCACTAAATTCTCAGAGAGACACCTGACACCTCTCCCTGTAAACACTGGATAGAGCTTTGTTTATAGTTTTGCAGCAGAGCGAATGATGACATATAGTTTTTCTTTTTGTATTTTTATTGAAGGAATGAATAAAGTGATGCTTTGGGTGTGCCAAAGAATAAACTAAAAGGAAGTCTCGTCTTGAGTTTGTGAGCAGACACAGAGAAAGATTAGCTCTAATCCATGGTTTAGAGTCTTAACACAGGTTGTCGTTGACTACAGTCTTAGGTGTGAAAGGTACGAACACACATTTTCTCAATCATCTTCTTAAAACAAGCATTATGATCTTACATGTAGAAAGACAAAAGAAAGAAGGAAAAGACACTTACTTTTTTAAACCCAGGACTGAACACTGTGTTGCTTTGCTGCAGATCCACCTTCTGTTTATTTTCTTAGTGAGATCATCATTGAAGCTTCAACTTGTAACGTCTGTGAAGGTCCTCGGTCATCCAGGCCGTGATATATCACAAAAACAGTTGGACTTGTAGAGTTTCTTGAAGTTGTTTCACTGTCACCCAAATACACAGCCTGGCCAAAAAAAAAAAAAAAGTCGCCACCTGGATTTAACTAAGCAAATAGGTAGGAGCCTCCTATTGGATAATTACTGCATGGGTGATTATCTTTCAGCTGGAAACAAGTTATTTAAGCCCAGCTGATGCAATGAGCGGCTTCTCATTTCTTAATGTCTAAAGACACATCCATGTTAGTCTGAGAAGGGACAAATCATTAGCATGTATCAAGAAGAGAAAACATCTAAGGAGATTGAATAAACTGCTAAGAACTGTGCAACACTTTTTATTAAAAACTGGAAGGATAGTGGGAAACATTGTCTTTGATGAAGAAATGTGGTCAAAAAAATCCTAATTGATCGTGATGACAAACATTTGGTGAAATCAAAACGAAGAAAAACCAAAGTAGAACTCAAGGCTCTGTGTTAAATAGTGAAAATAAGAGCATTTAAACATGTACAATGTGAAGAAAACTCAAGGGATTGGGACTGAACAGCTGTGTAGCCTTAACAAAATCACTAATCAGTGAGGCTGACTCCTGTTAACAACAAGATACCTTGTCCTCAAGCAACTCTACCCTTCTTTCACCTTGCCTTGTTTATTGGACATGCTCGTCTATAACGGTGGCATCTTCCACATTGGATGCATCTATTGACCCAAATAGATTCTACGGGGTTGACATAAGTCTTCTTGCACTTTGGAGTCGCGTCACTGCATGTAACCTCAAGTTTAAGTCCCTTTCTGAAAACGTTTCTTTCGGTTGTGGGGTCACACTTTAGGTTTTCATTCATTCATTCTTCTGTAACCGCTTGTCCTCTGGAGGGTTGTGGGGGGGATGGAGCCTATCCCAGCTGTCATCGGGCAAGAGGCAGGGTACACCCTGGACAAGTCGCCAGTCTATTGCACAGAGAGACAGACAACCACTCACATGCACACCTACAGCCAATTTAGAATCAGTCACCAATTAACCTAATGAACATGTCTTTAGACGGTGGGAGGAAGCCGGAGAACCCAGAGAGAACCCACACAGACACAGGGAGAACATGCAAACTCCACACAGAAAGGCCAAGTTGGCGTGGACTCCAACACACTGTAGGTTTTGCTGTTTCTTCAACAAAATCTGAACTCATAAGGCTTCAAGTGCTTGAACAAGTGACTGGATGTCAGGTTTATTTTTAATAATAAACCCGCCTGTGTGCTTGTGTTTGTGCGTTTGACATTTTTGTCTCTTGTTCAGGAAGCAAAGACAAATTCCAAACATTATTTTGTTTGAAGCCGATTCTTTATGCCGCCGCGAACGTGTTACTTTCATTCATGTGCAAATCAGTGTGCCGCAGAAGTGCTTAACATTTTGAAATGTCAAGCTAATATTGCTCCGTATTTGGTTTAATGAATTTATTTATAGTTGCAAGATAAAAGATGAGCGCTTAACGTCGCAGTACAATGCTGCAGTACTTATTCTCCAGCTGCAGAGGGAGATGTATGACTAGAATACCTCCTCCTCGTTTCAAACGACTGTTCCTGATATGGAGCAGAAGTATGTGGAGAAGACAAGACGATAACACTATCCAGTGCTTAAGGATTTCTTGTTTTTTAGTTTCTGTGCACATATTTCTTCTCATCCCATGATGTACAAAAAAAAAAAATACACAGACATCCTGTTCAGATAAGATGTCAGACATCAGTTAATTCCACTGTCGGTGTGAACTTAAACAGAAGTGGTTTAATGATGCGATGGCCTGGAGGGCAGTAATGTGTCATGGCCAGATCATCGGCTAATGAACCACTGGCTGTTTATTCTTCACTCTATGATTCAGCTGTTTGGTCAGCTCGTGTGTGTGTGTGTGTGTGTGTGTGCGTGTGTGCGTGTGTGCGTGTGTGCGTGTGTGCGTGTGTGTGTGTGTGTGTGTGTGTGTGTGTGTGTGTGTGCGCGCATGGAGAGGAGCAGAAACACTACTTGGCTCATTACTAAATATCAGAGTTCAGCTGTAGGTCCAATCAAAACAGCCTCGGGGAAACATCAGCTTAACCAGAGTCATGAGACCAAACACACTCGCACACATGCAACCGTACAGTTTACACACTCAGACCCACACACACACACACACACACACAGGACATAAAACGTGTGTGGCATCACTCAGGTCTGCGTGTGCTCAGCTAGTCACCAATTAAACTATTGCTCACAGATAACATGAGCAGTGGATCACTACATTCAGCTGTTGAGAGTTACCACATGAAGTACATTCACTCAAGCGCCCACTTGAGTATTTCCATCTGATTCCACTTTATGCGTCCTCTCCACTGCATGTCAGTATTGCACCACTTACTCCGCTGCATTTGTTTGACAGATTTTTAAATCCAGCTCACGGTTAGAGATGAAACCGGACCTTTCAGTCGTTAGCGCCTCAGCCATCGCTCACAGAGATTTTTCCCTTCTACATCTCGTGGGGTTTCATTTCAGCAAATGTTCAAATGATCCAATATCTCACCGGGATCCAAAGATTAGAGGAAAACGGCCAAAAGCTGAGCCAGGACGTTTGTTGTTTCTTCTTTCCTCTGCCAGTAATCATCAGGCTCACACTGATCTGCTGCCTCTGTTCTTAAAACTGCGTGTAGAGCGGTTCAAACGGCCCCCACGTGCAGCAGCTACAACAGGATTAATATTAATAGTCTAATGAGGGCGCATATAAAGATAAATGATGCAACAATGAATTAGTCAGAGGGGCTATGACTCCACTCCTGCTTTAAAACCACACGTTTCTGCTACTGCTTTCACTTTAGCAGGATGTTCACGTGTGATTTTTTTGCCAAAGTAAAGGATATGAATCCTTCTTCCTTCCGCCGCCGATTGAATTTAGAACAAGCTTTCGGAATAAGAAACAGGAGGTGGAGGTGAGCGGCTTCTTTCTGGTGTGCTGCAGGTTTTCGCTAGGCGGTTGCTAATGTGCTGAAAAGAAAAGCAGCTGTCGTGTGGCTGCGAAGGTGTTTGCTAGATAATTAGCGTTTAAGTGGCGGTCTGGCAAAAAAATAAAAATAAAAATGTTCAATTGGGAGCGGTTGCTAGGATATTTAGTTGTGGTTGCTGTGTTATCTGGAAGGTGGCTCAGGTTATTGGCGGTTTCTTCGAGGTGCTATCAGGTCCTGCTGCAAAACTAATTTTCTGGGCCCGCTGGGGTGTCGCTGAGGTTTCGCTAGGCGGCTGTCACAGACTTCTGGCGGGAATGCACCAGATTGTACAGGTGGTTACTGGGGTCTCTGGCAAATTCAGCGTTATTGTTCATGCGCCCTGACTGGTTTTTGGCGTGTTTTATTAGTTACTCTAATCTTGTGCGTTGTACATGGTTGCTATGGCCACCAGACTCCTGGTTCGTCGTCCGTCGTGGCTTTAAAGCGGCGCGACCTCACTCCGTGCCTTTGGCATTTTGAGTGAAAGGAATATTTGATTTAATTTGCGACAATTGTTTGATCGAAGGTTGTTTTAATAGAAAACCGAGCAGCCTGGGAATTTAATATAATTGCGGGAGACGAAGCTACCACTTTACTTGCCGGCTTGACATGTGTGCGGACGAAACGACAAGGATTAAACAGCAATTTCACTTTCAACATATTTCCTTCGTATACCCGTGGACGGCTGTGCGTTGAATAAATTGGTTTATTGCCAATCTCGACGCTTTTAAGCTGCTGTCCTTTCTGGGAATCTGAACGAGCTTTTCTGAGTAGAGAAATATTTTTGTCCCTTTGAGACGATGATATTAAATGCACAATTATATACTCAAAGTTAGCAATCTGTCCTCGGTAGACGTCATCTTTTAACTCAAAGGAGTTGGTGGGCTTGATGTAAAAACAGATAATTTAGGCCTTTGCTTTTCCTTCTACTGAGCTGATCTGTTAAATAAACATTGCAGTTAGCCTTTTGTCTTTTTCACAGGGATTAATAAAGTTTCATTCAGGCACATGTGATTTCATTTCCTTACACCAAGTATTCAGCTGTTAGTCTATCCTGCATGGCTGTTTTGGTCATGGCCACAAAGCTTTAACACAGACGCGCACACGCACATACTTATAGTCGTATAGGCTGCAGATGAAACACGTTTGCGTAACTTGAGGACACAATGTCCCCGCTCCCCTCGGCTTCTGTAAACGAAGGCTTCCTTGTGTTTCAGAGACCACTGGGGATATATTTTTCTGCTCCCTGCTTTTTCCTCTCATCTCCTTTGTAGGGTTCTGCGGGAGGCTGGTTTGGGTTTCTCTGATGTGTCTTTGTGTGTGTGGGAGACAGAGGGAGGGGAGGGAGAGGAGGGAGGGCGATCGAAACAGGCAGAGGGATGTCGTTCTTACAGTCTCTCCATTTTGGGATCAGGACAGGAAGTGGGCTCAACAGAGGAAACATGACCTCCTCCCCCTTCTCCTCTCCTCTCCTCTCTCTCCCTCCTGCCTCCCTCTATCCTCTTACTTTTTCTTGTATTCCCTCTTCCTCCCTTTGTCTGCCCACCCCCCCAGTCTGTGCCCACCCATTCACAAGGTCACTTCTGTGTTTCGTTCTTTTAGTTTTTTTTCCCCTCGGTGCCTGAGACCTCGTAGCGTGTCACATGAGTTTCTGCAGCTAGCATATGGAGACTTTAAATTACATTCTGCTCACTTCCTGTGTAAATAAATCTATGTTAACCAGTGATTTCTAAAACAACACTGAAACTCTGCTCCAGTTCTTTCTGGGCTCCCTCCCTCTCTCCTGAGACTCGCAGCCTGTTATGTAGCAGAGCTCCTCTGATTAAAAGCCAAAGCAAAGGTCAGACTCTGCTGGGTAAGAGAGATATCGCCCGACTTGGACTTCACTCTCATGCCCAGCGGTCTGATAGCTTAAGCAGATGAGCTTCATATCACATTATGGCGAATGAGGGCGTACAGTTAGCCTAGGCAGACATCAGTAGGTCATTACTTATCAGGAGCCTCAACTCTCTTTTTTTCTGGCTTTGCAAGAAAGGTTCATAAATACTTATTAAACTGCCCCAGGACACAAGATAAACATATTTACCCCCCCGCCCCTGCACACACATTTCTCCTTCACAGACTCAAATCCTCTCCCCCCCCTCTCGGCTAATCTTTCTACCACTCTTCACTTTTCAGCTCAGAGGGTCCTGACCTCTTGCTTTGCCAAATACACACTCAAACACACACACGGACGCCCACACTGAGAAAATAAAGAAACAGCATGTCAGCAAACGGCAGTGTATTTCACCACAGAGCACAGAGCCAAGGCACTGGGAAACAAAAAAACAAAAGCAGAAGACCTCCCTGTTTTCATCCTCTGCCTCCATCCTGCTCGCCTTACAAAGTCTGCATCTGTTTATTTGTTCCTTTGCCTTTTTCGTCCCCAGACGTTTTCCTTTCTGGTCATTTTCTCTTCAGACACATCCAGTGCAATGACAACACTTATAAAAAAATAAAAACAAAACTTGCGTGAGTGGAAAAGGTTGGTTAGTTAACGACAAATGTTACAGCATCGTAGCGGTTACAGTGATACCGTTAGACAGAGTGGTGTCGGTATTGTAAGGTGTACACACAGTGTCTGTCAGATACCTACAGTATTCAATGTACAGGAAGTATGAACGTGCACAATGTTACAATGAACACAAACACATACAGAGTACACAGTTTAATACAGTATTATAATAAGACGTGTGGAAGTGTTTGTGGTTTATTCCCCTTGGAGCTACGTGAACCTCATACTCGGGGTGGGAAGAGCTGCCCAGCTGTGTCCTACTGCTGAGAATGAAAATGCAACTCAGGGAAACGTTGGTGATCAAATCAGCATTTTCATTTCATTTTACTCCACAACATCAAGGAGGGCAGATGAGTTTAAAATTGTAGGAAACCTTTGGATCTGGTTGGATTTTTCCATTAAAGTCATAAAACAGAACGCCTCAGACATAGCTCTGGCCAGCAGGCCGACCACTATTATGAATCAGTGCATGTTGAAATGTAAGCAACTATAGAAATTGCACTTATATGCTGTATTACGTCACCTGGAAAATTAATCGGTAAACACATAACATAAACTATTTGGTCAGAAATTACGTCAGCAACATTACCTTTCATTTCGAGTCGTGTTTGGCGCCACCTGCTGGATGTTAAACTAAAAAGTTCCCTCTTTAAGCTCCATTTTTGGCCTCCACCAACCCCTGGGAAAGTAGTTGTCTCTTTAATTGTTCAGTGCTCCAGCTATCTGCTATAAGAGCAGTGAGAGTGATGAAACCATGTAAAGCTGCAGGCTAATAAAACCAAAGAAGACACTAAAATCAGGGCAAATATATGTGGAGTCTTTATAAATGTCATTTTAAGCAAACCAGTTATGGTGCTGCTTTAAAGTTGAAGTTTAAACGTTCAAAAATAGAAACGTTTCCTCTTCAAATGAAGCCCAGCAGTTCAAATTTAAAACATATCAAATTCAAGGGAACTGAGGCAGAACACGCTAGCAAGTTTCCAATAATAATCAAACACTGCATAAATAGTTATTTGGATTTGGAGCAGTTTTTCCCTTATTTTGGTTATAGTGTCAAACTATTTAGTGCTTTCCGAGACAGGACATAATTAGGAAATTACACACAAATAAGCCAACTTCCCTGTGATTTTCTTCAGCTTGCCTTGTTTGGATGTTTTTCTTCTGGGAAGGCTTCCCACCCCGACTTCTACAGAAGTCCGAGACGGTGGCAAGACACACGGGGATAAGGTCATTTACAGTTCAACCCTGTCATTTTCTGCTGCTCCCTTCACGTTTACAGGACAAAGGAACGGGAACAGGCAGCGTAATGATATCCCAAAGCCGCCTTGTGCATCCTTATAATGTGCCTGGGGTTAAGTCTAGGTTACTGGGATGCTGGTGAGAAGAAAAGGGAAAGCAAGGCATAGGGCTAGACACCAAAGACCGGGAGCTGTGTGTATGTGTTTCTTAAAACCAATATGAGTCTCTAATTTGACCGTCTACCGTTTCTGCTGGAGAGGGAGGAGCTGAACAATCTGTCTATTGTGGAGAAGAGGAGAAGAATAAGACTTCTGCTGTACATCTTTTATACGATGGTGGGAATGAGAGAATAAAGAAGAAGGAAAGGGGTGTATGACAGGACCATAAGAGAGCGTTGTCTCTTTCCTCTGTTAAAGTTCATTGACAGGAACACTTGTGCAACCTTATCACACAACACAGCATATGACCAGTACAGACCCAAACCCTCACCCCTCTCCCTCTCCCTCCGTCACGTGTACTTCTAAAACCAGGCTTTTTTTTTTCAGCTCGCTCTGAAACTTCAATCTTTCTTTCCTTCGCACTCGTTCCCTCCCGCTTCTTCCTCGCTCTGCTTGAGCTACATTTCGATAGGCAGCAGTCTGACGTGGTTTAGTGACAGGGTTGTCATTGGTCGTATATACAAAAGAGAAAAAAACACTTTCAGTGCTCATGTCATGTAGTTGGGGCTTTCCTCAACAGTTTTTTTTTATACATATGTGTGAGAAGCAGAAGGTGAATGTCTTTCCAGCATACACACATTTACACAGGTTAGACGTGTTTTGTTTTTTTTTTCCACAGGGGTCAACATAGGTAAATGGGTCAAGAGCCACTTCATGGCACCACAGGTTTAGTTCGATCCACTTGGTTTGGGTCAACCGACTGTTCCACAGGTCAGTATATAAGTCCACTAACGGGCTGTGGTGTCACAGCGAAGCAGACCTTCGCAGAAGTCCTCCAAGCCTAGATTTGCGGCTGGTTTCACAGTTGCAGTCAGAGACGCCATTGTCCGCCACCCGAAGGTCACTGCAGCATGATATCTCTGAGGTTTTCATCCAGGATGGAGTTCTTGGCGGCGTGGAAGACGAAGCGGATATTTTCCGTGTCCACCGCAGTGGTGAAGTGGTGGAAAAGTTGCTTCCCGTGGTTTCTCCTCTTACGACTATACAACTGCACCAGGAACGCCTGGAAGAAGGAGAGGAGGTCTGTGTTTGAGTGTATATACATATGTACTATACTGACACAAATACAAGATGACACCACCATTTCTAACACCGTGTTTTTGGAGGGAAAAATAGAAGCGAGGTTAGTCTAGCGATGTTGGTTCCTCCAGTCTCTTTGGAGCCCTTCTTTGAACATAAAAGTAAACAATATCCCCAAGAAGGATGCTCTCCGGCACTTGGACCGACCATTGGTCTAGTATTTATCACTAAGGCTGCAAACCAACGTATATATGTACTTGGCTTGATAAGGGAGTGATGATTTAGTATCACTTCATCTGATCTGACCTAACTTGGGTCAGGGTACCTGTACGTCCTCTAGCCTGCGTGGGTCTCCTGTGAACTGTGGGAAGTACTTTCTGATGTCCACCGTGCGAATCTTTTCCGCCAGCAGGTCTGTCTTGTTGAGGAAGAGGATGATGGACACATTCTGGAAGAGCCTGTTGTTGACGATGGCCTCGAAGATGTTCATGCTCTCCACCAGACGGTTTGTCTGCCGGTCCTCCATCAAAACCTGGAATCAAACATTCTCTGAGTAATACGTTGTTTTTTTTCCAGGTTTTATCTGTACGGGAATTAAGTATTCATTCACAAACGTCATCATCATCATCATCATATGACTGGTGATTTGAGCTGGACTTAGGACTGTGGGAACAATCAAGTTTCTTCAGAGCACCACAAAGAGAGCCTTGTGTAAACTTTAAATGTTGCTTCTCTGGTGATTCTTTCATAATCCCAAAAGTCAAGAGTGAGTCCGACAAACATTTCCGCAGAATCAGTATTAAACGCACATACCTGGTCGTACTCAGACGAGGACGCCATGAAGAGAATCGACGTGATCCCACTGAAACAAAGGAACCACTTCTTTCTCTGCGACCTTTGTCCTCCAACGTCCACAATCTTGAACGGGATCTTCTTGAAGACAAAGTCGTGCTCAATGATCCCTTTCGTCGCCTTCCTCGCAAACAAAATGTCTTGTTTGCTTGGAATATAGTTCTGAAGATGTGAAGGGATAAACATTTGAGCTAAAGGGGTTAAGACACACACGGGTTTTGAAGACATTTAACCGGTCAGCGTGACTCACCAGTTGTCCAATACGATCCAAGTTATCCAGGAAGTACTTGACCGACTCACTCTGCAGATAAGAAGAAAGACAAATCTATTAGAGCTGCGACATGGGCCCCGAGTCATCTTATTACACAATAACTGAACTTAAATGACCCAAATAATCACATTACTGCTCTTAACCGTATTATTGGAACAATTGGACTTCTTGAATTTCTTCCTTATCTAATTCGTATTTCACAGACGCTGTCATAGTGTGGTTATTGATTTAATAATACATGAATCAATGCAGCGAGGGACAGCAGCCATGTGACCAACCATAATCATGTCAGTCTAATTTTCTGTACCATACGTTGCTACGTGTATAAACAGCTTCGAGCAGGAGTCCAGTACCATGAATAAACCGGATCATTGTGTTTGTGTGACCCGTGTTTTATTCCATGTTGTTGTCATTATCACATTTAATGTACCAGGCGCAGAGAAGCTGACATTCCTTTATGACTATTTATAGCTTTATGAAAGACCTTAATGCTGCACTTATCAATATTTGAGGGCTGCTACTGGTTAAAAACCCACAGAGACATGCCACCAGACCCCGAAGTTCACCTGAGCTTTATTCAGCGTTTCTGGCTTGTGTCCGTTTGACAGCCCTCTGACTCTAATGTCACCATCTTTCTTTCTTTTCTCGGCTAAACCATTTTCTTTTTTTTCAAACCAGCAAACACACAGAGTGCGCAAAATAGCCGGTGAACATATTGCAGATCTTTACTTTGGAAGCTGGTGGAGACCAAACCAGAGCTCAAAGTTAAATATTGTTGAAATAATCCAATTATTTGTAAACAGGACATTTGTTAATTCACTGGACTTAAAGGGCAGCTACAGTTTTTTACCACCTGGACCTTATTTCTGGTATAAAATAGGATTGTTTACGCACCGTATAACTTTTGTGTAATTTGCACTCGTTCAGGGGATAATTAGGTCTGCGTATATCCATATAGTGGGAGTGACTGGGGCACAGAGACGCAGACTCTAAATAACACATTATCTGCCACAAAACTTGTTAATTTCACCAATATTTTGTTATGATGAGCGGCGTGCACTCACGATGGTCAGCTTGTTTACCTCTAATTTGCAAATGCAATGGTTTGTCCACAACAGGTAACTCTACTCAAACGGGGAATAGCACTAGCGTATCATAACAAAATATTGGTGAAATGAACGAGTTTCACGACAGATAATGTGTTATTTAGAGGCTGCATCTCGGTGCCCCAGTCACTCCCACTATATGGATATACTCTGATCTTATTATCTCCTGAACGAGTACAAATTACACAAAAGTTATGTGGGTGAGTAAATGAAAAAATAAGGCCCAGGTTGTAAAAAAAAAGTAATTCTCCTTTAAAACTGTATCTGGTGGGAATTATAAATCTTATTAGGTATTTCCAGATCAGCACTGGGAGATCGGTATCGGGGCAGATGCAGTCATTTTTTATAAATGATTTGATTGGATCAGATTTCTCCTCTTTTGTAGTTATTTGTTTTAGGTCTACCATAAACCAAAACCACGTCCCTGTAGCATCAAAACGACTTCTCCTGTTTTGGTGGCAGCTGGCTAGCGTCCAAGCTGCTAAAAACATCTATGTCTGCTGTGTTGAAGTATTTGATTCTGTAGCAGAAAACCTCTTGACTCTACATGAATCTGATCTGGGCGAATACAAGTAAGATAAGAAAAGCTGTTATGAATCTCCAGGAGAGGAAATTTTGTCCATTAAACATCAGATGAGCTCATACTCAATATTAACAGATCTGTATCACATAGGGGACGTCCCTAAATCTTACCAACGTGTGCAAGTAGCAAAAACTGATCGACTCCCATGTGTTCGTTGGATGACACTGAAGAGACCGTCTAAATATGAATGGTTAGGAAATGCAATCAGTGTAACTTTAGAAATACAAGAAACCAGATGACAGAATAATTCTAGCAGTCTTTGCAAGAAAAATGAACACAATCATTTTTTTTGTTCTCTTGCTGTCAACAACCACCAGAGTGGAACATCAGGGGATGGCATTAAAATTATAATGTGTCGCCCTTCAATGAAAGCTGCCATGAAGCTTCATCTGAAGGAACACTCAGTTGAGCGTTTGCAAGTCAGAACTATTTCACTACAAATCATAGATAGATAGATAGATAGATAGATAGATAGATAGATAGATAGATAGATAGATAGATAGATAGATAGATAGATAGATAGATAGATAGATTCTGCATTCTTCTTATGGTACTTCTCCACTATCCACTGTCGAGTAATTATGTAGTTGAAGTGCACGCCGACCTTCACTGACATAGATTACAAAAGTTTCAAGAGGCTGCTAATTGACTTTCAGACTGCTCTGAAATGAGTAGAAATCAGTGGGTGCCTGGAACGGAGAGGAGGAATTATTGGGTTTCCCACAGCACAGCAGCAAGATTCGCAAAACGTTTCGCTGCATCGATAAGTACATGTCATTTATTTGAAATGGGCTGAAACGCGGGGTTTTAATCTGAAACAATAGGTACACAAAGTTCAAGCTGGAATCAAACTGATTCCCAACAATAGTTTAAAATTGTCTTCCGCTCTCTTTTTCTTACATACACTCACATTCAACAGGAAACAGCTGTGTGTGTGAAAACAGTGGGGAGAGACATGGGGGAGGGAGGGATTAGCGAGTCAGACTGAACCCAGTTGCAAAGTCGTTTCAGCACCAACATCTCACGCCTGCTACAATACAGCAGTATTCCTCTTTCAACCTGTGTTGACAGCTTTTGCATAACTTTGCAGAAATGTTGGGTCCTTGTAAGCGGATAGGCCAGAACCAGTAAAAACCCGTCTCGTGGGCCTTGACATGCTGCGTAACTACCAGGAAATGTGACCCTTGTATGGGTGAGATGTGAACCCGTGACCGCGCTGCTGACCTCCAGTGTCGCAGCAAATGGAGACGCTGGACTCCGAATGGTTGAGCGGGACATGACCGACAGGAGGGGCCGGACTGAGGGAAAGGCAGGGAGAGGGGAATTCCCAGAGATGAAGGGATGGGCATACGCAAACATAGACACACACACACACATCATTTCCACAGACACTTTAACAGCCATCAGCAGAAATTAAATAGTCTGATCACTGAGGTAGCGGAAGCACCAAATTAGATTACTTCTATTAGCCCTAGGATAAATTTTAGTGCCTTGTAGTGTAGATGCGTAGGTAATAAACAGTAGAATACAGCTCTGTGTGTGTGTGTGTGTGTGTGTGTGTGTGGGTGTCTGTGTGCACGTCTGATTGTGTGCATGCGTGAGTAAGGCAGGAGGAATGTCTCCATTCATGGCGTGTATGGGCAGATTAGGGGCTTTATTAGAGCAAAGACCTGAATAAGCTCACATTTTGGAGTGTGTGTGTGTGTGTGTGGGTGTGTGTCAGTCCCTTCGGTGCAAACTCCACTCGTACGTTGACACACAATCTGAAAATAGTGCCTTCAAACAAATACATGTTTTCTTTCCCTGATTAGTCGATCAATAATTTTGTATTGCACGTACACCAAATAGTTCTGCTGCTCTTTATCTACAAAGAGCCTTTCATGCTCTTCAAAGACGCTTCACACCAGTTAAAATGACGAATCTGCTGCGGTTGTGAATGGGTTCGCGGTGTGAGGTTCAGCCGGAGGGAGCGACTATTATGAAAACCCTGTCAGACCGAACAAAGAACGGTTGATAAATCCTAATATATTCATTTCAAAGTAATAAAAAATGAACAGAAGCGAATATTTGGCCCTTTTTTCCTGTAAATTACCAAAAACCTCAATACACTAATTGGTGTTTTTGAAATAAAATCTGTATGGATTTTCAAATTAAATCCAGAAAAACACCTCACAGACCGACCAACCACTAATGTTGAGTTAGTAGTTTGTGCATTTATGCCACTAACAAGTTAATCAATGTTGATCAGCAGACACTGTCAATCCCTGCAGCACCAGACCCCTGGGTAGATGGTTAAACATGTGGTTACGTAAGTGTTTAACGTCAGCCAATAATACTTGTTGAGCAATACTTAAGATGGTGACATCTGGAGTGGCCTGCAGTAGTTTCTACATGATGGAGACACATGAGTTACAGATGTAACTTGGATTCTGCGAGTACATCAACCTTGGCAGTGAGGAAGGATTAGTTAGAACCCAGGAAGAAAGGATTCCCAGTCAAGTTTTCAATCTTTTAGATTTGCGTATGGGTCTATCCGAGGCTCAGTGTGCACCCTGTGACTGTATTAAGTCCAATAAAGAGGGGTTAGCTTGTACCTTTGCTCCAGAAGCTGCAACAGTGACGGTAAAATCTGTGTCCTCTGCTACACAAAGAGGATGCGTAGCCTCGTAAGTTTGTAGTATTGAATAAAGATCTCCTATAACCTCTGATTTAGAGTGAAGTACTTCCAAACTACAAACGTTTGGGCCTTGCTGAAGCCCAGTCTGATCCAATCCAATATTTTTTTATTTAAATGCCTGGAGCAGACCTGATCGGTGGAAAGTTTCTGATGTTTCAGGTAAAAACAGAAACTGAGATCAGACAAAGGATTGACAACCGAAAGAAGAAACTGACGAGGACAAACACAGATTACTGGTTGGCGTGTCTTTTCTTGGTTGGAGAGCGCCGAAACATAAGGAGGAACTGGAGGAACGGTGACTCTAGGAAAACGTCACAGCCTCGTGCAATTACTGCAACTGTGAATCCCGTACTGCGGCTTTAACAGTAATCGTAAATGTTTCTACAGTGATAACTTACTTTCATTGTACTCGCTCAAGTTAATTACTGAGGTTGGAGGCTTTGTGCGAGACCAACAAGAAACACAACAGTTCACAGACGCTGTGCTGGTTTTAGCCTCCGTGTTAACCACATTTAATTGGAAGAGAAAAGGTTTAAGCCAGACGTCCTCGTTCAACTTCGTCCCACAAAATAATATACATCTTTTAAAGGAGGGATTGTGAGCGTGTACGCTCACTTGTGGGGCAGATAATCGTGGCAACAGTGTTGTCTTGTTTACAATCCCTAATCATCCGGCGGTTTATTTTTCTTTCTTCTTTGCCGAGATGCTGCCGCGTTCCCAGAGCTCGACAATTAAGTGAGTACAAAGACCCGGAGGACTATCTCTTATTAACTCTTGAACTTACGGAACATTTTTTTTTTTTTTTTACAACGTGATGATTACTCTTTGGTTGCCATGAGAACAACGATCGGTCCGTGGCGCACATTGGGATGCGGCGGCAGAACAGAAACTGACGGCAGTGTTAAATCATGAAATGCAGCTCTTCAGTGAAAGACGCAGCATAGATACAGAAGTTTGAGGTGAGATGCGCCTGTGGATGGTTTCAAGTATTTATAAAGCGTCTTTTCCAGCTTTGTACAACATGAAGTCTAAATACATACCTCCTTTAGTCAAGACGCCTGCGCTGCTGAAGACATGTACCATCACGGCTTGATATACAGCCTTGTTTTTGTCAGGCAAAAGGAGGTTTGGGTGTTTGTGTCCTATATCAAACTGTGTGTTATCTGGGTGTGGTGGGAAAACAGAAAGCAACGCGAGTAAACAAGATCCTCGCATGTGCCCGCTCACGGTTTGTTTTTCTCCCGCTATCTCCACCTCTCCTTCAATCTTTCTTTCTCTCTCTTTCTTTCTGAGCCTCCCCCTCCCCCGGCTCGTCTTTACTTTCCACTCTGCCTCTTTGCTTCCTCCCTCTGTCTGCCTATGGCCCAGCTCCAGCTGTGCCTGGGAAAAGCTGACTGTGGTATCCCCGGAAAACCTCTCACAGAGTGCAGAGTCTATAACTCAGCACATTCGCTCCGCAGCAGACATTTTAGTTTTTCTTACTGTCAAAGGACAAGGCTGGTGTTACTCTATATTCTTCTTCTGGCAACAAACCCCAAGAAAAGCAGGCCGATGGTTTTCAGTACTGTGCTGTTCACTCAGCTTCAAGAACAAGCATTGCTACTGAACTTTTAACCAGGATTAACATGATTAAACTAAATTCAGTTGCCGATTAATACTCATTTAGTGGTGCGTCCCCATGTGCCTCTCTCTGCTCACCGACCACGTGTTAAGTAGCCACACTACCAGCTCGGATCAGAGAGGTTCCTACACATAACAAGACAGACAAGAGGTTTATCAAGTGAGAGAAACGATCCCGCGTAAAGTGAAAGAGACATGCTGGTTATTCTAAAAGGTTCTGGCCAGTTTACTGACACAGCCAGCTGCAGCAGCCGCTTTGACACGCAGCTCCCGAAAGCAATTATGGGAATTTAAAGTCAATAGGACCTGACTGCAGCAATTGGTGTCAAAACTCATACTCGAGGTCGTCACTCAATCATCCACGCGGCAAACAAATATCCAGAAACACACTAAAAAAAACACAAAAAAACTACATATGCTGCTGGTGAACATTTAAAATGTGTTATTATCCTGAATTACTTGTTAAATGTATAGTGACAGTTGTTAAACTGTGCAGCCATGGGGGATTGGCAGTATGTTTACAGATTTAAACATATAGTCTCCAGCTAAAGGCTTAGCTAGTTACAGCTGCTAGCATCGGCACCCCAGAAAAGCAGACAGAGGACTGAGCTTAACGCGACTTACCACACGGGTAACTGTTGATTAATGCATAGGTTTTGGTTTCTCAATAAATATATATATATATATATATATATGTGTCTGGCTTATCTGGGGATCCACATTAAAAGCAAGAACTGAAACAGTCTGTCATACAGCCCATACAGAGTGTGTACACACAACATGTAAACACCAGGAGATCTGTGTGAGTTAAACAGCTGTCTGTGGAGGCCTCTAAGTGCACCAGAGGGAAAGGCATTGGCTCAGGATTTTGGGAAGAGACGCAGCTCAAGCATGTCTCTCAGAGTCCCGTGCACGCTTGGTTTCAAAATGCGTCTCGCATATGCCAACAGGAAAGGCCCGCCGAGACAGATCACTGTGCACACCTGTGTTTATCACGTGCCTCCAAGGCATCCAGCTGATAAGGTTAAAGGGAGCAAAGCTGTTGTCGGCTTCCAGAAAAGCGCCAGATTTATTTTTTCTTTGCTTTCGCCGAGCCAATACAATCTTTCAGGGACATTCTCTACAACAATGCTCCTCTTCGTGTTTTTGGGTTTCTGTGACCAAAATTTCCGACAGTGATCATTTACAGTATTTTTCCTGTTCTTGTCCGGGAAGCCTCTGGATGCATTAGTGTTTATTAGGGCCGGGTTTCCTACTGATTTCCTCAGTCGATTTGACGCCGATTCACATTGTCTCAATTTAATTCAGTATTAATTCATATCAGTTAGAGACAAAGCAGTTTCAAATAAAAAAATCTTAAAAGTCAAACTAATGTTGTTACTGGTTGCAAAGATTTATGGCTATTTCCACAATATTTACCTCTGGTAAAGCAGGGGTTTGCTTATGGCCTTCCTTTTGTGCAGCTCTTTTCTGTTGTCACACTTTTTAAGTCCAATCACTCGATTCAATTGCTTCAATTTCCCAAGATGCATTTTGAATCCAAACCTAAATAGGTCGATTGTCAGTGTGGGTTGATATGTGCGATAGACAGGAAGTCTATTGATAGAAGGGAAGCAGGTGATGGGAATCAAAGACACTTCTAAATACACTTTCTATGTGGATTGGCCTCCAAGACAGAAGGACGTCTGCGTCCTACGTAGCTGCAACACGCTAACTTTATCATACAGCGACTCCAGATAAGACAAAGCAGTCTGACCTGAAACGCTGCATATCTCTCACACACACACACACACACACACAAGCACGCACACAGTATGTTAAGTGAGAGGGAGACGGAAGTGGCTTCTGTCTGACTCCAGATTGTTTTGTCACTGATAAATGCGTAACAGGGTAAAAGGTCAATCTTCCAGCACTGAGCAGACAGTAAAGCTGCTGCGTCACTTTCGGTAAAGTCCAAATAAAACAAGCTTCTGCAGCCAAGACGGGGCGCAACTGACGACAAGCCCAGCTGGTGATGGCGGAGCTGTGAGACATTTGCTCTGTTGACAGTACGGTTAGTGATCATTCAGTTCAACCACAGAGAGTCATTAACAGTCTGGCTGGCCCTTCACAGCATATTCGTACACAAGTGTTAAGCTAAGTGTTTCTTTAGCCATCTGCTTCTCACAATCCCTTCTTTGAGTTATAGCATGAGGACGCTCTAAAGATGTCTCAATTTGCTTCGCTGGCCTAAAACCGTAGCAAAAGAGGAAAAGCAAGACAGCTGCGAAGTGCTCAGTGTCGCTCATTCTGGACATTTTAAATGAAATGTTTAGGATTTATCGTTTTATTATGTGCCTATCTAGTCCAAATACACACACAAAAAAAACTCAGCAACATAAACTGTTATCTCTCACCTTAACAACTGCCATCAAATTTATTTGACAGGAAATGGTCATAAATGCCATCACGCAATATTTAAACAAGTTAATAATTAAAAGCTGTATATGAGTGCACTGATACGCTAGCAAGAGATAGCAGAGATATGAATTACATCACACCCCGAATGCTGTGTCCCGGGACAACAAGTTGGTAAACAAAAACAGTGGAGTTTAATCCCGAGCCATGTCAACCATTATCAGCAACACCAGCTGTTGAAATCTGACTTCCAAGTTCACGTGGAAGGCGAAAAATAAAGCGTATAGGTAAGATCATCTTAGCCGTATAAAATGTTTGCACATTAGCTCTATACACACGGCTAAAAATCATATCAGAACCTAAGACGTGCTTGTACTCACTCTCTTCAACCCCCTGTCTTGCCTTTAATATTTAAAATGTGAGCTATTTTATCAAGCCCTGCTTTACATAATGTCATTTTCAACCAAAATATCATTTTATTTCATTCACTGTGACTAAATGCTCAATAAAACAGAGAACGGCCTTGGTAAAGTGTGCTTCCAACTGGTGTTGGTCAGTGTGTGTTTAACACATTAGCGCTAAAAGGGAAAGGAATTGCTCTGTTGACTACGAGCCGTTTCAGATTGTGCTCACAGCATGAAATGTGGAAGATGAAGCTCCGCAGGGCTCCACTTCACCGGTTACATTCCCAGCCAAGAGTAAAATAATTACGGCTCTGGAAAGTCTCCAAACAACAAAAATAATAATAATAATGAAATAAATAAATGAGAGAAGTGAGCTGCGCAGAAAAACACCGGATTCACTCGGTGCAGTGCTGAGCGCTCCACTTGTTCAGTTAACAAGTGCAAACTTTTAGGATTTGACTCAGTTGCTTTCTCTGATGATCATTAAATCAGCAAACACTGGTCGGGGTAAATCAGTTACCATGCAGATGCCTGCTGCTCCCCACTGCAGGGGGTACAGAACTGGAAAACACACACTACGTTTAAGTTTGATATTAAAGGTTGTTTTTGGCATTGGTTCAACAGCTCACAGTAAAGGAGACAGAAAGGTTCTGACTGTATTGAGTCAAGAAAAAAGGTTAAATTACTTCCTTTAACTGCTGACTGTACATAAGGACCAGTCCAAAGAGAGATGAAGCGTGAGTCGAGATGAAGTAGACAGGCGATGTAAATAAGCTACAAAGAGGCCGTAAGCGTGTTTATATCTGCTGTAAAGTCGGATATTTTAACATGGAGGTGTAAGGGGACTGACTCACTTCTGGGGACATCATCAAGTGGCGATTATTGGAACTGCAATTTTTGACACTTCGGCGTTAGCTTCAATTTTTCCGTCCTCGTGGTCGCTGCTTGTTTGCCACCACACTAATACACAAAAAAAATGCACTATTGCATTTTACATTACTGGCATACAGTCAGCATGAAGCTCAGTCATAGGCCGCTCACTGCACACTCTCTGACTACTGCATTCAGTCAGGTCAGCCCGATGAGTAAGCGCTGACTGGTCATGATTCTGAATCAAAGAATGACCCCGAGACGTGTTTCTGATGCACACATTTACGGGATGATGTGCTGTTTTTAGTCAGTGGTTTGTTTTGGAACATATTCATCAGATGATAAATGGATTTGAAGCATTAATATGATACAAAGACAGGTCAAAGGGTCACAAGATGATGAATAGGAGAGAGAAGACATACACCATATCTGAGCTAGACAATATATTACGCAATATTGTGGATACTTTATAAGCTCGCATAGTTTTTATGTTCATTTCTGCTGTTGTTCCATTGGTTGACGTTGTCGACCACAGTGAATGCACCATGTCAGAGACATTAGATAGGAGAGCAGGGAATTTTGCTGCATGTTTCAACCATTGACTGTATAAAGATGTACGGAGGAACAGCTCCTCAAAAGTGAAACCAAAGCAAGTAGAGCGCCCTCCTGGTGTCTGCCTGCAGTACAGGTCATAAGCTCCACCCCCTCCATGTTAGTGGGTGCAATTTGCACTAAAAGACACGTCAAATAATTTATTTCAAGGATGATTTCTGTCATTTTAGGTAGTTAATATAACGTAGATGTATGTTCAAATGTTTTTTGGGTAAGTTTAATTTTAATTATTTGGCGCTATAGAAACAGGATGTGACATAATGGCAACTACCGCTCTGTAAAGTATTCCCATGGGACCATGAGAATTGTAAAAAAAATTAAAAATAAGTTTAAATTAAACCAAAACGTGATTGAGTCTGGAGGAAGTGTGGGCAGGTCATCGATATCGCAGCTCCGCGAGGCTCCACTCTCAAACCAAAGTCACAAGATGGCGCTGCCCATATCCTGGGAAAATAGCATCAGTCTGGCCAATGCAAGAAAGTGGAGACACATTGTCCATATTTATATACAGTCTATGGTTATGAGGGAAAGACTGAGGCTGTTGATTGTGTCAGTGTAGGGCCTCGACTGTTCAAGTTTCAATAAAAATCATCTGTAGCTTCCTTTGAGTGAGACGCTACAATATTCAGTCACACTTTACTTTTTCATTTTGCAGAATTACTGCAGCTTTAAGTTATCTCTTTAGGGAAGAGGATCTTAATTTGCCAACATCTGGAAGCTATGGCACTGATTTGTCAGATAACTGTTACTGATACAACAGTAGAGAAGCTTTGATGCTGCTTATGGGGTTGATCAACACGGCTAATTTAATTATTGTTCCTTTTTAATAATTCAGAGAAAACACTGTTTCTTAATATTCTCCTTTAAAGCACTCTGTGCTGCTACTCAGCCGTTTACTCACTCTAACATGCTGATGCCCAACCAGGGGGACCTGCCCGTCTGAACAAGGAAATATTGTGCAATATGTCATCTAATCTAAACCATTCACAGCAAAAGCACAAGTAGGATTACAGAAACCCCAGCGCACGTCCTGACACCATATGTTAACACCATATGCTGCAAACTTGATCAAAGCGACTAAAAAAAAAATTCAAAAAGGAGACGAAGGGCTGACAAATCTGAGATCACTGTGTCTCGCATGATTATAATGAAGAGTGTTAAATGAGATCCAGCCTAAATGAACCCATTAGGAACTTAACAGGTGGTAGTGATGAAGGTTAACAGGGCTGCATCAGACATAAAACACTGGGAACCACGTCTCTAATCTACTCACCAGCTGGAACTCCGAGCGGCGTGCGTAGGCCTCCTGTATGCCGGCGTCTGCCCAGAGCGCGTTCAGTGCCATCACGTACAGCTGAAACTCGCTGGGCTCGACCCCGGAGGCGCCCAC
The DNA here is from genome assembly GCA_005024645.1 of Planiliza haematocheilus. NCBI lineage: Eukaryota > Metazoa > Chordata > Actinopteri > Mugiliformes > Mugilidae > Planiliza > Planiliza haematocheilus. Next base: position 1,638,258 of record SRSE01001280.1, on the reverse strand, counting down.
GCATCCCTCCCACGACATCACCAGCATGCCCTGCTTCTCGTTCTCGCAGCTCTGCCAGCTGATGCCCAGCTTGTCCCTGGCATCCACCAACACACGCATGCCCTGCAGAAACACACATAGTGGGAGAACAGCTGCTTTTCTTAATGTCAGATAATATTGCCTTACTGTATACTTCAGAGGAAACAAACAAAAAAAAAAGTCACATGTGCTGCTTCTTCCTGGGAAAAATGTCAACACTGAGTTTAGTTACTGGCAAACATGAGGTAGCTTTAACATGTGTCTCACTCACACACACACACACACACTCAGTACACATGTATGTGAGGCTGCTGGTTGGTTTCTGAGGAGAAACATGAGGACTGATCTGTGTGGGAGGTCTCGTCAATCGTAACCACAGAGGAGTCTCCTTAAATTCGCTCTTATCTATTTAATTTCACCAACTCCTTGTGATGTGCAGTCAGTTTGGTGTTTTAGTGACGACGCCTTTCTCTAACTTTCTGAGACTGATGATCCAATATTCAAACCGACTGACCAGACACCTGAGCGGAGGTGAAGAAACCTTCTTTTGTAGGCTTCTTTTTTTCATTTGTGACGCAAATTATTTTCTTTCACTTTTCACGAGTGCCATTACACAAATGATTTCTGATGTGGCGCCCTGGGCTTTAATTACTGCAGAGTGAAGCACATTTCACGTCACCTTGAAGTTCAGAATCAGATGCATCACTGAGGACGAGCTACGAGCGGCTGTTCGGGGGGCGCAGCAGGGTCAGGGATGTGTTTATACACGCGTGATGTGTGTCTGTCCGTGACTCATGACCACCTTATTCTTGCGGTAGTCGAGTTTGTTTGTACGGGTTAATCACACATTCAATAGGCCTCACACGCCCACAAAAAGAACGGCTCCCGACTCAGCTCGACCCTGTCTGTGCAAAGACAAGGAAAAGCCTCTAAAAACCTCAAGTAAGCTCTGAAATTCAAAGAAGAGATTCCGAATCGCAGAATTAAAGCCAGGTTAGACAGAGGAATTTGGCTTTAATGCAGCTAAGACGTGTGCATGTTTGTCTGTGGTGTGTTTAGCGCTGTCTGGTTGCCCTTTATGACTCAGTGGTGTGGTGAGCCTTTAACTCTGATTCAATATTTTACAACGTTTTACAGAACTGATGATTTTTCGCTTCTAGGAATGAGATGGATGGCAACCCAAACAAGTGAGGAAATCCCTGACTGGTGTTTGACACATGCACATTAGCATCATTTAACACATGCTGATCTGACTCCAGCCTGTTGGCAGAGAAATTACTCACGAAGAGTCATCCAGACTGTGATCTCTGTTTCTGTCCGCGAGCCAAGGTGAGCGTTATCAATTCACAAATCTGTAGCATTTGCAACATAATCCTCTCCGTTCACGTCTGCCTTTCTTCCTGTGCGTCTGTCTGTTTACACGGCTGTCTGTTTTCCTGCTGCCCAGTCATTGTCCTCGCTTGCCTGTAATGCGTCAGTAAGTGCGGCTCAGTTCTGCATCAAAAAACTCCCAGACCACAACAAGTTCGCCGGGCCTGCGTTGTTTCAAAGCCTGCTGCGAGATCGGGAAAGAAGCGTCGCCTTCTCTCACTCAAACTCAGACGGCAGAGCTCTTGCCTTCATCTTATGGGAGGCATCGTATACGCAGGCACTGTGCTTGTGGTCATGAGTCACTGGTGAACGTCAGATGAATTAGGATAATATAAAAAGACAAGGCCAGATGTAAATAACAAAGTCAGGTTAGTTTGATCTTATGAGTCTGGTATGGATGCTTTTCTAATTAATTAGCTGTTTCACAGTTGTCCCTTAGGCGTTAAAAGTTAGTTTCTCTTTACTTTTGTATGTAAACGAGGAAAGGAGCGATATATATGAAAGAGAAGCAATCAAGAGTATGTAATACATGACATAAGATAATATAGAGGTCAATTAATACAGTGTTATTGTAGTAATACTCATGGACTATATGAATACAGGTAGGTCATAAATGATTTATGTGGTATGCACACACACACTCTCACACAAAGAAAGAAAAGAAACAAAAGAATATAACATTAAAGATTAAATTAAGGGAACATGGAAATAAGGACCATCTGGAGCCCTAGAGTGGTGAAACACTCTGGAGGCATTGTTGGGATATTTTTGTTTCTAAATGATCAACAGGAAATAAAATGTTTGGTATTGGTCCAGTATTAAGAGAGAGCAGACAACCAGGAACCGCAAAACAGTCTGGTCCAGTCCGGTCCAGTCCAGTTGGGGTGATTGTTTTTTTGGCCCCTGACAAGATCTGATTGTTAAGTGTTTGACAACATCATGGAAAGGATCCTCACAGAGACAGACGGTTTTTCCTGATTTTGCTTTCTCTGGTCTCTGTCGCCATGCTTTCATGCACACTGATGTCAACAGGTCGTCAAAATAACTTGTGCTAATGATATTACCTCCATTCTGTCAATTCATGAAGGAGTGGTGCAGTCTCCAGTCTGACTGGCAGTACGCTTCCTGACATGTGGGGGTATGAATCCACGAGTAGCACAACTAGCCGCAACCTTAATATTTTAGGCAACAGCAAGCCACGCTTAACTTTTTGACTTTTTGACTCTTCTCAACTGTCTCCGAATCTCACTCATGTTGACATGGCAACTCATCTCCTGCAATACTTCAGAGCAGGCCTTGTGGTGTATTACTCCTGGATCAGTAACGCTGACGCTTGTAATAACAATCTGTCAGAGGTGAAAACAAGAATTTTTTTTGCCATCAAATGCCCCGTTTGATTACACTGCAGCTGTTTCATGGTTTCTAGTTCAAGTGTGGGTTGTTCAGTATTGGAACAAACATGACTGCGCTCATTAATCTTTTAGATGTGTAAAGATAAAACAAAAGGGCCTTATTAAAAAAAATAAAACTACTGGAACTAAACTCAAGTGTAATTGACCTTAATCCTGGTTTATCACCGGTATTTAAACTTCGTTAACTACTTAAGAAGGATTTTCAGGTGATTAACAAGGAAAATGAGGACCACACGAATGCAACATTTGTTTTGGCTCTGTGACAGGTTAGGGTTTATCCTAACCTCCAGTACGGGGACGGGATGCAGAGCCTGCACTAGGACGCAGCCTCTTTCTGTAAAATCATCTGATATACACAGGAGATGTAGATCAGAGATAATGGTCAGAACACCAGTTTCCTATTTAACATAGCAGCATGGGTGGTTCGGTGTTTGCATCTCCCTAAATTTGGCATAGGCTGGTTTTTCAGTGCGCTCAAGAGTTTGCTAAGAGCCGGGCTAAATCACCATAGACCTTTCTTAATAATCACTTCCCCTATCCCTGTTAATGACTGCTAAAAAATGGTGAGGCGACAGGGAGTGAACTTTTATTTTACTCTTTATTGGTTTTTGAAGAGGGGAATGCCAGAAAAAGTTAAAGAGCTTCCGCTCAGCCGTGGAGGGCAGCATTATTCTGAATGAGAAACAGACTTTAACAGAGGACCAGCTCCTGGCATTTGTCACAAGTGTCACTAGCTCTCAGCAATGGGGCTTTAAAAACATGGAAATCTGCTGCCTGCGCTGATGTCTTCTCGCAGTAATGGTGTGGTCCGCATCATTATTAACAGCGAGTAGCAGATGGCTGGGACTGGCATGGTTCAGTTTCATTAATCACAGCACGGTAATTACAAAGCAGCCCTCTTCCAGCATTAACGGTGTCCGCCCCGTGAACTGCACTGACCGACGTCTCTCTAGCAGAAATGACTGCCCTCTGAGTCAACGCGAAGAATGGGACTCTAAGATTCATCATATGCCAAAAGCACAACAAAAAATCACGGAGCCGCTGGCCCCTGCCGCCGCTCTAATTAACCTGGTTTAAATATTTCAAGATAAGTCGTCACGTGCTCGCGTTAGAAAGGAGGAGGGATGATCAGTATCCGTGTTTTGTTGTTGGTATTCACGTTGTGGTGTAGCGAAGGCTTGTGAGCTGCATATGTCAAGAAACTGAGCAGAGCTATACTTGATGTTAGAGGAATGACAGCTGAGGTTCACCTTAAGGTGTGAGAAACAATCGTTGTCAAACAACAATGGTTAAGAGTTGTTAAACATCTCTGACGAGGATTATATCAGAGATTAATCCGTTACTGAAAGTACAAAAACTGTGGTTCGGTAAGTGGGACCACACCTGGACTCCACCTCTGTGCCTCGTTTTCTAAAACGCCTAATTGTGCCACACACCTGCGGCCTCTCTTGTAGCCTTAACCCTCCTTCCTTTCGTCGCTTTGTTCGCTTCCTCTATCATTAGGTTCCCATGGAGGAGGGATCCTCTGCACCTGGCAGGCGAGCCTGATCCTCCACCAACACCCCAAACAACAGATGCCACAGGACGAGCTGTTTTAAACCGAGTAAATAGTTGGGGCGGTCGGATAAAGTAAATAGCAGTTACGTTTGTGTAGTTTTCACTGTTTTCTAGTCGAAACAAGCATCAGTTAGTCAAGAAAATGATCTGACTGCCGTACCCAATGTGTTTTTATATGAATTTAACATGAACACCTTGGGGTTTTTTGTGTTTTGCACCTGCATGTTCCACTAACTTTTGACATTTAAATGATTTTAATGACAGACAGATTATGATTAATGTGAATAACTATCAGCAATTATTAGTTCTTGATCTTCTTGGGTGTTGTGTAACGATAATAAACAACAGCGTGTAGAAGCATGTTAATATAGTTCATTCATGTCCTGTAAAGGGTCGGGGCAGACATTCACACTCACACTCACACCTACGGACAATTTAGAGACATCAGTTAACCTAGCCAGCATGTCTTTGGACGGAGAGAACCCACGCAGACACAGAAAGGCTCCAGTCGGCCTCGATTTGAACCACGAACGTTTTCGCTGTCAGTGGTAACCTCCACTCTACTGTGCTGCCCCATGATAATAGTTTTATTTACTAATTCTAATGTATGTATGTGAGTGACGCCTTTTACAGCCAAAACACTTTTAAAAACCATGTAATCACTTGTAGTTTTTGCTTCGCCTATCAGCTCATGTTCCAGAGGTTGGATGGTACATCTGTGTGTGTGTGTGTGAGGAGGGGGGAGCGGTGTTGGTGATGTGGTCGGGGACAGGACCGCCAGTGTATGCCTGTGTGTTGGAGGAGGGGGTGGGTATTGAATGCTGTCTTGTCTGTGCAGAAGTGTAGGCTCTTATCATGGTCGTCTGAGGCTGTGTGGCACTCAGGGCGGATGTGCTCATCCCTCAGGAATAGTCTGGTATTGTTAGCTGGTGAAGGAGGCCCAGCCATGACAGCAAACAAAGGGACAGCGCACACACACACACACACACTTCAGGGTAAAAATATGCACTATGTCAACAAACCTCGGTGTGTGTGTGTCTTTGGGGGAGAGTTGTGGATGAAAACAGCTCAGAGATTCAACTGGTATTGTTGCGATTGTTGATTAACTAAGAAAAACCAATCCCTCTGTTTATAAGATGTTATGAAATGCATCAGAGTGCACTATGACCTATAATGACACCTGCCTGTTTACACGACTGTCATAACAGGTCAAGCTGGGTAATACATTCAGTATCACATCATAAAAGATGTGTCACCAGCTCTTTATTGACTGGAGCTGATAAAACACCTAAAGAGTTGTTATTCAGTTTCTGACCGTCAATACTCGGTTAACTGATTCATTGTCCTAATTGAAACTGATCAATTAATCGACTAATCCTTAAACCCTGTTCTTGTGAATGTTGTCTTTCACTTAAATAAAACGATTTATCAACTTTAACAAGTTCAGAAACGTTATAAATAACAATAAACAAATATCCAATTAAAATAAAACGACCACAGTAAAGATAATACTGTAATCTATACTGTTTTCTGAAGGCCCCGGGCTGTTTATGTGTCCCTAAACTTTGTCCTTACCTTCAGTATATTCTCATAGATAGTGGCCCGAAAATCCAGGAGCGCTTTCTGATCAAACTCCTGCCCGTGTATGATGCGCATCTGTTTAAGGATTGTGGACTTTCCGCTCTCTCCGGCCCCGAGCAGGAGGATCTTCACGAGCCGACGAACGGATTTCTTCTCCCGGGAGAGCATCGCGTCAATCTCCCGGCTCCTGCGCCGCGCCTCCCGCTCCTGAGCCGCGTCCCTCTTCCGGCTCTCCTCCTTGCTGTCTCCCGAGTCCCGGCTGGCCTCGGCCGGGAGCAGACAGCGGCTCAGGGTGCGGACCACTCCCGACATGGCGAGTCGTGGGAAAGGAAAAAAAAAAGTTCACCGAAACTCCAGTGGGAAAATGTTCATTATAGGATCAGTGACCTCTGGGATGTAAACGGCCCCAGCTCGGCTACATCCACTCAGCAGAAAGAAAGAAAACACTTTTTCCAGCAGATAATAATAAATAAAGTCTACATTCAGAGGCTGAAGTCGCTGTCTGGTCTCACACCGGCAGACAACCCGTGTCCATCTTGGTTAGACCGCGCCATCAACAACAAAAAAATAAATCACTGTGGACAGAAACAAAGACAGAACAAATAATAATAAAAAAGTTTAAAGGTTTAAACGTCATAAAATATAACTTCAAGCTGAAGTGAAGAGTCCATCCAAAGCACAGCAACAGTAAAGACGACGGTACGGCTGCGGTCTGTCACACAGTGGGACGGTCCACTAGTGCAAACTACCCACACAACTACCCACACACGGATAGTGAACTTGAGAGTGGCTCCAGCGGGCGGCGGTGGGACGGTCACACCGATGAGGAGGCGCCGCTGGACTACCGGGAGTCACCGACAGGGGCCGCTAGCGGTCAGAAGGACACAGCGACATCATGAACCACTATCAGGGAAAGAGATGTGTGCACTTGCCAGTTCATTAGGTACACTGGTGAATTCACTCTAATATAATAGTCCTGCACTAAAGACTTTTTCGCTTCATGATGGCGTTAAGAGTTTGTCTAAAATAACGAAGAGAGATGATGATTCAAGTGTGTTTTCATTTTGGAGCTTGTGGTTTGTAGGACTATTAAACTATATTGCACTACACACATGTTTCTATTGTTTTAACAACCTCATATTGGTCAGAGGGCTATATTAAATAACAAATAAAATAATAATAATTTTAGTTTTTAATTTAATCCGGTTTAACAGCGCTACAAAATACGTCCTTCAAAATAATCAGTTACAGTCGAATTGACTTGATTTTCAAACTGTGCAAGTAAAACATTCACATGGACATGACCAATAAAATAAATATAAACTAGCTGATTCTAAACAGAAGCCGACCAATAACACACAAAATGAACAATAAACTGGTCAAATAACTTAAAGACGACCCAGAGCTTTATTCATATAATAACCACCAATTACACCAGCTCTGTTTCACAAGACGCATGAGCACATATTACATAGCTGAGGACCACGTGATATTTTTCTCCAGAGAATAAATCAAGTGAAGTTTTAAGATTTCAATAGTTTAAAGGATTAGGAAAGATGTGTCCAAAGAGCATGCCAATAGCACTGAGCTTCTAAGTAAAACTGTTGATGGTTCACTACTAAATCTTTTGCAGTCAGATGGTTTCTCATTATTATGCACACAACCCCAGACCTTCAGATTGTCTGGTCTGACGTTAAGGTGTACAACTAGTGAGCCACATTTAAATTTTCCCTTTCACGACCAGTTCAATTATAAAAGGAAACTTGCAGGTCTGAAAATGCTAACTGAAAGTGAAGCATTAAAAATTCCAGTAAAAGCTTAAAGTTAATATTTTATCACGATTAAACGCACCCCGTGGTAGATAACGCTATTTATCTCATTAAAGCTGTTTGTTCGAAGAAGCAGCTCATTTTATTTCTGGGCTCTGTCTCAGAGGATTTTTATTTATTCTTTTGCTGGAGTCAGTCCAATCACATTTTTCAAGATCTTTTACTCAAAAGCTGCGGTTTGCGATTAGTTTCTCAGATACGATATATCTATAGGACGGGAAAATGCTTTTAATAGATATCGATTGGATGAAGAAAACGTGGCATCCCAGCACAGTGTTTTCATAAAATTAGACACAGTCAGTAAAGGAATTGATTTTTAAAAAAAATCTATTTTCATCTGCAATGCATTTAGAGCACTGTTGGGAACATTTCTGTCTCTATGATCATCCGTGGTATTTAGTTGTTAGGTATTTTTGGCCTATTAAAGGGCAACTACTGGTTTTTTACAACCTGAACTTATTTTTAGCATAAAATACGATCATTTACTCACCCATATAACCTGTTCAGGAGAAATTTAGATCAGCGTATATCTATAAAGCGTGAAACTCATTTATTTCACCAATATTTTGATATGATACGTTAATGAGTCTGGAGTTACCTGTTATCCTCATCCAGGGACTGTAGATTGACCTACAGACCCTGGATGATGACATGTCTTCTGACCTGGATGATGTCGTCTCCAAGGAGATGATCTTTACACAGAGAGCATCAACAGGGCCTCAAGCATGATAAAGTGTGTTTCCAGTTTCGGATCATTGTGTGTTCAAACTAATTTGTAATTGATCAACCTGTAATAAAGCAATCTCCACAAATCAGAGGTCACGGTTCAGATATCTCAGTGTAATCTCAGTGTCCTGGGTGTGTTCATAACTCTACCTTACCTGGTCACTACACGGCCTGAACATACCTTGTAAAGTTCAGGAAGTACTTACGGTAAATAGAGACACATGTCCTGAGTTCACTTATTACAGTACAGCCCTGGTCTGGTAATCATGATGTCTCTATTATTTGCTCTGTTTCGCTATTTTGAATGTTTGCTTCTGTTCATTTACGGTTCACATACTTTACCTTGTTAGTTGTACTTCCCATCACTCCCCTATGATTACACTCACCTGTCTTGCCTTGTATCTTTGACTACATGCTCCTAGCTTCCATTAGTTAGTTCTGCATGTGTATATATGTTCCCACCTCTGCCTTTGTCTCTGGTCAGTTTTTACTACTTACTTAAAGGGGAACTACTGTTTTTTACAGCCTGGACCTTATTTCTAGCATAAAACTTGTTTATTTCACCAATATTTCTTTATATGATACGCTAGTGCTATTCCCCGTTAAGTCTGGAGTTACCTGTTATCATCATCTGGGGTCTGTAGATTGACCTACAGACCCCAGATGATGTCTTCTGACCTGGATGATGTCATCTCTGAGCGCCACATGCACATGTCTGAAAATCTATTCTGAGGTTGTGGACGAACCATAGCAGCAACAGTAGTAGTAAGTTTTGGTGCCCCAGTCACTCCCACTAAATGGGAGGATATCCCCTTGAAGGACCTTTTCTACATGATTCATGGACAGTGTCAGTATTTGCTTGATTGATGCACCTCACGTTTGAGTAAACATTTTACCCTCAGACACCAAAATACCAGCCGCCACATTTTCTGTATGTTAAATTCTGATTTATTTAAGAAAACGTAGCATATAATCGTAATATCTGCTCAAATATCAAATGTATCAAATTAAAAATTAAAAACAGTTTTTGCGAAAATTGTGCCTTTGGCAATAACAACCCGAGGAGATGTTCTCTGTGGAAACACAGAGAGCATCAACAGGGCCTCAAGCATGATAAAGTGTTTCGGATCATTGTGTGTGCAAACTAATTTGTATTTGATCAACCTGTAATAAAGCAATCTCCACAAATCAGAGGTCACGGATCAGATATCTCAGTGGCGTGTCCTGGGTGTGTTCAGAGCTGTACTTTACATGGTCACTACACAGCCTGAACACACCTTGTAAAGTTCAGGAAATTGATAAATTTAATGTATGGTTACAAGGAAGATACTTACGGTAAATAGAGTCACATGTCCTGAGTTCACCTATTACAGTACAGCCCTGGTCTGGTAATCATGATGTCTCTATTATTTGCTCTGTTTCACTATTTTGAATGTTTGCTTCTGTTCATTTACGGTTTTATATTGAAAACATACTTTACCTTGTTAGTTGTACTTCCCATCACTCCCCTATGATTACACTCACCTGTCTTGCCTTGTATCTTTGACTACATGCTCCTAGCTTCCATTAGTTTCACCTGTGTCTTTCCCCCCTGTTAGTTCTACATGTGTATATATGTTCCCACCTCTGCCTTTGTCTCTGGTCAGTTTTTGCTACTTACTTAAAGGGGAACTACTGTTTTTACATCCTGGACCTTATGTCTGGCATAAAATATGATCATTTACTCTTACTACTATGGTTCTCAGACGAAAGAGCTGCGTTTTAGAATATTTCCACCCTGGAACCCGGTTTCAAAAAAGTGCGTTTTAGGGCTATACGTTTACAGGATTCATGTGGACGATCGGCCAAAACGATGCAAAACATCTGCGTTTACACCAAAAAGCACCCAGTCACTCCCATTATTTGGATATAAGCAGGTCTAAATATCTCTTGAAGGACTACAAATGACACGAAAGTTATATGGGTGAGTAATCAATCGTATTTTATGCCAGAAATATAAAAAATAGTAGTTCCCCTTTAGGATACTATGTTTTCGCCTGATGTAGCCGCTTTTTTCCCCTCTGTTTCCTTGTGTCTCTTTGCTCTTGGGAGTTTTGTCTCTCAGTTTTTGGTTTATCTTTTGTTTGGACTACACTTAGCCTTTTACTCTGTTGGGACATCTTTAATTTGACTTCATTTGGATATATCCTGCTTAGTGGCAGCAGTTCCGTTTGTTTTGTAAGTTACTTATCTAGTCTTCCCTGTGTTTGGGTCTTTGACACTTTACACCAAAGCCATAGAAACCTAGTATTTCCACTAAAGATCCCTTAGTGCCATAAACACCTCATCACTTATGGTTTCTCTTTTTAAGTAGGACACTCAAAGGACTCCTCCAGCCTGGACCTGCTGGACCTGGAGGCGCTGGAACTGAACTTAGTGTTAAAATGTTTCCCCCCGTAACTTCATTGAAATGGTTATTTGGATATGGGTTAACCTACACAAACAAATAATAACTTATAATAAAACATAATACAAATCCCTTTACGCCAATTCATGCCATGGAAAATGGAAGATACCATTTGAGGCAAGCGGACCGGTGTGCCACTTTAAATATTGTTAAAATATAGTTTTAAATGTTTAATTATGATTAAGGCACTGCTGAAAAAGCCAGAGTGACTCTTAGTTAAATAAACAGTAGTTACAAGCCTGTGTTTCTCTCTGGCCCATTTCCTCTGTGCCTCCTTTCTTCATCACAGTAGTCTCTCCACACTCTCTCTGTATTTCTGTCAAGCAACCCAAACTGTAGCATCCCTGCCTGGACAGACCAGTCCCATTCTCAAGCCAAGCCAACAGGAGACCCTCTGCTCGACAGCGTCCCTGCCAGAGAAACAGAAGCTTGTCTGAGACTAATCAGCCACAGGATGCAGGCTGCTTCAGGGCTAGTTTCATTTCAAAATTATCTGCCTTGCACGTGCCAGTTGGGTCCACAGATATCGAGTAGTCCAGCAGAGTAATTTCTGCCCACCAACTGTCCAAGATGGTGACTGTGAGTCAGAGGAAGTGGACCCAGCAGAAACGAGCCAGCTGGGAGAAGAAGGAGGGGGAGTGACGTCCACCAGAGAGAGTCCATTTGGACGATCCGGCTCTAGGCCGCGCCAAATAATCTGAATGTCGGCTCTTGGTGTTTTTGAACACCGTTTGACTTTATTTATTTGGATTGGCCTGTGTCTATCTTAATATAACTGTTTATTTATTTGCTGTTTTACTTTCAAGGGAACCACTGACAGCTACAGAAACAATGCCCAGCGTACTTGTGGCAGTGGCCAAAACTAATTTCCAACACCAGTCCTTTTGGACACTGAGAACACGCATTACTGTTCACAGCCAATGCTGTATATGGAAATGAGAACATAAAAGCAAGAGCAGCAGTCTGTGACCAACAAATCAAGTGAATACAAATTAAAATCCATATTTAACATGACCTCACATGCACAAGTTATGACTAGTTGGTGTAAGAGAACTGAAAACAGGGCTTGGCTGTTGCAGGTGAGTGTTTATAACCTCACTTTAAACTTTCAGGTTGTGATGCCACAGGAAGTCTTTCAGTGTATTAATATGTGTCCTGAGTCCGATCACAAGAGGTTCATAAGTACTGGTGTAAATGCACCCATGCCGCGTTGAGGATGCATCAGAATTGAAGCGTTCAGACCACATTTGGTGGTGGTTCGGTCCTTGCACAGCCACATTCTTTCAGCTGTGTGAACACACAGTTCATCCTTGCCACAATTTCACGTTACATTACTTCAAATTATCACAAAACAGAAAGGTGCCTCGTATCCTGAGCCAGCACCTGAAGGGAAAACAGGTGTTATGAGTGATGCGCCTCCTGTAAAAGGCAGAAGCGTTGTCTGTCTTTCAGCAGGGAGAGACTTTTAATGTCTTTTGTTCTTGTGATTCTTAGCGAACAAAACCGCTGATGCACTTTCAGTCGGGGTGTCAAAGTCTAAATAGTTTTGTCATTTCAACCACAAACGGCAAATGAAACTTTATTTTTAATCAGTGTCAGGCAGGAAGCGTCAAGCTGATGTGACACTGTGCTCAAGAAACCTGTTAATCTGGCAGAGGTAATACACGCTGTTTTACTTTACAACCTCTCTTTTTTAAAAGTCAGGTTGAGGTAAATCCTTTTTTTATTTATATGCAAATCTATCTTGAGATGGAAACAACTAAATCTAAATCCAGATATACAGTCAAGGATACGAAGTTTTGATGAACACAACTGCTGGAAATGTCTAATCCACTAGCAAGCAAATATTTTAGATATTTGTCCTGTCAGTTTTAATTTCACCATCACACTATTACGCTTACAACAGCACAACATTAACTCATCAAACTGGAGTTTTACTCAGTCTGAAACATTTTTTTAACTTATTGTTTTCACATGAGACAGGCGGCACAGTGGAGAGGTGGTTAGCACTGATGTTGCACAGTAAGAAAGTCCGGGGTTCGAATCCATGGGCCGCTGTGTGGAGTTTGCATGTGTCTGCGTGGGTTCTCTCTGGGTACTCTGGCTTCCTCCCACCATCCAAAGACATGCTCATTAGGTTAATTGGTGATTCTAAATTGGCTGTAATGTGTGTGTGAATGGTTGTCTGTCTCTCCGTGTTAGTGACCTGTCCAGGGTGTACCCCTGCCTCTCGCCCGATGACAGCTGGGATAGGCTCCAGCAGACCCCCGTGTCCCTTAATAATAAGTGGGTACAGAAGATGAATAAATGAATGAATTAATGTTTTCACATCAGACACAAGGTGTTGTGTAGATTTGTATATGTAACTAAATTAAACTGAACTGCATCCATTAAAGTTTGTCATTTTAATCAGTTTTATCTGTTTTCTGTTAATTTGATTTGTTATTAATCTGTTGTAAAGCTAAAAGTTGGACTAGACTTACATTTTAGGCTTTTCTTGAATTTTCTTGTCAAATAAATTTTTTTTTCTCCTGAGAGGGAAAATGCACACTGACTACAGGATGCAATGGGAACATCATAACTCATCACAAGAAATAAACTTTAGATGTTCAGACAGACCTCTCTGTATTCCAGATTAGCATGAATTTAAAGCGATTTCAAATCAAATATGACGTCTTCATCTGAATCAAGTGACTAGAAGAAGCATGTCGTATATTGGGCAAACTGTAAAGCTTTTTTTTTTTTTCTTTGAGTGCAAAACATGACCTGGCTTTGCTTCCAACGTTTAAAATCGGTATCAACCTTCATCCAGGTTTGCGCAGGTGTCCTGCTGCAGTTCTAACTCCCCCTGGACAGAGGGCGCTGTGAGATCAGATTTTAACCAAAAGAAATTCATGCGCCTCCTCTCTTCAAAATTCACTCTTATCCTTCAATTAAAGGAGAAAATGAAGAGAGAGATATGTTGAATGAATTGCACGGTCAGCAAGCAAGGTATCAGCAATGAACCGGAAAGAGTCCGCCCTCAGAACATCGTGCTCTCCATTGACTCAATCCCGGAGTTGCTTTGTGGAAGACATGACAAGGCACACACACACATGCATAAACACACACACACACGCGCGCATGTACATCTAAAAAAGACAAGAACAAGTTATTCTATTAAAATGACTTTCTAATTTAAAAATCCAACAACAGCAGTCTACTAAGCCGGTGCAGTGTGTGTCTGCACATATCATTTGTGCATGTGGAAGAGAGAGAAAGAATCACAAGGAGAGAGAGAGAGAGAGAGATTTAAGCACAAGATTAAAATTCATCTAGACAGCAACACACTCTTCTCATGTAATTAGCCTAAAAGCCTTCTCGGGTTTGGCACAACAGTCACTCATACGCGCGCACACACAAACACATGCTAATGGACACCACGAGAGTCTGCTTAGACCCACTAATATTCCACATTCACCTTTTAGCACCACTGCAAAAGGCACCTGTGTGATGGCACCGTTGCCTTAGTGTGTGTTTTGTGTTTGGATGAGTTATTTATATGCTAATGAACCTGGAAGGGCACGTTGAGCGGCGAGAGAGGGAGAGAGAGTGTGTGTGTGGTGGTGGGGAGAAGGTTGAAGAACAGATGGTGAAGGAGAACCTTGAAGACGAACGTATGTTGCCTTTCTGTTAAAAGTCATAACATCACGGCGGCGGCTCCTTCCTGAACTATGTTTACCCCCCTCATCCTCTGCTGTTCTTCCCACTTTACTCTGATGAAACATTGTTATTCAGGTACACTGTCTGGATGCCTGTCTTACTTGAGGTACTTTGGCATAAAACACACCTTTTGTACCTGACTGAAATGCCAAATGCAGCTGTAAGCAATGATTGACAGGCCCCCACTCCGGTCGACGCAACAGGCGTCTCTTCTTGCCTCTCTAATGGCAGAGCAGCGCTCACTGCTCGGTGTCAGTGAGATGAGGCCCGGTGGGCTGAGTGGCAGTCAGACAAGATTTGCTACTTCTGTTTTGGTTTTTGAATTCTTGTAGTTTTTTGCAGTGCTAGACGAATCGTGAGTCAAACATGTTAGGTGTAAATTGCTGCTGGATTTTATAACATTGAAAAACGTCGCTGAGCCAAGTCCAACATGCGGCTGACGCAAGTAGTTAGAGGAACATAAAGCCAGGAGTTTTATCCAGATTACATTTGCTCTCTTGCTCAGCCACCTGACTCCCACACCCACCTTTCCCGCAGTAACCCCTGATCTCCTGATCCTCTCCACCCACTCCCACACCTGTTCCCAGCCTCCTCTTTATCCCTGCCTCAAATTATACCAACCCTCTTTCAGCAGTCATTTGTCAGATGTGTGTTCTTCTTCATGCTTTTGATTCCCGCTCTTGCCAACTTAAAGTACCCGCGAAGCATCTCTCAGAGTGCTATTTGTTACGGGTAATAACGAAGCTAGGGAGGCTGCTGCCGTCCTGAAGAGCCCAGTCTGCTCCGATTGGTCAGTTTCAATGGTTTGAACGGGCGGCTGGTGGAGAAAGGACGCGGAGAAGGGCGAATAAAATTTGAAAGTTTCTTTGGATGCAACATTAATGCACACCTCCAGGTACATGCTGAGTCATAAACATTTTAAAACATTTTTGGGGAAATTCACATATTCTAAAAAACTATGAAATACCAGATACTGGCATATATGAATGATTGATGTACAGAACTGGTTGCTCCAAAAAGCTCCCAACCGTCCCATCTGTGAATGTTTCTCATCGAGTGATCGGGGACTAAAGACTTCACAGATTTGTTTCACAGCTGACAGCTGTTGTGCAGATATTCGACAATACGACAGGGACCACGGCCTGCTACCTGTACCTGCTTCCTCCAGCTCGTGAGCTTTAATCTTCTGCCTGATTGTTGGTTTGTATGTGAGCCCTACATCCTGTCGCCTGCACATCTGACCCTGAAAGAATATCGAAAAGACTTTATTTGAAAGTGTTCCACAACTGTATATCATTATTATCATAATTAAAACATACTTAATATCTCAATTAACATATATGGTTGGAAATTGTGTGGTCTGCAATTGGCTGGCTGTACCCCACCTCTCGCCTGATGACAGCTGGGATAGGCTCCAGCAGATTCACGTGACAAGTGGTTACAGAAGATGAATGAATTAATAAATTAATGAATTTTGCTTCAAGTGTGTCTTGACTGACTTCCTGGTTCAATTTAAACTGCCTTACTTGTCTGCACACATCCTGTGCAATGAGCAGCTATAGTCTTACCAGTAGTTTCAGTGTGTTCTCCTTCACTCTGCGTGCACATGCACAGCACTGCAGCAAAATCCATCTTCCACTAAATGTTTATGAAAGGAGTTGATGTTTGAAGATTGAGCAGTGATGCAACAGTGACTACTTGTGATTTTGATTTTGAGTTTAACGAGTCAAAATGTGATTTTTTTTCTTTACTTGAATAGCGCCACACGTTCTCGGGTGGGGGTAGGAGGGAAACCAGCTCCCATCATCAAGCATCTCATATCATATCTAGATCATGAATGACAGCACACAAATGTGCAAAGGGGCTCCTGTCTATCATGCCTCCAGCCAGTTTCAGTTTGTGTGATGCATTCACTGGCAAAAACCTTCTGTCTTATGTCTGTCAGAAACAAAAGACTGTGACGACGAAGCGACGAAGGTCTGGAGAAGGTCGTCGTGGATGGCAGGCGCGGCCACACGTGTGATTTTCACAGCGGAGGTCAACGGTTTTCTGTTTCAAACCACTCACCTCGAAACAACAGCATGTGTAATTTTAGAGGGTTGACGTCAGTTTACTTGAAGGTCTAATCATCTGACCATTTGTGTTTCACTCGCAGTGCCACAGCGTTCCCGTATCTCATGAACAATCATTCAAATCACAAAAACAGTAGGCGACGCTCAAAAAATAAGACTTTTAATGCACTGCTTCTGTGGCGAGCGGGAAAAAAAGAGAAAAACCTGAAATCATTTCTGACACTTTCAGTTTCATTTGTGACTAAAATTATTACGCCACTAATTGGCTTTTGGGTCCACAGAAAATGAATCCTGCCTGGCAATCTTTTCAGTGTAACACTGTGACTTATTGAGAAAGAAATATCAAACGTTCGCTTCTCTGTGCTTCTAAAAAGTGATAATTTGCTGCACTTATATTAAGATGATCTGCATAAAACAGGTATTTTGAACTCACCTTTATTGGTTTGTGTGCAACGGGCTATGTTCTGATATTTATAACCTAAAGAATATGAAATAGTCATTATTTGCTCAAAGTGAATCTCAAAGCGTGTTTTTTTATTTTATTTCAGGCAATACAATGTCTCACTCCTGTTGATCAATAATGAGACCCGTTTGACGATATAATTAATGAGAGCAGACGTTGAATACGTTTCCAGGCTGTCAGTAGGTGCCTGGTCCATTGATTGTTCGCAGTGAAGCTGCTGTATGTAATACCTCCCCACCAACCCACCCACCAGCTATTCAAAGTCTGCAGGCCAGCTTTTTCCATTTTACACTGGAGGCATTCAGCTGACACTCTTATTCAGAGCGAATTAGCCTGGATGGAACAGTACACTGAGTTTCAGCGCCTGTATGACTGAAATAATAACCCAAGAAGAATCAGGATATGTAGTTTTAATGGTAATGCGGTCAACAGGCAATTTTCTTCTTGACCCTGCAGCAGCAGCGGAGGAGGACAGTATACAAAAGCAGAACAAAGAGGCTATAACGCTGAGCTGAGAAGGCGATGTCAGGTGTTTTTAATGTTTCACATTTGATTTCCGAGAGATCTGTGTGTCATTAAAAGTTTATCAACCTTTAATGAGACTGTAGAAGAGAAACAAACTGTATACGTTTCACGAACAGGCTGGAACTCCATGAATAAGCTTTGGAAAGCAGAAGTATGATTTTCCTCGCCGCCTAAACTGGCACACAGGACCCTGGTGGAGCCAGGTTTTAAGTCCCTACACACCCATGACACGCTCACACAGGTGCCTCCACTTAATTTGACAGATCAGACATTTTCGGGACTTTGTAGACACGACCGTGCTTGTGTTGCTCTTCTTTTTTTTTTTGTTGCACCTGTTAGGGAAGGACAATTATCATTCTTAGAGCCTCAGTTTGCCCCAGATAAACTAGTAGAAAAGAAGAAACAGTTCAGAAAAGGTCAGGTTTCTTTTGAGGCACTCACGACACGCTGGTTCCTGTTCCTGGGCTGTTAAACGATTTGACAAGCATTTAGTTTGAAGCGGACCTAGCCCTTTATTCCACCGTTGGCTACAGCTTATACCGGGACATTTGGTGGAGTCAAAATTCTGCGAGAAAAGATTATTTGCAAAAGTGCTGCATGTAATTTGCTGTTTAATTCCATAGTGGGATTTTATTAGAACACTTTAGAACAGGAGATGGCGTTCACACAAGGTTGGCAGGTAAGAAGAACTGGAAGAGAACCGTGTTCATGCATTATTCCATTACTTCTGCACTATAATGGCACTAAATTGAACTGAATTCCTTAGGTCGCTGCATAGAACATACTCATTATACAATATATTATACAATATTATACAAAGTAGTTTATAAAAATATAGGTACAAGGAGTCTAAAGGTGGAATAATGCAAATGTACAATAGAAATATTGTGCAGCAGTGGTTGAGCAAAGTAAGAATTATTAGTTATAATTGATCATTCTGACTGGAGCATTTAATGAAGCTGAGTGTGAGTTCAATCATCTTCATCCTCACTCATTTATAACTCTCTCTCTCCGGTGAGATTTCAGATTTCGCCACTATCTCCACACTAACCAATCGTGTCCCCGCTGTCAAATTTAAACACTAAACTACACTTCTACTCCTCAAAAGACTTTCCCATGTTATTAAATCAAATCTTTATTGTTGACTCCAAACAAATCCTCTCCATAATTAATTGGACTGATTAAAGAAATTTATGGCTCTGTGAATTAGTATAATTGTCCCTGAAATGCTCTGTGGCGCCTCCAGATGTGAGGAGTTCAAAGGAGCTGTGGCAATGGTGTGAGGGGCCCGTGCAGATGCCGGTTGCGTTCTAGAGGCAGCAGATGTTGTAAATGTCCTCCAGGGCTGGGTGCAGCGCTCTAATGATCCTCTTTGCTCTAGAGGCAACCCTTTGCACAGTTTTTCCCACCAGCTGCTGTGCAAAGGAGATATCGCATACGGATGCAGTCAGATGCTTTCTGTGGTATGATGGTACAAGGTCAGCAGCACCTGTTGAGAAACATTTCAGTGGTTCAGCTCTTTCAAGGTTCAGCGGTGCTGGTTGTCCTTGAGATGACTGGGGCCAGGAACCTGAAGCTTTATGTTGTTGTTATGAGCTTCTTTGGTCTCAGTGCTGAAGGACTGGTTGCTCACTCAGAGCAATCTAATCAGATTTTCCACCTCTGTGCTAAAGGTGGATTTGTCATTTGAAACTGTCACAAAGCAAAACTGAAGTAGATGCTAGATACAGCCAAAAAGTATAGCACTCCGACATTTGATGCATGGATTTTATTAGTGGTAATATTGGGTTTAATTTTTTGTTACTCAAAGATTCAGAACCCATCGTCTCTGTCAAAGCATCAAGTCTAATATAAAGGCTGATATTAAGATTCTGTCATTTATTGCAAACGTGTATTTTATCAATACAATTCAATTTAATTTATATAGCGGCCATGGCATGTAATTAAACGACATCAACGGGGGACATGTGCATATGCCTTGGATAGAAAGTTAAAATGGAGCCAAAATAGAATCCAGCTGATAGGAACATATATTATATCTCCAGAAATGTGTTCGTTCACTGAAGTCGATTTGAAGATGAGGAAAAAGAGGCGACTGGGATGAGACCAACATCAAAGAGTCATTTGGCTCATCCAGGTACAGAGACGGCGACAAAATTCACATCTTTCAAGGTTTCAGTTAGCCTGCTGACGTTCAATCAACAGAAGCTAATCACATTCTCGAATTTACTGAATGCTGTTTAAATTAAACTTATATATAAAAATCTACAGAAATAACTACATTTATGAAAGCGACAAATGAAATACTTAAATGTCGCAATAGAGAGCTCAGGGCTGCAACGTTTGAGTTCTGCCTGTAGGGAGGTTTGTGTCCTTGAGATCAACTCACATCAGTTTATTTAAATGTTTCTATTTGTCTTATTATTTTCAAAGCAAATGAAAATGCTGCTTTACTGCCAATATCAAGTACATTTTAATGACCCTTATATCTTTCAAATAATTTACACTGTAACCCATGAACTTTACACTAATGAGCATCTAATGAGATTCAACGACCCGCTCTCATCTGTTGTCATTGACAGATCTTAGGCTCATTCATGTACAGTATTTATTGTGGCGTTTAATTATTTCATTATGCATTGGCATCTTTAATTTAAATTTATAGCTATTTATAGCGAGCCTAGATATGTTTATTCTTCTCATTTCCTGCTCCAGTGTGTTTTAAGATGCCGCATTCGTAGCATGTGTTTATTGTTTGTAGGCAATTACCCAAAATCAACAATACTCACAAAATTTCTGGGAAATTATTTCTCTTTTCTGAATACATTATGCTTTTGTATTTGTATGAATGTCTGTGATACCAGCCTGAGTGAAAGAAACCATCACAGATCAGCACTGCACTCCTAAAAAAAAAAAGAATTACAGAGGTTGGGAGGTGTTCGCTGACTCAGAATTAACAAAAGGTGTCAACTCTTCTAATTAGGTCAAAAATATCTGTGTTTTCTCGATGTAAAAATAAAAAATAATTTAAAAAAAACCTTCCCCCCCACGTGTTTTACCTACAATTAAAAGGTGTATCAGCCAATCACACAACTTCTTTTGCATCCAATCAGAGAACTGCACCCTGTGACCTTTGACCGCTCAACGGCAGCAGGCTAGTAGGCCCCACGGTCAACATCGTTGTTCATTTACCTGTTAATGCTTCGTTTACAAGTTAAATGTTGTCCTGTATAAAAGTATAAACTATGTAATTTAATTTAGCCCATTTGTATTTTATTTATTGCTGCCGAAAACCCACAAGCTAAGTAGCTAAATCAGTTCGCTAGCAGTTAGCCGCGGAAGCTAGAAACCAGTTAGCATGAAGCTAAAGCTACAGCTGTTAACAACGTAAGAGATTTCAGTCGGTTATGGGTAGGCTGCTTTCAGGTGAACTCGGAATTTATATTCACGACGCCACCTGAAGGCAGCATTTAATTCTTGAGTGTGCACAGCTGTTGTGTCGGACATGCCGATTTCGACAGGTAGGCAAAACTTTAAATAATATCTGTGAACAACTAAAACACTGTTTTACTACGAGAAACCTCTGACTCTGTCACGGGGCATTTAGTGTAGCAACAATACCAGTAAATGGAGAAAAGAGACAGATATGATTTAAGAATTTAATGGTAGTGATCAATACCGTATAAGGTATCCGATGAATGGAGATAAAATGTTTGCCAAAATGTGTGATTTGATTGCACACGTGTGAAAAAAGCTGAAAAGAAATGCAGCATTGTAGACTGCAGACTGTCATCAGGCTCTTATTTAGACTCAAAATAAATAGTAAAACTGGAGGATTTGATCTTAGAAATGTGCTCTATTGTTTCATAGCTGTTTTTATAGTTGTGGGTATTTTATTTTAGTTATTTATTTATTTATTTTTAACCAGGAGACGGAACAAGTGCTGCAAACACCACCTACACGCTGAGTGGCAGTGTGTCTAACAAGTCATCAAACTTAACTCCAACAAGTAGTCTAACTTTAATTAACAGAGATCTTAAGCAGGCACTAATAGGAGAAGTAAACCTGTTAGAAACCTCTGTTTGACACTGTGAAACTAAACTACAGCACAAACTTAAGCAGCTAAAATGAGAAAGTGAGAAAGTGAATCAAATTAATTTGAATTCTTGTTTTTGAACCATATGAAAAATGCAGACGTATGTCCTATATTTCATGTCCTCAGATATTTCTATTGCCTTAACCTCCTAGTCCCCATTCAGTTACTGCGTGTTTCTCTCTTTAATTCTTGTGGTAATATTCCTTGTACTCTGGTGAACAGTGTTAGTCTCCTAAGTAGGGCTTCTATGGCCAATTTCTTTTAATAGATTGTTTTCTCAATTAATGCTGAAATAATAAATACAACATCCTTTTATCCAAATGTAACCATGACATTTTAAAATGATTAATAATTGGGACAACAAAACATTTGAAACTATTTAGTGTTGGCCTAATTGGCAAATGTGTTGATGTCTATATTTTATCATTAATAAAAAAAACATGAAAAATGAATGGGATTTAACTTGACTGACTTGTGCTGATTTTAGTTGTAAATGCACCTGTGTTATTTATATTCAAAAGGTTGCTGGATGTTAATGGAAATCAATGTTGTTTGTTCCAAAACTCTACATGTGCGGAAACTTAGAAATGTGCAGGAGAGCAGTGCCGCTCCTACTGATCATTTTAGTAAGCCACACTTGCGATGATTAAACATCTGTTTTAACAAGCTGACTGGTGCTCCTTATGATGAGCGAATCGACATTAGCAGTATTTTCTCCCCTCAGATTTTAGACCCGGTGGAGTTTCTTTCATCCTCAGCACAGCTCCTTCAGTCTGAGCAGAGGTCTATTCAGGCAGAAGAATTGAAAAAACCTCTGTGGGTGTGCAGATCCTTTTAATGTTAAATGGGCCTTATGAAGAGCCTCTTGCAAGATGGCCTTTTCAGGGAAAAGGTTGGAACTTGGGTAATTTTGTCCATATTCTATTTTCTTTTACAGACCAGGGCAATTTTCTTTTTACATTTTCATGGTCTTGGGGCGCTTTGTTATGTCTCAGTATTCAGTCTGAAGGTTTTGTTGAATGGTGGATACCTGCAGCGATCACACGTAAGCCCCTTGTACGCCACACATTCTGTAGTGTTGCTTCATAGACAGACTGACTGAAGACAATATCCAAAATATTAATCGTTTGACATCGCTCGGACAGTCATCTAGGTATTCTTGCTCTTAATAGAGTGGATGCAAGAATATGTCGAACAATCCCCGGTATAACTGCGCTCAGAATTCATCGTAAGCAAAGGACTAATCAGGCTGAGTAACAGAAAACCGCTTTGTCGGCATGTTTCATATCAGGGAATAATAATAATTAGAAAGTGTGAGTTAACCACAGCAGAATAACATCCAAACTCTGGGGTCTCTCTGGAGGCTGTGAATTCAATGAGCATATTTCTTTATCATAACATAACTTTATTTAAACATTCGTCACACTGAGGGAAAACTGTAGAAAGTGATGATGACGAAGCTATTTTGCCTTTTATCAATGTCCACAGACAAAATTGTGATTAGATTTTATGAATATTAATACCATTGTAAGTGCCATTGTCATCAGTCCACTCTTTTATCAATCCCTTTAACAATTTGTGTGCAAACACTGATAAAATTTTCAGCACCAAACCAACATTTTCATTATTTGTCAGGACACTATCTCTCACTTATTCCTGATTTGAACATGCTGAACAATAACTTTAAAAACAAAATATGAATGAACCGTGCTGCTTGTTTGGACCGTAGCAGCACTGTAAAACATGAATGTTCCCGCAATATGTTTTGTTACTAGATGTGGTAGCAGCAGTAATGTGAACCTGTCCCACTCAGATGAAACTAAAAATCCCTTAATCCCTTCTCTCACAACGCCAACACAGAGTCATTCAGTTTAACTGAGACATGAGAGCAGGAGCAGCGTTTAGGGGAATCGGTAACGTCTGAGCCACACAGTTCCAATGGATCGTAAACATCTTTAAAAACTACATTATTATGTTTTGTATGATTCACATACATAGATAAACTCAAGAGTAAGCCACAGAATGAGCTGAAACAACATAATGTTATATGCAAATAAATTGTGTTAAAGGTTTATTTCCTTAAAGGTGTAAAGATGCTGGGCTGCTGGAACAAACAGGGTCTTTACTGTAATATACAGATATTAGGTTCTCACCGGGATGAGACAAAACTCCTGTAGTTTCCTGTAACTTGATGTGCAGCTGTGGTTCAGTAGGTAGAGCGTGTTGTCCACGAACCAGAGGGTTAATCGTTTGATGCCCAGAATGTGCCACATGCCGAAGTGTCTTTGACCAAGACACTGAACCCTCAGTTGCTCCCAGTGTGTGGCACTGGTGGGTGACTGTGTGTGTGCTTGTGTGAGCGAATGGGTAGATACGTCTGTGACTGTAAAGTGCTTTGAGTAGCAATAGGTAGAAAAGCGTTATATAAAAACAGTTCCCCCTTTGTGACTGGACATTTTTGTTAAATTCACGAGTTGTGACTTGTTTGCTGATATTTTCATAGTGAAGGTAGATGCTAAGTTGACATGTTTTTATTTTGGTTTTTAGTTAAATCCTACAATTTAACAATATGTCTGAGGACACAGTTGTTCCCAAATGCCTTTGACTTACTTCCTACATGAAGTTACCAGGTTATTAGATTGCTCAACTGATGGCATAAACTTGGGGCAAATCCCATTTGAAGGCAGCAAAAGATCTGTCTGGCAGAGACCATTGGAAACTCATGTGAATAGAGTATAGTGTAATAGAGTATACAGGGCTGGCTGGGAGCGCTCAATGGATGAAGGACGTCTCAACTCTTAAAATCTATCTGGAGGAGATGAGTGAAGAGGATACGGGCTGTAACTTTTAAGTGTTTTCTGCCATGTGATGTATAAAAAGAAGGTATAACAAGACAAGGTGGTCAAGTTTTTTTTTAATATCCACCTGATCTGTTGAGAGCCAAACTCAAACTTGAAAAATATACCTTAACTAAGCCTGCCCTCATGTAGGGTACATGGACTTGCATGAATTATATATTCAACTGTAGCAGCTGATTGTGGTGCAATTAGTGCAGTATAACTGTCTCGGTAAAATGGTGTTGAGCTTTGGTCTGCGTTTGGTTTTCCTCGTTTCCCGTTTTATTTTGAAATGGTCCCGTACCCTGTGTCTTTCAGTTAGCTATACTTCCTGTCTGTCTTCCCTCCTCTGTTTGTTTGCTCATCCCTAATTGGTCTCACCTGTGTCTTGTTAACTCATTAGTCATGTAATCAGTTTGTCTGTTCACTCACCCTTGAGTTTCCTGGTGTTCCTGCTTTCTTACCCTAGACACGTGGCTCCTTGCCTGTGTTTCTCTGAGTTTAGACTTCAGCTTCTTTTATTTTTTTTTGATTACCTATACCTGCCTCTCTCTGCAACACTTTTTGTTCCCTTTGCCAGTCTTGCTTCTTTCAGTGTATCCTGCCTCTTCTGCATCTCCAAGGCACAAGAAGACCTACTCTCCTCTGATGTGGAGGCCGATATGTGAGCATGAGAGAGGCCAGTAAGGTGGACTAGTAATCCCAGCCTGGTCTATTGCACGCAGTGTTTCTATGAGTTATTCCCAGCGATATTGAACAGTTTCTCACTTGACCGGCCTGTGCCCGTGAGACCTTCCATTAAGCTGATCTGAACCCACTGACCAACGTGTCACGGGTCAGCCCACATGAGCACTGCGACATGCATCCCACTGAAATCATAAAACACAGCTGTGTGTTATAAAACTACAGTAGTCAGGTGATGCAGCTGTGCCTCATGTTGGCTGAGATAATTTTATCATGACGGCTCCAAAGCAAAGAAGTGTCATTTTGTTAAATTTCTTAAATAATATCGCCTCTTCAACGGGTCTCTCCACCGCCTCATCTGCTCACATCTAGACTGAGGTTGACTAAGGTACTGAGATGTTAGGAAAAGAGGCGAGGAAGGGAAATGCAAAGAAGAGGGGTGTAAGGAGGGTTGGTTGGGCAAGTGAAATGACGGTAAATGTTATTATTTTGAGTCACTGTCACTAATCCTTTTGTACTTCTTTTTAGGCACCAGTCTAAAACTGAAAAAGAGTGAGATTAAGTTTGCGTGGAAGAAAAAAAAGGCACGATGCATATGAGATAAGATACATTTGAACAAAACTCTGAAAAAGCAACAATATCACCCCGATCCAAACAGCTGAGGAGTTGTTTTTATACCCTTCAGGATGCTGCAGCATGTGTTAACACGAGGGACAGTCTGGTGACGCATGAGGGAGAAGACGTGAATCACAAGGAGGCGAAAAGAGAGGAGGTAAAAAGGTGAGAAGACGTATAACGCAAGGAGAGAAGAAAATGACAGTTTATGTTTTCACCGCGGAGAGGGAGGGGACGGAGCAGCCGTACACACACACACACACACACACACACACGTTATCCCGGTTAATATTCAGTTGAGATCATGTCGAGTACAAAGCAAAGCAATCCCTTTTTGTGTGTGTGTGTGTGTGTGTGTGTGTGTGTGTGTGTGTGTAATGGATGTGTTTGTGGCGCCGTTAGGAAGCCTGTGTGCTTGATTAGTTCTCTCGCTATGCTTTTCCACTCCGAGATCATCACTGTGTCATTAAAACACAGCTCGCCACACACACACACACACATGCACCTATATCTGTGTGGCCGTGTGTTCGTGTGTGTGCTTGGTAAGCATGTTGACTTTGTGCTTCCTCTATCTGAAATGGCATCTTTGCCGTCTTAGCCTTTATTACCGTTTGTGTATGTGTGTGGATGTGTATGTCTGTGAATGTGTGTGTGTAATAAGGAAAACTGCCATTTGGGAAAACCAATTACCACAGGTAAATAACATAAACCTCTGTGCAAAGATTTAGCCAAACAATGAATTTATAAACTCCTACACAGTCATGCAAACACACACACACACAGCTGTGATTCCATCTCTACAGAGGACATTACGTTGACGTATAATCATAACCACTGCTTGTTTAAGCCTCATCTTCACCCTAATCATAACCTAAACCTAACCTCACCCTAATTAATAATTTACGCCCACGAAATATAAAATGCGAGTTCACCCAGGACACACACACATGCCGAGTGGTTTTATCACACTTTGGAAGAAACTGCACTTTCATCCATTCGGGCTTAACCTTGTAAAATGAACCTCAAGCTCTGCGTCTCCATCTCTAAAATCAACAGTTTGAGGATCAGCATCAATTTGTGTGCTCACATTTCCCCTGAAGGTCCTCACAAGTTTGGATAAAACCCCAGCGTGTGCACACAGACACATATTTTCCCCCCGGGACTCCGCGTAATTATGAGTTTGGCCTGGAATGGTTTGATAACTAATAAAACTGAGATTTCTGGGGAAAATAAGGAAGAGAAAATTAAAGTGTTGGGAGTGTACAAATCCTAATTAAAATAATGCAGTGTTTATGGTGTTCAGGACACACCGAGAGAGGGAGGAGGAGGAGGAGGAGGAGGAGAGCGGTGGATGAAGGAGTGCTGGCATTAGAGCTGGGAGGGGGACACAGTGGGTGAGACGGGAGGGTTATCATATTTTCACAGGAATTTGCTCATTTAAAATCTTCATTAGGCGCTCACTCACTTTATATTTGTTCCCAACCCCTCCATCACTCCTCAGCAGCCCCTGGTCTTTGGCTGTGTGCAGCGATAGGCTGCGCTGTGTTTGTGTGTTTGTGTGTGTGTGTGAGTGAAGCCTGCATGTCCAAGTATGTGTGCATGCAGGCTCCTGATTATCCTCCGAGTTTATTAATTACAAGTCCTTGTCATTCATCCAGGTTCTATCAGTCGCCACACAGGAAACTCTCCTCTCCTCTCTCTGCCATCTCTTCCTTTAGTTTCATTAAGTTCCTGTCTCCTCCTCCGTCTCCTCCCTCTCTCTCTCTCTCATTCTCCCTTATGAGAGAAGCAAACAACGATTTTGCATCAAAGAACAGGGGGCTAGCGCATGAACAAACAATTTGCTCTTCTCCACAGTCTATCTGTTGCAGCTGTCACTCCAGGACGGCCCTATTGATGTGATCGTCTTTTCTTCCCTGTAAATAGGCCTGTCAGGCTGTAATCGTTTACACATAGAGGTATAGATCTTAATCGGACTAATCCTGGATTACAACTCAGCCATCAGACGCTGTGTGTGTGTGTGTGAGAGAGCTTGTCTGATATTTGGATGAGTGAGCTTGTGGGTCTTCTTGCAGTCTGTCCGTGTCTCTTCAAGCGGTGTTATGATCTCCATTAGCTCTCGGAAAGTGTTAGGAAGCGTTCCTGTGGCAAATTAAGATCAGTATCTATAGTATATGGAAATTAAGGACAAATGAAAAGCGCCTGCATCACTGGTACACACTTAAACACCGACCTCTGGTCAGAAAAATAATGACTGTGAAAGCACAGTTACACCCTTGATGGTGGAGGTCAGAATGGATGCTTGGATGTACAGCTAAACCGTCAGTGTTGGTTTGTTTTAACAACATGAACGTCAAATTTAAACGTGCGCCTCTCTCTCTCTCTCTCTTTAGTACCACCTATTGTGTCTATGACCTGCAGCCACAACTCACTTTGATTACTTTTTGTCACGTTCACGTCGAAGTCCTGGAAAAGTGCCGTCAGTCAAACACTGAGACCGACAAACTCCTCCCGCCTGCTGAGACAAACAGGGTCATTCTTTCTTTCTTTAAAAAGTGTAATGTGGAACTTTTACACATAAAAAGGCCAAAAAATAAAGGAAAAATAATAACTAGACCAATATCATACAGACCAATACCAAGTGTTTCCAATTATGTTTGAACCCAGCAAGATACATCATTTTAATCAGTGCAATGCTGCATTTTATTTTGGTAACATGTCAATAGCATCCTAAATTCTACAAAAGTATCATTTTCAAAAAAAGAGTTGTAATAACTGTATCTACACTTTGAAATGAAATGTCTTCCCTTGCCTGTTCATTACAGAAGGGAACGATTCTCATTGGTTTGTCCGTGCACAGAAACAAAGACGTGGTACGACTAAATATACCTACTTTCCAGGTTTGTGTTATACCAGAGAAAACTAATTTCCAAATGACATTTTACATAAATACCAGAATTTCTGCATATTTTACTCCCATCCACCACAGTGAGCCATAAATGTCCGTCTCACTCGCATTAGCACAGAAAGAACAAAGACAATGTGAAGTGGCTGCTTGGTGGTGTCCTTCGTTTGCATATTCATGTGCACATGTATTGTGTTTTCCCCTCTAAATAGTGCTGTATATATTTAAATAACGTGGTGGTATACTTGTGTGGATGCAACGTGATGGTTTTTTTCATTAAGGGCTCTGACATTTTCAGTTTTGGGAGATTAAAAAAAAAGTTTCTCTCTTTTCTCCTGCAAGTTCTTCATGTGTGACATCCTGATATCTCACTTTTATAACAAAGTAAGAATTCTTGTCTTTGTGTGCGTGATTGTTTTTGTGTGTGTGTGTGTAACGTACAGTGTAAACACATATATGACCTCTTTATCCCCCCGTCTGCTCCGCAAAGACTTCGGCTTTCCTGCATGACTGAACACACACAATAGAGCTGTCCGAGTAACCCGGGGTAACCTGAACACACCCGTCCCTGACCCACATGGCTGTTGTTCATGTCTGTCACCAGCCAGACTATACGACCAAAAACACGCAAATCCAATCAGAAACGCAGACAGATTCACACTATTAATGTGTAATAATATAGATGTATTCAACTATTAAGGAAAATACATTATATTCAGGAAATTAAATAACTTTACAAGAGGTCGTTTAGACCGTCACCTCAGAATTGATGGCTGGTCTTGAAACCAATTTGACCTCCTGACGATGACAGAAGAAAGCCAGGTTGATGTGGGTTTTAAGTGGTAATCTTCTGGATAGATAATCCTCAGTCAGTCTCCAGACATAAATGCAGGCCAGAACATTATGCATTCACAAAAGAAAATGGAAAGCTGATCTTGTAATTATAAGAAAAGCATTATAAGATGAGGAAAGGTAATGATGGTTATTATGTAGTATAATCACGGCCATTATGGTGGTATATGATTTAATTGTCTGCCGCATATATGTAATGTATACGCTTGAGCATCAGTAGAAGTGTCTTTAAAAAAACAAAAACGTAATTGAAACATGTCACGTAATCTGTTGAGTCTTTGCTCATGTGTTAAAAAAAGAAAGTATAGTGTTAACAAGGATTTTTGGTTTTGTCTACATTTGTTTTTTATTATAATTGTTACTTCTTGTCTCTAAATCAGTGAATTATTTTAACACTAAACCTGATGAGACAAGTTCTGATGGTCCAAGTCCAGGCTCATTAGTCGATCATACATGTTATAATTAAAAGGTCTGGATCTGATAGAAATAAGATCTTAATATTATAACACAGTAAGCGAGAAGACCACCTTATTTAATGTTTTCATTACCACTGGGGAGGATTTTTTTATTATTTTGAGCGTGACCAATGATATTGGATTAGTGAGAGTATCAACAAACCCTAGCTGTTTTATTGTGATTTATTTATATTGATGAAATGTGAAATCATCTTTTCCACATTCAAAGGTTTGTTGAACAGGCTGTCTGCGCAGCATATCACAATACTGCTTCACCTTCATTTCAAGGTCTGCTGTGGATTCTTTAATAAATACTTTGAGTCATTGTGTTGTTTACATCTGTGTTTTCTAGCTAGCTCAGTCGGTAAGTTGAGGCAAATGGATATTCATCAAGTTTATTTCACTAAAACTGTCATAGTGACAAAACTCCTGATGTGACCTTTAAAATAAATGTCATGAATGGATCTTTTTCTGTTTCTCCTAAAACGTCCTAAATCTGTTGTCTTACTGGGAAAAAAGTCAGACAAGAAGACTTTACAAAGAACTTATAAGAGTATAAAGATTTTTTTAATATACATTTGAAAGAATAACTTGCGTCTCAACCTGCTGTGATTGAAAGCACATATAATTACTGTCCTTACATTGACTGTCTTTACTTAGTCTTAACGGTCACTTTTCTTCCTCTGGATGAAGATAGATTTATACTTGTACAAAATAGGCAATGGACAGGTCTCCAGTCTATCTCAGGGCTAACGCAGAGATACAGACAACAATTCGCACTCACATGTACACCTACAGCCAATTTAGAATCACCAATTAACCTAACCAGCATGTCTTTGGATGGTGGGAGGAAGCCAAAGTACCCGGAGAGAACCCATGCAGACACAGGGAGAACATGCAAACCTGGGACCTTCTCACTGTGAGGTATCAGTGCTAACCACCTCGCCACTGTGCCGCCCTTACGCCGAGCATATCTGATGCATTTACACATTGCACTAATATTATTTATGGTCCATCCCAAGGTGCATGTTTGACAGAACGTTGGTGTTTTTTTTCCAGTTTGTCTTTGGGAGAGTCAAACCAATAAACACATGAGAGGAGAACCCCTGCTGCTGGCACGATAAGGTAGCTGGAGGGAGTTGTGAAAAACTAGAACATATAAAATCACGACTGTGTTTGTAAAAGACACATCTGAGGTGTTGCTTTCTCTTATCTTCCGTGGAATATAAATACGATGTCTGCTTGTCCACCTGCGTTACATTATCAAGTTAGTCACGCCTGGAGCACCTGAACATCTAATGTTGTCGTGTTTAAAATGCAGTAGTGTTTGCAGCAACAGAGATGAAGTTTAACCTATCGTGTAGGTCCAGGTATTTTCAGCAGCAATCTGAGAGTTCGCTAGCTGTCATCTGATGTCTGTGGACGAGGGTGAATGCTTCAGGGCTTCCAGCAGATATCTGGGTGCATTCTGGTGATAGATATTTATTGGTTCATGCGTTGGGCGTTGTTCCCAATCTGATGAGGGATGTGTTGGCTTACTTGTGCATAGGATTTGACATGATGTTCTGCTTCTTCTGCTGTCCACACAGACTGTTCACCTGCTCGCAACCTGCCAAAGTGCAACTGATAAATAAAACTCAGACTATAAACAAATAACAGATGGCTTCAGGTACCTGGCTTACAGGTCATATTATTTATTTCAGCACATGCTGTGTGGTAGATCAGGCTGTGAGGTATTAAATATTGTAGTTACAGCTGAACGGTTTATAATGGTAAACGTCAGGTTTTACTTTAGTTTCCTCAGTTTTCTACTAATCTATGCGTCCTGGACCAAAGTGATGGTCTGGTCAGGAGGTGACATTAAATCGAAGTACTTCACAGGGTTGTGTGAGGTACAGGCAGTGATTTAAATTACACAACAGGATAAAGTTACAAGGAATAAAAATGTCTTCAGCTTCTCTTATACGTCCTATTTCTGAGGGAATCCAAATATGTTTGACGGCTCTAGTTGAATACTTCAAATGTCTTCTGTTTAAATCATCATCAGTTGCTGCCCATGTTAAGTGTTCATCTGACTCCCAAGTACACATCCAGATATTTGGTCTATACTTGGGGTTTTATATAGCTTGCGTACAGCTTAGTACAGAGAGCTTGTCCAAAAACGTTAAAGTAAGGCAACTAGACTTCTTCAGTTATAAATGACTGGTGGGAAGTTGAGGTTTAAATGGGAACATCTGTAGATGTACTCCATCAAAATAATGTATCAAGTGTTCTGCTGTATGAGTGTCCTGTATCCTCATATCCTCCAAAGTCTGTACTTAAAAATCAAACCTGTCAAGTCCTAACAACTACTACTACTGTTCTCCTAGGACATTTCTATTTCATGCTGCTTTACTACTCTACTTGCCATTTCATTAGGTAACTAGTAGAAACAAATACACAGCTGAACAGTTGAATTACCACAATTTCACAATAAACGGGGAGTGCAGGATTGTTATATTAGAATTAAAGGTGCAGTAGGCAAGGCTTATAAAATTAACTTTCTGTCATATTTGCTGAAACGGACCCTATGTTCAAGTATAATTGCATGAAGCAGGTCATTTTAAAAAAATAAAAATAAAAATCGGCTCCTCTGGCCCCACCTAGGGGTGTGTTCCATGCTAGTTTGTTTACTCGCTCTCCCTCCGTTCTCTGCTCTTGCGCAGTATTCCAGGGCCAATATGCACGCGCTCTATCGTACACAGCTCTCCCTTGTTGGGGGAGGGGCTTGGGAGACCGTTTTGGGCTTTAGCGGAAAGGGGGGAGGGACTGAGAAGTTGTCGATGTTCAAATTCTTTGGCTAAGTCCTGGATTTTCACAATCCTGCCTACTGCACCTTTAATTAGTTTTCACTAATGTCCCTAATGAACTGGCAAGTGAGCGTATATTTAAATATTATATCTAAGTTGAAGATTTTACTGAATGGATAACATAACAAGCTTTTAAAATGCAACATATTGTAAAAGATTAAACGAGTTGACCTGTAGCAGTATGCAGTGGGTGAAGCTGGTTGTTCACAGCTTCACCAAATAGTGTTTTTTCCCTCTTAATGTCTCTGCAGTTCCAGTCCTCATCTATTGTCATGAACTGTGGGTAGTAGTGAAAGAGTAGCATCGTAGTTACAAGCAGCTGAAATGAGGTTCCTCCAAAAGGTGGCAGGGCTCAGCTATAGTGAGGAGGAGGGTCTGATTATTGAAGGGAGCTCAGAGTAGAACCGCTGCTCCTCTGCATTGAAAGGGGCCAACTGAGGTTCAGGCATCTTGTATGGATGGATGCCCCCTGGGCGCCTCCCTTTGGAGGTTTACTGGGCATGGCTAGCTGGGGGGAGACTCCGGTGCAGACCCAGAACTCGCTTGAGGGAAGGAAGAACTAGGAAGAACTGGAATATGTTACTGGGGAGGAGTGGGATGTCTGGAGTTCCTTAGTTAGCTTCTTGTTATTGTGACCCGATCTCGGATAAGCGGATGGACATGAATGAATGAATGAATGAATACAGTACAGGGGCAACTATTCAGGATCACTCAGTGTTACAGCTGTAGAGTGGACAGGCCAGTATAACACAAGGTCAATAGAAAAACATAAAAAGTATAAGTAGCTGTAAGTATTCAGTAGGTTTGAAAAAAACGTGATTTCAGTCCTGTTGTGTCCACTAGGAGCAGATTTAGACGTAGACTGTAGTCATTTATTTAGCAAACAACAATTAACACCAGGGCACATAATAAGAAGTAGTTTTCATTTCAATGTATTTTATTGCGTGGTGGGTTAGCACAACCAGATGTTCAGATATGAGAAGAGCGAGTGCTGGTCTGTGTCCATCTGTCTGCTGGTCAGTTTACTCCACGTCCATTCAGCGGGGCACAGCTCACTGTCTCTGTACGTCTTCTCACTGTGCTGCCACTATTTTTCTGTTAGGATTAAATTAGTTAATTAGCGCTGGAACATCATGACGAGTCTTGTCAGGCAGCGTTGGGCTTTATATGCAAACACCACCCTGAGGACTCCATAAACCGCTAATATACACACTCACACACACACACACATTCCCACACACACACTCGCATAAGTGTCAAATTAGAATTCAATTTAGAAAGAAAAATATCAACAAAACCAGGACAAGAGAGCATGGTACTCCGCCAAAGTCTTCAAAGACAACTTCTGACAGAATTCTTGATGAGTCAGAAGAAAATGAGAGGGTGAAAGCAGAAAAACAAGAAAACATCGTTCTCTCTCTTTCTCTCTTCGTGTCTATATGTGTCAGTTCTGGCTTTCATGTTCCAACTATGTCAACAGAAAATAGCAGAGAGATTATTCTTTCAGTTTTCTGTGATCAGCCACTTCGTTATTGAAGCTGTATGTTGCGTCCCGGCCTCCACTGAAGAAGCACTAAACATTAAGTGAATAGCTCTGCTTTTATGCTTAATTATGTGCCTGTGTTTTTCACTTATCTGTTGTTATAAAACGGCCGTGCATTTGAAGTGTGGCAGATGCATTTAACTGAATTAAAACCGAACATTAAAAACAGCCCATTTGCAACGTTACAAAAACATGGATTGGTCGAGTTAATAACTTCAAAAAGATAAACAAAAATTAAAGAAGTGAAATGATTTAAGGACACTCTGCTCTGAAAATGTATACTGAGTGCTACGCTACACGTAAACAATACACGACTCTAAAATAGGCCTGGTTTTAAACAGAGATCCTGCTACACCGTCGCTGAAGAGGAACTGCTCCAGCGTGGGATTTCAGATAGCATGCAGGCGTTTCGGAGTCAGAGGCATGACATGTAACACAACAGCGTCAACGTCTAGTGCATTGTGAATACAAATGCCCTGAGCATGGCGGCGTTGCATTCAAAACAATAACGTTCAGCGAGTGTCGAGGGTGATGTGTTCCTGACAGGTTCGACAGTAGAAATGAGCGAGGTAAAAATGGAAATTATTTTCCCCCCATCCTACTGTAGTTGGGCTAAAATACACTGATCAGGCATAACATTATGACCGCTGACAGCTGAAGTGAATCGCATTGATTATCTCGTCATCACTGCACCTGTTGGTGGGCGGGATGTAATAGGCAGTAAGTGAACATTGTCCTGGAAGTTGATGTGTTAGAAGCAGGATAAATGTGGCGTGATCCCAGTCTGCAGTGGTCAGCATCCAACAAAAGTGGTCCAAGGAAAGAACAGTGGTGAACCTGCAGCCATGGCTCATTGATGCACGTATGGAGCAAAGGCTGGCCGGTGTGGTCGGATTGGACCAGTCAGGGTGCCCATGCTGTCCACTGCCGACAGCGCCAGCAATTGGCATGTGAGAATCAGAACGGCATCATGAAGCAATGGAAGAAGGTGGCCTGTCCTGATGAATCACGTTGTCTTTAACATCACATGGATGGCTGGGTGTGTGTATGTCCTTTGCCTGGGGAACACAGGGCACCAGTATGCACTATGAAAAGAAGGAGGCAGTGTGATGCTTTGGGCAGCGCTGTGAAGGCAAACCTTGGGTCCTGCAATCCATGTGGATGCTGCTTCGACATGTACCATCTACCTAAACACAGCTTAAGACCATGCACACCCATTCATGAAAACCATATTCCCTGATGGCTGTAGTCTCTTTCAAAATTCCCCAGATTTCAATCAAGCATCTGTGGGATACGCTGGACAAACAAGTCCGATCTATGGAGGCCCAACCCCCAAAATTACAGGACTTAAAGGATCTGCTGCTAACATCTTAGAACTAGATACCACAGCACACCTTTAGGGGTCTGGTGGAAATGTTGCCCTGACAGATTGCGGCTGTTTATTCAGTGACATAGTATTAGGAAGGTGGAATGTAATGTAATCTCATTCAAATAGTGTCACACAAATGCTTTCTACAACAAACCAAGAATGCAGGAAATGCTCGAGCTAAGTGCCAAACCTGAAAAGTGTTTGTAATTAGGCACATTGTAGCGCTCTTGGGTCTGGAGATAAACCAAAAACTAATCAGTTTTTATCCATCAAATATTTCATCAAATATCAAGGAAACCTGTTGGCATTTCTTTATTTTAATATGCTGCTAAACAAGTGTCTTGAAATCAAACACATAACCCAAAAGTCATACTGAAACACAAGTTCTTTACTTTCTTCAGAGTAGAGGCAAACCAAATATAACAGTAGCATCTTTGTTTACCTCAATCAGCTAACTATGCCTTTCTTTTCTGAATGGCCAAACATTCACACCTTAAACAGGCTGTATGAAATTGGCATTAGAGCCACCAGATGTCATAAACCCAGGCGAAAGGCCTCATAAAACCTTCGATAAACTTTTATTTGACAAACATTTCTTTGATGGGAACATTGGCTCCATTTTCATGTCTGTATTTTAAATATGAAGCGGTTAGTAGAGCCGTATAACCTCTTGATTGTCCAACCGTTCCTACTCATCTGATTTTCACTGGGACCTCTTCATCAACATGTTTTCCAGGAAAAGATTTTGTGTAGGTGTAAAACATACGACATAAATGCATCCTGTAATTTGTTGAGACTGTCTTTTGTGCCATCTATGGCCACCGTGTAACACCCTGTCCTTGTTTGCCTGCTTGGCTGCACCGTTTTAGCTTTGTTTGCCTTTACAGATTGACTACCCTTCGCTGACCTTGAATCAAGACTCCGTAAACCCCAATTATCTTGCTCTCAGAGCCCGCTTTTGAGTCCAAACATCAGCTGCCAGCGTCTTTGTGCATTGATGTTAAGACTCAACCAGCTTTTATCAATGCATTGATGATAAGCTTTAAGATCAAGGCCAATTACACAGCTCAAGAGGAGAGAAATCATTGCACTAGATGAACTGACTTGGGTGGCAGCAGGGTGAGTCTTCTTCTTTTGGACTTGTAGATGAGCAAATGCTTTTGGAAACGGTCATTTGCTTCGGCCTGCGTTGCCGTGATGTGTTTGACGTGTTCAGTCTCCACTGAAACCCAGGCGCTGTAACGAGACACAGATGGCGCCTTTTTCTCCAACAAGAGGGTATTTCACTAATGAAAACATTGGTCATGTCAACCTCTCACTTGTAATCACAGTAAAGACCACCTTCTCCAGCATTATTAGGTTTCTATTGTTGTTCCCCTTGTTAAAATGATTGTTAGATTTCTGCCAAGTAGACGCTCATCATCCCAAACAAATCAGTAAAAAGGTGAATTATTGGTTATTTGATTGCTGTATTGTAGCACATGTGGTGGACTGTCGCTCACAGGTTGTTTTTACAAGTCTTTTATTAGTAATCACACAGACACATTTGGTATTGTATGTGTTTATTCTACATCTTGTAGTCTTTTTATGCTCCGTTGCTCTGTCGTCTGTGCCTGTTGCCAATGCTCGAATACTACAGTTTGACAGACGTGATGAAACCATGTTTAGCAATTTATATGCAAAGCAGAGAGAAGAAGAAACTGGGATGATACACAGCCTAAGACAAGGAGCGATCTAATTGAACAGAAGGCTGCTGGTTGTGGCTGTGGAGACTGAATAGCGAACAGAAGAAAGGTGTGTATGCGCACATGCACACGTACAATTTAGACATCTAGACAAAGACAAGAGGCCCCGAGAGAGCTCTTTAGCAAAGGTCAAAGGTAAATCTGGTGCTCACACAAGTCTGCTCATCAAACCCGAGCGGGGGCTCTGCAATTCTTCTCCTGTCTTCCCCTGCAGGCTGTTGAGAGTGGAGGAGGAAGTGGATTTGTTCAAGGAGGTTTAATACAGAAACCGAAGAGACTGTGTGGTTTTCTGTCAGTTCAAGTTTGTGCGTGGATGTATCTGCAGGAATTAGAGGATTGTAAACATTCGTATTTTGAGTGTATTTGCATATGCATTAATATGTGCGGTAGTAAATGGAGATGTTGCTAAATAGTAGTACTGCTGTTCAGTGTTAACGGTAGACCCAGAAAAACGCCTCCATAAAATTATCCATGAAACCACTCAATGTTGTCAGTAGTGTAAAACAAACACGGTTTTTTAGTCACATCATAAAGTGTGGCAGTGATCTAACACCATGCTGTATATGCAGGTATAAATGGCATTGAGCCACAGTAGATGAAAGCTGAAGTTAGTCTGCTGTGACATGAAGCACAGAGTTATTGAATACAACCATTCACAGCTCTCACTAACTACGTTTACGCTGTGACTATGATGGAAGAAGTTTTCCCCAACTCTGTTGAGAATTAAGGATTCATTCAAGAAAAACAGATTCCCAAGATGAACCTACATTTTCAGTGGCTCTAAGACGCCATGAGCTTTGGTTAGAGAGTCTGGCCTCAACTCGGTTACAGTCGCTTTTGTCGGATCTGTTCGTTTGGCAGTGTGAAGATGCATTACGCGCAAACCGATACGCCATCCCCTGCAATTATACAACCAAGCACTTTACCTGATGCTGCTTTGGAAGAGTACGCACCCGGCAGATGTGTCTGGCAGCAGCAGTACACCTTCTCATCATATATACGCTAACGATAAGTGTGTCTTCTACACGTTGCCTAGACGCTCGATCAAACAGAATGTGTTAATCATGTAGAAGACACTGGTTCATGAATCACAGAACAGCAGTAAATGCCACTGCTCATACTCACTGCTGACATTAAATTTCTGATGTGATTATTTCATGATTTCCTGAAATCCAGTTTGTCCTGAAAAATTATAACAAATCACAAAACTGTTTCCACAAACGCAGTGTTGAGGGCGTTTCAGAGCTTTGTCTTGACTGGCCTGTGAACATGAACTGGTTAAATGCAACCATGAGTTACCAGCAGTTACTCCTGAAATCACCTTATATACCTTTTTTATTTGCCTCACTTCTGTTGCACTACATCAATACTGGGCATGAAAGATTTGTAGTCTGGACCGTGGGGGAGATTCTTCTGTTCTGTACCACAGACAACACTTGTGTAGTCAGAGCCACCAATCTGAACAAATGCACACAATGAATACTGTGGTATATTCACAACACCATGGTCCTACACCTGATATGTAACACACAAAATAGAAAACAGCAACTATCCATGTTATCGGTCACACCGCAACTATATCTCAGAATATATATGAAAACGCACGTGTCTTTTTCTGTAATTTAGTTGACAACTCGACATTTGCTGCAGTCACTCTCAAAGGTGGACAGTTCACTGATAATCAGAGGATGAACCCTTACTTTTATGATACAAAGCAACCTTTTCATCTGACCCTACATGTTTTCAATTAATCAGACATTTAAAGGCTAATTCCCTCTTACATTTGTGTCTCTATTTCCCAGATGTTTGACCTTTTCCACAACTTGCGCTAGTAAAATGAAGTAAGATTTTACTTAGTGACTAGTCCCATGCTATATAACTTTGGTTTTTATATGTTATATAAAAAAATTCAAATAACCCTTTTTAAAAGTGGTTAAATTCCACCTGTTTCTCCTTTCTCATTAAAACTTTCCTCTATTGGGAGTCATCTTTATATATTAACATATACGTTATATGCATGTAGCATGTAGCTCTTTATATATTTATACAGTATATATATATATGCATATTTAAAAATGAGACATAAATTGTGGAAATCAGTCTTCTTCTACATCTAACTACATATATTACATGTGAGTAGTAGAGTGCTCTCTCACAGCAAAACACAGAACATACTTTTTTTTTTTTGCACAAGAATAATTTTGCTGCATGAAATACATCTACAACATTGTGGCCTTCATGCCTTAATAATCAAACCCATATGATCTTTCTACCGTGGCGTTGTCTGTACCAGGGCCGTACGGTTATTAAAACCCAGCCCACTTTTTGAAGGTAGCTGCGCTGTGATTAATTGTGTATTGTAACCAAACCTTAACCCCAAACAAACTGTATTGAAATTTAATTTGGAGGCACATTTGGGAATATGGACGGACATGACCAGTCCTGTTCTTAGAAAAACTCAGTTTAAGAAAAAGTGCATAGGTTATGTTTTTCTGTGTGTTCATAGTTAGAATATACTACACATATAAGTTCCTATTTTTAGTATGCTCCCGGCTCTGAACAAGGACGGAAAGAGATCCTTTTCATTGCCATGCGAGGGATGTGAGTTTATGAAGGACAACAATAAATCCATGAAAGAGCAAGATGTCCTCCTGGATAGCTGAGGTAGAAGAGCCTGCTCCAACAAGAACTCAAACAAAAAGATGAATTTATAACAAAGGACAGTTAGACGTGCCGGAGCCCACATTGACCTCCATTCATTTATTTTCCGTAACATCAAGAAGGTCTCCTCAAGGACAATGCAGGGAGAAATAAATGAGAATAACCTGCTCTACAGGAAGCTGAAAAGGAGAAGGGATGGTAGAAGGCTTCAAGCAAGGCAGGTGAGAAGGTCAAACCCCATCTCCAGTAAGAACAAACATCTGGCACCCTACTTTAGTTGAAATTCGTAGTATTGTCTCTTTGGATCCTAGCATCTTGTTTCAAGCTGCGTCAGAGTTTAGCAGAATATTAAAAGTCTTTTTCTTACCCAAAACGTTTAAGGAGCTGATGGAGAAGAATGCACAAAGGGATCAAAAGCAGATACAGGAAAAGAGGAAAAAGAGAAGCAAAGAACGGAAGAGAAAGAAAATGAGGGGAATGAAATGATGTTGAGGGTCTTTTTTTTTCTTATCTGGAAAAAGCAACCAAACCAGTCAGAGTTGTGTAGGAGGGATGAAGAATTTGGGCGTTATCCTGCTGTGAAAGAATCCATCACAAAGAAAATAGCAACAGAGTAGAGT
Source organism: Planiliza haematocheilus (assembly GCA_005024645.1). NCBI lineage: Eukaryota > Metazoa > Chordata > Actinopteri > Mugiliformes > Mugilidae > Planiliza > Planiliza haematocheilus. The sequence goes on along the minus strand of SRSE01001280.1, from coordinate 1,597,325 downwards.
GATGACATTCACAATGGCTTCTGTACGGCAAGTTATGCAAGTAACAAACTTAAAAATTTGATTTCCTGATTGATGCGACAAACTTAAAAATGCCACACTCTGCTTTTTAATATTCTACCCCAGACGTGTGTTAAAAAATGAACCTCAGTGTTGGACATTTTATTGTCTTGTTACGAGTGCAGCGCTTCCATTGAGTGAACACAAAGCTTGTTGAACAGACATATCGGTTCTTTTCTTAAAAAGAGCACAACGTCTGACTGAACAATGAAGTGAATAGAAAATGGCAGCTTGTTGTGTTTCCCGCTCGGCAAGTCCTACTTCAAAACAGCCTATCTAAAGATCATGCAAACCATGCAGAACATTAACTATTGTAAAGATTTTATTCCAGTTCATATTTCCGCTTGTGCATACATAACGTTGAGGAGCCGCTCAGATTGCTGCAGACAATTTCATCATGTTTACAAGAGAGGCAGCGAGGAGGAGTACCGGTTTCACGCCCTCAGCTGCGACACAAGACATGATGATTTTTTGTCTTCTTCTGCTTAAGGCCGACTCTCTACTGCTGTAGTGTAACAAAATGCTTTCTTTTGGCGTGTGACACTTGAAATACACTGCTCAGAAAATTAAAGGAACAGTAGCATCAAGTCAGTTTAAGGGGAACTACTGTTTTTTACAACCTTGACCTTATGTCCACAAACTCAGAATCTTAAAAATATTCAGCCATGGTGTAAAAAACCAGCAGTAGCAAATTATAGGTAAACGCAGTGCTTGGAGATGACATCATCCGGGGTCTGTAGGTCAGTCGTCAGACCCCGGATAATCCAGCTAACTCTGGACTCAACAGGGAATAGCACTAGCGTATGATGACAAAACTTTGGCGAAATGAGCAAGGTTCGTGGCAGATAATGCGTTATTAAGAGGCTGTGTTTTTTGGTGACACATTATATGGATATATGCTGATGTAAATATCTCCCGAACAACTACAAATTACACAAAAGTTATATGGGTGAGTAAACCATCATATTTTATTCCAAAAATAAGGTGGAGGTTATAAAAAACAGTAGTTCCCTTTGAAGCAGCAGAAGGGGTTGTTAATCAGTTTCAGCTGTTTTAATGAAATCAACAACAGGTACACTAGAGGGGCAACAATGAGACGACCCCCAAAACAGGAATGGTTTTACAGGTGGAGGCCACTGATATTTTTCCCCCTCCTCGTGTTTTCAGACAGTTGTTTTTCCCCTAGTTTTGCATTTGGCTATGGCAGGTGTGTCAAACTCATTTTAGTTCAAGGGCCGCTAAGAGCCCAATTTGATTATTATGTTTGATTTCAACATAATAGCATAATAACCTATAATAATGACAACTCCATCTTCTTTTTTCCTTTGTTTTAGTGCAAAGAAGCACAAGAGCATTATGGAAATGTTTACATTTAACGAACTATCCTTGTATAAAACATTTGGAGAAGAAGCTGAAATATCTTAGGAAAAATAAGTGTAATTCTGGCACATTGACTACATGGCCGCCACATGAGCTAAATCCAATAGATCACCTCTGAGGCAATACGTTTTGGTCCATCTGATGCTACCAGGTTGCACCTGAGTCTGTCCAGGATCTCCGTGATGCCCCGGTCCAGATCTGGGAGGAGGACCAGGACACCATCCGTCGTCTCATTAGGAGAATCCCCCGATGTTGTCAGGTGCGCATACAAGCACGTGGAGGCCATACAGACTGCTGAGGAGCATTCTGGGTTTTACCAAAATGGACCAGCCTGCATAATTGATTTATTTATTTTTCCACTTTTCGGGGTAAAAGCCCTCTGCAGGTTCATGATTTTCATTTCTAATGATGTGGCGTCCTTTTGTTCCTAACACGTTACCCAGTTTATATTAGTGTAGATATCAACATGATGTTTTCCCCCGATTAAGATCTGATGTGTTTTCAAAATGTTCCTTTAGTTTTTTTGAGCACTATATCAACATCATTAGAGGGGAAATTAGTCTATGAGCTGAAGACATTAAACTGAAACAAACAGAGTCACAGCAGAGATACTTGTTGCTCCACAGTAATGTATACCAACAGAGAAAGAGAAGAGACTCAACTGGGTGGAAAGACCAGTGGAGAGTGAAGTAAAGAGGCTCTGGACAGCAGCGTAAAAGCTCTCATACATCATCTCATTACCTCTGCTGTGTGCACATTTTGTGTATTTTCACATTTCTCCCCCGCGTGTTTTCTCATTTGTTTCTGTGTGTTGTCTTACGTTTGCATACTTTGCACTGATTTGCGTGCTTGTGAATCTCATGCGTGAGTAGCCCTCAGACAGATGCTGTTATTTGCATGTAAATGTTTCCTCCGCTGAAGCTGCAGCCTTCATCCATCACTGAAGATTTGTACTGTCCTCCGCTTTGCAAATGCCTGCTATAAGCGCATGCTGCCACATGGACTAACAGAGCAGTTTCCACGCCAGTGGACCTGCATCAGGATAAATGGTATCAGCGTCTCGGATCATGTCGGCCGTGTCATCGTGGAACGCTGAGCAGAAAAGCTGCGAGAAGGCGCAGTTCAATCAACACTTAGGAGGGTGGTCAATAACACAATACAGAAGTATAGGGGAATGCAGGAAGGTTGAGATGTTGAGTCTGTATCAGTGATATTTGGTAAACTTTCCAGTAGTTAAAAGATTCATTTGGAGTTAGTTATTTTTGATGGAAACATATCAAAACAGTTTAAAGCGTCTACTTAACTCTGAGTTTATCTGATAGAACTTGATAATTGTTGACTATAAACAGAGCAGCATAACAACTTTGAGCACAATCCAACCCTCCAGCAGACATGCAAAAGATTCTGCATCTCTCCAAAAAGAAAAAATTCTCCCGGTCTACAGTTTGCTAAACATCACGTGTGTAAGCCAGAAGACTGTTAAGACAGATGAGACCAAAGTAGAATGGTTTGGTTCAGATGAGAGGCGTCATGTTTGGAGATGAAAACACACTGCGTTCCAGCATCAGAACCTCGTGCTATTAGTGAATAGCGAGTGGGTGGTAATGTCCTTGTTTGGTCCTGTTTAGCTGCATCTGGGCCAGGACAACTTGACACTGTCGTCGATGGACCAATGGAGTCTGAATTATACCAGTAAATTCTAAAAGAACATGTCAGGACATTTGCTCAGTGACCCCAAGCACACAAGTCACTCTATGACGAAATATGATTGAAGAAGAGCAAAACATTAGACCAACACTTCAGTACTGAAAGGTTTCTGTACTGAGGAATGGGCTAAAATTCCTCCAAGATGTTACTGGAAACATTGCGAGAGGGTGGGTCATTCCAGTTACCGAAATACAAGGGTTTATTTAGTCTTACAACTCAGAAATGATACATTTTCTTAAATCGGCAATGTACAAGTATAATATTTCTGTTTCATTTGTTGGGGTGGGATCTCTTTGTCTACTGTCCACTCATGTTTTGTGTCATTTTTATGCAGAAATGTAAATAATTCTGTAGGGTGTGAAAACGTAACCGCCAGTAATGAGTACCAGTGTTGTCTAAACCTGATCAGACATTGAACACTAGTGTGAATGAGCTTTGTTCACCCACCATCCACCCCAAAAGCCTATTTACAGCTTGCATATTGTATCTTGTTGCTCTCATCAAAGTACTAATTTTTAAAGGTGTTCAGCGTCAATATCGCATATTTTTAAAATGATGTATAAACATAAAAGAAACTTATTTATCAGAATACCTATTTGGACTCATTCAAATGTCAGATGTATCAAATATAAAACTATGAAGCAATGGTGCAAAAATTGGATTTTCAAAACATTCGTAGTCAATAAAAAAACCTTTTATCCTTACTGACAAACATTTCTTTTATCAGTGGAAGGAAAAAAAAAAAACACCTTTGCTGAGCTTGGTGCCAAAACCTTTCACCAAATCATAAATATCCTCCCAACCCAAAGTCAGAGGTAAACATTTTCTCTCTCAGTACATGATTGGCAAACCACATATGAGCATCTATTTAGCATTTCTCCTTATTCCTGCTATGGCAGTAGCTCCGTCAGTGTTTATCTGTCACTGCTGCTTAGCTGTTCCCTGCGAGCGCCGCAAAAGAAGGGAAAAATGTGTCATTAAGATTTGTTCAAGCATACATTTTGTGTTTGAAGCTTGGAACACATCACAAGATTTAAAGCCCAATTATAAGCCCTTTTTGGCCATGAAGACGGGGTTTCAGCGTGGTGGAAAGTCTGCACTGGTCTGCAGAAAATGAGGCAGGTCACCTTGGATGGTCGCCACACATTATCTTTAGAGTGCGTGGGGCTTGAGTATTCAGTGCTCCTGCCTCCTGATTAAGCTTCAGACCTTCCAAGTAGTCAGGATGATTTCAGACATGACATGATTTTGGAATGAAGTGCTGAATTTGAATGAAATGTTGTAAGTTGTAAGTGTTAAACAGCTGTTGTGTGTACAGTCTGCTCGTGTTCCATGGTAACCTTTAAAAATATAAGTCTTATCGATGTATATGAGATGCATCTTTCAACAGGCAGTTGTGGATTTAAAAGTCTCTTTCATGCTCTCAGCTGATCCCATAAAACAAATCGGCGTCAAATGCTGCAAGCATAGAAATACTCTCTGAAGAAAGCCAGGTTTTCCTGAAAGTGCGCTGTAGAGACGTCTATTTAGTCTACTTTTACTGAGAAGTTTCACTTTTCCTGCTTGTTCTTGTGAATTTTACCATCTACACTACGTCAATTTTTAGGGAAACATCTCCAAGACTTTTTGTCTGTGCCCAATTAATGTGAGCAGGAGCCCACGAAATGTTTGCCTTTTTTGTTCACGAGCCTTACTTTTTTTTTTTTTCTAGATATCACGCTGCAAAAAGGCTTTCACTTGCTCTGGTTTTAACGCACACACACACAGGGAGCAGATGTAATATGTTGTGACATGTTTGAGTGGAGCTGAGAGACAGAGTGAGTGAAGCAGGGAATGTCTTTAATGTAACACCTACTCATCTACATCAGAAACAAACAAGTCAAAGACAACACCTTTTCAGACAGACTTGCACACTGACTCACACCATCTCTCACACAGAGACAGACGGAAAGAAAGAAAGAAAGAAAGGGCTGCACTGAAAAAGTAATAGACTCCATATTCCATCGTGTCATCTTATGCTGGTGCCAAATATTCATCGAGTGTAGACATGGAGGCAAGACTGAAACAGTAAGCTTTAAAGATACTGTAATGTGGCCTTTGCTTTGGGAATGAATAGAATACCATCAGCAGATGATCATTTAATTCGGTTCTGCAGGACATGCCAGCACAAACTTTTTGGACAAATTAAAAACTGAATAAAACTCCAGGGGCTTTGTAATGATTCCAAAAGCTCTTTCTCAAATGTCATTTGTCGTCTCGGACAGTTGGAAAATCTTATTATTGATTATCCGGCATTATGCCTGCTTTGGCAAGCCACTCTCCAGTGATCATTAATGAGGCAGTTGTTGTGACCGCAGAGTGGCAATCTGGGTCAAACGAGCTGTTGTGCAGAGTGAATGGAGGCGCTGCCATCAGTAGAGAGTCAATGAGATGACACTGGCAATACAGACAATGTTGGTGATAAGAACAGGTTGCTAGGCACCCTTTTCCCTCTCCTCACCTCACTCTCTGTTTCCACCGGAGCTCAATCTGTGTCTGTAAATACTTTAATTGTGCTGAGCTCATTCATGTGTCTCAGGCTGATGGGATAGTATTGACTGCTAAGATGCGCTGGGGCCACAGTGTGGATAAGTCTACATCGAACAGCTTTGAATAAGCTACAAATGAAGATCCTGTCAGGTTTCCTTCTGACTAATGAAGAGGCTGAGAAATGTCACCTGAATCTTTTCTGCAGTTTATCTCTTCCATGCACATGGTTTCTCTTTGGCTTCTTGTGGCGTACGTCATTAGCACCTAACAGCAGCCAGACAAAGTCAGTGACTACCTGGTGAACATGGGGGAACATCTAGTCCCTCTATGACCTCTATTAGTCGAAGAGGAACCTCTATTAGTGAACATATAGGAACACTATAAAACAGCCGCTGGGCTGACACTGAAAACAAATTAACCCAATCTGAATCTTATGAAGTTAAAAGAGGAATTTGAAAAAAAAAGTATGAATGGATTCCAGATGGGTTCAAAAGTTGCTTAGACATGTGAGAGGATTCCTGTGGTCACAAGTTTCGGTCAGATTTTTTGTCATACACAAAGCCCCCATTTAGAATTAGCCATGCATCATGGGTAAATAAGATGACTGATATCAAAAAGGCCATGTGAATGCAACCACAAAGCAATGGAGATGAACTCATCTGGACTTCTTTGGTTAGACGTTTTGCTTCGGTTTTATCCTGTTGGTCAGCTGTCTGGCAGCCCTGAGTCAGGTGGTCAGGTTAAATGGAAACTCTAAATTGCTCAGAGGTGTCGGCGTCAGTGTGAGTGGTCGTCTGTCTATACTTATTGTCATGGGCTTTCATTGATTCGTCTCGGTCTCATCTAATATGATGTGTGTCTCAGGGCATTAGAGTGACGTTCTGCTGATGGGAAGCAACTTTTCACTGAGACTGTGATGGATAATCAAGGATATTCCTCCGTTGTAACAAAACATTTTGTTTTAGCCCCTGTGATGTCCCGATCGGTATCGGGACTGATCCTGGCATTTTTTTCAATGATCTGATCGGATCAGTTTTTTGGAGTTTCTGTTTTGGGTGGCCATAAAACAAAACCACGTCCTGGCTGCTGATTCTTCTTTTTCTGTTGTAATGCCAGCTGGTTTGCGTCAAAGCTGCCAAAAAAAAAGTAAACAGCAATTTGTAAATTGTGCTATGTGGCTGTTTTGCGAGATCTTCATCATTCAGCTCTATTAGCTTGATTCACCAGCTACAAAAAAATAAATAAATAATATCAAGTACACTTAGGGAAAGGCTGCACCAACAACAAACACTGAGTGCTGCCTTTAAAAGAACATTCAATTTATTTTAAAAATTAATAAAACATAACAGAGATTTACGGAGTCTATGGCACTGGATGACCAGCACATTTTTGTTTGTAGTAGAGAACACAGGTTTTCATCGTCTGTTGGAGTTTCTGAAGAGAAGCTACGAGCTACCCTCTTCACACTTCACACTATTTATTGGACTTAATACAGTTGCTTGGTGTGATTTGATCTGGGAGAATACAAGTAAGATAATAAAAGCCCTTTATAAAATTTTACTTATTTAACATCGGACAGGGACTGAGATCGAGGTATACTCAATATTAAATTATCAGGATGGAGTCGAGGGGTGAAAAAATCGGGGCATCCCTAAAAACCATTGGCATGCCAAGTACCCAGGAACTTAAATGCCCTTTAGATCTATCAGTGATTCGTTTACATATTTCTGTTCCTGTTCTATGACTATCAACCTACATAAAATGTGCCATTCCAACCATGTCTCCTAGAATAGATTATTTGCAGCTATGTTGCGATGAGCGACATAATAGCCATAATAGATTATGTTCAGAGCGCTATTTATTCTGGAGTTGGAGTTAAGGAGCGATGCAGAGAGCGATGCAGGAGGACTTTGCATTCATTTATGTTTTTCTTCTCCTTTACTAACCTTATCCATGTGCTACCAATACACAGGAATTATTAATAATCCTGTGGTGATTGGTGTTGCAAGACAAAACCTTTTAATTAATAGTGAACATTTCCTTAATCCATTTGGTGCAAATAATTTCAGAAAGGTTAATAAACATTTCCTCATAATGTTACAGTACTTTGGTCTCATGCAGTCATGTGAAAATGAGCATCAAAAACCAATCAACAGTAGAATGTACATTTTGTTTTCAGTATTTGAAAAACGGGTCAGTCACAAACCTGCGTAGACGCTACTAATGAGAAAGGTGGAAGGTGTCTTGTTTAAAATCTTACAAAACCTTACAACCAACAATTGAAGTGTGTGGTACCATAAAAGCTCTCCAAGGCCTTCAATGTAAAAGGTTGTAGATGCCTCTGAGTGTTTTTTGTTTCTCTCTAAATGATGTGATATCGTTCCTCTGTAAGAAAATCATCTTCAAATGCTCCAGATTTCAAACAACAGTTTGACCGGGACCTGCTGCCCCAGCAAACTGTTGCATGATGAAAATATGAAATCTATGCTTTGCTGTATGGAGTCACCTTTTTGTAGATAAGCATCAGAATGTATAGATCGACTGCAGCACTCTGAAGAAGAAACTTGTTCACCTCAAAGATGAAATACCCAGGCGAAAAACTGAGTTATGTAGTTGTTGAAATGTACAGACTTGTTCACTGAGAAAGCAAAACAACCCCATTGCAAACACATGGATCAACGCAGCAGAGCCAGCTCTTCAGTAAATGATTCAGCTGTCTGCCTACATGTGACGGACAAGGGACACCCCTTTGGAGACAACAGTGTCCACAGATGCTTTGAAAGAGGAGTGAAGGAAGCCATCTATATCTTATTGAAAAATCCTTCTTTGCACAGCGGTGGTGGATTACTATGGATACAGTCTTAACATCTGTCTCCAAGAAGTTTCAAGACCAGTGCCACCTTGAGACCGGAGCATGGTTTATTGGAGACGGAGGACAGGACCAAATCGTATCTGTTCGTTAACAGACACTAGTCGTACGTGTTTCTGTTGAGTAGCTGCCACAGATGTTTCTATTTCAACCTCAGCTCCCCGCTGGTCTTTTAGAAATGAAGAAGCTGCTTGGATGATAATAAACTCAATGAGTCTAGTTAGATTGGCTGTATATATCCCGCTGGGATATGCGTTATTTCTCTTGAGGAGCTAATATGCTTCTTTGCCAAAGGTGTAGTTCATTTTTTCCACAGAAGAATATTGCATCAGTTGGTATTGTTATGAATTAAATCACTGAAACAACACTTTTTCTTTGCGGCGTTGTTCAAATATGTTGAAAAAAAAAATCAACAACTTCCATTTGTTTTTCAAATTAGCCGTGCGTCAATATGATTTCTGGCAGATTGGGTTGACCTTGCCAATCGTCCAATTCGTGTCAACTGATTGATCACTTACATCTCTGTACGTGGCTGCAGCCATTCTGCTGATTGTGAACAAACACTGAGTTCGGTGTTGTTTCTTCTTGACGTTAGTATGTGGATTAGAGCCTGGGAATATCTTCCACCAGGCACCATTTATTGAAGAAGTTTGACATGGGAGCAGTGGAGATTTTATTGGAGCCGTGTGGATCCAGGGGCAGTCCTTCACTAATGCTTCTCTCCTCTCTTCAGCTTAGCCATGCAGGGACTACAATAAGTGGAAACTGGGTATGCGTATTGTGCTTTAACAGTATGCAAGGATGTGTTTGTATTTAAAACTGGAGAAAGAAGCAGACTAAGTGAGAACCCAATGTGTTTGTGTGTGTGTGTGTGTGTAATTGGTGATTCTGACCAGTTTGCAGGATCATTCAACGGCAAAACAACTGCAACGGACGGCTGAACAAACCCATTACTCTGGCTCACTGCTTCTGACACACACACACACTCTCAAGACTCGATAGTGACCCACAGTGACTTCAGAGTGCCAAATGACCCGCTATACACTCAGTGAGAAAGGGCAGCGAATGAAAGAAATGGTGGAGTGGAATGAAAGAAAAAAAAAAGCAGATATGGAGAGTCCAGAGAAGTAAATCTGAAGTGGAGAGAGATTGTTTTAAATAACAGAGATAAAATATGTGTGTGTGTGTGAGAGAGAGAGAAAAAAATGAATCCATGCTCTTTGTGTCTGTTGTCACCAGAGGGGGGCAATAGAATATTTCCAATTCACTTTTTGCTGCACCCACCGGCTTCGTGCTGTTGTCTACAGGTGTGTGTGTGTGTGTGTGTGTGTGTGTGTGTGTGCGTTTGTTGGGGAAGTTGTGGGCCTCAAATTGAGCAATGGACTGCTCTCATTGATTTCCACAGTAAAGGAAAAGTAATCTTCTCTGTGCTGGGCTCGGTTTGCACGAATCTGTGTGCGTGTCTGTGCTCGTAAAACCATCTTTGTGAGGACCTATGTCAGGTTTGAGGACATTTTGGCCACTCCTCACTTTCCACTTTTTGAGGGTTTAATGTAAGCATAAAGGTTAGAAGTTTATTTCAGGTTAAATTAAAGTTATGATGTTAGAGTTAGTGTACAAGGATATAGAACGGATAAAGCCAGTGAAAGTCCTCACAAAGATGGCCATGCTGTCCTTCCTGTGTGTGTGTGTGTGTATGTGTGTGTGGGGGCGTATGAGATTGAAACAGGGCTCAAAACAGTATTAAAGATTTTACACTCTCCCATCATAGATACATGTCAGCAGACTAGCTTCGGACAGAGGATTGTAAAGAAAAGATGGCGGACTTCAACTGAGCGATTTATGATGACTTTTACTGTGTAGAAACACCATTCCTCCATAGATGTAATGCACTATAGGAGTGAATGGCTCTGTTCCAAGATGGCCGCCCTGTAGGCACGCCGCTCCAGTAGACGGCAGCGCTCAATGAGGCGTCTATGTGTTGACCAGCTTAACCAATTAATGAGGCAGCTAACCGGGCCTTGATAGAGACGGACGTCACCAAACACGATTTCTGATTGGATAACATGTTTTCAGGACAGTAACCCTTTCATTGCAGACTTTAGAACATAGATGAGAGAAAATTTATTAAATGTATTGTATTAAATTAAATGATATAGAAATTAAAAAATATATATATATTTTATTTAATACTCCTATTTTTTGGTCCAAAATTTTTTAGGCCGTCTCTGAAGGCATAGAAAGCCCTGAAGGTTCCCCACTGCCTATAATACTGTACTTGTTGATTTTTTTATATTTATATAGATAATCTGGATCAAATATGGCACATAAATTAAGTGACACTTCTGAAAATAGTTTGTCCCACCATAGGATCAGATCAGGACCAGCTCTGGTTGCAGTTTGGCTGAGTTGTGGCCCTTATGTGGGGCACATGCTGGATGCCACATGTGGGCCACATAAGGGCCAAGCATGGAGACATGGTGACAGCAGGAAATTATCAAATTTCTACATCACCGTGATCTCAAGTTACACATGAGAGTTCACACAGGAGAGAGACCATGTGGCTGTGAAGTTTGTGGACAAACCTTTACTCAGCAGGGACATCTAAGCAGACACAGCAGAATCCATCCAGAGTACAAGTTGTACAGCGGTAGGGTGTTTCATGAAAGACTGTTCATTGAAGTGTGTTGATCTCTTCATTTGACGTAGCTCTTTCCATCTTTGTTCTTCTTCATGACTGCAGCAGAAATGTTTAATAACCTGAATACATACTGAGTGAAGTCACCACAAGGTATGAAGATGGTCCGTAGTAATACATTAATAAACATTAATTTGCTGAAAAAGTAACAACAGTTATACAGTTCTGTATTTATTTTATTATTTGATGTATATTTTGCAGTTAATTTGATAAATTCATGTTTCTCTAATCTGGTATCTAGTTCTTCTTAACACAACCATGTTTTGACATTATTGCTCTTCTTGTCCATGTTCTTCAGTCTGATCAGTCTTTAAATTCATAATATGTCTGTCACTCTTCCTTAAGACTGTTTGTTGTGTGTAAAAAGTTTCAAACATCTACAGCTGTTTCTGTATATAGTGCTGTAGTTTTTGTTTCCTAACAAGCGTCTCATTCCATGTCATGCAGCTCAAATGTGCCTTAAATTGCCCCCAAGGGACAAATAAAAGTTTTTTGAATGTGAATGTGAATCTCTACCTCATACTGGTTGACTACAGCATCTCAGTTGAAGTTATCTCCACCATCAGTACCGTGATGACGTTGTTCTTATCTGAGTCGTAGAAGAAGAGCAGCAGCATGAATCCGTGGCTCACTAGCGCCCTCTTCCATGAGGCACAAGTACTGGCTGCCTCATATCGTTTTTCAATGCGGTTTAATGTAAATAAATAAGATTAAATATGTTACACTCATACATGAAATAGATTAATTAGGCTATGGAAGACTATAAGAACGATCGAAATTACGGGAGTCATACAGAAATTGCATTTATATCCGATTTATAATAACCAGTGGACAAATAGTATGTTTTATTTTATCAATAGTATAATTTATTTTATCGTCATTACTTTTCAAGATGGTAGGTGAAGCACTGCCTCCCCTGACCGCACATACACATATACACATAGAAGCCTCATGCTCTTTGATTGAGCGGGTTGGCCCCTTGTTGCCATGGTTGTTGCGATGCGTCAACGTCGCCGCCATATTGGAGTACGAGTACGAATACGAGTCGATGGAGTTATTAAGCGTCTTCTACGAAGTGCTGTAAGTTGATTCCTCTCATTTACACACTCACACAAACATTAACTTAAACAATAAATTAGAAGACGCTTAATAAAGTTCACTCCATCGACTGGTACTGGTTCGCGGGACAGAGCTGCCTACTCCAATATGGCGGCGACGTTGACGTCCGGTCCAGCCAGCGCTCAACCGCACGTCCCTGGTAAAAACACTGCCTTTAACTCACGGCCTTTTCCCGCCTGTAGTGCGCTACCAGGCGGGGAGTTAGCAGTTAGCATGGAAGCTAGCATGACACGTACTAGCCTGAAGTGTCTCTCCTCATTGTGCCACTTTGCCGTTGCCACAGTAACCCCATAAATGAGATATACGCACGTTTGTTTTACCGTGGTTAAAACGAACGCTTCTTCCCAGTCACTGGGATGTATAGCAAAATGGTGCGTTATCTTTGGCTTTTCTTCCATGTTTTTCTGTTGTTACGACCCTCATCTAGCTCCTCAGTGTAGCCGCGGCTGCCTCCATACGTTGGTAAAAACAAAGATGGCGGTTTGTCTTCAAACTTTGACAGGTCAGAGTTCATATGTACATAAAACACAACCTATATAATTTTATATTAAATAATACCATGTTCAACTCTACGGTAATGCAAGTGTTATTGATTAAATACAATTATTTTTTAGAGGTTCTCGATGACAAGATCGTCATTTTAGAACTTCCCCTAAGGGCGACCAAGTGCCCTCGTTGGCGACTCCTGGTCTAATATATCAGTTGGTATTGTTTGCAGGAGGAAGAGGAGCGAGTGGAGGTTTCCCTCTTCATCCTGGAGGCTCCTGTTAAAGAGAGTGATATCCTGTTTCTATCGGATGTTTTATATCTGTTTTGATTTAAAGATTCACCCTTGATCTAGTAGCTGTGACATTTCTGTGGGACGTTCTGGACAAACTAGTCTGACCCATTGAGGCTCCACCTCTTAACCTGCAGGACTTAAAGGATCTGGAACACAGACTGGACTAAGATCTGGTTGAATTTGGACTCAACACCTTGAACTCATTCCTGACCACTGAAATGGTGGACATGGTCTGCAGTGAGAGTCAAAGGAACATGAATGAAAGAACCCAAGGTCTCCCAGCAGAACATGGACCAAACATCACACTGACTCCACCGGCTGGTTTTCTTCACACCACACTGACCAGCCTTAGCACCACACCTGCATCACTGATCCATGACCCTGTCTCTGGTTCTTCTTCTGACCCAGTCGTCTAGTCATCACAGACTTGTTTTTTAAAATTAGATTACACACTAAAAGCCACAGAGCTAAAAACTGACCCAGTACTGATTTACTTTACAAATACTTTATTTTAGATCATTGTTGATGTTTTTTACTGCTAAAATATCTTTCTATATATTCGTCGCCATGGCTACTCTTTACTCCCATGACATTCAACCATGAATTGTGCTGAATGACTCAAACTGGACCAGATTTGACCTGATGAGTTTTAGTGGCTGTGACATTTTTGATACTGGACCACTGATAAAACCTGTTAATAAATCTAAACGTCTCAGATTACGTCCATTTACATCCACTGATCTGAAGCCGATCAGTGGATGTAATCAGACTAATCACAGGCCAGTCGATCCCTCCAGTGAATTCTAGATTTACCCAGAGGAGCTAGCTAAAGCTATTTAGTGAACACAGACATACGACTAGAAGTTATTTAGAGGAAAACCCAAAACTTTACTACACACATGAGCATTCTTGACAAAGGCCTCGATCCACAAGTTGAGTATATTGTGTAATACAACTGAGCCATGCAACCAGCTTTAGTGTCTGTGGAAAGGTTTTTAATTTCATAGAAAGAAAAACTAAACCACAAAACAACAAAGTATTTTCGACCAGAAAATGTACAAATTTAGTTTAACTGTTGATTTGACAAAAAAGAAGAGACAAGGAGGAACTGAAATGTTATTTTTTTTTTTTATGTTTTATTTTTAATGGAATTAAAGAAGATAAAAATGTAAAATTAGGGAAAAAACGGATTACCCGGGGAAAACCTCCGCACCAAAGTAGACAGCGACACATAAATAACATGAGAGTTCCTCCTTGAGGACTCAAATGTTATTTATTTGTTATTTTTTTTACTGGAATAAGAACAAATACAATAGAATACAAGGGAATAAAATGTAAAATGAGGGAAAAACCGGATTACCCGGGGAAAACCCTCCGCACCAAAGTAGACAGCAATACATAAATAACAAATGTTATTTATTATGTTATTTTTTTACTGGAATAACAAATAAAACAGAATAAAAGGAAATTAAATGGAAGGAGATAAAATAGAATAGAAGGAGATAAAAGAAAAGAAAAGAAAATGAAATAAAAAATGAGGGAACAAACCGGATTACCCGGGGAAAACCCTCCGCACCAAAGTAGACAGCAGAACAAGCTAACAAAAGCTGAAGACACGTAATCAAACCTTTGTCTTGTAGCTGTCAGATTGTACAACTGTCCATAAGTTTTTGAACTCTAAAACTGACCTACACCAGTTGAACCCCTGCTCTATGCCCCATGATTTACACGGGAGCCAACTTAACCGACTGGCTGAAGATGTTCCTGATGGGTTGGCGTGAAGGCTTCATCAGATGTTCTTTGAGAGAAGCCACGATCACTCTGTCAATCACTGGTCGGTCAATATCCATGAACAACACGACATTGTCTTCAGATTTCCACTTTTTGCAAAGGTCCTTGAAGACAGCTTTGTGGAGGTTCCTGAACCTCTCTGGGGATATGTTCACATTGTCTCGCTTGATTTCGTCCCAGATTTTTTTGAACAGCCTGTAGCGGATGGCCTCAAACTCGTCCTTATCATATGTTATCTTTGCTTTTGTATAGGCCCGTGAAATTAGGCCTTCAACAAAAGCATTGACACACAGTTTGCAACTTTTTTGATCATCTCTTGAGACCTCATCAAGTTTTTCTTCGTCTCCAGATCTTGTCAGACTCAGCTTTTCATCCTCCAGAGAGGACGATTCCACCTGCTCAATGCCTCGGGCTGATTTGTCACTGGATGACTGGCGACGTTCAGTGACCTCCACGGTGGTGGTCTCTGGTGAGATGCGGGCAGAGGTAACGTCTGGTGATTGAGTCGATGCCACTCCGCATTTAAACAAGCCTCTAAATGCGTCCCTCAATCTTTTCAGAAACGAAACTCTCTTTGGAGGAGCAGGTGTCTCCTCCAGATCCTGGACTTCTTCAACCTCACACTGAGCAGTGCTGTCCTCAACTACTCTCTCCAGAGAGGAGCCTTCCATCTGCTCAAAGTCTTGGACTGGTTTGTCTTCTTGTAACTGGTCTTCAGACACAAAGACCTCCACAGGGGTTACCTCTAGTTGGATGGAGGAAGGGGTAAAAGATGTTCTGTCAGCGTCTACGTCTTCCGGGGGAGTGACCACGCTTTTTTTCCTCTGTGTTCGAGGTTTGCACTTCATCTTCCCAATGAATTCTTTCAGCATTTCACTGATATGACAGACCATGGCTTTAATTCTTCTTTTGGGAGTGACGTGCTCTTTAACTTCAGGCTCTGAAGCATCCTCGGCAGCAGAGAGGACAGAGTTGACGCTCTCAGCCACTTCTTGGGCGATTAAGCTGGTCAACACCTCTGAGCTCTCAGAGCGGACCACTTCTTCGACGTTCAGGACTTGAGCGAAGGTTTGAGAAAGTGTGTCGCCCAAGCTGGACAAGACGACCTCCTGAGAAATAAGACGTCTCCATTTGAGTTTCTCCAGGAAGGATTTGGAAATGCGTGCTGTCAAGTCTCTGATCAGCTGTGCCAGCGAATGTTTGGTATCATCGTCTGGTTTACCAGAACTCAAACCTGCCCACTGGTCCGGTGTGATCGTGCCAACAAACGATTCGATCAGTGGACGAACCGTGTCCACTGTGATCTGTGGGATCTCCTCTGTCTGTTCAAGCTCCTCAAAGTCTTGGACTGGTTTGTCTTCTGGTAACTGGTCTTCAGACACAAAGACCTCCACAGGGGTTACCTCTAGTTGGATGGAGGAAGGGGTAAAAGACGTTCTGTCAGTGTCTACGTCTTCCGGGGGAGTGACCACGCTTTTTTTCCTCCTTTGTGTTCGAGGTTTGCACTTCATCTTCCCAATTAATTCTTTCAGCATTTCACTGATATGACGGACCATAATTGTAACTCTTCTTTTGGGAGTGGTGTGCTGTTCAAATTCAGGGTCTGAGTCATCGTCGCCAGCAGAGAGGACAGAGTTGACGCTCTCAGCCACATCCAGGGCGATTAAGTTGGTCAACACCTCTGGGCTCTCAGAGCAGACCACTTCTTCAACGTCCAGGACTTGAGCAAAGGTTTGAGAAAGTGTGTCGCCCAAGCTGGACAAAACAACCTTGTGAGAGATAAGATGTCTCTGTTTGATATTGTCCAGGATGGATCTGGAAATGCGTGCTGTCAAGTCTCCGATCAGCTGTGCCAGCAAATGCTTGGTATCATCGTCTGGTTTACCGGATCTCAAACCTGCCCATTGGTTCGGTTTGAGTGTCTTAACAAAGGATTCAATCAGTGGACGAACCATGTCCACTGTGATCTGTGGGATCTCCTCTCTCTGTTCAAGCTCCTCAAAGTCTTGGGCTGGTTTGTCTTTAGGGTCAATGAGCACCACAACTGTGGGCTCTGGAAACTGCTCATCAGGAACAGTGACCATCAAAGTAGTGACCTGCTGCTGAAGCCCAATGCTCTCTGTAGCACAAACGTCTGATGACTTCACTGATGCTGATCTCACTACAGCAGGTCGCACCTTGAAGATCCTTTTAGCAAAGAATCCCTTAGTTTTGATTTTCAGAGACAGTTTCTTCTTGGACTTTGGATGAACGACTGAACCTTTGCTCTCTGGCAAGCCCTTGGTCTCTTTGTCAGACTGAGCACTTTCATCCTCTGCTACTATGATCTCCAGAGAGGAGGTTTTCATCCACTCAGAGTCTTGGGCTGGCTTGTCACCTGGTAAGTCATGCTCAGACACAACCACCTTTACACAGTTGCCTGCCTGAAATTGCTGCTCAGGTACAATGAGCACCACAGCAGCAACATCTGGAAACTGCTGCTCAGGCACAATGACCTCCACAGTGGTCATCTGTGGGACGTCTGCTGACTGTGTAGATGACACTGTGACTCCAGCAGTAGGCCCTTTAATTGAAGGTTTCACAAAGAAGCCTTTAATCATGCCCCCCATCCTCTTCAGGGACAGTTTGCATGTCCTGCACTCAGGGCTCTTGTCCTCTTTGTCTTCAGACTTAACAGTGTCTTCCTCAACTACTTTGTCCTTCAGAGAGGAGGACTTTGGGGTTGCTTGCTCTTGGATCTCCTCCCTCTCTGTGTCAGCCTCTGTTTTTGTAGTCTTACAGCTCTCCCTCCTTCCAGTGGAGGCTATTTCCCGGTTGTCTGTGTCTAACGATTGAACGTAGCTTTCAGATTTTCTAGACACCGCATCTTCTGACGTTCTGTCAGCGTCTATGTCTTCCGGGGGGGTGACCACGCGTTTTTTCCTCCTTTGTGTCCGAGGTTTGCACTTCATCTTCCCAAAGAATTCTTTCAGCATTTCACTGATATGACGGACCATGACTTTAATTCTTCTTTTGGGAGTGACGTGCTCTTTAACTTCAGGCTCTGAAGCGTCCTCATCAGCAGAGAGGACAGAGTTGACGCTCTCAGCCACTTCTTGGGCGATTAAGCTGGTCAACACCTCTGCGCTCTCAGAGCGGACCACTTCTTCGACGTTCAGGACTTGAGCAAAGGTTTGAGAAAGTGTGTCACCCAAGCTGGACAAGACGACCTCCTGAGAAATAAGACGTCTCCATTTGAGTTTCTCCAGGAAGGATTTGGAAATGCGTGCTGTCAAGTCTCTGATCAGCTGTGCCAGCGAATGTTTGGTATCATCGTCTGGTTTACCAGAACTCAAACCTGCCCACTGGTCCGGTGTGATCGTGCCAACAAACGATTCGATCAGTGGACGAACCGTGTCCACTGTGATCTGTGGGATCTCCTCTGTCTGTTCAAGCTCCTCAAAGTCTTGGACTGGTTTGTCTTCTGGTAACTGGTCTTCAGACACAAAGACCTCCACAGGGGTTACCTCTAGTTGGATGGAGGAAGGGGTAAAAGACGTTCTGTCAGTGTCTACGTCTTCCGGGGGAGTGACCACGCTTTTTTTCCTCCTTTGTGTTCGAGGTTGGCACTTCATCTTCCCAATTAATTCTTTCAGCATTTCACTGATATGACGGACCATAATTGTAACTCTTCTTTTGGGAGTGGTGTGCTGTTCAAATTCAGGGTCTGAGTCATCGTCGCCAGCAGAGAGGACAGAGTTGACGCTCTCAGCCACATCCAGGGCGATTAAGTTGGTCAACACCTCTGGGCTCTCAGAGCAGACCACTTCTTCAACGTCCAGGACTTGAGCAAAGGTTTGAGAAAGTGTGTCGCCCAAGCTGGACAAAACAACCTTGTGAGAGATAAGATGTCTCTGTTTGATATTGTCCAGGATGGATCTGGAAATGCGTGCTGTCAAGTCTCCGATCAGCTGTGCCAGCAAATGCTTGGTATCATCGTCTGGTTTACCGGATCTCAAACCTGCCCATTGGTTCGGTTTGAGTGTCATAACAAAGGATTCAATCAGTGGACGAACCATGTCCACTGTGATCTGTGGGATCTCCTCTCTCTGTTCAAGCTCCTCAAAGTCTTGGGCTGGTTTGTCTTTAGGGTCAATGAGCACCACAACCGTGGGCTCTGGAAACTGCTCATCAGGAACAGTGACCATCAAAGTAGTGACCTGCTGCTGAAGCCCAATGCTCTCTGTAGCACCAACGTCTGATGACTTCACTGATGCTGATCTCACTACAGCAGGTCGCACCTTGAAGATCCTTTTAGCAAAGAATCCCTTAGTTTTGATTTTCAGAGACAGTTTCTTCTTGGACTTTGGACGAACAACTGAACCTTTGCTCTCTGGCAAGCCCTTGGTCTCTTTGTCAGACTGAGCACTTTCATCCTCTGCTACTATGATCTCCAGAGAGGTGGTTTTCATCCACTCAGAGTCTTGGGCTGGCTTGTCACCTGGTAAGTCATGCTCAGACACAACCACCTTTACACAGTTGCCTGCCTGAAATTGCTGCTCAGGTACAATGAGCACCACAGCAGCTACATCTGGAAACTGCTGCTCAGGCACAATGACCTCCACAGTGGTCATCTGTGGGACGTCTGCTGACTGTGTAGATGACACTGTGACTCCAGCAGTAGGCCCTTTAATTGAAGGTTTCACAAAGAAGCCTTTAATCATGCCCCCCGTCCTCTTCAGGGACAGTTTGCATGTCCTGCACTCAGGGCTCTTGTCCTCTTTGTCTTCAGACTTAGCAGTGTCTTCCTCAACTACTTTGTCCTTCAGAGAGGAGGACTTTGGGGTTGCTCGCTCTTGGATCTCCTCCCTCTCTGTGTCAGCCTCTGTTTTTGTAGTCTTACAGCTCTCCCTCCTTCCAGTGGAGGCTGTTTCCCGGTTGTCTGTGTCTAATGATTGAACGTAGCTTTCAGATTTTCTAGACACCGCATCTTCTGACGTTCTGTCAGCGTCTACATCTTCCGGGGGGGTGACCACGCGTTTTTTCCTCCTTTGTGTCCGAGGTTTGCACTTCATCTTCCCAATGAATTCTTTCAGCATTTCACTGATATGACGGACCATGACTTTAATTCTTCTTTTGGGAGTGACGTGCTCTTTAACTTCAGGCTCTGAAGTGTCCTCATCAGCAGAGAGGACAGAGTTGACGCTCTCTGCCACTTCTTGGGCGATTAAGCTGGTCAACACCTCTGAGCTCTCAGAGCGGACCACTTCTTCGACGTTCAGGACTTGAGCAAAGGTTTGAGAAAGTGTGTCGCCCAAGCTGGACAAGACGACCTCCTGAGAAATAAGACGTCTCCGTTTGAGTTTCTCCAGGAGGGATTTTGAAATGAGCACTGTCAAGTCTCTGATCAGCTGTGCCAGCACATATTTGGTATCATCGTCTGGTTTACCAGAACTCAAACCTGCCCACTGGTCCATTGAGATTGTGCTAACAAAGGACTCGATCAGTGGACGAATCGTGTCCACTGTGATCTGTGGGATCTCCTCTGTCTGGGAACCACTGCTTCTCTCCATTGAAGGTGTTGTTGGTGATGCGTTGCGATACATTGCGTTGGTTTAGTTTATCAACTATCTGAATGTCGTCAGTTCAGCGAAGATCAAATGAATCTCTGATGAATCTGTGTTGTAAGAACAAAATGTAACCTGTTAGCTTACCTGAATGTCGTCAGTTCAGCGAAGATTAAGATAATGTTTGATGATTCTGTCCCTACTTATACTATCTGAGATCAAAGGCAGTGAAGATCAAACGCAGTGTGCTTTGATCTTCATAAATTGTGGGCGTGGCTTAGGGAAACATGTGACGTCATCGCAAGATCAAAGGAGTTTGACATTTGACCTGTGACATGTGACCTCACTGGTGAGGTCACATGTCTCTGACTTCACCACAAAACGCTTACTGTTACCACGGTAACATGGACCGTTCCATCCTTTTGCCCTCAACAATTAACCAAACTACAGAGGTTCCATCATTTATTTAATAGAAAATAAAGAGTTTATTACTAAATCAACCGTTTTAGTTAATTTATTTCCCACATTTCCATCAGCGTATTGCAGAATTTTACATAAATGTTTTTACTCATGATAACAGTGGACTTTTTGTAGATAACACTGCAAGCTGTACATCTGTGCAGAGGTCTGTGTCAGGATACGCTGTAGAAATGTCTAAATATTATTCGTACATGCAAACACCGTAATCGTCTAATATAATTGGCAAAGGCAAAGTCAAACTTCGTGACTTGTAAATTCTTAGCCTATTTGCACAAAGGTGTAACGATTTATTCAAATGTTTAGAAACTTAATTAAATCATACCAATTTGTACAAATATACCACTTGTCTCATGTACATCTGTTTTGACATTTAATTTCTTACTTTCCGTGTGTGAAGTGTTGAATCTGTATCTTCAGATCATCCAACACGTACATTCATCCCTGCTTCCTCTTGAGTCATTTCCGATCCACACGTGAAGGTCTGAAGCCATGCAGGAGTCCACCCTGTAGCCAGCTAATGATCCATAGGTGGCGCTGTTGCTCCTGCTTTACTCATTATTGATGGCTGCCCATGCACTCCGCCGAGACACAAAGACGCATCAGTTTGATGTTTACTTTTGTTTTTTAGACATTGCATTAGCAGTTTGCACACAAAGATCGTTTCTGTCTAGAGTCTGAATGTTAGCAAGGGAGCTAACGTTTAGCTACGTGGCTAACGGCTAGCGCTAGGTAACGATTAGCATTAGGATGGACTGTTTTACTGTTAAACTTGTTAAAAACAACGTTTTGTGGAAGGGGTCGTTTCCTTTTCCTACGTTTTTATTTCCGGTTAGTTAAACATTAGGGCTACTGCTATAGCTGACCGTTGGTGTTTTTCCTGCTGGTAATCACAGATAAATCGTGCTTCAATGAAAACATAGCATTTAAAAAGGACAGCTGTGGACTTGTTTTATTTGAGAAGACGTTTTATAATTCATCTAGCTTCTTCAGTTCAGGGGACTGATGGGAAGTTTGAGCTTTACATTACACTAGCGCTGGGTCTTCACCGCCAAGAAAAGAAATCATCACGGAAAAAAGCAACAGTACTATGAATTGAAAGAGTTTAACAACTGCATTCCTTTAATTAACAATGACAAGGCTGTAAACAACTAGACCATAACATCAAAAACATTCTCCGGAACAACATTCTCAACATTAGCTTTAGAAAATTGTGTCACAGTTAATACTTCCTTTATTAGACTATCCAGATGTTGTCTACCAAAACACTTCAGAATCAAACTCAAAACCTCTAACTGTTGTTTTCAATAATATTTGTAGATTTGTCCTGAGATGCCCTTTCACAACTCACTGTGTATTGTATGACTCATTGAACATACTATCACCAGAAGACAGTATCATTGGTACCAGGTTCTTTTTAAATGTGTGTACTACGATTATCCTTCTTATCTGAAGGAATATTTAATTCCATATAGACCTAGATACAGACTGAGACATACTGAGTATCCCTTTTTTACTGTGCCGAATATCTCTAAAGAGACATACCTTTAAATTTAAAGCCCCTTCAGACTGGAACCTGGGTCTCTAAGATCTATCACTTCCTTTTATTCCTTCAAAACATCGCTTCTCACCCACACAGGCGGCACAAGGGAGAGTTTGAGCGAGAGTGAATGTACATGTGTTGTATTGTCTCTGTCCTATGTCCTGAGGACCCACTCGAAAACGAGATGGTCCATCTCAAGGGGTTATCCTCCTAACACTAATAAAAATTCTTCTTGAAATAAAACTGGAGAGCATTTAGGCTACATAGTTGAAAATAAATAAACATAGCCTACTCTGAAGACAAAATCTTAAAATATAAAATGAGGTCACCTCGTGACGCTGCTGACACGGACACCGGCTCATTTCATCACCATGGGCAGCGCTATGAAGTCACGCAATCTGCGCTGGGATGGCGATTCCGCAATAAATACAAATTCCTGAATATCTACTTGGCCAGTAATATTAATCCCTTGAAATAATAATCAGGGTGGGTTGAAACATAGAAAGCGAAGTCCATTCGTTAGTCTTTCTTTGTGTTACAGCCCGTCATCCATGGATATCGCCGATTATTTCTGGTCTTGAAATACCTTTACACTTTCTCGAACATTCTTTTAATTCCAGTTCCGGAGTTTTTCTGTGAAAGGCCACCTTGAAAAAGCCAATGTGATGCTATCAAGCTAGCCACAGCGGTGATTGACTGTACTTTGTACAAATTTTCAATAAAGTTTTGAATTCAGATAGGAACGCAGTGCATGGAGTGCTTCTTGGGTGTTGCAGAAGAGTGTATCCCTCAGGTGCTCTTCAGTTGGGGAGATCCATAAAGAGTTGCAGACAGAAAACCGAGGCACTCGTGAGGGTACGACCAATTAAAATGCCTTTATTGGTACATGGCTAATCTATTAAAAGCGAGTCAACGCGTTTCAGCCAAACTGGCCTTCGTCAGGACAAAAGTGAAATGTTTGCCAGTCTCAGTTCACAATTAAGTAGGTAATTGCAGACAGCTGCTCAGTGTGAGCAGGTAGGAGGTCACATGACCTGAACAGCAAAACCTGCCAATGACAAGCAGACTCTGTACAAAAGGAAAGAAACAACAAAATCACAGAGTCAACAAGTCAGCATTGCACACTACACAATCAATTAAACAAATCAGAAATGCATACAATATAAGTATTGAGCCTAATAAGAGACTGAGGAACCGTCATCAGAGTCAATCTTAAAGGACAACAAAACACACCAATAGTCACAAAATACACTCACAGAAAAGGAGAAAAATCGAGTTCTCCATTCAACCCTGGATACTGAGTGGCCTTTAATGTATAAATCCAAAATGACTCTCTTTGCAGAAGTATTTTGAGTCTATCTCCTCCCCTGGTAGAGTCTTTAATATGTTCTATGCCTGATATCTTTAAAGAGTCGCAACTACCATGACTTACATCTTTGTAATGGACAGCCATGGGGTACTGTGGGTTACTAGTTCTAATGGCATGCTTATGTTCTGCCAATCTTGCCTTCAATTTACGCTTTGTTCTCCCAATGTAGAAGCGTCCACAGGGGCACTCAAGTCTGTAAACAACATAAGAGGTATTGCAATTAATAAATGCATTTATGTCAAATGTATGACCAGATGTCACATCAGTAAAATAATTGGCATTTATCATATTGCTACAGTGATTGCAATGTCCACACCTGTAATTACCCTTTAAGGTTGAAAGCCAGGTTTTCTGTGATACAGGAGGGAGATGACTCTTAACAAGTTTGTCTTTCAGAGTAGGGGCTCTTCTAAAGCTAATAGTTGGTAGTTTTGAATTACAAAATAAAATCTGAGCGATTGAGTCTCAACCGCTCTCATCACTCTGCCGCGATTCCGATGTTGGACTCATGTTCGGACTTCGCGAAGGCCTACAAGATTTTGGTTTTGTCCCGCCCACTTGAAGTCAAACCGTGATTGGTCAATTTGCCCATCACTCTCCGAACCAAAACACATAATTTGGCCTTCTCCGGCATAGACGTCGACTGTGGAAGGACCATTGACTGTATGGGAAGGACGTGTCTAAAGCGCCGCCATCTTGGTACAGGGCTAGCAGAGGCAGCGGTGCATGAACGTACGAAGGACAGAGGTCAATCTCAAAGTAGAATTATTCGCTGAATTTTGGACCGATTTCCAAACATATTGATCTGTTAAAAACGTCACACGTGTAGCTATAATAAAAATATGGTTTTACTACCCAAATATAAATTCTACTTAATGTTTACATCACTCTGAAATGAGTTGATAGCAGATCATAATTGCCGGCGATAAAATGTACAGTCCAAACAGAAGCCCAAGGAAGCCTCGTGTGCTTTTATTTGCAAGGATGTGAAAGGTTTGAGGTCAGGTTTTGCCGCTACGGCTCTAAATTGCCTTCCAGTGAATTGGTACATGACATATATCAACTCGTAAAAAGGAGAAATCCACCATTCGACTCGAGAGAGCAAGCCACACGGGCGCGGAAAGTGTCAGTGACTTGAGAGATTTAGAAGGCACTATCTGAAATTGAGGGGACCTTTTATTATGAAAGTGCCACTACAAACACTTTTTGAGCAGGCCCCCCTGCGCCTGACATACCCAGAGGAGATGCCGCGAGTATTTAGATGTCCTTATATAAACACAATCATCGCGCCGCATATCTGATACTGACTCTCTGACCTCTCCTCTTAAATGTTCGTCCTTCACCGCGTCTCTACAACAGGAGACGCGCTAAGAGATAAATCAAGCTCGGTTTTATTTTTCTTCTTCTATTAATAACGGTCAGTTCCAGAGAGACCTTAGTGATTGAACATAACCAAGGTTAATTCGATATAATCTGTTAGAAATGTGATCTATCTGTTTGCCAATAGTGCGGGCAGACACTCCGGCTGCAGATATTTATCTTATTGATTTAACAGCATATTGTTTTTGTAATGTATCAGTGGATAGAACAACTGTCCAGACACATGAGGGCAGATAAATCTCCCAATAATGGGTAATAGTGAGGGGTAAGAGATGATGAATGGTCCGTGTGCGTTTGTATGTGAGACATGCAAAAAGATAGTAAGTCACATTTTAATACCGGCGTCTTTACCAATAAACAGTCTTCACTTTCCCATGTAGCATCGATGAACCCTGTTTAATAAATGGTTTATAAAAGATAGAGACTCAAATTATTGACAGCATTTGTCGATGATTACAACTTTCCCTTTGATAACATAATTTATTACAACTGCATTTTAATAGGTTTTCATTGATTGCCTGTTTATACGCCAGCATTCATTTACTGGTGTCAGCAGGAGGAGATAAACTTGTTGACATATACACACAGGGGTGAATTCAGCCATACTGATCTCTCTAGTAATTGGTTTCTTTTCATTAATTAAAAAAAAAGGTGTTATTTTCCCTCAAGGTCTCTGCTGTAAAAAAAAAAAAAGAGCATGTGTGATTTTCCTGCAAATCTTGGCTCACCGCACTGTAGCATGTCAATTTTACACTGTTTAGAATATCACGTATGTTACTTAACATTACATACAGATACACTGGTGAAAATGAAACGCATTCTAATTTGACAGTCCTGCTCCAAACCTTAGCTTCATGAAGGTTATGGTTTTCAGCATTTGTTTAATGACTAAGCGAGCTGTTAATTGAACTGTGTTTTCACTTTGGAGGCTGTGGTTTCTAGTACTATTGAACTGGCACCATGTTCTACCAACACATTTATCTGTTATTATTACAACCTCATTTTCATTATTGGGTTCAGCTAAATAGCATAAAAACGCTTTTGTGTTTAATTCAATCCAATTTTCACGAGTGTGTACTTGAAATTATGTATATTTGTCTCTGACCATGTGTTACAATTAGCTTAATGAAAACAATAATGTGGAAAAACCTCAGTATTTTCAATGGTAAAGTAGCTGTAGTCCTTCAAAACACCCAACCACACAAAGTGGTGAGGCAATTTAGAGTTCTCCTTGAGCTTGTCAACCAAGTCGCTGTCTTGAAAGTTTCCCTGGCTGGGTCAGGCTAGCTAGCTCCAGGGTTGGGTGGACTTTCCTCACAATATCCAGCTTTTGCTTCAAAGTCCACCGATAAAATGTCTTTCTAAGAAGATCTCCAAACAAATCGATAGCCTCTCCTTCTTCCACCATCGTGGGATCAAAAAATAGCAATCAGAATTCTAATTAAAATGTTAACGGGGACGGTTTGCTTGTGCTGCTCGCAACAGATGAACATGAGCGATGCTCTGACCCTGCAGTCAAAGGAGGACACGAAAACTTTGGCGCTACTGTACGACACAGAGAAGCAAGAACAGAATTCATGACGTGATGGCCCAGGCAGATTGCTTTCACTCCAGCAACACCGGTGATTGCTGAAATATGACTGGATAAAAGCTCTAATGCAAGGTTACACTGCCAGAAACACTGCAGCTGAGAGACAGACAAGCCATAAAATTAAAAGAATAGGCTATTGGGAATAATTCAGTAAGATTAATGGGAAAATATTAAAATGTAAAACAGTGATTTTGATAAAGTTTAGGCCTGGAGAGAAGGCTTTGCTGGCCCTGATGGCCCGCCACTGTCTGACAGAGAGAGATGAAGGATGTATTGAGATTTTTATTTTATACATACACAGAGCAGGCATAATATTATGACCACCTCCCTAATGTTGTGTAGGGCTTCATTGTCCCTACAAAACAGTTTTGACTCATCAGAGAATGGACATGGGTCTTCTGAGGATGTCCTGTGGTGTCTGGCAACAGAATGGGTTGAGGGGAGGGGATCTGTGGATCAGGCTCGTTCTAGTGCATCCCACAGATACTTGATCAGTTTGGGATCTAGTGAATTTGGAGGCCATGTTCATGAAGAACAGTTATAGGGTAGGGGTGCCTGGTCTGGTCTAGGTGGGTGCTACATGTCTAAGTAACATGCACATGAATGCCAGGTCCAGAACATGATCGGTGTATACTGCATCGCACAATTCTGCTTCTCTCCGTGCTGCAAAAATAAACTGCGAAGCATGAGAACAATTAAAAATAAACAAACACGCTTCCATATCTAATTTCGCGAAACACTGAAGCATGAATGACTCATAAAACACCACATGCATACAAGCGCAATGCACCGCATGTGTGACAAAGACACAAAATGACTCAGTGCTCTGTCACCATTTGCCACAAAGATATTTATGTTTGTGCAGTTTATATTATAAGCTGGTTCAGACCACGGGAGTTTAAAATCCTGCCCAACGTTCATCTCGCTAATCTCAAACATGCACATACCATAATATTTGAAAATAAGATAAGATAAGGTAATCCTTTATTTACCCCACAGTGGGGAAGACCACAGGATATCATTTAGGTATTCATGCCAGATCAGGGAGCCTTGAATGCACCACTATGTGGGATGTAAACAAAGTAATTGATCCACACTCCAGTGCTGTAGGTGGCGCTAGTGCACATGCAAGCTGGTTCAGCGCGCAAACAAAACTAACACAAATAAGCAGGAGAAGAATTTGTTGCAACCTACTCAGAGGGCTAAATGGATGTGGATGATATCTGTCTACAGTAGTGTGCTGGCTAACGTTAGCCTAGAAGGCTAGTGCCTTTACCGTTTGATGCTTGACAAGTCAGCTGCTTAGAGTCTCTGTGGTTATTATGAAAGAACTGAAATTATCCTTCAGATTTTAAACCCTAAATATCCAACATATTTGAAAAATGCAGGGCTGGCTACGACGAGAAGCAGTTTGGGAGGTTTAAGAGTGGATCTGTAAACGCATCACATTAACAGATAACCTGGGCTGAACCTCAGTATCAAGCAAAGTCCTGATTGAATTTCTCCAGCTATTGTCGAGGGGAGTCAGTTTAGGAATGAATTGGCCTGAAGCTTCTTTAGTCTGTGCTCAATGTTCCTATACTTTTTTTTTTTTTAATAGATTCACACAGTGTACAGTTTTCATGCTTTCTTTTTATTCCATTTTTATCTGCCTTGAACATTTCTGAAAGCAGTAGCCGATGGGTGCCCGTTACTTGAAGTCTCATTTTGTTTAGTGGCTTATTATTGCCAAGATTGAAATTGTGCCTAAATGTGGAAACAAGTAATACAGTGAAGATTAATAGAAAAAAAAATAAAAAAATCTCTGAATAGTCCAGAAACATGGGCATTAACATCAGGCTTTGAACTTAGTCCTTCAGAAACAAAGCACGAGTGCTTCTTTCAAGGCTCAGCAATCATCATAATCATACAGGAAGAAATCCATTGTAGAGCAGGATGACAGCATGATGCATTCTAAACGCAGACAAAAGACAGATTTAGAGTGAAACTTCTCCACCAGAACACTTTATGGCCTCCTCTCAGTGTGACTCTTTGCTACTGCGCGTTGTTCCTACATGTGTAATCAAACGTCTGATGGTTGCTGTAGCTCAACAACTAATTTCGTAGGTACGCATTCAGCCTCGCTCCACTGTTGATTACATCTGTTTTGATTAGTCAACTTACAGTACACCTGCAGGGTGGGGAAGCAAAGCTCGTTTATGTGATTGCCAATCATACAATCAGAACCGCTATTATGTTATTATCAATTATGCCTATTCTGCCGTCGCGCTGACTCCTGTTAGGTTGACAAGGTAACTTTGAGTTCTGCAATATTTTCCCTTTCACTCATTTTGAGTTCATTAACCCTCAGTCCACTGGTAAAGTCAAGTTCTGCGCAACCTACAGCCTGTCAGTGGGCAGCGCACGACAGAAACATCCGCCGGCTTCTCTTTTTCTGTGGTAAGAATTTCTAGAATCATGCATATAAATTTACTTACATACCCTATAAGTCACCTGTGACATCGCTGTGGAGAGCTGACTCCTACTGGAGTTCATTTAGTGTAATGCAAGGTTTAAATGTTGCATAAATAAAATAAAATCATACAGAATACAGAAAGCTTTCTTCTACAGTCCACCATATAGATATGCAGCCATTCACACAACAGTAGTACATACCAGGAGTAGCATAATCTGGCCTGGGTTCATGTACGATTAATAAACGGCAGAAAACAGAATAAATACTTTTCCTACTCTACACCAAGTACTACACTAATAATTAACCAACGCAATGGATTTTGTATTTGTAAGAATAATTGTTTAACTGGATTAATTTGCTACATTTTTTAAATCTTTAAATATGTCTTTTTATCGCTTCGTAAATAACAAAAAGTACTATCAACATTACAAAAAAATGTGTTTGCCAGGTTTAAGGAGTAAAATCTAATGTGAAATGGGCTGAAAAATGTGGTAAAACCTTTCAGACTATAAATAGGAATAAAATTGGAGCATTTTTCGTAGATGTCTGACACATTTTGATAAAACATATTTTATATTTGGTATATTGCCACAAAAAAAAGAAAAAGAAATTGGCCACCTGGATCTCACTAAGCAAATAGGTACGAGCCTCCTGTCGGATAATTACTGCATGGCTGATTATCTTTCAGCTGGTAACAAGTTATTTAACTCCAACTGATGCAACGAGTAGCTTCTCATTTCATAAACAGCCATGTCTGAAGACACATCCTGTGGTAGTGGAGAAGATGTTAGTCTGTTTGAGAAGGGTCAAATTATTAGCATGCACCAAGCAGAGAAAACATCTAAGGAGATTGAAGAAACTAAAAACTGGGTTAAGAACTGTGCAACGCTTTATTAAAAACTGGAAGGATAGTGGAGAACCATCACATCAGGGTAAGAAGAGAGGCAGATGAAGTGATGCAGCCATCATGTCTACTGTACAAGCCTGTGGGGGCTGTGCTATGATCTGGGGTTGCTGCAGTTGCTCAGGTCTAGGTTCAGCAACATTATGTTTCCAAAGAATGAGGTCAGCTGACTACCTGAATATACTGAATGACCAGGTTATTGCATTGATGGAGTTGTTTTTCCCTGATGTTCGCGGACATATTCCAAGATGACAATGTCAGGATTGTGAAAGAGTGGTTCAGGGAGTATGAGACATCATTTTCACACATGGAGTCCAGACCTTAACCCCATTGAGAATCTTTGGGACCTGCTGGAGGCTCTCCCATTAAATATGCACTGATTAGCATATATTTCCAATAGAAACAGTCGAGTAAACGTGTATTTAGGTTATTTTCTTTCTACTCCTCTGAAAGAAGAAATAGCGGAATCATAATAGCCAAAAATCTCAAAATTAACAATTACATAAAAATGATTGTGTTTTTGTCTGAAGAATCTCAGCTCAATATAAAGTGAATCCAAGCAATTTTAAATTTACAATCACAAAAAGAGATTTAAAGTAATCAGTTGTTTGTGTGGTGCGTCGACAACGGAAAACCTACCAACCGTCTGATCATTCTTAAATTTCACAAATTCAACTTGCAGCACGACCTGATTGAAGCACAAGACGTCTTTTTCTGCTTAATTTATTACAGACTTCGGGGACTGAAAATGAAAGTGATTTCTGTGATATTATGCTGTAGTTTCTGGAGTATTAGGACAGCTGATTGTGTGTGTGTGTGTGTGCAAGACAACTATGATGTAGCTGGAGGACAGAGGTGATTCAGACAAAGTGATTTCATGATGAATACACACGGGCACCAACATTTGTTCTCGGCTACTTCATCCGCAAGGTGATCCACTGAAGCAGCATTTCATCAGCCCTGTTTTACTCTGTTACTCTAAGTGGATGCTCCGTGGACATCCTTTTCTCATCGCTCACATGTTCTGTTTTCATTCCTGCCTCAGCGAAAATGACGTGAGCCTCGCTGCCAGGGAAAAGCTCAACAATGGAGCTCCGAGGATCTTAATAACGCAACCGCTGACAAGCCTCTATGAAGATGTAAAATCTGTCATCCTGCAACGGCAAACAACAGCGTGTGTAAATAATTAATCGCCTGGCGTGACTGCGAAACCTCACTTATGTATGTTGCTTTGTACTGCTAATGTTGTTTAGTCTGCTTCTTTGCCGCTGTGTGTTTGATTCCTGCGGCCTAATTTAATTTCCACCGCTGAAAGCCTCCTAACGTGGCTGTCATTTTGCAAGTAAGCAGTGGTGGCGGCAGCTCCGCTAATTTTCCTCTCCGTCCTCCCCGTGGAAGCTCATGTCCCAGAATCAGCTACTGTGAAACACACACACAATAGTGGAGACAAACACGCAGTTAACACACGCATACACGCATCCCAACAGCCCGGGGACAGCCTGGAGCAACTCCAATTAACAGCAGCACTCACTAAACAAAAATCGCAAACTCCTCTGTTCTGTAAATTTTGAGAGACTTTAAAAAAGAAGCCGATGTAATATTAGGCCTAGAGCAACTTGGCACAGACACACACACACACACACTACACACACTCGCTCACGCTGCCTCTGAGAGATGTTTGATCAGTATCTTTCCGACGACTTTTTATCTTTATTACCATCGTCATCATTCTAACCTCCGCTGTAATAAACATCTTGCCCTGGAGAGAAAACACACACAGACACACACACACACACAATATTGCACATGTGGAAACAAAGATGAACACACACCGTTCTAATGGATGGTTGAATGTGGGTGGATGAGAAGGGAAGAGATGGAGGGTCGGATGCGGAGACGGTGGAAAGGCTGAGAGAAGATTAAGCATGAGAAGGAAGTAAGGGGGTGGAAAACAGCGGTGGAAAGGCAGAAGGGCGGAAGGAGGTGCACGGTGTGTGGTAATGAAAGGGGGATTAAAGGTGGGAGAGAGTTAAAGTGGGAGGGCAGGAAAATGAGGGACGAGAGCCTCGCCGGTTAATTCGCCCGAATTGAAAAGTAACAAGTGAGGGAGGAAATGAGAAAGACAGAAGGAATAGCCTTGAGTGAGACTGGTGATATGCACGATGAATAATGGAGGGACAGAAGGAATTCAGACGCTCAGACGTGGGGTTGACAGGAAGGAGGCGGAGAGACGGTAAACTGAACCAGATTGACTAAAACGGAGCGCGTCTTTCGTCCGATTTGTTCTTTAGAAGTCCAGACTGACCATTAGGGGACGTTTGCACCACGTTTAGTAAAAACCAGGCGACGAAACATTGAGGTAGCAGAATTTAACTTATGCTTCTGTTGCATTTCTGGCACATTCAAAAAGTCAAAAAAGTTCTCTAAATGGAGCATGTAAACTCGTAAAGTATAGTTTACATCTTACATTTAAAATAAAGAAATATAGTCATGTAAGTAGAACTGGAAATCTGTGAGTGTCTACTATGCATGATAAGATTTGCCATTTAAAATATATGACCTCTTCGTACAGACTGGCTGTCTTTTAAAATGCGTGTTTCTGTCATTGAACTGGATAAGGGGCGTTTACCCATGTGATCACATACTTCTAGGATTTTTTGCGGTTTGGACACTACTGCCCCTCCACAGGTTATGATTACCTCAGGCAGTAGACTGTACCAAGACTAGCAAGCTGCCATAGACTGTGGTATGGTAGCTGCAGGTCATTTAAGTGACACTTAGTTTGGGCGACATGTTCGCCTCCACATAGGCAGCGGCTAAGCTCGTACACTGTGCTGTGTCTGGTCTCACTGTTACTCAATACTTTGGCCTCCTTTTGATTTGTTACCTGTGTGTTCAGTGGCCACATTAATTGTTACCATGAACTTAGAGAGAGACAGCTGGTCTTTTTTTTATGGGTTCTTGTTTATGCAGACTGAACCCACTGGTAGTCAGTCTCCTTCAAAGACTCGGCGAGGAACAGAACAGAAGCTGCAAGCAATTTATTTTCCCATGATGTTTTCATTCTCTCCAGAGCTGCTATTGTATTCCAATACAAAGGAGATTTTATTTTCTGATGTTAAGTTTCTGACTGTATTGAATGCTTTTGTTATCATAGCCTCACACTATAAAGCTTTTTTTTTTTCTTTCATTTGTCCCTGGCCTTAACTCAAAGTCTGATTCTTTTGTTCAAGTTAGTTTCAGTCTGACAAATTGGCCATTTTGGGGATGATTGCTCAGATCAGGTAGGACGGCATTCCCATTTGTATCTTTATAAAACATCAACATATCCTATTCTAATCTAAGCTGATGAGCAAAGGCAAAAAAGAAAAACATATTCTTTCAGCGAGTGAGATGAGAAGGCTGACGTTGATCTCATGTCTGTGCCGTCTGCTGGGAGCTAGAGCATGGAGGCACTTAGCTTAACATAAGTAGATACAGCAAGCCTGCCTCTCCCCAGTCTTCAAAAATACACAACACCTCTATCTGGGCTTTCAAAACCAAAAGTGCAGGTATGACTTTGCAGGGATTACTCCCTAATGGAAAGAGCAGTCGTGTTCTGCCAAGTTTTGCAGGGCCAAGGTCAACTAAATTGAGATTTGATTCGTCTACAATGCCTGTTGGATTCTGGCATTGATTGGGTGGTGAAACTTAAAAAGACGATGCTGTTTAAAAAAAAATAAAAAAAATAGAAACATTCTTCTTGTTCATTTCTGATTTTTAATTATTTTTTAACTCTGCTGTGAATAGTGAGTTTTTACATTCCACTGTAGTCCATAGTGATTGAGTTGTTAAGTCACTTAAGGAATAATCACACATAAAATGAACAATCTGTAGCAGCGTTCACCTTCAACAACAACGCAGTGTATTGCTTTACTACTGTTTTTTTTACAACCTGCACCTTATTTCTGGCATAAAATACAATTGTTTACTCATCCATATAACTTAGGTGTCATTTTTTTTATGTCATTCAGGCAACATTTACATCAGAGCATATCCATATAGTGGGAGTGACTGGGGCACCCAACACATCCTCTAAATAACACATTATCTGCTGCGAAACCTGTTCATTTCGCCAATAATTTGTTATGATAAGCTAGTGCGATTCCCCGTCGAGTTACCTGTCAGTATCATCCAGGGTCTGAAAGTCAATCTACATACGCCAGATAATGTTAATGCATTATTTAGAGGCTGTGTTTCGGTGCCCCAGTCACTCCCACTATATGGATATATGTGGATCTAAATATCGTCCATATTACAAACAATGATACAAAAGTTATATGGGTGAGTAAACAGTTGTATTTTATGCCAGAAATAAGGTCCAGGTTGTAAACAGTAGTTCCCCTTTAAGGCATAAAAGGCACCGAGACTAGATATAAAAGACACACAAAACAACTTGAGATACACATGAACACGTCTTACAAAAAGTGACGGGACATCTAAGCTAAAATCTGCTGGAGGCCAGTCTAGTAGAGAAAAACTAAGATAAGAGAAGAGCAACAGTAGGGAGATGATACATAAATCTGTCTGAATCTTACATACAGCATCTGGACAGGAGGACGAACAGCGGTTAGCATGCTAAACAGTAGTAGCACACAAATGCATGGATAGCGAAAGAGATGAAACAAGAGGATAGCTGCTCAGCGTGAGAGAGAAGAAAATAGAGGATATGTTCTCAGTGCATCATCCCCCGGCAGCCTGGACCTATAGCGGCATAACTGAGATATGGCTCGCAGCCAGAGTTAGCTCTCTGAGACAAGAATGTGAGAGACAGGCTGCCTCATACTCACTCATCCTGCAGTTTTCTCTGCTTTCCTGCCAGTTGTCAGTCATGCGATTCTGCACACACACCTACTAACCTCTTTCACAGGCTCATGGTATTTAACCGCCCGACTAAGTTATCATTAGTCGGATTATGTTATTTTTTTAAACCTCTTCACTCCCTGTGACTTTGCGGGTTTGTTTGCGCAATCTTAACTGTCCCGTTCCCTTGAGTGTGAACTGCAGGATCAAGTTTCTGTTGTTTACTCACCTAAAGATTATATCTTGATATCAGAGGCATGGTTAAACCTTTAACCTGATTCAGAGAAATCCGGTTATGCTGGAGCACTCAGAAAGCTACCACAGCTTCAGCCGAGTCACTTTCCACAATCAAAGATTCATAATTTGTTCTTAATTCTCATCTGTTTGAGTTCAGTGTGCTTTCACTGAGTTCACTTTCAGAGCAGGACATTTCTGTGTGTGTTACTTTAAAAGTCCATTTAAACAGTACGCTGCATCATTGAAAGAATATGTTTTTCTATTTGACTCACAAATTCAAATTCTTGTGAGTGATTTTCCTCTTGTTGTATGATTGTAGCCAGCACAGGCTCCAGAAGGAAGCTTTCTTCATCAAGCGTGCAGGAAGTGTGGGCGCTGGTGCAGTCTTTGGCTTCTGGTTACACTGAGTCAGGCTGTTTTTATTTAAAGTGAAAATGAATCACTTTAACAACAGCTGAATTGGATGCAACAATACCTGCAGCTGTGGCTTAATGATTTATACTGTTTGTGGAGCAAGCACCCGATTCCCGTATATGTAGTGAAGTTTAAAAACCAGTTTAACCGGCAGGCCGCCGCAATCATTTCTAGAGACTATCAGGACGGCGTACTTAGCTGAACCGAACCGTTCAAGCCTGTTGGTGGTTTCATTCCCATGAGGGCTAAAATGCTCTCAAAGCGAGACACAATAAGCTTCACCGGGGTGACCTTGCGCCACCGGTAGATCCCTCTGGTCATCCCTCATGAAATATGCAGCGTTTATTCGGCTCCGGTTGCTGTACGTTGAAACTGGAAGCTTAAATCATACTTTCAGCATCCAGAAATCTGATACAAGTTAAAAACACATAACTAAAAATCCTCATGGGAGCAGATTTATTTTCCTTTCATGTTCTGAAGCCCTCTCTCACCGACTAGCCCCCCCACTGTCTACTTCATGTAACAGAGAAAATTATTCAGTGAACAAGCTGAACTCTAAACTTTAACTGTAAAGTTGACCAGATGTGACAATGCAGATGATTGAGTATGTCAGTATAATCATGGCTTCAGTGCACTCCCATCAGCAGTTAGAGGGTCTCCGTACGAGAGGTGATGGAACAGAAGCACTTAAGTTAATTAAGCAGCTTTATCTACGGTCCCTGCGCTCGCTGAAATAAGAGACGTTTGAATTGACGATAGCTACGTAATTACCCTTTATCTCAGCGTGGAGAGGTTAGGAGTTCTTTAATGAAGAGCGCGCTTGTTTAAGAGGGAATTGGAATATAAATGGGGGGCGCAGCTATGTGTGTGTGTGCGTGGGCATGCATGTGAAATAGATATGTGTGTGCATGTGTACGTGGCAATTTTAAAAATTAATTTTACTGGGGTGTGATTGTCGTCCTTTAGATATTGAATGAAGCTGCTTACGCATATAACCAGGTCTGTGTTGCTTTCACATGCAAACGCATACACGAGGAGCGAGAGGAGAAAGGTTCAGTGGAAGAAATATAAACAACACCTCTGAAACGTAATCCATTTTGATATTGATGGCTTGCTTCCCCGCTGTGTAACAGATCTGGAGTGTTTACTCCAATGCTGGGAAGGGCGCCACACTCTCCTCTGGAACGAGACAGTACAAAATCCTACTCGTAATTTCCAGCCCTGCTCCTTTTAATGGAAAGAAAGATTGTGTCCTGACGAAAGTGACCCGGTAGCAATTATGAATGATTGGGCTCCAAGCTGTTGCCGGAGTCAGAATCTGTTTGCTAACACAATCTGTGAATTTGTCCGGGTGCCATTCAGGAACAGACTGAAACAATAATTAAGTCCGGGAAGATGACTCCATCTTGCCCTTGCAAACCATCAGTGATGTTTACAGAATTATCCTGAAGAGCTTTTTCTAATGATGCACTTGATATCTCCCTTTTTTTTAACTAAACTGTATCCTCACCTTTACTTAACCAGACCGTTACGTCCGTATTAGGGTATTTAAACGGTGAAAACACAACTGGATTTGTGGATTGTTGCAAGATATCTGATGATCAGGAAACAGTGTTGTAATTTGACTATACATGTAGGTGTATATGGGATTAAGATCAAGGCATAATCTGACACAGATTATCTACTGTAGCTCAAATTGCTGAAAAGGTTAAATCCCTCTTGGGGAAGAAAGCAAGACATTAGAGGCAGTGGCTTTGGACTATACTCTACTGAGAGACCATGTGTCCTGACACTCATGCAGGCGTTAATTTGGCATACACCACGTACCTAAACATTGATGCTGACAGAGCACAACCTGTCACGAGAATGTTATTGTGTTCTGATGGCACAACAGTTATCCCTGCCACAAGCAAAAATGGTTCAAAAGTGGTTTGAGGAAGAGTTCAAGGTGTTAATGTGGCCCTCAGATATGACCTGCTGAAGCCACAAGTGTGAGGGAAGCCGCCACCTTGAATTTAAAGTATCTGGTGTCAGATGCCTCAACGAACCTAGTGGCGTCCATGCCTCAGCAGACGTGGGCTGTTTTGGAGGCAAAAGGTGAACCTACACAATATTAGGGAGGTAGTCATAATGTTGTGGATGAAAATTAAGTTTCAGCCCTGGGGAAGAAAATAACCACAGAGAGAACAGCAACAAACGTGATAAAATAATTTCAAAAGATATTACATTTTAAATTAAATTATGGCATAATCTTAATCCCAAACAGAAAGAAAAAAAAGTATATAATAATGTATAGAAACCAAATATTTAACGCACCATGAGTGTAGGTTTGAAAAAGATTCTTTTCTTTCCTAGATGTCTTTCTAGGGATATCTGTTCTGACCATGGATAGCATTTTTACACCCTAAATATAACAGGGTTAGGCTGTTAAAACATCTGTGCAACATCTGTAGTTCCACTGGCAGTGGTAATAACTTACCTAAAATCAGTAAGCACCGTCACTGCACAGTTTCTCCAGTCTTCCAAATATAGTTGTCAGAGAGATTCCATGTTCAAACATGCCCTGTGCATATTATCTGCTGCAGTCAGACTGGAGGAAGATGACTCACTCTGATAAGTCACAGGGACTAGAAGCAAAAAAAAATTCAAGGCCTCAGATAGAAGTTATTTCAGGGTACTTGTGTGAAGGCTTGGACCAGATCTCTTTGTGACACCCGCTCGGTGTCTGGTCACGTTACAACTTCGGCAGTTGCTTTTCTAATAAGCCCACTCTAAGCTGGGGGCGGGAGGATCGCGCACCGGGTCCCAAGCATCAGTGTTGAAATCAGAGAAACATGAGCTGAAGTGGCGCCTCGGTGCAGTGAGGTGAGAGGTGGCTATCATTGACGTGATGTGTCACAACATATCATGATTTCCACCGGCTTAAAGCCCGAGTGAGGAAGGAGGTACTGCAGCTGAGTTTATGGATGGATTTTTAGAACAATACAATAAGATATATCAATTATTAATTGTTTAGTTAAATATGCTGCAGATCCAAAGGCAAGTAGAAAGATGCCAGATTGAGAAGCATTGTTCTGGAGGGTATCAAACTGCAAAGACCTATACTCTGAAGGTATTGTTGCAGAGACATGGGCAGATTATAAATAGGTTTCTACTGGATATTGCTTTGCAGAGTAAAAGCCTTTTGAGTTTCCAAGGGACTTCGATTTCTGCTGGTAGATATATGTTAGCTCCAACAAGCATCTATATTACATAGTTACTGATTTGGACCCGTTGGTTTGATCAGTTTGTGTGAATGGGCAGCGTTTGGTGCAGCTGGTCATTGTCGGAGGTTGAAAGATGACGTCTGTCACTGCGCAGTTTACATTCAGCTGACATTTTCATAGCACCACAACAGGTTTGTTCAAGGTATTTGCTCGACAAATGCAACGTGTTAGCCTTCTCGCCGACACGCTATGGCCGGGCACTCGTTTCTGTCCTCAGGGGCTGCTTCCCTGCAGCAATCAAAGCCTGCTCAAACGTGATAGGTCAGTACAACTTGGACTGCAAGTCAAGAAAAAAAATGAAATATTGTGGCACCAAAATGCCTACAGATTCCACCTGTTCATATAAAGATACGGTTTATAAATACTGAGGTGAGAAATACTGAAAAACAAAAAAGAAAGACACCTTGTTTAAAGCTTGATTGAACTTTTGATCATCAGTAAATGTCACTGTGTTATCCGTACGATAGAAAGAGACATTAAATATGTATGGAGCTAAGTGAGTTAATGGTGACAGTGATGAGGGCAAAAAGAGAAAGGACAGAAAACACACAAGCAGGAAGAGCTGGACTGGGGATTTAAAAGAGGAAGAGAAGTGAAAGAGCCTTTGATCAGCGGGGAGAGATGGAATAAAGTCACCTCTGTTCCATTACCACCCTGTTGCTGTGAAAGTGGAAGTTCAGCGCGCATCTCCACGGGGCTTTGTCACACACACTGAAAGGCCCAGTGGTACACGCACACGCTCGGTCCACTTTTGTTCAAAGACACGTTCATCGAGGCTACTTTATGAAGCCTGGGTGAGTATGGGCTTTTAAGTGGAGCAGGTCAGGGATGGGGAATGATGCGTTGTGTGAGTGTCAGTGGTGGAGTGCCCCTCGCAATGGATTAGCTCCTCTCTCAGATTATTAAAAGGTATTTCTGCAGAGGATGACTTGCAGCCTCAGTCCTGATGCGCTCTGTCCTCAGTTCTGAAAGTTCATCATTATGTGATTTAAGTGTTTTTCTGCAATATATTAACCGCTCCTACCTGAAGGTGCGTTTCAAGCTGTTGTTTAAAAGTGAAAGAGCGGCGTTTGTCTCTCAACCACATTCCTAAGCTTCTCTGTAATTTGTTTTCTGTTAGTTGTGTCTCTGCAGTGTCAGATGCTGCGTTTGCTCATGACATCTGAATGAAAACTGCAAAAAAAATGGACTTGTTGGTCTAATCATTCATACACAGGGAACTTTAAAATCAAATAGAATTGATTAGTATTGGACAATATAGTTGAACAGCACCACAAACTGCGTGGTTTCATTCCTTTAGAGTTTGAGTAGCACCAGCGGTACAACGTCCTCCAGCTCCTCCTGGGGGTTACCACTGAGAGAAAGGGTCTCTAAGACCTCCAAAGGGAGGCACATCCTCATCAAATGCGAAGCCGGTTCCTCTAAATGTGAAGGAAGCAGCCGGTCGACGCTGAGCCCCTCGTGGATTTTCTAGGATAGGGGTCTCGTCGTGGCAGAAGGGTTTGTGTGGGCTTGTGATCCTCAAGGCTATGTTGTCAAGAGCTAAATCCTCTTGGCAGGGTCTCCCAAGGCAAACAGTTCTAGTTCACAAACACGATCCAGAAGACCTCAATAAATAAGGGGTTAAAGGCAACATTTACCCTGCCTACTGTTGAGCGCCTGCTGGCTATAGAAACTGGTAGGGTCTGAAAAGCAGCGGCGTCTTCTATACTGTAGGTACCACTGACCCCTTGACAAATCAAACTTTATTCTTATGTAATATTCGTGTGTGCTACGTTGTAATGGGTTCATCACTGACCCCCAGAAGATGAGCACATTCTGGTACCTATCTATAGGTCATTATGTATAGATAATGGAGAACTAACTGGTAATTGTGCAGATAATTATGGTGTGTGAGAACGATGGTGACTTCACTTACATTGGATTCTAACATCTCAGTCTTGACAACTGATGTTTTAATATGTCTTTAATAACTTGAAACTTGAATTAGCCTCCCCTACTCCCCTCTTACCACCTAATGGCAACTCTCTGATAACTAATCTGTTGTACAGGACTGGATGTATGTGCACCAGTAATTTAGGCCTTCCAGCCTGTAGGTCAAGAACCCCTAGCGGGTCCGAAAATAAAGGGATAACAAAATAAGAAAAAGGGGAATAAGTCTTTCTGCTGAACAGAGCGGAGTCACTTTGACTGATCTGACTCGACAAACTTCGAAAGAAAAGGAGATCGGTGTGTTTGTGTATCCCGGAAAATGTTTTTGCGGGACCTAATCCAAAGAAAATAAATCGTCTTCACGACTGAAAGGCGCACAATGCACGCGCGGTACACTTTCTCTGGCACCGGTGGGCACGTCTGTTTGTGTGCCAAAATAAGTGACGCTTCGGTTCGTATTCACTTCAGGGTCAACGCGCAGAGACGGAAGACACAGAGACAACCCAAAACCACGACGGTGACAAGGTCTGCAACACTGCCAAACAACTTACCTGATGTGTGATTTGAAAAACTGTTCAGTGGGCCTGGAGAATGGAGAATAAAGAAAAGATGCTGCTGTCAGATATTCATTTAGTTATTTTTGCGGTTAATGCTCTTAAAATGAGGTTCATGGCTTTTAAAAAAGGATCCATGACATCATTTTTTAAGGGCCCCTAACTTTACTTTGTATGCCAAAGCATTTGCACAGTGCACCGTGAACATTTGGCGTTTTTATTCCGATTCAAGCACTAGGTCTGTGTGAATAATGAGTCTTCATTTGAAAATGTGAACGTGCATTCACGCAGGTGTTTGTATCATGCACCCTCATCATCTCTACTTTATGCCTCACAATAACCTGATTGTAACCTGTACCCTGAAACCCTCTTAACAAGTTTAAACCCTCGTTTAGAGATGAACCATCTCTAAACAAAATCCACAAAAATGCATCTCAAATCATCTTTTTCTCTACAAATAGCACAAACCGTGCACTGAACTAAACTATCTTGTCTCTACAAGACACAAAGGTCTAATTACAGAAAGTCAGCGGCGTCTCTCTTGGTCCCTACATTTGTCTCCTTAATAACATTTTTCCCCTTTGCTGACACTCTCTCTCTCTCTCTTTCTCGCTGCCTCCCCCTTTTATCCCTCACTCTATCCTCCCAGTTGGGATTTGCTCCTCCGGCAGATTTTCTTCTCCAGAGGCTGAAATTCCTTAACTGCAGGATTACATCTTTTACGCTCTAACAAGACCATGAGATGACACAAAAATATGAATGGGAAAATGTATATTGAATCTGTCTCGATCCGATTCATCTCTCTTCCTGCTTAGTGTGTGTGTGTGTGTGTGTGTGTGTGTTCGTATTACAACAGAGAGTACAATGCTACGGAAAGACAGAGAAGATTGAAAAGGGGATGATGTAAACTAATCTCTGTCAGCGGGCTACCTGTCCCTGGAGGCAAGAAGTTCATTTCACACATAGAGACTGAACACACACACTCTCGCACAACAACATGAAAAGCTTTTCATTTCTTCAAACAGAATATATCCTTAATAGCCAGACAGGAAAAAAACAACAACTGTGCAAACAAACAAAAACAATAGGGATATTTTCTTACGTGTAAAACTTGATTAAACCTTGAAATGCTCCACATGTAGAGCAGTTCTGTTTCTGTCTCATCTTCTTGTGGAGAAAAAGAGACAAAAAATGTACAGACAAGTACAACATACACCAATCAGCCATAACATTAAAACCGCCGACAGGAGAAGTGAATATCATTGACCATGTCATGACAACACAATGTTCTGCTGGGAAACTTTTGAACCTGACATTCATGTGGATGTTACTTAGACATGTAGCACCCACCTAGACCAGACCAGACACCCCCACCCCATAGCAATGACTCTCCTTGATAGCAGCAGTCTGGACAAACACAAAAAAACAGTTTAGGAACAACTAAAAAAACATGAAGAACAACCTGGTCTCCAAATTCACTAGATCCCAAACTGATCAAGTCTCTGTGGGATGATCCACAGAGGCCCCTCCCCTCAACCCGTAGGACCCAATGGCTCCCACTAACAACATCCTGTTGCCAGACACCACAGGACACCCTCAGACGGCCCATGTCCAATCTCTGATGAGTCACAACTGTTTTGGAGGCACAAAGACCTACACAATATTAGGAAGGTGGTCATAATGCAGCCCTTTAGGGAAATATGTAAATTCATTAATTCCTATCCCTCCTGTTTGGTGCTGAGCATATATACTGTGAGCTTTTAAAACTCTCTTTGGTGCAAACCACTGAAGCCAGAAACAACGCTATGAGAACATTTAAGTTAACTAAAGTTGTGAGTCAGACTTGTGATGATAATAATAATTAGCTCAATAATTTAAGGAAGCTGCAGATAATTCTCTGACAATGGTTATTTCTAGTGATGAACTTACAAAGTGTCAGGTTGTTAATGTAAGAATATTAATTATAGACCCTCGGAGCAAATTGGGTTACATCCCCAATGGGACCAATTTAAATATTGCTTTTTTTACGCCAGCGTCATAAATGTGAGTTTCATCCTGTCACAATGAACCACAGACAGTTTCTAATGCCACAGCGATCAATGGCCCTGTGTTATCTTAAATTAAATATTAATTAAAACTATACTGAAGCCCTTCTGTGAGCTGTACACCATGATGTAGACAGGGAAGAAACAGCACTGATACGAACCTGCCAGGATGAAAGGATCACAGTCAGGGCTGCAAAAGAAACAGTTTGACTGATGCATCTCAGTCTCAGCAGGGGAGGAATTAATTGAATGCCAGTATAGATTTTAGAATCTGTAAAGGAGTTATTTAAGGGAAACAGCAACATACACAGACAATGCAACCTTGTTATTTTAAAGAAACCGTCTGTCTAGATTTCTCTGTCGATAGAACAAGTTTTGTTTTAGAAAACAACTTGGAAATGTGTGACATTGTCTAGCAGTCAGGATTTTCTTTTACGACCCGTATGTCATAACATTAGGAACTAATAGGTGAAGTAACTTTACTGCTCTAGGATGTGCATCTTTAGTGGTTTGTCTTTCGATCTAAACGATTATTTTTACTTTTTCAATTAGATCCAAACACAATATCTTTTCATTCTCCATGATAAATGGCTGTCGCAGCACCTTCCTGTAGCTCGGTGATGGTACATAAATACAGGGTTAAGTCAGATGTCCTTTCCTTGCCTCCAGTGTCAGTGGTCCTTAATCCTTACTACGGTTTCATTAATCATTTAAACACTCCCTCCATCACTTCTCCTTGACACTTTCTAATACACACGGTAGCGCCATACATCACACTCAGAGAAGTGGTCCAAAAAGAGAGAGCTCCAAACGAAATACAGTTTCCCTTTAAGCAACTGTAATGATTAATGATGATAAATTCAAAAGGACGTGGTCCCAGAGTAATTAAATAATGAGCAGGATGCTCAATACTGAAATATTAAACTCTTTAAATATTTGTTACTTACATTACTTTTATAATTTATTTCTGGCACGGTGGGCCACGGAAATTAGTAATTAACAATAATTCATTGTGACAAATTAAAGGAGAAACATGGGTGTGCTCCCGTATACAGTAGACGGGGGGTGTTTCACGTTCACTCG
Source organism: Planiliza haematocheilus (assembly GCA_005024645.1). NCBI lineage: Eukaryota > Metazoa > Chordata > Actinopteri > Mugiliformes > Mugilidae > Planiliza > Planiliza haematocheilus. The sequence goes on along the minus strand of SRSE01001280.1, from coordinate 1,552,756 downwards.
TCACGTTGAGGCCTGAACACTGCCACTGAAGAGCGGCTGGCAACGAAGTCTGACTTTGGTGTCACATCACATCGCCTGTATCTGGGCTGAAATGTTGGACTTGAACTCACCACGGACTACAGCCGACAGCCAACTGACACATACGTTCTGCTTTACAGGAAGCTACTCTGCATAAGTACAGGTGGCTGTGGTTTGTGTTTGACATTTGTGACTTCCATCTCTCTCCTCGTGGTGGCTGATCAGCCATGTTAGAGGGATCTCTTTCACCATCGGCTCTGCCGCGTGCAATATAAAATCTGCCCACATGGGTCTGACTATTGTTGAGGATGCTGGACAAACTAGAAGCCGCAGATGGTTGCTAATGGGAATACGTACCAATATGATCTGCGTGGTTATTTTTATCCTTAAGTAGGATGAAACATTACAGGAAGACAAGGAGCAAACCAATGAGCATAAAGAGACAACAAATGGTGGGAGTATGTGAATCATACTGTATTACGTTGCCTTCAGAGTCACAGGGTCTCGACCTGAATAAGCACCTACTGCCATGTTAGACATAGCTTTACACCAGAGAGTCTATATTATACATACCTTGCATATCGGCATTAACCCTTATGGTACGGTGCAGTTCAATACATTTATGATGTCTTACCTTGGTCTCATGACTTTTCTTACTTGGTCCAGCGCTCCCACTCATTTTTGTACTTCTTCTTCAGTCAATATAAATTGACTCCCTTGCTCGCTAGAGTTTTGCAGCAACCTTGTACGTTTGACCTCACATGCGTAGGGAGATCACATTCCGTCCGCCGATCAGTCCGTCGTTGTATTGCGCGTGTCAAATGCCATAGTACGGTTAGATGATAGGCTGACTGTCTGCAAGATTTTCTTTTGAATGTTACGCAACCTACACAATCTACCGGTGGATTGCGATTGGCGTATTGGGCACCCTCTGTCTACACTATCAAAACACCTAAGTGAGGGGATAGCTTTTGGATTAACGTGTTCTTAAAATGAAAAGTTTTATGATTTTCCTTAAACATTTAATTAATTTGTGCGTCCAAGCCCTTGCTGTTTTCTTTTTCCTTTGAGGGAACCCTCATTCAGCCATTCCTCTCATAATACAGATGCCTGATGTTATGGTATCAGCTCCCGTGTCAATCAATTTCAACTGCTAACCCTTTTAACCTGACTGTAAATGGGAGAGAAACTGTATTTAATGTGTATTTAACCATAAAATGTTCTTTGTAAACGGCTGCGTTTCACATGTCTGACATGTGGTAATGTTGCTATTGACTGGCTTATTCTGACAAACTATAAAATAATAAATATATATATGTGAGCACAAAATTGCAATACTGCACACTATACATGGATTATACAACATGAAGACATTATGCACAGACTGACCATGACTCTTCGTCGTTGTTGAAGTTTGAGGAGTAGAAGAATCGCTCTCCTCTAGAAGTAGTGCCGCACCACTGCACTTTACTTCTCTGAAAAGAGGCTTACTGGATTCATACCCTTAACACAAGTGGAGCCTTTTCACACAAATGAAGAACTGAATTTGTCACATTTCTCTAATGGATTACACTCGATGGATGCACAACTAAGTTTTATGTTTATACTTTAAAAAAAAGAAAAAATTGTTGTGTATGGTGTGTGCCGCAGCTCCCACCTTCTAATCTTTTATCCAGTGGGCCGTGAATACTTTTTACTGAATTATCAAATCGACAATGCAACACCATAACTAATGTTGTGTAGGTCTCCCTTGTGCCTTCAAAACGGTTGTGACTCATCATAATATGAACATGGGTTTTCTGAGGGTGCCCTGTGGTGTGTAGCAACAGAATGTTGTTAATGGGGTCCTATGGGTCTTATGGGTAGAGGGGAGGGGTCTCTGTGGATCAGGCTTATTTCAGTGCATCCCACAGATACTTGGAGCAGTTTGGGATCTAGTGAAATTAGAGGCCAGGTCAACACCTTGTGCTGTTCTTCATGTTCTTTGAGTTGTTCCTAAACTGTTTTTGTGTGTGTGTCTGTGTCAGGCTGCATCCTGCTGGGGATGGCTGCTGCCATCAAGGAGTGTCATTGCTATGGGGTGGGAGTGCCTGGTCAGGTCTAGGTGGGTGCTACATGTCTAAGTAACAGGTCACAAGATGGTTAATGTCATTCACTTCTCCTGTTGGTGGTCATAATGTTACGCCTGACCTGTGATAGACTGTGATTGGGGCCTGTCATTCTGGAGTCTGTAAACTTGATATGTCAAAGGGTATTTATTTTATTTCTTTAGGTATCATGCGTGCCATCGGTAAAACAGTGTCGCATTTGTTCAACCACATTTGAGATCTTTATCTCTTTATACGTAGGTTTGGTTTGGACTAGTGCCTTTAGTTACACAACACATCGCGGAGGACATGGTGATGCACATGAAAACACGTTGAGAGAGACTCGTAAAGTGCAAGTTTGACGATTAGCCAAGTGCTGAAACGTTATGCTGGTCGTTTAGTTCCATGTCTATCTTTGTACTCTCTTCTCAGACAATTTATCTTCATTGTAGCTGTATATGTGTCCCTGATTAGAAAGACAGAAAGAGTCAGGTCAGTAACCTGTTGAGAGAGAGAGACAGAGAGAAATGCTGAAAAGCAAAGCAGGTATAAGAAGGCTCAAAGGGAGACAATGCCGTACAGTGTGCTCAAGTCTTTTCAGCTGAATTGATTCTCAACCAGTGCAGCTGAGACCTCTTTCTCTCTCACACTTGCATACGCACACACGCACACGTGTGCACATGCTGCTCTACAGCTGCGTTTTCAAGCTAAATGCTTGTAAAAACCAAAACCAATCAGATCTCCTCCTGGGTGAGAGGGCAGGTGTTCAGCTGCGGCTGGCAGCTAATTTGGATGTGTGTATTTGTGCATATGTGTGTGTGCACACATGTGTGAGTAATAACCTGCAAGGTTGCATGGGAAATTCACTTCAGCCATAAGGCAGACATCCCACACGGCGTGATCTTTCAACGCCAGGTCATCTGTTTAGCAGGAGGCTCAGATTGGCACCTTGTGACCTGGTTAAGGAGGCTCGTGATCACAAGTCCCTACAACCGTTTTTTTGTTCCCACGGTTGTAATTAACACAGGATCATAATACATACAAATACACACATTATCTCTGCCTTCACCCTGAACTTAAAATCTTTATATAGTTATGCCTTTTGAGACTCTTCCACCAAGACACACGGAGGGTGTACTCGCCTGTGGAGGGCAGTGTGGCTCTGTGGTCTACTGGGGGACAAGGAGTAGGGGAGATAAGAGATGTCCTCCCCTTGTACTTCTCCCCCTTTTCCTGATAGTCTCACAGTTTCTCCTGCCTCATTACAACCTATGTTATGTGTGAAAGGCCACAGATCCCGAGCGTCACTGTATAACAATAAAATACATAATCTTACGCTGAAACGATTTCCATGTACTCTCTGGCACGCATCACGCGTCACCAGAGCACGCTGCGTTCTGTGTTCATTTGTTTTGTTCACTTTGCCGGGTCTTTGACATGTGTTCAAGTCCCTGTTGATTTCTGTTTCTGCTTTGAAGGCAGCATGTGTGGTTCAGCAGAGGAGAAAAGAGAGACACACGGAGGAGAGAAGCATGAGATACTGTGGGCGACAAGGTGTTATGATGTGCATCCTGACAGATGTGCATATAGGAAGCATGTCAGGGGTGCACATGCACCAGTGATCAACTCAGTCAGGTTCACTGTGTGGTGTAACCCCCAAGTCATGCCTTCATGCGTGATTTGATTGAAAAAGTGAAAGTAATGTGCGTTTCACAGGCACATGTGAGCACTGTTAAATGAATAATTTTGGTAAATATGCTTTTTCTTTCTAATTTAAATGAGATTATCAACATGACTCTGGCATCTGGATTATAAATATGGAGGTTATCTTAGCTTAGTTTAGCTTAGCTTAGCGCAGACACTGTAATTGAGGGATGGCTCTGTCCAGTTATATCAATTAAACACATGTAAACAGGGTTAATTAAAGTGTTTTAGAGGTTCTGGTGTCCAGATTTTATAACTATAGGACAATCTCCTCTAGTTTCAGCTGTTTGCGCTGAGCTAAGCTAGCTAGTTGTTCAAAGAAACTCATAGATAGATAGATAACTTTATTTGGAAACTGGCATATGTCTCAAAAAGCATTTGTTTAAGTGCAAACCAAACACAAATATCTATATTTATTGCTTTAATATTCTTTCAAACCAGTATTTAAATGAATCTGTGAAGGTTTTACTGCATTTTTTTCATAATTTACACATTTATCTGTATACACTTTTGTCTGAAATGCTTGTTATACTTTCATTGTTCTCTTTGTAAAGTCTGATTTTAGTGATGAAGCCTTTTCTTAGTAAATTCAGGATGGCATGTCTGACGCTGCCAAAAGCCTCACTGGACATGTCATCTTCCCTGTTGCATTCAAACATCCGTATTGATCCGTTGTAAAAGTTGATACTGGAGTGTTTCAGGGCTCTAGTTTGTGTGACAATGTATTGAGTGGAGACAAACAAAAGTGAACCGATATAATGATCCAGTCTAATGAAAGCGGGCCCTGCACAGTAATTAACGCCGAGCAAATTAATAGCCAGGAAACCGATGGGCCTGGATCAGCCATTAAAGGTCAGAATGCTTCTGTCTAATCCCTGTTATATCTCTGTTGAATTCCAAGTCCTTTCACTGCGAACCCAAACAAGCAAACATTTCTGATCTGACCTGATCTCCTCCTTGATTTCCTCCCATCAGTAGTCAGCCAGGGGAAGAATTTATTCCTGACATGAGTGGGCATATTGTCTTGCTGCACTTAGAAATGTGCCATTATGAATTGTATTCCAATTACAAGGTGTTTTATGAGTGTATCTGAAAACCAGCCACCCTACAGTGTCAATTAAGTCAGTAAAGTTATTTCAAAATCACTAATGGAACACTAATATTTCAATTTTTTCCAACGTATTCTACATCATGTTCATTAAGAGGGTGGCTGTCTGTGTATATAAACGTCAGATGCAGTTTATAATGGAGCTTTAAAATCATGCCGTCATAAGGTTCTATAAAGAGAGCCATTATGTGCCAAATTAAATGATAATCTAAGCCAAATGCATCTGAGGGGAGGAGGGGAGGAGGGGGGAGGGAAGCAACAAGAAATGAAAGCGAAGGCATACGGGAGGAAGGGGAGTATTCTATGTTTGTCATCCCCTCGGGGGAGGAGTACATTTATATTTGTTGGATTGGAGGAATTGGATGAGAGTAAGAAAAGAAGTGAGTTTGAAGAAGACGAGCAAAGGACAGTGGAATGGCGAGGCAAAGTGAGAGATTGCAGGGTGGAGAAAAAAAATAAATTAAAGCTCACTGCGTGTTCCCCTCAGGCCACGGCATCACTTTTCTTTAAGATCTCTGTAACGGCGTCCTCACTCTGTGGAAGGGCTGGGAGTGAGTGCCTTCAGGCGTCCCCGTGTTCAGGTGTTTACAGGAACACATTGTCCTGCAGGCCTATGAATGCAAGAGCAGACATGCCCATCAATACTAAGAAGGCGATTGTTTGTATTTTTGTGATATCTGCTTTTACATTTGTGCAGTGTGCGCTCTGATTTTCATGCGTGTTTTGTTTGCTTTCTTTGTATGTGTGGTTCGTGTGAGTACGGTGCGTCCACTCTGCCTCCTCCTCCTCCTCCTCCTCCACAGTGTGATGTTGGATAATTGTATGTGATTACAGGTGCACTGGGAAGAGCTTCAGAGCGTGATCCCAGAAGTCTGCGCCGCAGCTCTCTGAGACCAGATGCGAGGCCCTGCAGTCAGGCTGGACACATGAGGAGCCGACCGACATGAGGTGAGGCGGAGCTTCAGATCAACCGTCGGCTTTGTTGCCACAGGGATGACACACGGCAGGGGCTAAGACCTCGAGCATACACATGCACAATGAAAGTAAAATAAACGGGAAAAAGAAAGTCATAGACCCGCATACTCAACCACTAGCGTGAGCCTTTCATATTGGATTCTCTCTGCACCCTTTCTGCCCAGTCCACACAATGACCCTGAAATTGTTGGTTATATTTCCCCTTTCCTTACTTCAATAGCATCCTTCACTCTGCCTTCTCCCTTACTATTCTTCATTCTCCGTCCATAAAAGAGTCCTGAAAGCTTAGACTGTGATTTTCACACCCCTTTCTATCTGCTCCACTCACTAAAAAGTGATCCCATTCCACGGCGATCCTCCCTTTTTCCCACTGGTGTTAGACCCATATCCCTCCCTGCCTCTTTGAGTCCTCCACAGGTGTGACCTAACTCCTTACAATTCCCCTCTTCATTTCCTTGCTCGCTCCCTTTTTTTCACATGAAAGGCTTCCCGCTACCCTCAGCTCACCCTCATTCCTGCTCTTTCTTCTCGGTGCACCCTCACCCGCTCTTTTAGCCCCAGGAGATAGCTTGGATAACAGGTGGAGCCACCGGTTAAGGGTGATCCAGTTTCCTTCTGCCTGAAATGCAAGAATGCAGCATCACCCTAGGCTACAATGAAACTCGGCTCACAATAAACCACACACACACACGGAGGTCCAGGAACCCTCCATTATAAAGGTGTCCGATTAGAAAAGAAAACTTCTGTTCGTTCAGTTTATTAGCTTTTAACGTTGTCTTCCCCTGTCATTTATTTCTCACAAATATGAAGAGAACAATCAGAAAGCTCAGGAAGGAATAATACCCATGTACAGGTGAAAGCAAGCACACACAAACACTATCTCACTGCACAACAGACATGCTTGTTTAGGTTCAGCATGGCCTTGGCGTTCCATTATTAGCAGCAGCCTCTACACATTACAAGCATTGTCCCCTTTAGTTTTTATACTCAACAGGAACATATGTGATCGATCCAGACACTGTGAAAGGGTGTGGCACGCAAGCTGCGTTGAAACTTGATTCATGTCCAGAAGCCTGCGGCAGTTACACGATGGTGAAAGAGCAGTTTACCACAAGATAAAAAACTTTTGTGCTTATTGAAACACGAGCACTAAAAGCAACTAGAATAACCAACTGATGCCGTTAATCATGGTCCCATGGCTACGCTTTAAAGTTCCTGTCTGCAGCCACTTTGCAAGTACTGTGTGAGCATCATCCCACCACTCCACAGCTATGACGGGTCAGTTAATATTGACATTATCTCCCTCTACCACTATGACAGCTTGAGCTGCAGGATGCAACTCATTAGCTCTGCATGCACTTGTGTGTGTGTGTGTGTGTGTGTGTGTGCGCGTGCATGCACAACGGTGTTGATTGCGGGAGACAGAAGTCATTAGCCTCGTCAAACAGGTGTTAAAGAGACAGGGGACGGTCCCGATGTTTGTCTGCGAGAGAATAACAGAGATTGGTGTCATCGTTCAGCCCTATCACGGAGCCCTCCGTGGAGGTCATCTCATCGCGGCGCCGTGAGCGCGTTGAAGAGAGAGTGGGTGAGCGCCATGCATGTATTTGTGTATGTGTGTGTGTGCTGGGGAGAGTGAGTGGGTGAACGAGAGGGATTTGTAGAACAGATGTAGCTCAGTGCGTTGAGATAGCTGTCCATGCACATGTCAGGTTAGATATCCATCTGAGGTGACCTTACAAGTTGAATATTGCGTGCACAAGTGTGTGTGTGCGTGTGTGTGTGTGTGTATAATTATATGTGTCTCTCTCTGGGTGAGAAGCCATAACAGGATGCTTTGGTGATAGAGTGCAATAGATGGATTGAGGGAGGTAATGTAGTGGTAATTGTACTGGATACACAGGTAATTGGAAGCTAAATTGGCTTCAGAATTAAAACCTGTGAGCACTCGGTGTGTGTATTGGCACCGGATAACCCACTGCGTGTTTGTGTAGTGTGTAGTGTATAGTGTGGGCACATTTCTGTTGAGAGTCAGAAGCAGAAATATACAGACAACCATGACTAATAAAAACTAGACATGTTACAAAACAAACGTAGCAGTCTTAGGCAAAATGAATTCATGTAGAAAATTCAAAGCGTCCTGGGTTTCAGTTTGAGACACTGTGTCATATTAATTGTGACGTTTATTGGAATTTATTTTACATCCACCGTTAGTGTATCGCCTTCCGACTTCTTGGTGAGAATGACGTGTCTGTGTGACAAGGATTTGAGCGTCGGGGCCAATCAAGACGTCAGAATTTCAGAGAAAGGGGAAGCAATATTCGCAAATCCAAAAATATGTGGTATACGTCATAAATATGCCCATCTCTGTTCATTTCCTCAACAAACAGATGTAAGCTTTGAAAAAATCTGAGAGTTTAGAATATGTGATTTTATTGAGGCATTTCATAGGGATGTGTGAAATAAAAAATAGATGTAAAACCTAATAATGGTCAATGTTCTTGTTCACCTTAAAATATCAAATCTCCATTTTGTCTTGGTTTCTAGCTTTGGGCTGAACTCTACCTTTTTTCCTAAGCAGTTGCTGGGCTTTCACAGGCATATTTTAAAGTTTCCTCCAAAGACAATTCCTTTTTATAGGGCTTTTATCAAATAAAATCCAGCCTGATACGACAGAGAATGCATTACCTTAAACATTTTCCCTTGTGAATTTAAAGCTGTCTTTCAGTTTATGATTCGGGTCAGTCTTGAAGAAAAAATTTCCCCGGAGCTAAATGTGTTAGAATGCTGCTTACATTCATTCACATAACATTACTGCAGTATCCATGACCTGCCTTGACTGAAGCGGGACAGGAAAGATAGTGGAGGGCTGTGAATGAGACAGTGTTATTAGAAATGTGGGCTCGCGGAGGTATGGCACTGGCAATCTGAAAGAAGTCAGAGGTGGTTTGAAGAAAGGGAAAGTGGAGGTCAGAGGTAACTGGGGGCATCAAGGTATTTAGAGCATGGTAATTTATTCCATTTCCGAAATACCTTGCTAAAACTCAAGGGCACCATACAATGTGGGGCAGTTATTTTTTTTTTTTACTATTTTTTTTTAAAGTCATGCTTACAAACAAAAGAAACTAACTATAAAAGAGAGACAGAAAGAAAACCATAGCTGTGTATGAGCAAGCTTGAAGGTTGTGAAAACGGTGATGGTATCATAGCAACTGGCAGACATCCAAACTGTACGAGCAGGCTGTCACTATCTACGAACGTGTTGGTGCTTGCTATTCTGGAGATGGGTGGAGATGGGTGACTGAGGGGGCAGGCAACGAGGCCATGATCCAAAGGCTCAAATCACACTGGGTGGGCAGAGCGGGTGGAGCCGGTCAGCCAGGTGTGCAGCTGCTGAATTTTTAGCACCTTGTAGGTGAGAAAAGGCATCGCAGAGGAATTGCAGGGTTTGACAAGTGAACTGCTGTAAAGTTTTGCAGCTGTGCAACCAAGAAAAATATGGTAAAGACTCAAGCAGAGAGATGCCTGACATACCGAAGGTCTTGTGGGTGCCACTACACTAGATTCTTTCTCGCAATGGATGAAATATATATATATATATATGGCCTGAAATACAGTCAGCGTCTTCAGTGCTCCTTGACATCTGGTAATCCACTGAAGGTGGAAAACATTCTTCCAAAGGATATCTGTAAATTGTGATGTGGAGAGCATTGCCACTCCAGACTCAGTAGGTTGAGCAAACCACTTCGTTTTCATGACAATAACCAGGTTTCCTTCACAAGAACTTTAGCCAAGTAAATGTACCTGGAGCTACCCAACAAGTTTCCACCGCAGGGACCAGGATCTGAATCAAGTTCAGGAAATGTCTTTTACAACAAAGGCTCCGCTCGGTGGGTTGTACTTTTCAAGAAAAAGGGAACTTTTGGTGTGGCGCCTGCAAACATTTCTGACTGGTTGGTTATTTCATCCACCATTTTCTACCAGCTTGAGTAGATTGGTTATTGTGCTGGAATGGACTGGACTGGACAAATAATGGGACAAAGGTTGCTCACGTTAAAGAGCTGACAGACTGACGTATGTTTATATGTTGCTATGTATATGTTACTCGTCTTCGTTTGGCAGAACTTGCGATTGACTTTTAACTCACGGTTTTAACCGTTTGATCACAACTTTATTGTTTTGGTGCACTCTCTCTGCTCTCAAGCTGGCAGCTGTTTTTCATTATAAAAGCTGATAAACCCACTGCACTACCTGCTCAATGACCTGACATGGCATCTGTAAATAAAAAAAAATAATCTAAGATCCAAGCAGTCCTTCTACCAAATGATATTTCCCTGTATTGTCCACCGTTAATTAAACTTTACTGTGTTGTTCTTCAATTTTTTTTGACAAAAAAAAATCGTACTGTGGTTCATTCTTTCATCATTATCAATAAGGAGGTAGATGGTAGGTAAGGGATTAATGGACAAGACATTGCTTGAAACGTCCAAATCACATTTAAATGGCGTGCTTCAACTATGCATTAAATTACTCATACTGCTGAAATTGAATGATCACGAAACTCATTTTTCTGTACTAAAGTCATCCTGGGTATACTCTCAAAATGGAACCATAATGTTCTTTTTTTTTTTTTTTAGCTTGAAAGAAGGTTGATAAATAACCTTGCTCTTAGTTTGCAAGTAGGAATAAAAGTGAAGGACTCAATCTTTTTACCAGATTTTCACTGCTAGCAATTGGAGGCCATTCATGGCTGTAAAGACCAAAGCTGGTACCGTGACATGGTTCTTCTGTCATGGAAGTATCTGCATGTCTTAGTTTTATCTACCAGTCCATGAAGGGATCAGTCATCCGTACAGTACAGTTCTAACAGGAAGCTAACAGCGAAAAGCAGGGACTGGGTGTTTTAATCTAAGGAAACGCCGCTGCCACGCTACTGAAAACAAAAGTTGGAAGTTAACTGCCAAATGAGGCCGGGCGGAGAGATAAACAGATGAGCCGAGGCGCTTGAGGAGAGCGCTGGGGACAGCTAGACGACACAGGGAGAGTATTTGGCCACTCGGGGGATGGAAAGTCTGTCTCTTAGGATTTATTGAGGCAATAAAAGATAAGGTCACTGTGTTGTAGGCTTTAATATTAATGTGCCATTTAATGACCCCCACCATGGAAGAAACTAGGTTATCAGAAGTACTAAGATTAAGCTCCTCCAGGCAGTTATTCTATAATGTGCATGGAGATCGACCATCAGTGGTGCTTCGGAGAGTTCCTCTGTAGTCAAATAATTGTGAAATTTCTTTGAAGTAAGCAAGGAGAAAAAAAAAATCCTCAGGCTATATTATTCTTACTTTTAGCCCTGCTCCATTACTACCTCCCCTATCTCTTTTAGACGCAATCTTCTTTCTAGCAATATAACTGGACCAATAATACGAAGGTCGTGAATACTTTAGACACGTATTTTAAGTGAAAACTTGTAAATGGACACGGTTTTCTCCTGCGGTGGTTGAGGGGGGTTTGGTGGAGTCTGGGGGCGCAGTCTCACGGTGCTGGCGTCGCTTCCCGCCCCCCTGGTTCGGACTGTCCAATAGGAAGAGCGGGAGCAACCGCTTCAACCAATCAGAGGCGACGGATGATAGTGAATGGAAGTTTAGTTTTTGAGTTTGGGATAGATCGACGGGGGAGATGAGCGGAGAGAGCCAGCGACTACCCGAGATATCAGCGGAAAAAGTCAGTTCAGACTTAAAAAAAAAAATAACGGTTTGTTGATTTTCTAAAACGGGCCGCTAACGACGAGGCTACCTGGACAGAGCTAAATAAACAGGAGAACCCTCTCTCTCTCTTTCTCTCTCTCTCTTCCCAAGTCTGTATCGGGGAGAGCAGGGTGGCAGGTGTTCAGTTGAGGGAGACGCATCGCCTCAGTCGGCTCCCCGAACCTCAACAGGGTGCCGAGACGGAAGAACCCAGTTAAAACGCCGCTAACTTAGGACTGAAACTCCCGTGAGTACGAAGGGAGGAGAATTAAACGTATTTTAAAGGAGCTGAGTTTTTTTTGTTGAGGGGGGACCGTTGAAGACTGTGCAGAAGAAGCGAAAGGCTCCGGTGTCGCAGTAACGGCAGCGAGAGTAACCGTCTGTAACGGCTGTTTTCACTTCAAACACACCACTACTTTTTGGGGGGCTTTTACTAACTCATTTTCACCGGTGTAAGTACAAAAAAGCTAGAAACACTCCCATTTGTTGCTGTGAAACTTGTCTTGCGTTTCTGTTTTTTCTTTTTTTCAAACCTGTTGTGTCATTTTTCCGTGTAATCCGAGCTGCGGTGCATTAACGCTGCGACCGACAAGTTTGCCCGCCTGGTATCCGAGGATAGAGTCTCCTTCTTGGGGGGATTGTCTCGGTGAATCCGCCGCCACTTGGGTTAACAGTTAAATTGGATATCCACAGTAAGTTGTGCTCAGATAACAGACTCAGCCACCGCCTCCAGTTGGTTTTGTAGACCGGAGTGGTTGTGTTCAGAGAATCAATTACTGGATTGATTTTTTTTTAGAGCATGCTCTCGTACAGGCAAACCACAGATGGATAATTTAAGTGTTTAATCGCGTCTCTGTTAATACGGCCGCGGTCTGAACGGCTAAATGACCCGCGGGACAAATCCCCGGTGAAGACATCAAAACAAGCGCGGGATTTGAGGTCGATAGCAGGGAATAAGCCGATAAGTCTAAAACACGCTCAAACGTATTAATTTTGTTGCTCGGATCAATCCAAATGAAAATGAGGTATCACGGGTCACAGGAATACCCGGACTCCGCAGCCGCAGTTAGAGATGACGGTGCCGTTATACCGTGAAGACTAGTGAGAGTGAGGGAAAGTCTCTTCTTTTCTTTTTTTTCCTGCTTCTCCTCCGTTTTGGACATCACAGTCGGGAAGTAAGAGCGGGGGGAGCTTTGCAGCAGTGACAGCGGTGAACTCCCAGTGCTCTGGTATCCGCTAACACCGGAGCGAAAGCGCGGGGCTACCGGTGCCGGAGCCCTTTTCCCCTTCGGTCGGGCTGCTTTTTAGTCGTGCGCAAAGCAGAGAGAGAGAGAGAGAGTTGAAAAAGCGGATCCCAAGCGGACGTGAAGACTGTTGGCCACTCTCCAGCAGGATGAAACCGGGAATTAACCGTGTGGGATCTCCGGATCGCGTGGAGGAACCCACAGCAGGGAGCAAGAGGATGACGGTGAGGACCGGGACGACTCGGAGTGGGAGCCGGTGTCTGCCTCTGTTTCTCCTCCTACTCGGCAGCAGCTGCCACATGTTGCACGGCCAAGGTAAGAGCTCCACATGTCAGATGATGCACACTGTACAGCATTTTTTATATTTATTGTTCAGGTGCTTTAGGGCTTTAAGTAACACACTGACAACACCTGCTGACAGAGGGGGTTGTTACCACGAACCATGATCCACTGGGAAAAGCTGAGCTAATAATTTGTGAAGTGGATAAAAGGAGTGATTCATTAGATCAAGTACAGCAGTTTGTTAATGAGTTTAGATGTGCTTCTCTGCAGGAGAGGAACAGAAAGGATCGTTTTTATTGGAGAAAATAATAATGTTTTTTGTTTTTGTAAATCGAGTCAAGCGGATTTTGTGAGAAGGAAAGGTTGCCGTCTACAGTGCATTTGTAAATGACTGTGATTATGATATATGGATTGTAGGATTAAGGTATTGGGGATGTATATGAGGTTGTGGGGGCGTGAGTCCCGCAGTTTATAGGCACTGATAATCCACCTCTTAGTCAGTGACCTGCTTAAACACAGCTCTTGATCTGCCACAAATGTACAAACACACAGACACATGCGGCCTCGCACAACGTATTAATTTAAGTTGTCTCCTATTAGGCCAGCGTTGACCCTGTTGCTCTGGCAGGTGTCCAGATTAGTATGTGTGACTTGTTGTTGCAGAGCACACTGGTGTGGCGTAAATGTTGTATATGGCAACAGCCGGAAAGAAGACAGATATGAGAAGCTATTGATTCCTGGCCAAAGCTGGAAATCATACGTGGCCATGTTACAAGGATTCATGTTGTTGTTGTTGCTTTTTTGTGTGTGTGTGTGTGTAGCTACAATGGAGAGAGTCTGTGATGTCTGTGTGTTGTATGTATGGGTTTGTCTGTCTCGTGTGCACATGTACCTCATGGGAGCATATCAGAGTGGCAAAACAAAAGCGCAGGAAAGGTCGCGCTGTTGTTGACACCTCGTTTTCTGTGGGTCACAGATGGTGGGCAGAATGTGAGGCTAAGACTTGGGGGGAGGAGGGGGGTCTGCAGGAGGAATGTCAGTCCATGTCTGTTTGTGTGTGTGCGTGAAAGAGAAGTGGGGGTGCGCTATTTGTGAACGCATGGAGACTATGCGTGCTGGTCAAGCGCAGGAAAGAGAGTGTGAAAGAGGGAGCACGGTGAGAGGAGGAATGAGGAAAGTGAGAAAGTCAGGAGTGTGGCTGAGCTGAGAGGAGAAGGAGGCGGTGGAGGAACAGAGGGGGTGAGGGGAGTGGTAGAGAAAGTGGGTGAGGAGAAAGAATGTGTGTGTGGGGCGTGGGGGTGGAGGGGGAATGCGGCGCACCGTGCTTGTCACTCAGAAAGCTGTGCCTGCAGTTCAATCGATGATGACGGAATGACAACACCTCTGTGTGTGTCAAAAAGTTGCTCTCCTCTCCCTTCTTTTCCCAGTTGTCACTCTCTCTCTGTCTACCTCCCTCCCCCCTTTCTGTGGCTGCAGAGTCAGCTCCTTCTGTCCTCCCATTAATGTCAAGGTCTCACCAACAGCGCCCAAGTTACCACACCCCCATTTTTCCCACCCTCAAATGCGCCCACCCCTTCCAGCTGTCTTTCCCGAAGGGGTAAGAGGATGAATTGGAAATTAGTGAAACTGATTTGGGATGAAGCTGGTTGTGGTGGAAGAGGGGTGGAGTTATTGATTTGATAAGCTGTGCCAGGCGGCCAATCGAAGGCTGTAGATTTTCCAGGTTCCGACCCCTCTACCAGCATTTATTAGAGCGTTTTATTTTAGGAGGAAAAGGATGAAATTCATGAGCCAAGGTTGATCCTCTTGATCTCTCCCTGACTCTCTTTCTCTTTCTCTCTCTCTCTCTTTCACCTTCCTCGTGCTCTGCCGCTCTCTCCTGCTCCCTCTCTCCCTTTCTCTCAATCAATCGATGCCCACACCCCTCCTCATAAATGCAAGGGTTTATATGAGCCAACTCTCGTCTCTGGGAGCACATTTAAATAAGCTCATCGATCTTTCATTTTAGAGTTTAAGTGACGGCAGCATTTTACTGTCTCTCTCCCCCACCCCCCTTTCCTCCCCCCTTTTTCTCCATCTCTCATCTGCTCACCTCTCCACCCTCCCTCCTTTATTCATAACTTATTCCTTGACCCCCCCACTGCCGCTCTGTCACTGAGTGGGTTCTACTCCCCAGCTGTTTGACTGATTCACATTTCCAGACAGAGCCTCGTTCTCGACTTTAAATTCTAAGTGAAGTCAAGGACGGGTCACATTCAATGTGATTCAAAATGTCAATCATTTTCTGCGTTACTTACAGTTTGCTGAATGCCTCATTGTCTTCAGTATTGCTGTTGAAAGACAGACATTTTGCCAGGCTTTCCAGACTTTCTGAAATCTGCATTGTTTTTGTTGGCTCGCCGGGTACTTTCAACATTTTTGAACACCCAAATTGTAAAATACTTTTTTCAAACTCGAAAAATGCCCAAAGTCAGAAGAGGTTCATATGACAGCAGTGTTCTGGTTCATTACGGTTACAATACACAGAGACGGATTTTATTGCAACTTGCAAATGTGGATTACGATAATGGTCTATGAGTACCAAAAGTTTAATGGAAAAATACTGCTGGATGTCATTATTGCTAACCTTGCCCAAAATTACAGAATAAAAAATGTGACTGGGGTGTCCCAATTGTTAAACAGTTGCCCTTCTCTTTAATATAAATATTGAATTATCGGTCACAGTTTTTAAAGTTGTTGCTCACCATGTACAGTATTTAGAAGTTGCGCTCTTCTTCAGCTAGGCCAAGAAAAGACTTTCACTGCAATGCTGACCTACTTAGCGGATCTATCAGCATGTGATTAGGTTTGATATGACACATGCCATTAACTCAAATAAACCAGGGCTTGGTGCTGATTGGACCACTGGGCATGCTTAAGTGAATTGAGGTTACAGATTGGGCGTTTGGATGGTGGGCTGCGAGCTGGGAAAGTTCTGATGTCACAACCCAAATCAAGCAGACGAGCATGCAGTTTTACACATGCGTACACACACACTCCCACGCTCACATACACACAAAAGTCCTTCTTTCTCATCAGTGTCAAACCGTTAAAGTGGACGTGGAAATTTGCTTAACCCTGTTTGTAATGAGGAGAGAGTAAAATAGACGCCTTATCTAACTGATTACATTGTTCATGCTGGACAATCTCCTGACTCTTATGAACCTTCATTCACTGTAACCGCTTGTCCTGTGAAGGGTTGTGGGGGGAGGTCTATCCCAGCTGTCATCGGGACAGGTCGCCGGTCCATCACAGTCTTATGAATCTTATTTCTGTTCACTCATTTGAATATTTCACTGATGCTGTCACTTTTCTGTGACAAAATTTGCCTGAAGCATATAAAAAATAACATTTTGTACTAGAGGCTGTTCTTCACTGGAGGTGTTATAATATGTTCCCTTACTTTAGCATGCAACGTGCAGATTTCAATGTATTTTAAACTGTGAATGTAGTGCTGGGTACAGAAAAGTATTTAATCCCACATTTTATTTCTGGAAGCCTCAGGAGAGAATCTGGAGTCTGAGGTATTGTGAATACGTGTGTGTGCATGTGTATAGAAGAAGAATCCAGATAATGGAGGAAAAGACAAGTGTGTGTGTCTGTGTGTGTGTGTGGGGGGGGGGGAGTAGGGGTGCCTGATAGATGTCAGGTTAGTCAGGTCTTAGAGGAAGTGAGGTCCCTGGTTGACTCCCTTATTTCCTGTCTGTCAGGAGGAACAAATCACCACGTTTCCACAGCCACCTGACACTTTGTGCAGCGTGTGTATGTGTGTGTACCTGTGTTTGAGAGGGACAGCGTTTGTGTGTGTGTAGACCTGGTACTCGGAAAAGATTTTTGTCTTGACAGGACTGCAGTCCACATACAGTAGGTGTCGCTGGCAGGTGTGTGTTACGTGTGTGTGTGTGTGTCTGTGTCGGACTGATACTAACCCTCTATCAGTCCTGAGTGTTTTCTTCTCACAGCAGACAAAGTGGCAGCTATAGAGAAGCAGCCAGAGTCCCCTAATGGAAGATAATCACCTGTGTGTTTGTGTGTGTGTTCAGAAGAGAGTGCATCTGTCCCATCTTCTGTGTGCTTGTTCACAAGCAAGCACACAAACTTTCAGTATAGTTAATATAACCTTTTAGTGCGTAATTGTGGGTCGTTTTTCACACTCCACTATAGTGTTACCATGAGGTGCTTAAAAAAATATATTTTTCCAATTCAAATCAGTCCTCCTTTGAAACATTGGTATCAGTTTATAAAATCCTTGGATTTTATAAACTGATACCAATGTTTCAAATTTTTCAAAAACAGGCCTTTTCTGCATCCTCTCATTTGACATCTCATGACTAGTCTTGTGAAATTGTGCAGCAGGATAAGTCCAAGTGTGAGGGAAATCCAAAACACACCGTCAAGCCTGAAAGGTGATGTGTGGCAGCAGTTTGGATTTAGAAAGTATGAGGATGGAGAGGAGCTGGATAAAAAACAAGGCCATATGACAAGACATGCCAAAAAACTTTGCAGAAATACCTCAGACATCCATAACTGATGGCAACCTTAGTTTTGTGAAAAACTAAAAATGAAATTATTCTATTGTTTCAGGACATCAGTATTGATACCCAGCCCCCCCCCCCTTTTTTTGTGAGGTGTCACAGGTGTGGTTCTGCCCAGTCAGAATGAAGATGCATTTAAAGGTGTTTTCCTCAAAGATCATCTCTACAGAGCTTTCAAGTATGAGTGGGGTATGTTGTGGTCTCTCTCAGCCTCCCTCTCTGTCTTGCCTAAGTTGTTCTTGTCACTATTTTGTATGTGTTCTTTTGGTATCACTCCTTTTTGTGATTCCTTCCTCCCTCTGAATCTCCCCATAGGGGATGAAAGAATCCAGTGCTGCAGGCCACACAGGTGGAGAGGAGGCTGTTTAGGCCTTGGTATTTATTATGTAAGATGTGGGGAGGGGGTTGCTATTGATTGATGTGTGTACACGTGTGAGGGGGTGGGGTGGGGGAGAGAGCACAAAAACATATCTTGTACTTTTTAAAATATTTCTTAGGCAAAACTTCCAAATAAACCAGAATGATTTCAAAACAAAAACTTTGTTGGCTGCAAGACATCAAATCCAAGCCCAGCAGGTAGATATATTGGTGCATGGGCACACGCAACTCTTTCTCAATATTGTGTATGGCTTTTATTGCTGTTATTTTTCTACAATGAATAATAAATGGCTATAATAACAACGGTAAGTCTTCATGCAGTAATAAAATAAATTTAACATGAAGCCATCACAGTATTATGAGCTATACATTTTGACTGGAGGAATATATTAAGTGCTAACATTGTTCCTGAGCAGTCACAAGCTTAAGGATATAGAGTGTGACTTTTAAATAAAATGAATGTCTGTTACATTTGAGCCCTTCCTTAATAAGTCCATAAAGTGATGACGAGATCCAGTGCCTTTACGTTTGATATCAACCAATGAAGCAATGATAAGGTTAGCGAACAAGTACCTTACAAAAACTAGTATGGTGGTGTGGAGAAAGAGTTACGGCTGTACGGATGTTAAGTCACCGTTTCTTAGGGTCAGGAAACATGGTTTTGGAGAATTTTAAAATACCTCAGCCATATAACATATAGTGTGCATAATTAAGGGTGTGTCTGCCTCATGTCAAACACTTGTCTTGTGTCCAATTCACTCTCCACCTCTAGTCTCAGTGTTGAATTAGCCTGGAGCAAGGTGGTGTCAGGTGCTACGACGCCCGGAGCAACCACACTAAACACTCTTTGTGAAATCCTTGAGTGACCAGTGATTTGGACCATTAGTCCACAGTTCTTTAGTCCAAGGGACTGAAGAACTGTGGACTAATGGTACATGTCATATCAGCAGTGTTTGTATAATTATTCATAATGCCAGAAGGGGGAAAAAATTGTTCCACGCTGTATCATTATACGAAACATCCAACTATGTGACCAACAGAGTGCAGACTGAGGAACAGGTGGCTCTACTAAACAGCTTTAGTGCTAACAGCCCAGCTCACTGTCTGAAAGAGGCATCCTTCTCCTCGTTTGATCATCTAACATTTGACTTTTATATTAAATAAATAATACATTGAGTTTATTCCATGGTGTCTTTTGGATAGTTATAGCTTTGTCTCAAGTTATGAAATTATAGGTAATTCTTTGAATTTGGTAAATAAGGATCTAATTGATGATAGAGTCATGAAAAGTCAAAACTTTATTTAGACTTTACTTTTGTCCCCGAGCAAATTATTGCCAGTTACACACAAATTTGATAATGTAGATTTGTGAAAGCCAATCTGCTGTGGGGAGTTGTTGTCAAGAAGAGTTTTTCCACTGTTGAGGAGTGACAGTATGCTTGCTTAGCAGCTTAGTAAGATACAACACGCAGCAGGTAATAATGCTCCAATACTGTGCTGTGCTCCAACCATCCTGAAAGCAGAACATATTTACTATAGCACCTATTTTGTTTAACTGTATCAACACAAGGTATATTATATTGAAATTGGTAACGTCAACAGGCACTGTGTTTAATATGATTACACAAATCTGTTTTTATTTAATACATCTATCATTCCCTACAAGTTTATTACTTTGATACATTTTGCTGAGAACACAAATGGCATTTTATGTAAGAAACACCCTGCATGCAGCACTTCTGCATAAAATGTGGTGTGGTTACCACTAATGAAGTAAAGGATCTCAGTACTTCTTTCACCACTGTTTACAAGCTAAAGAGCTCACAATTTCCCTCAGGGGTTGGTCGAAACCAAGTACAAAACCAAACTAGAAATAATATTGGACACATTTAGGATGAAGTTTGCTTTGTAATTGCTGGATGCCTAAATAAGTAAACAGTTTGAGAAAATGTTTCCAATAATAACTTAAAAGGTGAAAGTAGGTCAGTATTGAGCCCATCTGTGGTTTGCCAAAAAAATGTATTTGTTGAGTCCTGAGACGCCTGAGTTGACGAGACTCCAAACAAAATGCAAAGCATATAATTAAAAGTCATGTTTCATATTCTTTGAAATGTGACAGTGATGACAGTGATATGCTCATGCACTTTTTGTATGAAAGAAGTATAAGCTAAGTCATTGTTTTATGTGCATAAAATACAGAATGTAAAGTATATTGTTGGTAAATGCAAACACCTGTCAATAGAGTATGATCCTGCTATAATTGCTAATTAGGTCATCTGATATAGAGCTCAGTAAACACCTTATTATTAACAAAGACTGAATACAATAAGCTTTGCACATGACTTTTGTACTGACTACTGAAGTGCAAATGCTCTGAAAGCAAAGACACTCACAAACCTTGACCTGCAAGCCATCATTCATTTTCCGAGTTCGTTATTAGACTTTTTCTTTTGTGGAATTTTAATCTTGGCTGATTGTTCCTGCCTGAGACCTTTCTGTATCTTTTCCTACAGTGTCTGATTAAAAAAAGACATGAAAAGCCAGGAAACCAAAAGTTCCTGACACAAAAACAAACCACATTCACAAAACACCTTGTCAGTTGTGAAGTCTATATTTTATATATACAATGGATTATTGCTCACGAGAATACTTTTATCTATTTTTGATGACAAATATGTGACAAATAGCGGTGTTCTTTTCTTATATTAAGTGCTTTCGGTGCAAATAAGCTGTAGCTAGAGGACGATGAGACAAGAAGTAATAAATGAAAGTGAAAGGAAAGTTGATGTGACAGTTTGATCATATGTCGTAGATTTCATGGGTTTTAATGGTATCAGGCACTTTGAACCCTGTGATAGGACGAATTGCTGCGAAGTACAGGCGAGTGACTCTAAAAAGAACTGCAGACAGCATCATGAGGATTAGTCTCTTCTATCAAGGCAGTAATTATAGGGACTTGGACTAAATATTCGTGAAACATATTTTGTACATAAACACTGGAGGTTGTTGTATGTTCTACATTTATATTAAATATGACCCTGTGATATATTTATAACCATAATTCAAAGCTTGTCAGCAGTTTACTTTCTTTTCCCCAGGCTATACTTCACTTCCTCTCTAAGGTCATGATTAGACTGTCCACTTATTTAGTGAGATTGGGGTTATTAGGAATCGTTCCAAAGAGGGTTTCATATAATTACTCATTTTTATTTATGGTATTTTTATGCTCTAAGGAACGATGCAGGAGGAGAGCTCATCTCCGCAAATGAGAAGCAATGAAGAGATAGTTTCTTTAGTATTATTTTGTACAGAGAGCTTTATTTTTGTATCTACATGATATGAAAATTTCTTCTTCCTTTTTTGCATAACCTGCTTGCCACTGTCATTTGTCCATGTTTTGAAACTGGAAAATCAGGTTAAGATAGAGCACCTCCAACAAAACCAAATTGTTATATGACCATGCAGTGGTTTTGTACTGGCTGAACTAGTAAAGTGGAGTTGATATTGTGTATTTTGGTTGTCCTTGAGCTTGAGAAAGTGACCCATCTCATGTACGACATTAAACAAAGATTAGATTTGACAAAGGCTGTTCATGTTTGTAATGGTGACTGCATGCTGGTAATACAGGGAGCATATAAACCTCAGAATTTTCTACATAGAGAGGAGAACCTATTCAAATGAATGAATCAGAAATATCATACTTTTATGTTTGTTTATTCAAGAACGCCATGTGACGCCATTGTTTAGCAATAACATTTTCTGGTGATTTCTGACATATCGTCTACAGTGGCTGGAGGAATTTTAGCTCGTTCCTCAGTACAGTACCGCTTCAGTTTGTTGGATTAAGGTCAGGACTTTGACATGGCCATTCCAAAACATTAATTTTGTTCTTCTTTAACCATTTCTTTATAGAATGATTTGTGTTGTTAGGGTCGTTGTCTTGCTGTCTGACCCAGTTTCTCTTAAGATTCAGCACACGGACAGATGTCCTCACATTTCCTTTTAGAATTGGCTGCTATAATTCAGAATTCTTCAGTCCATCAGTGATGACAAGCCATTACCACCCCCATGTTTCTTCTCATTTAAACCAAACAATTCTACTATGGTTTCATCCGCCCACAAAACATTATCCCAACTGTCTTCTGGCTTGTCCACATGATGTTTGGCAAACTGCAGATGGCCAGAAATGTTCTTTTTGGATAGCAGTGTCTTTGTCCTTGCCACTCTGCCGTACACACCATGGATGTTCTGTGTTCTTATGATGGTTGATTCATGAACATGAATGATAGAAAATGCCCTGTCTGTTTACTATGAGCCTGGCTTCTGAAATTATCTTTGTTGGTCGAGGTTAAAATAAGGTTAAGTTGGAGCAGTTGTTGAGTTAAAAGTCGTCTCAAATCTCCTCCATTTATTCACTGTCTGTCTGACTTTGGATTTGTGAATTTCAAACTCAAAAGATGATTTTGTAAGAAATCAGAAAACTCCTTTGTCCGTGTTGTGAAGACCAGACTGTGACAATGCTTAAATCATTTTTTAAATAAATTGGGAACTGCAAGGCCACCTGAATCTTATTACACTGATTGTAAATTAACCTGTAATCCTAGCGATGCACTAAGTGGCCATATAAATAATCGGCCATTCTCTTTGGAGATGTCTCCCAGTAGCAGAGAAACTTGCAGTCCATCCTCTGCACAGACGTATCTATACACTATATCAGCATCTTGGCTGTGGTGTTCCATGTCCATGCATCTTACAACGTGCAGTCATGTGCTGGCTTTCTTAGGTGCGTCACAGTTTGCACCGAGGGTCACTCCTGTTGAGGTACACTCGGCCTCTATTGATCTTTTACTTAGAGCCTGTTCCTGTCTGCTGTGATTACTGCCTTTGTGCCATCTTTCAGTCCATACGTATATAAACAAATAGTACTATTGGTACTAGTTGTGATCCTCAGAGCACTTTAGATAACAAGCACTGGCATCACTCCATCTATTTGAAAACTAAAAAGTCATAAGACATTGTGTCTATTATCACTGTTATTGGTAAGAAACTAATATAAAAACAGCTAACGCACACACAAACGTGTTGCACAAATTAAAGTCCCCAATACTTGATTCTGACCACATGTTTTTGATGTTTTTTCCCTCGCTGACACACACTCTTGTAGCACAAGCCAAGTCTCCACACTGTTGGCTGGCTGCTCACAGAGGTATGCCCTCTTCTACCTTGGATCAAAGGACCGAGCTAAAAACCTCTGGCCAGACACACTCAGACTCTCCCACGCAAACATACATAGGGTATTACTTCCTGACATCCTATTCCTGGATGAGATCAAAAGGTGTCTTTTTTTGCTCTGAGCCTATATCATAAATCACCATACGCAGACAAGTGTCCACTAACACATACACACATGCAGAGAGAGCCTCAAACACCTGTGACAGATCAAACGCATCAGCTGAGAACACACACCTGCAGCAAGGTAAAGCCCTTGGACCGAACAAGTAAATCATGCTGCTCTAATACACACACAATGGCGCACACTCCCACACTCCTACTCAAATCACCCTGACCTCTGTAATATTCTCTGACTGGTGATTCACTATGCAAAGATCACATTCAAATAGCTTGTGATGGCCTTACCGCAATGAAAACAAACTAAAACAAATAAGGAACCTTCGCCAGGTGTATTTGGATACTTGATATTCTGCCACTGAACAATCCTCACTCCATATACCACTCCACTTTCTGTGGATGTCACAGTGCAGGAAAGAAGTCAAGAAAAGTAAGACAGAGAGGAAGTAGAGAGAGAGAGACAGCGAGAGACAAAGGGAGAGGAAGGGATGAGAAAGAGAGACACAGCCTGAGGTATGATTCACTGGAAAGTTGCCAGTTTGAATCCCAGTACTAAACGAAGCATTCTGGATGAGGAAAAGAAAGGAAAGAGTCACTTTCTTCACCTCACTGTGAAGCTGCTCTTAAGCCTTCAACTAATCTAGTGCTCCCACTTAATGACTGACAACACAAGCCTAGGATTTTAAGCCATTTCCCAGGTGTTAGGAGAGCGGGCGTGTGTCTCACTGATGTATCTCCAACCACCTGCTATTTAATTTCCACCAGTTGTTCTTGAAAACAGGAATCTCTCCCTAGATTGAATTTTGTGTGTTAGACGGAAACCTGAAATTACTAATTACAGTAAGGCGCCCCCAATGTAAACTTACTCCCTTGTAGCATGTAGTCTGCAGCATGTGAAATCAGCTTCTAATAAGTGTGTAACAGGTGCATTTATTACGTTTCTGAACAGTTTTTCTTGTGTGATGGTTAATGACCTGGACGTAGTAGTGGTATACAAACTACACAAAAATTATGAGTGATAGCAACATCAGGAAGAAGCCTTAGAAATATCAAGTGCTGAAAGAGGAAATAGAAAAGATGTGGAGGGGGAAGACAACAATGGTCCTTGTGGGGATTGGACCACTATACGCGCTCAAGCCCCAGGCTGCTGGTAGAGGACTTGAGCTTGAAGGAATGAGACCGCCCACAGAGACCCAGAGGGGAAATATTTTACATGTATATAGTACTATAGGTCCATTGGTTGAGACTTAACATGAACTATTCTTCTTTTATTTCTATGTCCTCAGTAAGGCCCCATTTAGATCTATGATTTATTGTTGTGCAAAGTTGTACTTTAGTTATATCATTCTATGCACCCCACTGAGTTAATTCTATTTCTGTAGTTACATGGTGGGATAAGAGTCTTTCTGCAAAAATGAATCCATGCATTAGTGTGGGTAAGGCACTGAAGTTACACTTACCACCATCTGTATGACCCGATTCTTAAAACCACTAACCATATTCGAAGAAACAGCTCTATCTCACTTTCTGTTAATGCTGTGTGAAAATCTCACCATGCTCTCAGGATGGATTATTACTGTGTATTGATGCAGGTGATTATGCTGTCTAGGTTTTTCCCCTCACAGCCTAGTCTAATTTTCTTTTACCATAGTTAGATCTTAGTGTGCTGCTTTGTTCAGTTCTCTATCTCTGTTCTGTTATATATTTCTGACTACTGATACATATACTGTACAGTGTAAAGGCAGACTCATGCATTAAACAAAAGATTGTGGCTAATTGCAGTTCTGCAGATGAAATTCCAGCCAGCACTTGTCTGGTAAATTAACTTACATACTGATATTCATATTTCATACTTAGCGTTCATGTATTTTTCTCTTTTGTTTTGAAATACATGACCTGTATTGTATATTTTATTTCATCCATCTTTTTTCAGGGATTCATTCTATTTGCGTTTTCATCAGCCAAGCCATTTCACAGTAAGAGGTGCTACTAGAAACCAGATTGCTATCAGTGGACCCACTTTTCCACAGCTCAAGTGGATTTCTGCTAATTTGGAGGAGCGGTTTGTTTATGAAAGTATTTTTGACGGTTACTAATGTTTGGCATTAAAATAAACAGTCATAACTGAGTACTTAAAGCCTCTCTAACCTCTATCTATTTTTCCTCTTTGATAAATTAATATTTTGATTGACAACGGGTTGAGTAGGTAATAATCAGGATAAACCGTTGCTCTAAAACCAGAGAACAAAGGTGGTTTTGAGTGATGGATGGGGAAATGAATGGTCACACGTGGATGAGAAGTTAGGCTGATATGAAGAAAAGTAATCAAAGAGTGCAAATAAGTAATTCAGAGAGAAAGTAAAAGGAAAGAGGGAATAGGTTGTCAGTTATGGGGTCACTGGAGTAGATGGATAGATGAGAGAAGGCACGTAATCAAAGATTCTTAGTCAAGACAAATGAGGTAAGTACCTCAAACAGAAAGTCTAAGAAGACAGAAAATAGTTTGTTGGCTAACGGACTCCCTTTATCTATTTTCTTTACCATTCTTCTAATTCCCCTCTCGCTCACTTAATCTTTCCCTCCAACCATTGCACATCATTCTTTTCTGCTATCCCCCTCCGTGCTACAGCTTTCTTTCTTCCTTTCTCCTTTCTGACGCTTATTTTTCTCCTCCACTCACTGTAATTGGTAAGGGGAGGTGCACATGCATTCATCTCATTAAGTGCACACACACCGACACACACGGCATCCTCACAGACATTTTGTTATCCTATAGTAGAATGAATGTCTGTGTCTCTCATAGGATTCGCTTTATCTTGTGAATATAGACGGAGAGAAAGGCAAACAAATGAAAATAAAATGAAAGCATTAGAGCGAGAGAGAGAAATTAATTATCATGTTTTCCCGTTGATGCAAACCCTTCAATAGTTCCCTGTGCTGAGCTCCTGGAGAGTTTAAACACACACACACAGACACGCACTCTCACACACACACAGACTCAAAACACTCCCATACCTCAGTCATCTTGAGTTATATCCCAGCCTGGTGGCTCAGCTGTGTTTTCTATGGTGGTTATGTTTGACTCAGCAGAATGTTCGTGGCAGTCAACAGTGCCACTCATTGTTTTGTTTGGTTGGCTGCATTTTCCAACCTGTCGTCACATCACTCCACTGGCCATGACATTTAGCTTTGAATGTTTATGAGAGCAGCAGAAACGTGTCTGCACTATAAAGTGACAAATCTGTCCACCACCTGTAGAAGTGTTTTTGATGTGCGTGCCCTCCAGCCTGTTCCCAACAGTAGCAACAAGATTGAAAATGATCACCTTATTATAAATTATAGATTTAAGTAAATTTAAGTAAAAAAAAACGTGAACATTTCTACTGCAGTCTGATAATGCAGGAGTGGCCTTAACTGCCAGCGTAGTAGAAGAACATTTTTCATGCAAGCCCTCACTAGATTACCCCATGCATCTTGTGCTGCTTTCACATGACAGCAAAATAACAGCCTTCAATGAGTTTTACATTTAATTATCTTCTCTAATTTTAATTTATCAACTGGATCTCTTTAGATACAGAGGTTTTTTAAAAGATGATACAGAGTGCACTGAACCAGGTTTAATGTTTGATTTTAGTGGACGCTGCTGAGATTTGTATGTTTAGGTGTAAATCAGGACAAACTGTTTATAGTGCAGTCAGTTTCATTATATAAATGCTTATTAAATAAATAATTTAGGATCAGTAATGTGAGTTTACACACTCACAGACCGGAAAGTTACTTTCTTTTCTGCATTTTAATGTATAATTCATTGAATACTCAGGTTGATTTTGCTTGCTGGTGAAACTATATTATTAAATTATGATAGAAACATTGACATATGGTGAATGAAGAATCAAATGATTGATTAAAACAAATAATCCAAACATGTTTTGATGTGATAAAACTTAATGAAACTATAAGAAACAGACTGTTGTGTTTTAAGATATGAGAAGTGCCATGAGCTATATTTATTGCCAAAATTCAATGATGCAATTTGCTTGTAATGTTAATTCATATATATTAAATCTTTCTTTTAAATGTGAATTTATCTCTGAATGGACGTAGGCTCATATCTGGGCTATGGTACAGTAATATTTATATTAGTCTTAGTCTGCAGCTATTTTTTGTCACCCACTAAAGTGTGTGTTGCTTATAAAGGGGAGAAGAGGGGCTGATTTGATTGGTTCTTATTGAGGCTCACATCAACTGCAATTTGCTGACACTGCAGTCCTCCTTCTAATAGTGTACTTATCCTCCATCTTCCACTGCAATGCTTCAACATAGTTCTTGCACTTTAGTTACCGTGATGGTAAAAATGGCTTGGTGACAAGTTCAGTGCAGGAAATCAGAGGTCAGTGTGTCAAGTTGATTTGTTAGCCACTCTTTAGCGCCTACACCAAATGGAGATGTTTAGTTTGTCAGTTCTTAAAGGTTTGACTTAAAACAGGATTTACTCCAGTCCCTCCTGAATTACTCTCATTCACTTGCTGCCATTTCATTTTTCACAGGGACAACGGGATATATAACAAGAGAGTATGCCTCAAATGGATTTTTTGACTGTACTCAAAATTGGTTAACAGAATAAGTCAGTCACACAGTAAAGTATTTGTTTATTGTAACAGAAGAAATACAGAAGATCGATTATTGGCTTGAAAGATCAGAAACAATATGTACCTCATGTTTTAACTAGGAAAACCTAACCTGTCCTAAAGTTGGCCATATCACCGACCAATTCATTTACACCTGTCTGCCATAACATTATGGCCCCTGACAGGAGAAGTAAATAACATTGACCATCTTGTGACAATACAATGTTCTGCTGGTAAACATTGGAGGCTCACGGGAGAACTACACGATATTAGACAGGTGGTTATAATGTTATCCCCAATCAGCGTGAGTAAACACATGAGTGCTGTTTACTGCCACTGCTGCACAAGGCTCAGCTCCACTCTTTGTCTTACATACAGCCACCCACCTTCTCAGGTTTTGAGAACCAATTTGCAGCAACCTATGATAAATGTGTTGCGCACGGACAAAACAGGGTCTGACTTGCACAGTGAAACCACAAATTGTCATGTGGCCGGTGTAACATTGGTATTAGAACAGTAATCTGTAATAGTTCTGTTTAATAATAAGATAGCATTCTCTAAAAGGTGCTGTGTGGGTTTGCTCCAATAATCCACTGTTCTAAATGTCAGTTCACAGCTCGAGGCAAACATTACGCCGATTACAGCAGCCACCATTTCTAAACAGCTTCTCGTGCCCAGCAGACGCACCTTGAATGGTCTTTGTTTGTGGGGGTGTGTTTGTTGCAGCGTTTGGAAAGTGCTCTTTAGTATAGTTCTTGGCAAAAATCTACTTGATTATGTGCTTTCAGAGTCACTTTGTCTGACACAGTGGCTTATTAAGATGTCAGTTGCTCATCAGGTTGTGTGCATGTGGGCTCTCTGTGTATCTGAGCCTTTTTATGCATCAGGTGTATAGATAATTGTATATTTAGTATTGGAATCGTTTTTAAACCAGATGCTTTCAACAGTGATCACTGCTGTCTTATCCTTCCTATCTCAATCCTCTCAGCCTGTTTCTTCCTTTCTCTATGTTTCTATACTTCACCTCCTTCATTGTCACCTCATGGTCATCCTGTCCATTCCTACTCGACATCTAATTAGCCTGTAACATGCATGTATAAGGCTTGTATAATGAAACAGCTGGGCTATTTCACACACATGCAAATTCACACTCACAGGCATAGCAGACATTAGGCCTACGTTGTCATAAGTGAACAGAGCGAGGGAGATGGAGAAAAAGAGAAATGTGTTTGTCTGGGAGAACAAGGGTATATGTAATACAAGGACAATCTATTTGTTCATTTCCACTGAGCTAATGCATCCCAAAAAAGATAATTTATGAATAAGCCAACTGTCAGCAAAAGCAAAGTACAGCAGCTATCAAAGACACACACACAGACACACACACGGGTTCACGAGGGGTGTGTGTGGATCCACTTGGATGGAGGAAAACTGTTTTATACTTCAGTTTTTCAATTTTCTGCAGCACAGTTCTGCTGAAACAGTACTTTTCATTGTGTTACACACACACACACGTGTTTATAAATGTACACCCACATACAAACAAACTGACTGAACACAACTCCCACTAACGAGAACACACACACACATCCAACATGTGATGACAAGGAATTTCTGGGAGTTTTGCAAATCCCCTTTCATTTTCCCTCACTCTTTCTCCTGTTTTCTCCTCATTGCTCTCTCTCCCCTCTTAGACTGTCTTTCCATGCTGTCAGCCCCCTTACCCCATGGTGTCACATTACATTCAGTCTACAGAAACTTTCCTTTTTTATTTCACCCACTCCTATCTTGCCTTGTCACTTGCCTCCCCCTTACCCTCTCCTGTCCCCATTTCCTTTCCTTTAATCTCACTTCTCGTTGTCCCTCTTTCCCTCTGGCTCCCTACAAGGCAAAGGGGGTGGGAACCCATCCCAGAGGGGGGATCCACTAACTGCACCCTTTGGCACCAGCTGTCTGTCTGAGGCCCGATGTATGTGCACTCTTGCATGGCTCTGGGTGACGTCTTTTTTTCCCCTTGCGTGTGTGCGTATGAGAGAGAAAGCAAGTGAGTCAGAGGAGAGGGTGGTTGGTGAATGTGGTCGGTAACTCTATCTTGGACGACATGCAGCTAAAAGCATTAGGTTATAACAACTGCCAGGCCTGGCAGCATTTGATGGGCTTTGGGCAAGGATAGAAGGACAAATGGGGTGTGGTGCCTTACAGCCGTGTGTGTATGTGTGTGTTTGTGTCTGTGTGTGTCTGTGTCTGTGTGTGTGTGCGTATGTAGCCCTTTCCATCAACGCCAGTCCCTGTGTGAGCACTTAGTGATTATGGTGGCCCAGAGTTGTTAATTTGTGTAATCAGTGTTTAATTGGCATTGAGGAAAACACATTAATCAGACCAGAATAAGTCTCCTGCTTCTTTACGCAGTCATTCATTAGTCTACTTCAATCAGCCAATCACAGACAGCCTGGGAGCCTGGCACACTTGGCTGTAATCACAAATTCCACTAAGGTACAAGGATGGCACCTTACTGCTCACACTGTGTCGCCATAATGCCACTTCATGAGCACAATGACTTAAGTGTGTGTTTGAATACAGTGTGTGCTGCAGTTCATTCAACTCACTCATCAGTACATTTCTGGTCTTCAACTTTCATAATGTACTCTGTGTTTTCAGGTGTGTTAAAGAGCTCAGTGTCTGGGGTGTAAAGCTATAACTCTCTGTGGATTGATTTGCAGCACTAGTGTGTTAATTAGCGGTGTCTATAAATGCGCAGTATCTAATGGTGTGAACATAGGAACACACGAAATGAGAAGTCAAATGTAAACAGGCAGGCTATCAAAACCCTAAACCCACAGCAGCAGGAGCAATGCCATATATTTCTATAGAGTATGCCCAACTTTTCTCCCTCTGGCTGTGTAATTCTTCTGCTGGCAGACAGACAGTACTGAAACATTTTAACAACTCTTATCCAAATACCCAGACACAAAAAAACACGTCACACCGAATATTATATGGTTAGGATTTAATATTTAATGCCGAGAGCCTGGAGAATTAGTTGGTTAGTTCCTTGGTAGTACTGAAAGTATGGGTGTATTAAAAGTAATTTCATCTTATATGCTGTGTTATTGTGTGTGTGTCTGTCTGCATAAAAGGAATCACTACTGTGATGGTGGCACATGTCTGTAGGGAGAGATACAAGGATTAAAACACACTGAATGCTCTATTCTATTTTCGAGATGCAAGACATACTTCTGAATGCTGCCCGACACAGAATTTTTAATGGGATTTGGGATGCACAATACCAATGTGCGTTATGTTTTCATTTTTGGATGTTTACTCTGTTTAACAAATGCAGCTTTACCTTTTCTGAACAGACCAGGGACACCTGCCAAATTAACTCGTACTGAGTATTTTAATAGAAGGATTCTGCCTGTGTATGTGTTTGGTAGAGATTTAACATTAAGTATCTTCCTTGCTTGTATCGAAATTTGTTTTGCTGTATTTTCTTTGAAACGTTTGAATGTTTGAACTGTGTGTTGATGTGGTTAATTGCTGTTAAGTGCAGGCACAGGATGCATGCACGGTGCTTACCCTACACGCCCACGTTTATTGACCAGTGCAGCCTTCGTGCCATATGTCAAAAATGCGTATAGAGCTCTGGCCTCCCCATATTGATTGGAAGAGACAATGGGAAGATTAAGAGGACACTTTCTTAAGTGTGCCATTGCTACTCTTACACTGTAAATCCTTCCCTTTGGCCACTCAACACCAACCCACAGACAAAAACACAAACTAGGCCAGCAGGATAAGTGGAGAGTGTTTGCTAAGAGGCTCTTGTTTTCTAAAATCATAGATTGACATTTCAACCTAGGTCGGTCTTATTGTTGAGTCTTATTTTTAAGATGGAAAGAATTTTGTTCAATTTTCTTTCTTTTTTCAGCTACAGACTGAAACAGGAGTTCTCAGCACTGTAATTTTAGATTTCTGTTCTCCACCTAAATTATGAATATATCACAAGAACACATGGGTCCTGCTTGATTATTGTACAAGAATGTGTAACAAAGTTATTGTGAAAGCTATTGTAAAACTTTCAAAGGAGACTGTATGGTATGGGCTTCAAGCATTTGATAATAAATATGAATAGGGTTTAGTGATGTGCTGTCAGAGATGGATTTTTACGTCTCCATAGCAGCTGGGGAATAGTTGGGATGTATTTTCTGCTTTACAAAAAAATACTTCTAAGACTGAGACTGGACTCTTTGTTCACATATAATGTTATGTCATATATATAATGTTACACTATGTGTTGCAAACTTTAGCTAACACAAGACATGTCGCATGTTTGTTGGGGTGGTTCAGCGAAACATGGTGATTGAATTTTATCCGAGGAGGCTGAAGCTGCATCTGGTTAGCTTGTTAAGTTGCATGGCTGAATGTTTTCTTTGATGTCAAACTCACATTGAACTCCCCAAACTGGTTTTCTTATTGTACTGCTGGATCATGATATCATAACATTAAATCATCAAGAGCATTATTTTGTGGGAAATACAAAAGCAGTTTAATCTGTTGGTGAATAAAGAGCTTTTACAAGGATTTCTTTTGAACTGTGAATTTTATACTTGAGGATGATAGTAAATCTGACTTCCTGCACGCTATAAAACCTGCACAGAGCGCTATCTCAACTGGGATACCACGACACCTTTTCGTCACTGGAGCAATGCCACTGTGAAATCACATCTGAAATCTCAATCTTTTCCTCGTATATGTTTGGTTTCTTTCTGAAGTACTGGCATGCAGCAATAAACTTGTTTATTAGAAGATAATATATATATATATATATATATATAATATTGAGACACATGCACTACTATAAAATTGTGGTGCTTTGTTTTACTTCAGATTTGTACTTTATTGTTTTTCTCTCATACCACACATTATGGCACTGACTCAGATGATTAGTTGAGCTTGAACTATCTTTAATTTAGTCTGGATTTGTGTGTGTATCCATTTGTGCGTTTTGGCCTTCTTGTTAGCACCGTGCAAGAACCAGAGTGCACTTTTTAATTACAGCTCTCAGATAATTTAGAGAGGAGGGGAGAGAGAGCGCAGGAGGGAGAGAGAGAAACTCGTGGAGGAGGGTTAGTTTAATCTCACAGTTCGTTTCACCCGTTGCTCTTGGTTTTATACTTCCTTTTAAAGACATAAATCACCGATCATCCAAGGGAAAGGCAGAGAGAGAGAAAGAGAGAGCGAGAGAGAGTGTGTGTTAGATTAGCGGCACTAGTTATATAATCATATAATCAGATTATAAGAACATTAGCCATAATTTTCCTTTTTGTGAGAAAGAGGTAAAATCACGGAGGAGCAAATGAGAGCCTTGCAATCAGCTGCAGATATGCAAGAGCAAATTGGGTCACGGTAGCATGTATGTGTGTGTTTCTGTGTGCGCGTGTGTGTCTGAATGTGTGACTCTGCTTCCAGTGAATAAATGTTTATGCTGGTCTCTGAAGTACATCTGTTCTCTGTGACTTTGCGGTGTTTACCAGCTGCTCACGGTCGGGGCTTCCATAAATACACAAATGATGCAAGTATTCATTCATTTAAGCCCATTTATGTCTGGTGATATAATCTTTATATCTCACTGCTGTCTGTGTCTGCATGTGTGTTCT
The DNA here is from genome assembly GCA_005024645.1 of Planiliza haematocheilus. Lineage (NCBI taxonomy): Eukaryota > Metazoa > Chordata > Actinopteri > Mugiliformes > Mugilidae > Planiliza > Planiliza haematocheilus. The sequence goes on along the minus strand of SRSE01001280.1, from coordinate 1,519,011 downwards.
GTGTGTGTGTGTCTGCATAAATTGTGATACATGAAGATATTTTTTTCTGGGTAGAAGAGGAATAATATATGTGAAAGTTTTCTTCTTCTCTCCATGTTAGTAATTCCCGAACAGGAAGGCAACCATTTGGGAGCATATTTTATTCCACATATGGTACAAACGAAGCATGAACTCTACCTTGATATTAGCGTTGCCAGATATTTATATATAGAAATTGAAATGCTATGCTTTCTGTTGGTATATTTGACTCCCCTAACACACTTCTGTATGGGAAGTTGTATTCTACAACATTCTTCATGGAAAGAGAAAGAAAAGTCATTTAAAGAATAAAAACTTTTTTCCTCTATTTATGGAGGAGCAAGAGGATGATGGAAGAGTCAAGACATCTAAAAGCAGAGGGGGAATGCTGCTTTGTGTTGCAATCCAGTGTAGGCTGCAGGACTTTATAAATAGACATGGATATGCATCATTGACTTCAGGCTCTATTCTGGTCTTTTCATGTGCGTAAGGTTGTGGGTAGAATTTTGATTGTTGTGGAAAAGGTCTATTCTGAGCTTTAGGTGTGTATATGTGCACTGAGTGCATATGTTTGTATGTGGGGAGAGGTTGATATCTATGAGAGTGCATGTCTTCACACCTTGGCCACAAACAGGAGTGTTAAAACCTCTCTGGCAGTGTGCGTAGACAGCATTTTCACTCCTTTGCGCTCCACCCATCTTCTTCTACCACTAGAGGACATGTTCTGAGACATTTACACCTCACCACCCCTCCACCCCCGTACCACCCCAACCAGCGCCTGTTTTCTCCACCCTTTCCTCTATACTCTCATCTCCCAACACGCTTTTAGACGTCCCACATACTCCCACCCCCCGACTTTCTCTTCGCCCACCTCCTCTGCTGTCGATCCCTCCTTCTCTCCTGGGTTCAGGTGTGTCTAATCAATGTCTAAGCTGTATAATCCCTTCTAGATGCCGTGCTGCCGTTAGTGTGTCTGCCGGCGCACGTGTGTGCACATGTCTGCTTGATTGTGGTGTCCTTGTATTTAATACAGACACAGAATAAAAATAAGGGACGTCAAAGTAAGGAAAGCACAGGCTACAACTGCTACAGCATCAACAAAGAAGCGCTGTAAATGAATTTGCATGCATGGTGATTACTTTGCCACCAAAACTCTGCACAAAATATCTTTTCCAGTATAGTCATCCCTTGGTTCATTAAATTACACATGATTTGACAATATGATCCACTATTTAAGAATTCATGCTGTATCTATTTTCCAGCGTAATAGTGATTCATTTTTTTTTTTTAATATATAATATTTTTTCTTTTATATGACTGGAAATGATCATAGTACCATCTGACTATGAGAAATTTTCCAGAAGAAAAATGTCGACTGCAACTCCAGTCTGCCGTGCATACTGTAAGGACCACTGACTGTATATAACGATGGTCTAACCTGGTTTGAAGATTAATGCTCCGGCTGTTGCCATATTGGTATCACATGACTCTCTGCTGTAAAGTTGGGAATTTCAGCATGGAGGTTTAAGGGGATTGGCTTGATTTTGAAACCAGCCATGTGGCCGTTTGAGGAACAGCACAGAAGCAGAATGTTTCTGCACACATAGCCCTATAAAACTAAACAATGTCAATTTCCATTCCTCTCTACGTGGAAGCAACATTTAGCTGAGGTTATCATAGCAGCATGGATGTCTATGGTTCTCCCTATGTCTCCTACATGTGAATACTATCATTTGGTAAACCTTTAAAAAGGATTCTTCAGAATAATCAATACACTAGTTGACTTATTGAAATAATAATGGATAGATTAGTCGCTTGAAAAGACAGTCGTTTTCTGCAGCCCTAAATAAATATATGCCTAAAGAGCAGACCTCTAGCTGAGAGTTTAGGGCTCTTGTGGTACTGATAGCATGAGTTTGTGGTCTACTCTGCCAAGTTGGTGATGAGGTCATTTAATGTCTCAACAACCACTTTCTCTCTTAAATGCTTATCCAAATGCTTTACAATGGTTTATTAATCTCTCTCACACACACACTCGCACTCCTTCTCTGTAGTGTGTGTGTGTGTGCGTGCTCTCAAGGCCCAGGGCAGAGTATAAGCTCATATGTGCTTAACTCTGGTCTCAGTTCAACTACTGGATTAGCTCCTGTCCTCTCCTCTCGTCACCCTTTCCCCTTTTTTCTCCTCGATCCCAACATTTTTTTTTTTCAGTTGAGACCACATCTGTTTCTGTTGCTATTCGTATGTATTTATTCACACTTACAGCTGCAAACAGATTTTTTCTCTTCCTCTCCACCAGTTTCTCTCTCTCTCTCTCTCTCTCTCTCTCTCTCTCTCACCCCCCCCCCCCCTCTGACATATGGCAGTGTGATATCCACAGCCGCAAGGCTCTAATTTATTTAGCTAACGATCTACACCACCTCCCTGAATACAGAATGAAGGTCTAGTCTCTCCTCCTTTCCTTCTATCCCTCTCTCAGTCTGTTCCCCTCTCTCTTTATGCTGCCTTGCGCTGTCTCCCTGCCTCACCTGTTGTTCCGCGCATGTAAACAGGCGCGTGCACACACACATACTCGCACACACACACACACACACACACACACACACTTGTTTAATCTAATTAAGCAGGACCATGTTTTCTCAAGCAGGTTGTAAATACTGAGACTGTATTAGTGGAATGAATTTTGAAGTTGCTTTGCATGAGCGTGTATATGTGTGTCTGTGCCTTTATATTACTGATGTTAAGTAAAAATGTATGTACGCATGTGGGTATGCACACATATTTTGCTAAGCTGTGTGTGTCAGATATTAATTGCTACAGGGTTTTGTGCTGGTTGCATGACTCCACTAATGAATCAAACATGATATTAGTCTACAAGAGTGTTTAGAGAAAGTGTGTGTTTGTTATTTATGTGTAGATCCTTGGGTACGTATGTAAATGAGATACTGTGAAGTGTTTCAAGCTAATATAGGAGGATCAGACCAGACTTGGGTTTTTGTCTCGCTGCCTGACTACTTTTGTTACAGTCTGGCTTTCCTCCTCGCTCTGTCTCAAATTCACACCTGCGCGCACACCGGATTTCAATTTAATCCCTTAAATTAACATATTTCAGAGATACACACCTTACCTTCATTAGAGCCGGGTTCATTTTCAAGTCCTCTCCTCCGTCCTGTGGAAGTGCTTTTGGGATTGTTAAGCATGGTGGACGAACGAAAGAAGAGGTCAGAGGAAAGTTTAGGGCCTGTCGTGATGAGTTGGCTGCCTCTCCTGGTAGCTATAGCTACAGAGTCACCCTTGGACAGGCTGGTATGCGTGTAAAGGAACAGGGATTGGTTGTTAGTGTCAGTTCGGATAACATCATATAATGGACTGCAAGTTTAATTAGTTGCTATATTCGCTATTACTGATGATGCTCTTTTGGGATCTCTTTATGCCTAATTGGAGTCTGTATTTGTATGTAAGTGTAAATGAGTGTATTGGTAAGAAGTGAGGGACTACCTCTCCTCTTACTGTGTGTGTGTGTGTCTAAGTAGGCCAGCGTAGCAGTTTAGTTTGAGTCTAAGCTCCTAAGAGGCGTCTTAATAAATTGCTTTTTCTCTGCACCAAATCAGTGGAGAGCTATGTGATTGGGAGCTATTTCTTGACTGCGTGTGAGATGAATTGTGTGAAGTGTGCATGTATGTTCATGTCTACGTCGATGTTGTATTTGTCAGGTGCTAAATTGAATTGTATTCTTACTCCCTTGACTGTTTAAAAAAAACTGCTTCAGAAGGAAGTCGGGTGTATATAAAGCTTTTCTGCAAAAGGTTAGTGGCAAGGTGGAGCCCCTATTTTTTTCTCACTTTCTTCTTTGTGTAATGGAAACAAGCGTAATTGGAATTTGTATGTCTTCTTGTATCACTTGTTTTAGTTTGATCTAATTCTCATGTCTTTAAGCAACACGTTTTATACGTCTTTGTTGTTGAAATGAATGAAAATGTATCCGTTTGCATGCCAGTGTGTGTATTTATTTAGCTAAAGTCAGACACTGACAGAGTAATTAGCTAAGTGTTGTATTTACTCCCAGTCCAACCTGCAATCATTTTAATTTGTTTATTCAAAGCGGGCAACATTTGTTTGTTGTTTACTAAGGAGTTGTGTGCGTTTCTGCTGCATCAAAGTGTGTGTGTGTGTGTTTAGCAGATATGCTTGTTTACACCGCTAGCGTGCATTTCCAATGTGCATTTCATTGAGCATGTGTGTGTAAGGTGTGTACACATGTGTATTTGTGTGCAAGAGAGGTCCTTAGCAATAAGACTGCATGGTTCCGGTTGTGTGTGGTTTTATTGGAGGACTAATTGACAGTCTAGATAGTGGTGTGTCTGTGTGTGTCATGGAATTTCAGTGTATTCCCCACGCAGCTGACAGATTGACAGATTCACATTCCCACAGCAATTGTTGTTAGTGACTCTTACAGCGTTCATCATTTCTCGTTGCTGTAAGTGTGCATATGTAGGCATCCTGAGGGTGTGTTCGCATGTGGGTTTGTGTGTCAGTGAGGATGTGTACATGCAAGTCAGAATGTGGACGAGGCAGTTGTAGATGAAGATCAATGTGTCTATTAGCAGTTATATTGATCTAGTGCTCTGTTAATCCTACTAAATGCTGATCAAAAAGTCCTCTGATACATTATGAGCCCATAACCCCCACCCCCCAATCCTTTTACTGTCTCCATCATTCTTCTTACTATAGCTCTGGACTGGGCTGAAATGTGAATCTCTAACCTTCTAACATAGCTTGTATGATATTACTGCAGGCAGCTGAAATATTACATCTGTACAATAGGTTTTCCAATCATCCAGTGATACAGGGCATTCATTTCAATTTATTTCAGACAAGGCTTGTTGCAGCGTTGACTCAAAAGTTACCGAAGTTGGTTTGAGTTACAGCAACCACTGATGTGCACAGTTTTTGGCAAAGGATTGAGATTACAATGCCACATGCATGCGCACGCACACTCTCCAACACACACACACACCCACCCACCCACCCTAACCTCTGGCCTGGGTCCCATTCAAGGCATTAGAGGGTCTTAAGAGGCAAAATTCACTAATGACTTCCTTTATCTCCTACACGCAGCTTTAGACCTGATCACCGAGGCTGTACATACACATACACACATGCACTCACACACACACACACTTATATGCAAACAGATTTGGAACCCAAACTACCATGAGCGGATAAAAATAGACAAGCAACAGCAGCGTTGGCTAGTCAGATTGTAATTGTTTCTTATCAACTTTCTTCTTTAATTTGTTTGCTTGTTTTTTCCGCTCATACTCCTCTTCCACTTATACACTTGCACTACACAGTACAATTATGCTACATTATGAGAGCTTTGCCATTCTGTTATCAGTCAGGACTGTTGTTTATACCGCCTTACACCTTTGTTTTGTACTGGCAAAGTTACGCACTGTATTTCTGATAGAAAAGGGTGAATACGATGCAAAGGACATGTGAAAAGAGCTGCAGTAGTGCGGTTGGAGCCAAGGCTTTTTGTCAAGAAGCTAAGGCAGGATTTGCGCTAAATAAGTCAGGTTGGAAGATGAGACTAAAAGACGAGCTGAGAAGGGGAGAAGTTGGAAGAGATTTGGGCGGATGAAGGAATAAGGGGATCTAAGCCTGGTTGCTCATCTAGCAAGCTCTAAACAAACACACTCAGGCATGCACTGTGGTAATAGCTCTTGAAACTATTTTTATGTTCTTTTGCTGCATAATATTTTTTATCCACCAAACATTCGCGTGAGTACAGGTTTGACCATCAATATCTCTTCTTTACTGACAAGGTGAATAATGTCTGAATGAGTATTTGCAGACGTGAGTTATCCAGCTGGTATGTTGCTACCTGCTGTCTGCCTCCACACTTTTCATCAAACCACATATGTCTGTTGCTTGGTAGCTGGTAGTACTATATGTATCTAACTCTTTTCACGTTTAACTTACTTTGAGCTCCTCTGTTCTTGCTGATCTCTGCGTGTGTTTACAAGCGGTCCATTAGTCAAAAACAGTCTAGCAGACACATATTGACTGCACTGACTAAAAAAGAAAGTATTCGTCTTCCATTCCTAAACAAGGAGCTGTTTTCTCTGTCTTGATTGATTTGTACACCTTACTACTATCTATGAACAGATCAGATATCTAATCTTTCCTATGACAGCTACTCAGCTACTCAGCTACTGTAAATAGCAGGTGGAACACTACAACTATGGTGACTGTGGCATCACCAGAAACTACTTCTAAGTTATTATTATTTAAATAATGACTTGGTTAATTAAGAAGTCATTTGAGAGAAATTACAGTCAATTTTGGAAATTATCTGTCATTGTCATTTGTCAAACAAACATCACATAGCTTGGGACTTTTCCCAGCCTATAATTAACAATAACAAACATTTGTTTTTGGTCATCTATGAATATTTTACAATTATTCACAGATGTCAGATAAATGTGTTTTCTTTTTCAAAATTGATAGTTTCACATATTTAATGGTTTTTATAGTTAAGTGAATTCCGCTCCACCCCTGTTAGTCAGCATAGTAACCATTAATTAGTCACATGCTTGTTGTTATTACCCTGGTGCGTCTTCATTAGCAGAGCTGTCATGTACTCTTAAAGAAAATACTGTTCTGCACTCAACCTGTAACCCAGGTGCTGAATCATCACCTTACAGTCACAAAGCGCTCATAAAAGCAGGCTTTGTGTAATTATGTAATTATTCAGCTTAACAGTGAGAAAACTGTACCATCGCAAAGTCAAAGTGGATTAAAAGACATCAGTGCATGCATCCACCGTTGAGCATCTTGCTAGGAAAATAAAAACAGCAGCCACTGGAGCACAAGAATGTTGTTAAAGACAAATAGAATAAAAAAATACAACTAATAAAGAAATATCAGAGTAGTGGTGCCTAATTGGATTAAGGGATGGATTTAGATGGCTCAGTGGGTAGAGCGGGCTGTCAATGAACCGGTTTTAGCAGTTTGATCTGTGCACGGACCTTATGCCGAAGCGTTGTCGAGCAAAGCACTGAAACCCAAGCTCCTCCCAACACTTTGAGAATCTGTGTTTGTGTGAAGAAGTGGGTTGATGTGTCATTGTGACTGGAAGATGCACTGAGTACCTATAGGTAGAAAGATGCTGACTGATGTGGTCCTGAAATACATTTATGTATCCGTATATAGTATGTGTTTGTTTCACTCAATCAGCCACAAATGTGTCAAGTAGTGGGAGGATCATCATCATTAGCTGAGTTTGTATTTTCAGACTGTGACGAGTTTTTCTTAATCACGAAAAGGTATTTATTTCATGCATGCTGTAGTAAGGCAAGTCCAAAATGAAGTAAAATTAAAATTTTGACGGCGAATGCACAGTGGACACGGTGGTCAAGGAGACAGACCTAATTAGATATTGGCTGAACGTAACACAGACAGCTCTGATTTTACTCTGCCTCAACATCCTTCATAGCCATTATAAACTCACCGCAGGAGACCAGCTGTTATGGTTGACAGCCCTACAATGGCCCCGTTCTGTGTGTGCCGGGGTTCAGATAGTGTCTAAATGTTAGAACGTTTGAAAGAGCTAGTCTACTTACGCACACATCCTGACTCCTCTGTGATGTGAAATTGAAAACTGTGATTCATGCAAAGGCTTTCAGACTCTGTCTCTCTTTCCCTGCCTGTTAGTCTCTCTCTCTCTGGCTAACACTGGCACACGGCTTGCTGAGGAGGTGGAAAAGAAAACCCACACATTTGTACACTTACATACTCAGATGAAAAACAGTAAACTTTTGCCATTTCTCAGTCTGTCTCGTGCAACTCTTTAGTAGAATGGGTCCAGGACTTGACAAACCCAAGGGTGCTTTTCATAGTTTTAATCCTGGATTGTTGTGTGTCTGTGTGTTTCCAGTCTGCTTCTTTGTGTTTATGCTCCCGTGCGTGGTGCGTGCACGCTCTCCAGAGGGACTGCTATCTGATCCATTGAGATGAATGGCCTGTCTGTATCTCCTCTATACAGCTGACACTATCAAATAGCCACTGCCTTTCTCTCTCTTTTAGTCTCTTTCTCTCTCCCCTGCCTAACCCTGTTGCCCATTGGTCTCCTCTTACACTATTGCGCCCTCATTTGTTGTTTACAAGCAGAGCGAAGGATGACTGGCATTTTATCTTCTAGACGAGAGTAACAACAAAGATAGAGGAGACAGAAAAATAGAACCAGAGAACGAGATTCAAGACGAAGAGGTGGAGGAAGCCTCTTTGTCTGCTAGCATCTGTTGCTGCAGGGCATACACGGGGAGGTGTGTGTGCATGTGTGTGTGTGAGACAGGGAAAGTGGGATGGTCAGGATTAATTCAGACAGACCATTTGATGCCTGAGTGATTCCAGTCTCCCTGTTTCTCCTACTAATGCTCCAGTGTTTCTGATCCCCCCTTTCTTCTGCTCCCTCTCAACGTTTCTCCACCTTTAATCTGTCCATTTATCAGCTGCCCTGACTATTGCATCATTATTATGAGCTCACTGATTTTGTTTTTACACTCAGCTGTTGAGATGTTATATGGGATTGATGGCTCGCTTGAAGGGGCATTATCGCAGGAGATATTCATTCATTCATTCATCTTCTGTAACCGCTTGTTCCTGTGACGGGTCGCAGGCTCTAGTGGAGCCTATCCCAGCCGTCATCAGGTGAGAGGCGTGGTACTCCCTGGACAGGTCGCCAGTCTATCGCAGGGGCAGGGGGATATCTGACTCATCAGATTATACCAGTGTAATTCTTTTTTACATTTACCAAAATGTTGTTTTTGTACATGAAACACTGTATGTTTAACAGCATAGTGAATATATAATTCAGTGTCATGGCAGATTAAGTGAATTCAGATGGAGGGGTTTTTGGTTAGCCAGAGGACACATGCATCTTATGAGAGTGGCTATACTTGTACAATGCTGAGGGCGTATATATGAGAGACGCATTGGCCCGGTTCACAAAAAGTTTGAAGATGTCTCAGTGTGGAGTTTTGTCCAGACCAAAAGCTAGTTACCAGCAGCAACTACAAAATGTCTGTGCGGGTCAGTCACCCAGGTCATGGTCCGTTAGAACCGAAGAAGCTGCTTGCTACTTGTGGCGTAATGTTTTCAAGAAACTCTACAGGGTCAGTTGGCTTTCTTTAAAGTTTTTGGATAAGGCTACAAAAGCACAACTATCCATACCAGAGTGGAGAGCAGGGGGACAACTGGACAGTGAACATCTTAAAGTGCTTTAACTGCTTTAAAGCACATATTTATTTTTGATTTTATTTTTTATTAACTTTAATTTGTTAATAGTGTTTGCAAAACAGTTGTGTTGCCTGATCCCCATCTGCAGCTGGTTGTGGATTAGCTCAGTTCCTCCACTGTGATGCAACATTTGCTGTCTCCAGTTCTCTGTGTTACTTAGTCCTTTGTGCTGAGTTGGAGGCTATGCCTCATTAGGAAACATTAGCAGCTCAACTGGGCAGTAATAACAGCTCCATAAATCACACTGTTCCAGTACATAGGTCTTACTAGTGTTATGGACCGTTATAATTTATTTTCCACAGGTAACACTACAGGTCAGGTGACTGGTCAGTCCTTGTTAAAATCAGAAGGGTGATTATGTCATGATTTGTGATAGATTCATTTCTTGATGTTTATACCTCAACTCGCCAACTCGTGCTACGCTGCAGGCGTTTTTACAAACCCTGCAGCCTATGGAAGAGAATCAGAATTACACCAGCACATGACTTTTTCCTCATGAAAACTGATTAATCAACGACTGCTGTATTAGCTGTCTTGAAGAAAACAGATATTTCACTCCTTTGTCTCTCAGATTTGTGTGTGCGTATTGCATGCTACAGTGCTGTACTGCTACCGTAATAATCTGGAGCATTATTGGGGGTGTTTTACTGGGACTTGAATTCTGTCTTCCCTCTTTTGACTGTCAGACACGTTAATCCTCTTTGCTTCTCGGGTTTTGTCCTCCCACTCTGTCCTCCCTTTCTGTTGCTTTTCTGCCAAATAATCACACTCATAGGATGCTGGCCTTATGATCCAACCGTTGTCTCCCAAATAGACACTATTCTTCTCATTACAGTGGCTCTTATTATTTCAGTGAAATCATTATCTTTTCTCTTCTAATTTCTCCTCAAATTCTCTTTCTAAAATCACTGAAAAAACGTTTGCTATTTAGTCTTTTGTTGCCTTGTTGGGGGTAAATTCATCCTAATGATGTTGTATTGTGAAACTGGGTGTGTTTGTATGACAGGAACCTTGTTTGATGTTTACCTGTATTGCACTAATTAATCATTCATAATGCAGCATGTGTTTTAAATTAAGTCCACGCTCCAAGGCTGTTGTCACAGTTGAGGCTTTCTGACGGCCTAAACAGAGGCATAAAGGCTTCTCTTTCAATCTCTGCCACCTTCCTTCTCTCTGGTTCGATCTGTTCTGCAGTTGACAGGTAATTTATGAGCGAGAGAAAGGAGGGGCTATTCTGAAACAGACCTGGCGTCAGCAGACACACAAACACACACATGCACACACACGCAGAAGGTAAATCATCACCTTGTCCATGTAACTGATGGTCGAGTTCAGAGGTCAATAACCAAAACCTGACCTTACTTGATACCACAGACGATGCGCGTCTGTGTGTGTTTGTCTGTGAATGTGTGCCTGTGCAGTGTGTGTAGTGTGTTTTTGTGTATTTGCTGCCCCCTTTGCAGGAAAAGGGTAATCAGTTTCCCTGTAATCTGTAGGTCACGTGCACAGGATGGATTCATCACAAGACAGATAGATCACTGTCACACACACAGACACAGACACACACACACACACACACAGACACACACACACACACACACAGAGCAGGTCATTTATATGATGTTGAATGGTAGGTCAGATGGCAGAGCTGTAGCGTTGACCTCGAGGTCACCGTGGGTACTTAATACCGCCTACCTTCTTCGTCTCTCTGATAGTCCTCTGTCATTTCAAATCAGTCTGGTCTGAACAACAAATCCATGTCAGCTCACACCTCCACTGTTTCCTTGTTGCTGCACAGTTTAAAGCTGCAGCTTTATCTGACTGTCTGTGTTCCTGGGTGTGGGTGGACTCTCTTTCCTTTAGGATGCGATTGTGGAACTATGAAGAAGCAGAAAACAAAGGGGATAACGGGGTCATGGGTAGTCTAGTTTGTTGTCTGTCTTTTGTGAAAGGTTGTTCAGCATGTGTGTTTTTGAATGTTTGTGTATAGTCTCTTCACTGTTGTTGCTCTCTTGGTAGCACAAAGCTTAGGAATGGTAACCGTTTGTAGCCTGTGCTTGTATTGCGTCTAAAGGATATGCTAATGTTTTTATCTCACTGCATCCAATCCTGTTTTTCGATACTGAAGCCTAGAGAGATGTATTTTCGGCCTTTGTTGTGCACTAACGTGTGTGTGTGTGTGTGTGTACACGTTAAAGTGTTTCTACTAAGATCGGTGCCTTAAGTCAAAATGATAGTGGAGTACAATAACAGTCTTTGTCTCACCAAATTATACGGAAAAACCCTCAATCTGAATTTGTTTACTGCTTTCTCCGTGTCACTTTTGCTCTCTTTCACTATACGCAAACAAACACAAATAAACACGGTGACCCAAAAAGCAAAGGATAAGAAGTTGAAGATTGTGAGAAAGTGAAAAGGGAAAACCTTTTAAATGAACGGTGTAAAAATACCGCTGCTTGTGACTGTCTTCTTTATATTTGTTATACAGGATTAGGTCGCTATGGGGCTGTATATATTTGCATTTTATTTGTCTTTGTCTCTCTATTGCCTTGCACAGCAGTGAGCGTATAGTACTATTGTTTAATAGAGACATGTGGATATTTTAATCCATTTTGTGTATATGTATATTTACACATCATATATACAGTATATGTGAGTGCTGCAGGCAGAATGGAAGTGCTCTTGACATTTGCCATATCAGGCAACCTTAAACCTTCTTTCATATCAATTAAAGCAATTAAGAGATTAAGAATGTGAATGGAGATTAGCATGAATTACCATATCTGAGGGAGGGACAAGATTACTTCCTCTGTTCCCTCACCAGCTCTCACTTCTTCCTCTCCCTCAGTATCGAATTCTCTCATTTGATCAGGGAAAAATTACAAATTTTAAAACAGGATTTGTTTTTAGGAGTTTACTGTCCTTCAGTGTCTTTCACAGGTCAAACACTCAAATCCATTTTTAACTTGTAACAAGGTAAGATGGCAGTTAATAATGTTTAGTGTAGTAGCTCATCAGACTTTAAAACAATGAGTACTTTTTAACAACTTCATTGAAGTGATTTTCAGTTATAGAAGAGACATAAGTTACATACATACACATATATACTCCCTCCCCATTTACCCTCCCTTGGGACCAGGAGTACAAGAAAAAAACAAAAAAAAGAATCCAGTGCTGTATAGTCAGGCGAGTCGACAAGAGGAAATGCTTGAATAACATGATTGATTAGCGATTAGAGAACTTCTTTACATACTCAATAAAGGGAGACCACACTCTAATGAATGTGTTGCAGGAGCCCTTCAGTGTAAGTCTTATTTTTTCTAGCTGAAGAAGAGAGAGAACGTCCTGAATCCAAAGAGCAGGCATGTGTTAGATTTCCAATTCATTAACATCACCCTGTGAGCTACAAGAGTACAGAATGCTGTTGCTCTCTTTTGTGTGTTAGTGGCACATATTTCTAAAGGTGTGACTCCAAATATAGAAGTGAGTGGATTGGGTTTAAGGGACATGTTCCATAGAACTGATAGACAGACAAATGGAGGACCTGACATCAACTAGGAAGGGACAGGACCAGAACATTAGCTAGCCTATCATTGGAGTTATGTAACCTATGGAATACTTTGAATTGTATATCAGTCTGTGTGTTATACATATAGACGAAGTGTGTATGTGCTAGATAGATTTAGCCCAGACATCCTCCAGTGTCACTATCTCCAGATCCCGTTCCCAGGCTTAACACGTTTTAGTGCGTGATGGAGAATCCATATTATGTATTATGTTATATGCCTTGGAGATCAAACCCGTGTTCCACGGATTCAGATTTAATAAATCATACACAGAGTCTTTGTTTGGCGGCTTGGGGTAAGTAGGGAAATATTTGGAGGCAAAGCTGCAGTGTTTGGAGATATCTGAACAAGTGAGATCTTGGGATATTGTGGTCTAAACAATGAGCATTTGTTTTCTGAACAATTAGATAAATGCTTTTGTTGCCTCAGAATCACAAATAAAATGTAAAGAATGTCTTACAAAAGCCGGATGTCACCGTGTTTGCTGTAAGTCTTCCAAGTCAGTCACACAATACATCCAGTGTCCCCACATCACAGACTCATGTCGACTGTGACAAACATTTAACACACCTCCTACCATGTTTTCATGTTAATAATAACTATATAATAATATTGCTGAGTGTCAGCTTCTGCCTACGTGATTATGAGCCAGTGATTAATAATAAACATATCAGGCCTCAGAATCAAACTGATGGAGTGCTATAAAGGAGGAAAAACATGGTCAAATAAGGAGAGTGTCAGTTCAGCTGAACCAACTCTCATTCAGTGTTGAATATTAATGATATGCCTACATTTGATCAACCTCTTTAACTTACACATGTCATAATTTCAGGCAGAATACACCCTCATTTATTTTCATAATCCACTTTTTTACGCTTTTGTGTTAAAAGTCCTTTAACAAAACAGAATGCAGCCCTCAAGCAGTGATAATTCTCTCACTTGTGAGGAAAAAATGACGTGTCAAGAGACGAGAGAACTGAGGAAGTGCTTCAAGATCTACATTACGATGTCAGCAGCCCAGATTGGTAACATGCACACAGCATAATGAATCACCCCAGTTACCATAACCCAGTGATTGCCAGAAAGCAAGTGGCAGTATGGAAAACCAACACAGCTACACTGCACAGTGCCTCAGAGAGAAACATCTTTAAAGAAGCATTTTCACATCTTGATCTTGACTACTACTAAAAATATAAAAGTTCACCTTCTCTGGCACCTTTGATGATGGAATAAAAGACTGAAAAATCCCCTTAAAGTTATGGCAGACGAAAATGATGACTTAACAGACTAAAAGTGAAGTGTATTGATTTTCTTTGTATTCAGGATCTTTTGACAAGAATAACAGATTTCTGGATGCCCTGACAGCTCGCCTGGTTGAGCAGTGGACGCATAAACTGAGGTTTTACTCCTCACTGTGGAGGCGCAGGTTTAAATCCAGCCTGTGCCCTGTGCTGCATGTCGTCCCGTGTCTCTCAGCCTGTCTCTCTCTTTCTGCTATTACCTCAACAAACGAAAGCATTTAAGACAAAAAAAATAAATTAAAAAGGTATGTTGTGCTACAATGCATTGCTGTACACTTCAGTGTTACTAAATATCTACTACAGTTCCATATTTTCTGTATCTACACCTCACAGAAGTATTTGGATACTGAATACATCACTGTGATTACATTAAAAGCCTTTTCTTCCTGTTCTCTCTAACTGAAATGCTGTACACTACAGAAGGACTTTGTGACTTTGCTGAATGTTTGTTTGTGCTGCTCAAGCACTCTTAACAAGTAAACGTGCCCGCTTCTGTGAAGGATCACCTTCAGTGCTTTCCCATCATCCAAAATGCCTGGCCTTTTATTTACTCTCAATAAAGCATCTCCGGGCTTTGTCTTTTGATGATATTAGTGACTGCAGTTTGAAACCCTCTTGTTTCTAAGAAAAGAAAGAGCCACTCATTTTTGCACATTTTAACCGAGCTGAATCGTTTCATCTTTTGACTGTTTCTTTTTAGATCTGTTTCTTTACCCTCTATGTCTACTCATCAATTTCCTGCTTGTTTTCCAGCTATGCTGAACCCAGAGCTAAAGTGCTTCTGTCAAACCAAAATAGCAGCCTGAGAGAGGTGGTTCACACTTGTCATGAGAGAATGCATAGGCATTTTTATAGACGCATAAAACACATAAAAAGTAAATTAAAAGTGAAAGGAAAAAAGAGGCAGTCAGTGCAGGAAGGTCAATTTAACACACCGTGACCATTGGAGTACATTCCTTTAACCTTAATGATTTAACAACTGCCCCTTCGGGTGCGTGAAGACCTGGATGGAGCAAGAGGACAGAGTGGTCATTTTAGCACTTCCTGCAATCTGCTCCATCTAACCATCCTCAAACCTCAATGATTCATATCATGGGCAGGGACAGCGCCGTGCCACACAAGTCCAGAGACTTACAGATTCACCTGCATGGAAATGAATCCCAACTCCTCAGAGTGCTTTTACCATAAAAAGACCAACACTTTTCTCCGTCCACCCGCCATCTCAATCTTTGCAAAGTAGCCCCTGACAGCTATAACTTCAACTTTACTGTGTCTTAAATGTGCATTTTACAGATCTTTGTGTGTGTTTGTGCCTGTGAGGTGCCCTAACAGGCGTTCCATGTAGATCTCAGTCTGCAGGCTTCTGCTAATCGCCTGCAAAATTGATTGTATTGTCTCTCCCATTCATCACACCCTGGACCTCTTTGATCACCTTTATATTAGTATGCATATGCACACGAGACCTTTCAGGGATGTGCACAGTCCCCCTTCTTATCCGAGGCTCCGGCTTTAACTTCATGGACACGTGCATGCACAAAAATACTTTCAATCGATAACACGTATGAATTAATTATTCTCGCACACGCATTTAATTTTGACGCAGTCCCACAATGCAGCTTGAGTGATTAGAAATCTTTAGTGCTGGGTGAATTATGTGTGTGTCGCTGAAGGCTGTACCAGCGAGGATATTGGGTCTCTCTCTGCGTAGGGTAAACATTGCCGGAGGCTTGACACTCTCCTCCAGTTCCCCAACCCCCAAAGTCCCTAACGGCAGTTCTTCTTCCTCCTAAGAGGCTTCAGATATTTGAAGCCCCTTTGATAATCCGTTTTTGGCGGGGATCATTAAATTGCGCAGGCACAAATGAACCCTGACAGGTAGACGGGTAAACACGCACGCATGCCACGTGTCTGTCTGTCTGTGCAGGCGGTGTTGACGTGCGGTTGTGGCGATGATCAGTGTAACGCTAATCCACATCCTGCCTGGTTCAGTGGCGTGTAGCATCTCGAGTCTGCTTTGCCATCACATCACATTATGTCAGATCTCCGTCTGTCTCTCCTGATAGAAGGCTGTCGTCAAAACCAGCGCACTGACAGATTTGCCCATTGTGGTTGACTCATTTCTCCCTATCACCCGTCCCTATCATTTTCTCTGTCCTCTCAACACCCTTCCTTATCACTGCCTTCATCCTGTACATCTGTCCTCCATTATATCCCACTAGCTACTTTTTTCTGCCCACTCTCAAACACACACACACACGCACACAGGAGCAGACAATAGGGTGATAGACGCCCTATTGAGTGGTAGAAATAGCTCCCTGTTGGAAGTGTTAAAGTTCTTAATAGCTGCAAGTCAGCATAATCCACTGAGATAAGCATTATTGCAGTGGACAAACACACACACACACACGCACACACACACGCTCATGCAAATGGCCATTTGTTCTGTGCGTTGTTCCCTCCATGGGTAGTATAGCATGAATGGTGTGCAGGGTATTTACATTTGCTTCAGTGACAGCAAAGCACTTTCTCCACCTCCCTCCCTTATTTCATAGTTTCATGCCTCTACCCTCCTCCGCCACATAGCCTAACCCATCACAATCTGTCTCGTATATTTTTTTTACATCTCTCCTGAGTTTCAATAGCAGCATTTTAGCACACTGCCACAGCTCTTTCTATGACTGTTTTGTAGTTTGGAGTGGGGGTGAGGGGGGGCTGGATGTCAAATGCTTTTTCAGGTCCCTGGTCCTTTTCTCAGTGCGGTGTGTATGTGTCTGTTCGGTTGTGTTTTGTCACGCTACACAGTAGCACTAACCCTCGTGCACACGCATACCAACAAACAGGATGGTTACATTCCTTTAGGGAAAAACTGGTCTGTGCTTGACGACCTCATGCTTTCCTTGGGCTCCAGGAAAATTGTGGTTTGGGGAATTTGATGTGCTGGCGTGCGTGGCTTTCTGCATGGCATGGGAAAAATGTGGCATGAAAAAGATGTCATGATGCTGACACTGTCTAATGACACTGTCACTCCTTCCGTCCCGTCTGCCCGGGCTATCACAGCGAGAGAACGAGGCTGTGAGACAGAAAGCATGAGAAAGGGAGAGAAAGCTTCCAGACAAGATGGTGTGCAGCTGCAGGAGAGTTGTATTTTCCATGCTGTGAAAAAAGTTGAAAATATGTGTTTACTTCTGTGATGGGTACAGAGAGTTTTTCACTTTATGCCTCATTAGAGAGAGAGAGAAGAGGAAAGATTGGAAAAAAACATGTTGTGAATGTGAAGAGATGTTTGTTTGTGTCCAGCACCAGTTAGTTAGTCTGCTCAGCAGATAAACAGGCTTTCAAAGACGACTTTATTCATTATATTTCATCTGCTGTTGCTGTCTAGGGGGTGGGGTCTTTGATTTGTATTTTTGTGTGTACATGATAGTGGAGAGCACCTGTGATTTGTGATGGATGGGAGATGTGATTTCTCATTGACTCTGGAAAGTGGTGTGTGTTTTGAGTGGTGTCTTATTCAGTTTCTGCCTGTGTTTATGCTGGATCATATCCATTGCATTGTTTTCGTCCACTCCTTTTAAGTAAACAATGCAGTACTTTCACACTGGCAAAGCGTTGTATGGTTTCTGATTTGACAGGAGTGTCTGTCAGCCTTTAACTCCCAGAGTTTGTTGAATTTCATCGGTTTTCTTTGTTTAGTTTTTTTCATAGTTTGATTATCCTGGCCCAACAGATTTTTTGAACAGTCTTTCGTATAGCATGTGTTTCATCTCCTAAGTCAGTATTTTCTAACCCCTATGTTTGCTGATAATAATAGCAGTTTTTCAGTTCTGTTTTAAGTCGTCCTTGAAATAAGGCTGCTTTCACACTTCAGATTTCTGATGCAGGGGAAATTTGTTACAATTGGTGCAAGACACCTCTGTAGGGCTGTGTGCTCTTAAACATGTACATCATTTAAACTAATGGTTATTTAATTAAGCTTGGAAATAGTAGTCATACCTGTCTGTGAGTACTGCAAATGAACCTCTCCGGGGAGGGTAACAGTGGTCTCAGCTCGGTTATTTTGTCCTAAGTTAGACTGTCTTCACACCAGCCCAAATGAGCAGGCCTGGTGGGACACTGGAAGATCTACTATAAGCTGGAGTTTAGGAAGTCATGAGGTGCTACAGATTGTCATACAGAGCTGGCCTCTCCTGAATCAGTTGTTCTGCAGTTAATTATAGGTGATCATGGTGTTTTGAAAGTATTTGTGTATTTGAGATTAGATTAGGTGTAAAACAAGAAAAGTCGCGCTAGAACATAGTTGTTTAATAGGTATGCAGGGTTGTAGTCGCTGGCTTGTTTCCTTTTTTGCACTGGATTGGCTCAACAGCCAGTGAGAGTGATCTCTCTCTGTGACTCGATCTGCTTCTAATAGGCTGAAAAGCTGGTGACAGGGTTGACACAAGTACCAACGGTGCAGAACACATCAGAAAAACAAGGGCGACAGACCCTTGCCGATGGCCCGACACCGGAAACTTGCCAACAGCTGGTTTGGTGTGTCATGGCCTTTAGGCTACCTTGGATGCACAGCGTGTTCAGATCGTGCGTGGATTTTCAGTCAGGGGACAGTGAACCTTTCCAAATGTGAGACTTTGTGATTCTTTAAGGGACAATATGTTTTGGGTCAGTGTCTTGTTGCCGCTTCAGCTTTCTGACTTCTTGCATAACGTTTGGATTTACAAGTTCATCTGAGACATTTTTTGTTCAGTAGAATACATTTAGGACTGCATCAAATTATGTATTTGTTTCTTATCAATAAAGCTTATTTAATTTTGATTATTGTGTCGACTATTTTCGAGTAGTCAGTGAATCCTTTGATTAACCCCTAATGTAAATGAACTTTTAACTACGACGTATGCTCCATGTAAACATGAGGCAAGCAGACCATACAAACCATTTTTGAAAGAAAATATATTTTCTTTGCTATGTAGTAAGATCCAGTAAAATGCAGTGACATTTGATCATTCTAGTGTGCAGCGTAAAATAATGTCACGTGGTTGTTAATTGTTTTTTCAGTATTTTTGTAAAATAAAATCAAAGACAAAAATCTCTTTAGGTAATTTGGAGAATTCCTCATTTCAGGCGGCTGGAGGTGAGTGTGTGTTTGACTGACAGCTGCTGGCAGATCGGCAGGGTACTGCCGTTGTACTGTGGGACATGAAAGACGGCTTTAACAAACTTGTGTTGTAGGTAGACATCACAGACAGTTCCATTAATAACATTAATGTTATTAATGGAACTTAAGAGTGAGTTTGCAGGTATATTGCATGCTGTATAATGTGCTGCAGCCAAATAGTAATTTAGCCGAAAACTGATGTGAGCAGTTCAGTTTTCCTCTATAGAGGTTTGTCAGGCCAGTCATTCAACAAGCTACGGTGAAGGACAGGAATGTTAGCACCGAACAACACTAAGCAGGCAGGCTGTGGTTCTTGTGCCGTGTAGCAGCGTAACTAAAGTGACTGGCTAAAGGTTATAAACAAGGTTTCTGTCTTTGTAGATGCTGGAACTGGAACTAAATTCTGTATCTATCAACGTTTTTATCAAATCATAACTCTAATGTATGACTCAAGGGTTTATAGAATAAACATGTATATAGCAGGTGGAAAAACATGCTGATATCAAATTTGTACCATTCAGAAGAATGAAGATGTGACAGTAGAGAGTGATAGCAGGGTGAGATATTAAACCCTAGACATCTGAGACCTCAAACTGCTCACTGAACCTTTGAGGAAAAACGGTGTACCCGTTCAGTTTGACTTGCTCTAATAGTTTAGCCAATCACACGTTTACAGCAATCACTTTTCAGTTTAATGAAAACACTGTACCTTTACGTGTTGGCAGTACAGCTGCCAGACATGCTTTTAAGTAGATTTTTCCCCCCTCTACGTTTATATTTCAATGCTCTGCCTTTCAAATGTGTCTCACCAATAGTTACAGTTCAATGTGAGGAGCATAAAACACCTCAAAGTGCTGCTTGCATAGCAACATAGTTCTGATTTAAATGGTCTCCTTAGAGGAACTCTCAGAGGAAATAGGGCTCAGAAAATATTTTTCTGGGTGAAGAGCTCTGTGATGTGTTTTTTTCCTCTGATTACCTCTCCTGTCCTTTAGAGGAGTTTAAATGTTGGCTCCATGGGTATAAAGAAGCCTTCATGACAGTATGAGGGCACAAAATAACCTTTTCATCCAACAACAAAGGTTATTAATCACAATTAGGAGCCGCACACAAACAGACTCGGTAAGATCTTTGACGATATTGTTTTATACGGGGAATTTCACTACACTTTAGATGACTTACAATTTAATATCAGTGGTTTTGGAAGGGTTTTTGCTTCCTTTATGATTTTGCCTAAGTTATTCACAGCATTCGGAATAAAATGTGTAGTCTTAGAAATAATTCTGATAATGAAATTGAAATTATGAAAGGTGACACCGAGAAGATATAGGTATGTCCTTTGGGCAAAAACAACTGCTTTTGTGTTCAGCTTGGTGTTATCAACCGGAGTCACCATTCATGTCTTTCAAGGTGGCTGTTTCAACCGTACTCTTTACCAGATGAAAGCTCTGATGCACTGTTTCATTGTTTGCCACCTGAAAGGAGGAGGAAGAGGAGGAGAAGAGAAAGTGTATAGCTTAAAGATGAAAAATCACAGCACTCAGGGCTTTATTTATTTCAGTGGGGCCGCAGCATCAGCACAGCAGGAGCACCGCCTCCGAAGGTTGTGCATAAAAGCTCAAGATAGTCTAGAAAAAAAGTTTATTATCCTGGCTCAAGTCTATTCTGTGACACGTGACCATGCTCACCAGCCTGCATGTGTACAATACCCACCGTTTGTTTTAGGAAAGCAAACTAAGAACCGCTCTCAACAGGACCATATATTAATGTTGTTTGCTACAAATTCTATGCGCAATTGAAAGCAATTTATCTGTTTGTCTGATGCTGTGCACACCAAGCACAGCAGATGAGGTGCTGGCTTGCATTGTTTGAAGAATTACAAGTGTGGATGTATTAGAGTCAACAGCCTTTTTAGTATTTGGAGAATTTAGGGATTTTACATGCATGTTTGCCCAACTATATCTCCTGTTGCAGCAGCCTGAAGTAGACATCAACACACTTCATTTCTCTATCTCTTTTTCCTTGTTAACCGATGTATAAGTGAGAGGTGGGAGTCATGGAGGTGATTTTGATATCCCAGTGGGCTGAGCAGCAGATGGGCCATTTCCCCTACCCAGTGCCTCCCCCACCCGCGCTCGTCATTAGCTGCCTCAAAGGCTATGACCTCATCTTCTCCTGCGTCTCCCCCTCATCACCTCTTGCCCCTTCTTCTACCCCTTTACCAATTTTCCCTTGCCTCCTTTCACTTTCTCAGTTCAACGTGCAGCACTTCACCTGCCTCCCAAAGCTTAATTTTCCCTTTGGCCCTCCTCTAACCCATCTATCTCTGTCTTTCTTTACACTTACCATCCTTAGTTCCCTTCGCTTTGCAATCAACAACTGTCCCAGACTCCCTCCCTCCCTTCCTCCCTCCCTCCCTTACCTGTTGCTCCCTAACCCGTGCACCTCTCTCCGTCATCCCTCCTTCCCACTCCATCTGTTTCTTTTTACCATTCTGGCCAGCTGACCTGGTGCATGGTATTATGAGGGTTTCCCTGCGGGGGTTACTATTGTGGTCCCTGACAGGTGTGTCTGTGTGTGTGTATGTGTGTATGTGTGCATGCGGGAGTGCCCCATGTGTGTTGCTTGTGGCCTTTCATTCAGCGTGAGAGATAAGTAATGGTACAGACAGCAATTCAGGGCAAGTACGTCTCCTCTGTCACTGACTTGGAATACAGTGCTTTCATTCAGTGATAACCTTAACCGTGGCCTCTAAAGTGTATGTGTGTGTGTGTGGATGCTTGTGCGAGCATGCGGCGGTTCGGCTATGTCCATGTGGTGTGGAAGAGCATAGAGAATGAGCTGCCATAACTAGTTATGTCTCATTATAAGACCTCTTAAAGGCTGCGTGGCCACAAAATGAGCTATTTTAGCACCGTTGTCCTCACTTATACTGAGACGAACAGGATATTACTGCACCGTCACGCGCACGCACTACAGATGTGAAGTGAAGGAGTCCAGGGCTGTGCTTCAATTATAGTGATTCTATGTGCCTGTGTGAGTGTGTGTGTATTTTTGTGTGACAGCCCTAAAGACAGTATTTAAGTTTCTCTGACAACTACAAAGACCATTGTGGTGGAGACCTCATGACAACCTCCCAGTTCCAAGCAGCTCTGAGACGACAACAACGATGGGGTTTTTGCTTTCAACACTTCGCTTTGGTGCGCTTAGACTGCTGCTGGGGAGAGAGGTGAGACAGACAATCATTTAAAAAACTGGGACTGGAAAATAGGCGGAGGCAGAACGGGAGGGTAGGTGAGAAGACAGCCCATAAGGAAGCGTTTGAAAGTGCAGTTATGTGTTTCCAAGTTAGGATATCTAACTTGTATATGTGACTGTAACCTTTTCTGATCAGATGTGCCTTTTTCCTCACTTTGATTACACATAAAGACGCAGCAGAAAGTGAAGGAGCTTGTACCAACCCTAACGGATGGAAGGATGGATTTACAGAGTAAATACTCTCATCTCTCTCATCACACTGATCTATGTTTTAAACAAAGAACAAAGGATAGGAAGTGGGATTTAGGACGGGCGGTATCCAAGGCCGGATAAACCTTCCACATATTTCTTGCAGTAAATGGTATTACAGGCTTATTCTTGAAATATTGTCGCTGGAATACAAATTCTACTGCTGTATGGTAAATGTAGGGGTTCACAGTCCAACAGTCTCTCAATAACACATAAAAGGGGAGATGATTTACAAATTTAACTGATTACACTAATACAGGACAAGCATGATTCAGGACATTATTCAAACTATCTGACATTTGCAAATTCAAAGAATTATAATGAATAAGCATCTCATCCAGGCGTGTCAATGTGCATTATTTGTTAAAAAATAAATATATGTTAAAATACAATGCACTGCTGGTGCTAAGCAAAGAGTGGAGAAACATTCACTATGAAAGTATTATAACATTGAGCCTGCATTATGCGTTTGGTTCCACTCTCTTTCACCACAGTGGGTTTTTATGTGGCCGTGCAGCACTCTAGGTGAACGTTCCACTGTAGAGTGCTGCTGCTGATCAGACAAATAAACAGCATAAGAACAGTTATCGCTTACAGTCGTTGGCCGTAAAAACAAAACAAAAAAACAGTCATGTTGCATGGTTCTGCTGGTCCAGCCATCTGTTGTTGGAGAGTAAAACAACGCCTTCTTCAGCTGTTGTGTTGTCCAAACTGGGCAATGCTGCACAAGCAAAAATCTTGGCCCGTTGATGGTTCATAGTTTGGATTGATTTGTTTTACCTTTACAGCAAATGTGTTTCCTTTTTACAGACCAGAAATGCCTCCACTTCATTATTTATTTATTTAGACCCAAAGGAAACGGTGACAGTCAGTACAGAGTTGATGTTTGGATGACAGCAGAGATTTAGCTTAGGTTGGTTCAGCAGCATTATCAGTCTAAAACAACGCAGAGAGAGGATCTGACTAATGAACACAGCCAGCTCATTTTCTACTCACTTAGTAGCACTCTGCTCTTAAACAAATGCTAATGCTTTACAGTCACAGCAAACATTAAATTGCGATACAATGTGTAGCTGCTAACTGCGCGAGTGCAGGTTTTCCACACTGAGCCTTTGTCTTTTTAATTCGCTGTGTACACAAAAGCAATTATTATAGTTGGTTGTGCCGACCTGTTAAGTCATTTAACGCCTGCCACAGTTATCAGCTGATTGGTACTTAGATGTGTGTTTACATTGCTCGCTGTCTCTTTCATCATACTGATTTACTGAAACACATCTCCACGGAGACATGCTCTAGTGTCCTTTGGTTAGCAGCAGCTGTATGTTTTTTGTTAGCACTTTCCATTATTTTCTCTTCCCTAATGCGAGAAAGTGAGGTATCAAAATCTCTCGTTCGCTGTGACTAACTGCTCTTTTACCAGCCGGAAAATATTAGTTACATTTTCAAAGCTTCTGGAAAAGCATTTGTACTTGCTAAAAAGTAATCAGTCTTAATCCACCCTATCAGGCCAAAAAAAGTGATGGTGTAGCTGTTTTTTCGAAAAGTCTTTTCAAAACACAAGGTAATGTTGATGATGTTGGTGATTCGGAGACTTTTCCACGTCGTCACATTTGTTACATTTTTGTCTGTTTGAACCTGACTGCGCCGCAGCAGCTTGACATACCACTGAAACACGAGCTGAACAGAGACGGTAAATGAGAGGTCTGAGTGTGCCGGGCTGCAGCACAGTTTCACTCGCCACAGTGATGCATTTGACCCTTGGTTCTCTCTTGCTTTCTTGTTTGACAGGACAGCTAGATAGGAGGCTTCATAGGGGCGCTGGCCTCCATGATAGGTGATGGTGAGCACAGCACAGCACAGCAGCACAGCACAGACTCTCATTTCCTGTTGAACCAAGCCATGCATCATACAATGCAAGTTAATATTCTTGATTTCTTTGAACCTGTGGGTTGGCCGGTATCCAGTGATTTTGTTTGTTTATCCCGTGCATTGTGGGAGGCTAATACCTGGTGCAGATATGTAGTATATTTAGGTGTCTTTTGTGTGAGGGCGTGCGTTTATGCAGTTGCTCATTTAAAACTCTGCCATTTTCTATGTGACCCAGTGTATTTCTGTGTGTTTGTGTGTGTATGTTACTTTCCAGCTCATTCTGTGTGTGAGGCATGTCTTGGCAAATTGCCAAGTCAAGACTCTACACCCGGTAGACATGGTCTCAAATGGCAACCCCAGATGCTGCGGCTCATAACCCGTACACACTCACCGAGAGCTCACACGCAGGCCCGCGCACCATTTTCCCTTCTTATTTCTGTTTCCACTGTAACTCCTCTTGATGCCGTTTCATGTTGTGTCTCATTTCTTTCCTGTGTGTATAAGAAAGAGGAGCGCAAAAGAGAGAGACGCAGCAGAGTGTGTTTGTAGCTGGAGGATAGCGTGTGATAGGCAGCTCTGATAAGTGAGGAAGCTGGACTTTGATCTCTCCTCTTTAGACTAACTGAGAGACTCAAAACTCAAAAACTCACTGAGGCACACTCCCATCACAGCACTAGAGGAGGAACTATGGCAAAATGAGACTTGAGTGCACATTCCTCCACTCTCCTCTCCTCTCCTCTCCGTTGCCGATGAGCTATGCGTTCAACCCCTCAGACTTTTTCAGGCTATAAAAAACGCAACATTTTACAGCTCTTTTTTTTTTATTTGTTTATGTGTGCGGCCGGGTAGGGGACAGGCACACTCACACTGTTGCATTTATATACGACCCTGCAGTGTAGCCTGCAAATCCAGAGTGTTTGCTCATTTTGCTTATATTTCTGTTTCTTGTGTGATATATTTCGAGCCGTTTTTTTCTTTCCAGTATTAGTTTCCGCAAACCCCTCCAGAGGAACAGATTTTCTTCTCTACATTTGTATAAAAATTTATGACTGCAATAAGGCTAATTCTGTCTCTTTCTCTCTCTCCCGCTCCCTCCTTCCCTGCTTCTCTCCCCTGCTCCGCTGCATTGTGCTGTGTGGTTGGACACATCTACTCCCTCAGGTGAGTTGAATTTTTCTTACAGTGCAGTTCAGAGCTAAACTAAAGCGAAACACTGAATTTCAAGGACTTTTGTACACAAGTGTTGTTGTCAGGCAAACATACACTGTCTATAAACTGCATATTGTGGTTTTACTTGAAATTACCAACCATAAAACTTTGGCATATCATCAATTAGGAAACATCCCTCTTAATTTTAAGCACCTGCTGTAAATTAAAACAGTTAAAGTGCTTCTGCTTGCCGTGCCGTGTACTGATGGCCGCTGACTATTAAAGTGGCATGTGTCCCCGCTGTCCTGTCATCAAATGGTTTGTTCAGCCCGTCCCTGGGCTTACCAACTGTCTGAAGTGCTCACGTCCCCTAGTTCATCAAGAGTCATAAACACGATTTATCACTGTGGTCACAACATCAGCATGGTAATTGTGCTTATGACCTTTGCCATAATTAGAAGCCGAAGTAGAAGTTGGAGTAGACGCAGAAAGCACTCCCTGCAGTCTTTTTTTGGTGTTGTTGTTTTTTTGTTTTTTTTGATGAGCGTGTGACGATTGATGGAAGTGATAAGTCCTGACATAGTTCCGCAGTTTTAAGAAGAGGCAGAGCTTGAGAATGTATCTGTGCAAACTACTGCAGTTGTTTCATCTCCGTGATGATACTATTCATATTCCTGTCACCTTTTTGATTAAATTTAACCGCTGCTTAAACTTGGAAAGTTTTGTGAAAGACAGGGTTTAAAATCTAATCAATTTTGTGTGCACCTAGGAAGAAGTTCAGGCAAAACCTCCACACTGAATATGAAACAGTAGAATTTGTAGTCAGACAGTAGATAGTTCATTTATAGACTACAAATGCTGCACTTACTTGTCCTACCGCGTCCTGACACCTCAAAGATATGATTAACCAAAATGAATGGTCTTCATACTGTACATGTTACAACTGTAGAACACCGTCAGCAGCATGAACACTATTCATTACGTCCACGTATCCTTTTTTTAAATGACTCAGATCAGATTCTTCATTCCATTCTCTCCTGCTACTATTCTGAATAGATCATTTATCCTTGCCACTACATAGAACGTCTAACATTACATTTTTCCTCAAACACATTCTCATGCTTTGCAGTATTTCATCATAAACTCTATGAATGAAGAAACCATTTCAGATTTGAACTTTCACTTAATGATACTGTCCATGTGACAGTAAATAGTTCATTTATAGACTACAAATGCTGCACTTACTTGTCCTTCTACATCCTCGCGCCTCAAAGATATTATTAACCAAGATGAATAATCTTCATACTGTACATGTTACAACTGTAGAAAACCATCAACAGCACAAATACTATTCATCACGTGCACGTATCTGTTCTTTAAATGACTCAGATCAGATTCTTCATTCACATTCTCTCCTGCTACTATTCTGAATAGTCGGTTTATCCTCACCGCTGAATAGCACGTCTAACATTACATTTTTCTTCAAACACTTTCTCATACTTTACAGTATTTCATCATAAAATCTATGAATGAAGAAACCATTTCAGATTTTAACTTTTACCTAATGACACTATACATCACAAAAGTTATTTAAAAGATTTATTCAGCGTAGACCCGATGAGGAAAGGCACTGTTTACTATGTTCAGTCATTAGTTTGCAAAGGCAGCCTATATTATGATTGAACTTAGATGGCTTGTGCTGATTGTACTTGGTAATGAGTTGTATTATTTGTCTACAAAAGGTTGCTTAAACCCATTCACAGTGTAATGTTCATGGAAATCTAAGCCGTTTAGCTTTATAGGATAGTCATTATCCATTAGTGTCTCCTCTAGAGAGTCTTTGTTGAGTTCTTGTCTGAAACACAACAGATGAAGACACAAAAACAGCACTGACCAACAACTAAAAATCAGACTAAACTCACTGTTATAGTCCTAATACTGATGCTGCTGTCTTGTTGTTTTGAGGTCTCTGTTAGGACGTTCGTGCACTGCGGCTGTGGTATAATTGTGCATCTTATTAGGTGTCTGTTTGAAGACTTTGACTCACACGTCAATACACTCAGTATCATTTCTAAGCCCTAATAACTGTGGGGCCATGCTCACTGTAAACTGGGATTATTGGTATCTATTCACAACACCTAGGCTTGAAGAGACTTGTCCTTTGACTTCTGTTCATCACTGTAGACTAATCTGAATCAGCAGTGCATGCATAAAAAAGTTAGTTAGCTCCAGAGTTTAACCAGAACTCTTCTAGAAGTTAAAGTGCTATTAATAATGGGTTACTACAAGAACAACAAAACTTGAGAGTTGTAAATCATTGTAGTTTTTTCCAGTGCAATTATATGTAGAGACACTGACCATTAATATTGAGTTATAGTCCAGTCCTACATGTGTAGCAATGATTTATGGGAATTTGTGTGTGATTAACTACAGCCTTGAAAAAAAACATAAAATGCCAGCCCTTGAACCAAATGAACTGAGTGTAATTTCTGCCAGTGAAATTGTTGTGTGGAACCCAATTTGTACTGATTATGGTGTTGTGGCTCAAGATGACATTGCATGACAAAGTGTGTGTTGAGCACCCTAGCCCAGAGTGACAACAGAATTGTCACATTACTGCCATAACATCTCTGGGCTTCATCTGCATCTTTCCACAATTGGAGCCAGAAGAGTTTGCAGTGATGGCAGCTCACTAATTAGATATTTTTTCTGGGAAAATTTGTGATATGATTTCTTAAGCATTTTGCTTTACTGGCATCATAAAGCCAGAAGACCAAAATGTTCATTTGCAGTCATTATGTTAATGGCAATTAGTATTGACTTTTGCCGCTTGCTGGTGAGCGAGCCAAATGTTTGCAGGAAATTATAGCGGCCATCAGTGAGAGCAGTATTTATGCTGACGTAATCTTTATGAGGACCGCACAGTCTCAACTGACACCTGTGTGTGTGTGTGTGTGTGTGTGTCAGTTTGTGCATGTGACTGATGTGCAGTTTGAAGTGCATTGCGTACTACTTTGGCAGAAAAGAGTGTGTGGGTTTTTTGAAACGTGCATTACTGGACAGAGAGAGCAGCTCAGACAGCCCTCACCGTCTGCTCCATTATTCACTGCGTATTGCTGTGTGTGGGTGGAAACGTATTGTCATGACACTTTACCTCTTTGGAATATTGTGAACGTTTTTTAGTTAAGTCGAACGGGAAATTTGTGAGTGTGTGAGTGGCATTTTTATATTTATAAGTGCTGGTTGATTTTATTAATGATTTTAGGATCAGTGAAAATGTCCATCTCAAAGGTATTAATATTTTAGATTTATTTCAGCCTGGGGTATTTCCCATTAATGTGGCTATTGTGGCTCTGTAGGTCATGGTAACTGCACTCTCCTTTTGTTCCAGAGATTCTGGGAAACGAGCAGCCGCACAAAACAGGTTGCAAAATCCCTGCTTTTGGAAAGCTGCCTAGAGCGTGCACACTCGTCCCTATATACATTGTTTTATGTAACCCCTTGGTTTTCTCAGTGTCTCCAGAGAAAGACTACAAAGTTAGCATAAGCCATGGAGGCACGTTAATGGCAAATACCCCAGGTGAGCGTAACACTTTAGATCATTTAAAATTCATTTCGTTTACGGGTGCTAATTAATCAGTTCTAATATATCACTTTTGTAGTTTGTGTTGAACAATAATCCACTATTTTGATTTGCATATAAAATGGAATAAATAAAGGCGTGTACTCT
The DNA here is from genome assembly GCA_005024645.1 of Planiliza haematocheilus. Taxonomy (NCBI): domain Eukaryota; kingdom Metazoa; phylum Chordata; class Actinopteri; order Mugiliformes; family Mugilidae; genus Planiliza; species Planiliza haematocheilus. Next base: position 1,489,416 of record SRSE01001280.1, on the reverse strand, counting down.
AGAGACTAGCTGTGATGTGGTGATAAGGGCTCACTGAATAATTAGTAAAATAATACTACTAAATTTCAGAGAGTTGCGCTGACAGCTCAAAAAACCTTGGGTAGAAAGTAGTGATGGTCCAATCAAGATATTTTTACCACCTGATCTGATCCTGATCTTTGAATATTGATTATCATCTGACAAATTTGGTCTCTTGGAGATTCATGAAGGCTTGTCATGTGTTGTATTCTCCTAGATCACATGTTCACCGTGGGACTGTTTTAAATATAAGGGCTGTCAAATCTAATGCGGTAACGTGAACCCAGATGGAGGAGGTGGTGGTCTCAAACAGAGAGAGGTGAAATCAAGAAAACCTATCTGGACGGAGTATCATTTTATATTGTGCTTATTTCACTATATATACACAAGATAGTTACCGAGGCAACCAGAGCCTGGAACGTCCACCATCGACCAACTGTCTGCTACAAAGAGATGGATGACGAGAGAATCGATTTACATGTGGATGGGCCTTAACTACTCGCTGGCTACAACCTTAGCTACTCCTCATGTACCAGGTGGTGTTCTTTCAGCGTTATGTATATTCTGCCCACATCTCTCGCAGCCTTTTTTCAAGCCTGAAACTGTCTTTGGCTCCCTCATTTTCCCCTCGTCTGTCTTCCTTCTACCTTTCCCTGCTCTCTTTCCCCCTCTGTTTCCTTCATTCATCCGCTCCCATCGTCTTCACCTTTCTTCTCTCCCACTAATCCATAAAAGAGGATACAGGTCTGGTCTCTGGGATTGAAGGAAAGAGGGTTTAATATCCCTTCCCAAGTTTGTGTGTGTGTGTGTGTGTACGCGAGCAGCTTTGTGCATGCTTGCGTGCACACCTCTTTGCTTGTGTGAAATTGGGCGATATAGGTCTGAATGTATAAGAGGATTCGATGTTGAATTTTCATTTCTCTCAGTGCAGACAGAGGACTCATTAGTAAGACGAGGACATGGAGAGTTTGTCTTTTTGTTCAGTTGCGCATCCCGTACCAAACACAGAGTCTCAAACACACACCCTGCTGGAGAAGTAGTGTGAATGATGTATGGAGCTTTCGTCTGTGATGAGCCTCATCCACCGCTCCTCCCCATTACTCGTTTTCCCCCCCATTTAGAGTCCTGTGTTCTTGTTAGCAGGTCGATGAGTGCAGGAGCAGGGGCAGGAGGAGTAAGGAAGGCTCCAGGCTCCAGGCCCTCAGATGATACTACACATTCTGTTAACACTCCTCTACTTCTTTTCTGTCTTTCCTTTGCTCTCTACATCCATTCCTTCTTCCCTTCATCTCCCGGGCAGTAGAAATTACTTGTCCCCTTGCAAGGGCGCATCATCAATCCCATGATTCATTGCGTCTTGCCAGAGTAATGGCAGCTGCTTTGATTGAATCGAGGGGGCGCGTGCGTCAGTGTCTCTGCTCGGACACAGTTGCATGTGCGTGAGAGATGACTTCTGAGCGAAAGGTCTATTTTTTTAACCTTTTAAAAGCAGCATGTTTGTCTGCCCTCCACCTTTAGCATGCGCTCCCTCGCTCCCTCTCTGTCTCTCTCCCGTCGACTCCCACCAAAGCTGCCCACGCTCTGCAGGGATGGAGTGGTGTTTGCTTGACCCTCCCTCCCCATTTCCTTTCTTTTTTTGCTGTTTATCAGTCCATTTAGGACTAAATGCTAATGCTGCAATAAATTGTGTGTTTTTGTGTCAGGGGGATGCTCATAATGGGTAATATAATCAGAGAAATGGAAAGGCTTTTGCTCCCTGTTAATTCAGTGTTTGCTAATGCACATCTTTCTCACTGTTTAACTCTATCCCTTGTTTGTTTCTCACTGTCTCCTTCCCTTTTTTGTCGCCTTAAATGTAATTTCTTCATTTATCCAATTTCAGTAATATTTCTGAATTGGCTGCTTCATCTGTTCTTTTCTGTTTTTTTTTAATTTTTTTATTTTTTTATTATTATTATTTCTCGTTTGCAGTCACATATGTGCCCAGACACAAAGCTTGGGGTTAGTCACTATCAAATGTTAAATTGATCAAAGCTAGCTCAGTGACTTTCCTGTCTTGTTATGTTTTGAACCATTACAGTCTTTTGTATTCGTGTATGATTTTTACTGTAAAGCAGATGGAATTCTTGTCATTGTCCAATCTGCGACAAAGAAACAGATTAAAGTTAACATTTGTGCTTTGTTGCTGTTGATAAAAGGATAGCACTGACTGAAAATTGTCACAGTATGACCGTGCATTGAACAAAGATACAACCTTTTGTTTCGGGTTGCTGACCCACCAATCAGAACACTCTTACCTTGGTAACTGTTGAGAATGTGCTTCTGGTTAGAGAAACATATCAAGCTGTAAACTCTTAAGTCAGAGCAGAGTGAAACTTACAGCAAGGATGGAAAAATGATTGATTGGTGCGTGGGACACTTGTCTGAATGAATGACCACACCGGCAGTTTAATGATTTTATGTAGAACAACAGATAATAAGTGAACTGAGAGAGTCTCCACTGCTAGTCTCCAGAAATTGTACATCTAGGATGTCATAATGATGGGGTAGCGGAGGTAATTGGACTAACACTTGAATACTGGAATAGATTTTTTAACTCTTCGTTACTTGAAACAGTGTTTCTACTCAGTCGGCGCAGTGATGCTTTGCACTGAACAATGGTTGTGGTGGATGGTGAGGACATCACAGAGTTAGACAAGCTGTAGGGTGTCTGGAAACCGTGCTCTCATTACGTGCAGTTTTCAACTCTTAAATTCGTCTCACTATTGTGTTTCTAGACATGCTAATGTTGTAGAATGCCTGCCTTCCAGACATATAAATCCTGTGACTTCAGTGAGACACTCATTTATAAATTAATTGAGTACCTCAGAACAGGCTATTGTGGGATGTTCCTGTGTTTTGTAAGCATGGAAACAAACAGGTGTAGAGCTTGCAGACTAGCTCCCATTTACTTCATTTTCTGCTCCACACCAGTGTAGGTCTGATTTTTTTCTTTCATAGCATCGTCACGTTTTATACTCTTTAATCACAGCAACAATTTCATTGCATATCAAACAGACACAATTCCCCCAGGTTTCTGTGAAATATTCGTTTTTCCACGGTGTCCAGAATTTTCTGCGCTCACTTGGTATCAGCATAACCAGCGCTGGAGTACCTGCTCAAGAACCACAAATACAGTACAATGTCTGGTAAGAGCAAGGGTCAGGGTAGTTCCTTGCTAAAACAACATATTAGAAGTTTGTTTTTCTACTTAGCTAGCTGTACATGAGCAGTTCTCACCTGTGATAGTCCTGTTGGCCACCACCACAGACAATAATTAAAGATTTTGTTTTGTTTTCTTATTTGTTGGTATCTGTTACGTCCATTTGGAAAAATCCACACGTGAACATAAACACGACAACCAAACAACCAGACAAGTTTCAGTGGAGGTGAATAACAGTGATTTATTGTGAAAAATAGAACAAATAACTCAACGAGGTGGAGGAGGATGGGACAATGTGATTGTGCCAAATCAATGAAATAAATATAACAAAAAGAGGCCTGCCTAAACTGCAGCTGAATATTAAACAAAACAAACAAAATGCCTCACTGGCTTATCTAAACAAAATGGCTTCACAAAACAATACAGGGGTGGCACAACCAATAAACCTAGTGACATAACAGTGATCACCTAACTGTGTGTGAAAATGTACAGGGTACCCCAAACTTACCTAGTCCCTAATCCAACAACCACAATACAGCTTCCTAAACACACGGTTCACAACCAGAGAGAATAGCACAAATGCAAGGTGAAGCCAGAGAGAAAGATTCACTTGACATCCTCCATTTTATAAGTCCCCCTCCTTCAGGATAGGCCAGTTGGGGACATAGTGAGCCAATCCTCAGTTCTGCTGGTACTCCACAGGTGAGCAGTATCTTGTGGTAATCACCTGCAAGAAAACACACACACACACACACACACACACACACACACACACACACACAGGGAAGGGGGAGGAAAAATACAAACAGTGCCCCTCGGCACGTAACAGTATCATTTAGCATTCATAGATGTAGCTGTAAATATTACATCATACACATATTCCTCCATAGTGTATTAAAGTGCCTATGTTCTTGACAGAGATATTTGAGACCCCTGGCTTGAGAAATGTTGGCTAATTGAGTCTTACGGGTAACATGGAGGTGGAAAGTTACTTGTTTTTTAACCGGTTTTCAGATCTTTTAAGGATCACAATTTTCTAATTTTAACGCCAACTCAGTTTACACATTTTCTGCGGGTATGGTATCTATAATTTATGATATAAATCTAATTTATAGTTAACAGTTGACTTTAAATCTTTGCTAGTCAGCACTTATAAAGTTAATCTAGTTCATGTTACCTCTGGAGTCTTTTCCTCCGGGTTAAATCTCCACGGTCTGAAAAATCAAGAACACAAACGTTGAGCGGAGATAGCAGATAGCTTCACATGCTACATGAATTTTCCGTGCAGTTTCCTCCGTCAGGTTAAATTCAGAACAGAGCAGGTATGTGGAGGGTCTGTGGAGATATAGTTCTGGGAGCAATAAAAAGAACAACGCTAGCACAGTATTGATTGTAATGTGCAAAAATCTCACAGTGCAATGTAGGGACGTCCCGATCAAGTTTTTTTGAATATTTTTTTTAAATATTGAGTATTGGCCTTTCAAGACCCAATCAGATCTTAAATAAAGAAAATGTCCTCCGCTGAATGTTTATAAAGGCTTTTCTTATCTTACTCATGTTTTCCTAGATCACGTTAGAACTGCGCTTCTGGAATAGCACTGCCAGCGTTGTCTAAAATAGGGCTGTCAAAGCTAATGTAGCGAGGAGAGCGTAGCCCCCTTTGGCTCCAGAAGCTCCAACAGAAGGTGAAAACCTGTGTTCTCTGTTACAGGAACGTTTTGGTCATCAAACGCGACAAACTCTGTAACCCTCTCTGTAATATTTTTGTCCTTGGCGCTGTCCCTAGGAAATCTTTTTCAAATGAAGCAGTCTTTCCTTTTTTTTGTTTTTGTGGTGACGATCTCTTAACACCACGTTGCAAAACATCCACATTGGACAATTTACAGATCTTTGTCTGATTTTATTTTCCACAGTAAAGTACTTTGTCACCACAGACATGTTTGGATCATCTTCTTTGATTTTTGTCAACTTTGCCACTAGCCAACTGCCACTAAATAATAATAATAATAATAATAATAACGATAAGAAGAAGAAGAAGTCTTCTTTTTCTTGTTTTCTTTTTGGCACCTTTGCTGCTAGCCAATTGGCGTTATTACAGAAGAGAAGATTTTGGTTTATGGCAGACCTAAAATAAATAACTACAAACTAATAGGCTTGGCTGAAGCCCAATACCAACCTGACAAAAAAAATATCTGGATCGGCCCCCATGTTGATTGGGACATCCCTAGTGACAATATGCTGCGATCTTTTCATATTCATAGTGCATGCAATGTTTGAAATACATACAAAACCTTTTGGTCCCGGTCAACTTGTTTTAATGCACATAATAAATACCACGTTGAATGGAAGATGGATGCTTGAGCTGTTAGGAATTTATGGTTATGACATACAGTTAATACCTCTGTCACCCTCCTGTCTATTGTTGTTTCTCTTCTGAGTCCTACAGGATACATTTAATCTAAAGTCAATTTTATCCTCAGATAAACGGCATAATACTTTTCAAACCTTTGGCATATTTTAATTTTACCATCTGTCAATTTTATTCCTTGAAAAACACAGCAGAATCTACTTTATCTTTTAGAAAATCATAAAAAATATTATTGAATAAAAAGTGTCTCTTGTGTTAATAGTTACACTCATAGAAGAACATGAGTGTTTTGTGGACTAGTTGTAGATCGAGGTAACTAGTTTCTGGCTTTGAAGTCTACCCATAACCCCCAGTGGACTTGTCTTTTAAGCTTGTGTCAGCTGAGCAGCAGCTTGCAGAGGGAGGTGTTTAACCTGACTTCATCACACACAGTGATGTCATGTCCCCGGCACTGTATTGATCGATGTGTCAATCAGTCCCAATGGAGCCACCAAGCAAATGTGTGGGTGTAACAGCGTGTGTGTGTTTATTTATGTCGAAAGGAAACACAGATAAGGATTATGAGACAGGAAGAATTGGATTGTCACAGAAAACTCTGTCTCATGCAGGTGCACTTACATATACACACAGCACACACCCACACACGCACACTTTACACACAGAGGCACACACAGGAGTAGCGAGGCTTTGCCAGGGTGTTTAGACCAGTCGATAGGTAATCAGCTTGGCGGGTATGTAACAGTAGTAATTCCCTCATACCCACTACTTGGCCTTCTGTGGGAATTAGAGAGGTACTGTCAGATATCACAGCAAATTGGAATCGTCACACACACCAGCACGCACGTTGACACACACACACACACACACACACACACACACATAGGCAGGCAGAGTAAAGGCGGGGCTGAATGAGTCACACAGGACCTGCTGGAGATTAAATTTTTCTCAAATGAGAGTGTGTGCGACAGGCAGCAGACACAAACAAACCCATAAAAAGCAGTTTGAGATTCCACACAAAGTTGTATTGAGGACTATCGTGATTTTTATGTTGGATTAATGAACATCCCATAAGAATCACCTTATTGCGGGCATTTTCGCTGAAAAGCTAATTTCTTTAAAGTCCGTGTTAATAGATGGATGAAAGTCACCTCACACTTATGTGTTCTCACGGAAGAAATTAAGATTGCCTTTAAAGTAACAGACACTTGTGCTGAACTGACTCTAGAAAACCAAATGATACCAAAGGACAGCGTTCATGAAGTATTGATGTTTGAGCCTTGATGCCTCCATTGTTCTACAGATGCTTATTTCTGTTGTACGGCTCTCCACTTACCTTCTTTTCATTGTTTTCCTCCTCTTCCCCTCAAGAAGGCTGATGTAGTGTCACCAAGCACAAGTTAAAACACCCAGCATGTCTGCGTGATGAATGGATCTGAGGTGGAAGGAAAGGAGGAATGGATGGGGAGTTAAAGGAGGAAAAGGTCACAGTGTTTCTTGAATCAAAACCTCAAGTGTTTGACCATGGAGAGTGCTGGTGTTGATCTTTAAGGTGTGAGTTGTCACTGACCTTATATGGTTGACTGGCTGGAGGTATTGGGGGGGTGTTCAGTGTTTATGTGGCTGGAGGAGAAGGTCGCTTCAGGTGGTAGGGGAGTCACGGACAATTCCAAAGTAATTTCCTGTTTCCTGCATGTAAGCAGCAGAGAACCAAAAGTACAATCGCTGCTCGGCTGATCTAACATCCTGGCTTATTCACATAATAATACCTTTTACATTATTTGTGCTTCTGTGTTTTCCTGTATTTTTTTCTTAGGCAGCTGCCTGAGCTCGGCTCTTATACACCCTTAGATTCCAACTATTCTGTAGTCTTTCTGTGTTGTGTTTTCTGTTATACAACAGACTAATCTGGGGTTATTTTAATTCATTTATCAGTAAATTGTTTAATTTGAAATACAACACACCAGCGACAATCAAGTTTCTGTAATTTAAATATAATGTGTTACCCGCGAGTTGCAAATCATAGTGGAAACCTGCCGACTGGCTGTCCATTTGCAGTCTTTTCTCGCTTTTCCCCGCTGTTCTTCATTATTTTGTGTTGTATGGACTCTGCCTGCAGGTTTTTCCTTAATTGTGTCTTACTGTATCTGACTTGGGCAAATCTCCTGCATTCCTGTGCTCTGCCTCTCTTCTTTGCCTTTCACTCTTCATGTAGCATTCCTTATCCTGACCCCTCCGTTCCATCAGGTCTGTTTGTTATTCACTTCTCATTATATATTGTGGGCTCAAATGTCCATCCATAGTGAGGGGAAAATGAAGATGATGGGCAGGAAGGAGTTAGAGGAAGATAAAATGGCAGCCGGGTGGGAGGGTGACGTTGAGAAATGATAGGTATAAATTAAGAATATGGAAAAGGGGGAAGCAAGCAGGGAAGACACATAACATTAGAAGCAAGGGTTTGAGAAACACACAGTGAAAGGAAGAATAATGGACAAGCACCGTGGAAAGGTAAACTGTCTACCTGGAAATATAATCACTCCTTCATAGTTCCTAGGGGATGAATAAATGCAGCAAGTGCAGGGATGGATAAAAAGAGGCCAGTGTGTAAATGAGCACTAGGTTTTTTATAAAGCTGTGAATGTTAGGAGTTTGCAGACCTAAACCAGTGTTACAGCTGCAGTGAACCGCATTGAAGCCGTATAAAGTCGCCCTCACAAATGCACTGCTGCTTAAACTTTTCAAAACATTATCCATGTCTGAAGCAGTCATACCGCACGTTAAATGGACGTATTCCTTACAGTTTCCTTGTATGGAGCGTGTGTAATTTAACCTACAGTTGTGTTCAAAATAATAGCGTGTGTTTAAAATGTGAGTAAAGCAAAATAATTGTAATAGCTTTTATTTCCATATATGCAAATGTATTGAGAACATTGCACATTCTGTTCCAAATCAAAATATGAAGAAGTGTTTATCAAATGTGTTATTACTTTACAGAAAGTAAAGAAAAATCTACACTGGGTTGATCAGAAAAATAGCTATCTGCATCAAACATTTATTATATCAACTGTAAATTGCTCAAAGATATAGCTTTCCTGTGAATCACGATGAATGAACTAATATTTAGTCGTATAACCACTGTTTCTGAGAACCGCTTCAGATCTGTGTTGTGTGGCGTCGTCCAACTTCTACTCAAGCCCTGGACCATTGGATTACATTCCACAGTCCCTCTGCATTTCTTGGTTTTGCCTCAGAAACAGCATTTATGATCATTGCGCAGAAATGCACAGGTTTTGGATTAAGGATTGGATTAAGGTCCAGGATTGGACTGGCTTCTCCATAACATTAATCTTGTTGTTCTGAAACCAGGATGCTGGACCCTTGACCTTGCTGTGTTTAGGGCCATTGTGTTGTTGAAACACCCATTTGAGGGGCATTTCCTCTTTGGCATAAGCCAACACGACCTCTTTAAGTATTTTAATCTATGCAACTGGTTGTGATAAATAGACTCAACACAAGGAACATCCCCATATCATGATGTTTGAGTCAACATGCTGCACATTGGCTTGAATTTCATGTTGGGGGGGTCGTCTGATAAACTGCCCGCGGGCCCTATACCTCAAAAGAATCTGGCTTTCAACAGTCCAGAAAATGTTGCGCCATTTCTCTTTAGGCCAGTCGATGTGTTCTTTGGCAGATTGTAACCTCTATAATATATGTTGGTTTTGCAACAGCTGGCCTCTGCTTCACATAGGTATCATCTAATTGTTGCAGTACTCACAGGTAACTTTAGACCATCTTTGATCTCCCTGGAGCTGATCATCGACTGAGCCTTTGCCATTTTGCTCTCTACTCTTGGATCCATTTGAATGGTAGCTTTTCGCTTTCTTCCCAGTTCTTCTGGTTTTGGTTTCCATTTAAAAGCACAAGAGAACATTTTAGCTTGGCAGCTTATCATTTCCTACACTTCTATATACGTTTCCTCCCATTTAATCAACTTTTTAATCAAAGTGCACTGTTGTTCTGAGCAATGTCTGGAATGACCCATTTTACTTCATATCCAGCATGTATGACATTTGCTGCCTTTGTCCTTAAATAAGAGCTACCTGTTTGACACCTGTCACAGAATAAATGACCTCAGTTATTGAGCCACGCTGCTATTATTGTGAACATGCCCCTTTCAATTTATGATTAAATTACACAGAATCAGCAGCATAGATGTTATGACTTTTGGGTCTTTTGGGTTTCTGTTACTCTGCTACACCTACCTAGAGATTGATCTGGGTAGTGATGTTGGACTGCTGTTATTTTGAACACAAATGTATCCCTGAATGAAGCACGTAACTTTCACGTAAGAGAATTAGTGAATGAAGCTGTGTCATACAGTTCTACTAACCTGTGTGTTGCTTCTGACTCTTTTGTTTCATGTGGATTCATGCACTGTAACCAGGTGTTAGTGGAAATGGCTTCTTCTTAAGCTTTGACATTGGACTAATGTTTAAGTGGAGGCCTTCCATTTAACATAATAATATAGTCGTTTTTATTTAACATTGTCTCCCGCACCCCCACTTGTCTTTGCTGGTGCATGGGCTTGATTGCCTTAAGCTGCCACACGGCCAAGTGTATCTAAGCGGCACAGCTGAAGACGCCTAAAAGGTCACTTCTCTTTAGCCGCAGACGCTCACTCACCTGCCGCCTTTAAAACATATATGTAATTTATGGAAATAAGGTGTGACGTCTGGTCTCCACTTGATGTTGCGGCCTTCGAGTCATGTCTTAACAAACATAAAATTAACTTGTCATTTTTTCAGCTGCAGACAGAGGCAGTCATTTATCATATTAGAGACCCAACCTTTTTCCTCATCTTTCCAGTTTGACTGGTATACTTTTATTAGATTTTACTACAGAAGCCTTTTTGCCTCAGATTGTGTCTGCTTTAGTCAATGCTTTATCTGGCTGTACTTTTTGTCCTGATGAATTTGAGATTTGTTTTTAATTGCAGAGCATTTCATCAGTTCGGCAATGTGTTTGTGTTCATGAATACAGTATACGCATGTAATACTTTTTAATTTTTTTCTTGTTTAGTGTTAACTACTGTAATTGAATCACAGCACTTTCTGAACTGATGTTTCACATTAAAACATTTAACCTTAAATCATGAAAAGGCAAATTAGAAGCGGTTGGATTGAGACATATTCAGTAAGAACAATATATTTCTCCAGCATATTGGTGACATGATTCTGCAGTTGTACCAAAGGAGTCAGCTCTGTTGATACGTAAACTAGAACAGATGACTCCACCCACTCCCTTAATGCTCTTTATTGATTCCAGTTTTTGTGTAGATGGAGTTAGGAAACTAAGAATGCAGGATGGATAGTAGAACTTTTATCAAAGATGTCCTGCATCATTACCATGCATATGGCATCTTAACCAAAACCTCACCAGTGCTCCCTGTCTTCAGCTGTCATTTACAATTTGCTTGAGAATTTGGAGGGACACGGCATACCAGCAGGGGTAGTGACAGCCCAGACAGGTGGTTTAACACTGCCTCTAACTACGTCTGGAGTCTCTCTGACTTTGCATTCACTAGCTGTTGAGGAACAGACTCCGCAGACCCTCCAGTGAGACACATTATACTCAACAGACTAGCTGATAACAAAGAACACAGCCATACACATTATAAATAACTTACTCAAGAGAATAGTCGCTGCTATACTTGACATGACACATAAATGGCAAGGAAGTAATGTGTGTGTATGTACGTATCGGAGTCAGTATTTGCGTGTTTGCCGGTTTCCGGAGGTTAATATACGCCTGCTGTAACGAGAGGGAAATTGCTTTATGCCGCTAAGCCCTCGGGCTAGAACATCACAGTTATGATGAACAAGAGTTTTACAAAGCCTTCAGTTAAGAGGCTGCCACACATACACACACATGCAGGCGTATTTTCTTGTGATGTGCACACACACACACGCATGACACAGGCATACATTATCTGGAGACTTACCCCCTATCATTTTGTGTTGAGACAATGAGTATGTCTACTCTTTTGGGATCTGTGTGTGTGTGTGAGTGATTGTATGAGTGGAGCTGTCACAGAGCAGACTGTCCCATTTCTCATCATGGCATGGTCGCAGGGTCAGTGGGGGAGGGATGGTGGGTGTGGGCGGTTTGATGTCTTTGCTGATATAAAACCCTGTCAGCTGGAGACAGGACCTGTCACTACACTTGTGTGTGTGTTTGTGTATATGTGGTGTGTGTGTGAGAGACAGAAAGACTCTGATAAGTGCCTGCGTCTGTCAAGCAGTCAGGACTGTGAGGACCTGATGGAAAGCAGTCTAAAAGGTCAAAGTTAAGAGTCAGATCAAAGAAGTAGCCGTTCAGTGATTGAGGTTTGGCCATAAAGCTGCATCTGGAAATGCCCAGACACATACAAACAGGTGTATACACCACACGCCTCCAGGATCAATAGATCAAGGACAATGCTGTAATTCAGTGTAACAATAATGAATGTTCCAATTAGGCTGCACTCAGCAATACATCCTCACAGTACAGCTTTTACAAAGTGGGCTTGTGTGTGAGGTCCAGTAGGTGTCTTGGTGTATATGTGTGTCTGTGTGCGGTTAAGTGTGTTTGCGAGATGTATTTCTACTGTACCATCTATCTCTGTCTTGCCTGCACTCCAGCATTCACAGTAAGATTGCAGCTTATTACCTGTCTCTGCTGGGCTGTCCCGAGGGGCGGCCATGGGAGATTGCTGCTCAGGGAGCTGCCGAGTGTAGGTCACATCAGCAGCTGCACGACTAAATCTAAAATTGTTACTGTATTTCTGTTTTTAAATTTTGTGATTAGGGTAATGTGAGCCTTCTATATGACGTCTTAAATTTATGTGAGTGTTTTTATAAACATGCCAATCAGCAGTATGACATGTACCTCTAGGAAATGGTATATGGAAACCAGGTTTTCTTTTGTGTTTTAGTGAATCCATGTGGAGTTTCAGAGATGGTTATTTTAAGCCAGCACTCAAGCAACAGCTGTGACAAGAGGCATAATGTTTGTGGGTTGTACAACCACCCAAGCATTCATCCATTCATCCACCCAACCATTCATCCATTCATCCACCCAACCATTCATCCATTCATCCACCTAACCATTCATCCATTCATCCACCCAACCATTCAACTATTCATCCGTTCATCCATCCATCCATCCATCCATCCATCCATCCATCTATAAATTCTTGTAAATGCAATATCAGAATATTAGAAGTCTTTGAGAGAATTTCTCAGACTAACATCTTTCCACTACCACAGGATCTGTCTTTCAACATGGTTAAGAAATAAGAAGCTACTCATTGCATCAGTTGGGGATAAATAACTTGTTTCCAGCTGAAAGATAATCACCTATGCAGTAATTATCCAATAGGAGGCTCGTACCTATTTGCTTAGTTAAATCCGGGTGGTGACTTTTTTTTTGGCCAGGCAGTGTATCTTTTTAGCAATACCTCAACAATTCATTCATACTATTCTAACTATAGGGTTTACAAAAAAGGAACAGCTTTAAGCTTAGCCTTAAGAGTGTGGAGGGCATCTGGCCCCTGAGCCTGAAAGGAAAGGAACCCATTCTGCTCCTTGAAACTCCAGGTACGGCAAGTAAGCCTGTACTTTGAGAGTGACGCTTGCTGTTGAGGTAATATGGACCCGATAAATCTTCTAAATTAGATGGAGTCCGGCCATTAGGGGCCTTAGAGGAGAATATTGAATTATATTCCGGATTTTCCTGGAAGCCAATGTAGAGAATCTAAAACTGGAGTAATATGATCTCTCTTGCTAATTCCTGTCAGTGCTGTCGCTTAAATGTGTATTCTTACATTATAGATGGTCTGAGATTTTTCAAATGTAATCTCCCACTAGTTGAAGTCATAGAAAATGACACACAGATAATCAATTTACTTATTATCTAGTTCCAAATCCAATGTCTGTCAGTCATTTTATTGTCACCTCTGGAATGATCATGTCTTGATTTACCACAGGAATTTACCATCAACATTATTTCTGCTATATATTCTCATTCTTATTTCACCTGCATACTGCCCACATAATAGTTTAGCATATCTTTTTACCCAACAGTTGTTGTATGTGCTCTGTTTTTTGGTGGCATCTTTCTTGTAAGCGTCTGTAGCTTGCAGATTGCATTTACACCAAGCTGAGATATGTCCTCATTGTGAGCCAGACCCCGGTGTCGTGTAGATGCTTTGTTTGAAATGTTGACTGCAGTGTATTTTGCATGCGTTTAGGCTTTTTACCTTTCCATATAGATACCCAGTAACAGACTGTATGTTGATACCCTGTGTAAATGCCGCTGAAGTAATTTAAGTTCGGGAAAGAAGCCAGTCTCATGCAAATGTGAGCTGTTTCATAATGGTACTGGACAATTGTAGTGTTAGGTACCGGTCCACACCCTAATATACACCCAAAACCTTTGTTACTCTTTGACGTATCATTTGACAAAAGTGGGATAAAGTTCGAATCTTTTTCCCGGGAAAAGAATCCATTTGGAAGGTGCTGAATTTGTCAGCCTCTTGAGCAAAATGAAAATGTTGTCCCTGTCACCGTAGTTATGCCTTTAGCACCCACACAGAAAGAGTGATTGCGACATTCCCTCTGTATGTGCCACTGTCTGCGGAAAAGATCCCAGGGGACGTGGATGTTTGCTAAAAGTTTTAGGAGTGCAGAGGTGGTGTGACTCCACATCAAGCTGAAAAACACAGAACAGCGTGACTTTGCTGGGCATATATGAGATCGCACCATCTTTTCACAATTCAAACAGGGTAATTCAGTTTATATAAAATATTTTCTCTGACCATGTTTGTCCTCAAAACAAAGAAAGGCAAGGCCATGCACACAACAAACTGTGAATGCTCTCGTCAGCCATAAAATGCAGTGCATCACCCAGAGTTATATCAGGATACGTTCCTCTTCTTTTAATATCAGAAATCCTTTTTATTACTTACAATCTCTATCTTTTTTCACTCTTACACCCTCCAGCTTACACATATTAAGGAGATCAAAAGTGAAACTTCACTGTCCATATACAGTATGCTTTTAATTAGGCAGTCGCTTGAAAAGCCTGTGCAGACACCTGAACATGTTGAGTCAGTGAAAGGGTTTTACACATATTTTCTGCAAGCAAACCGTATATACTCGCTATTTTGCATCACTTGTTTGTATATCAGTTTAAATATGCAACCTCCTGAGCTGATAGTCTCTCTCCTCGGTAAGTAGATTGCTGCAGAGCCCCAGCCAGTGAGAGAGACTGCAGAGCAGGGAGAACTAGCTGCCAGGCCCCCTGCTGATTAGCTTGATTAATTAGACCCAGACTTTATCAAAGTGATATTTGGAGTTTGTATGCAAAGAGGCCCCCAGTTACGATAGCAGTTGTTTCACTATTTGTGCTGTCATTGTGCCTGTTTGCCTTGCTCTCTGCTTTGAATAAACAACTACTGTTTATTCCCATCTCACTCAAATCGCCCCTATGATACTGATTTACTTAAAACACTGTAGTCCCTTTTTGAAATCATAATTTCCTTTTAAGAGTTGATTTGTCTCAGTTGCACAGTTTTCTTAAAGCAAAGTTTTGGCTGTCATAACGAGGTCTGTGAGAGTTGTTTGTCTTTCTTCACGATTACGTGTTGTCTCCTGAAATTAGCCTCTTTTAACCAGCCATGAATGGCTTGTCATCCTGTGCGAAAGCCGGAGGTGTCGCTACATTAAAATGATCCGGACATTTTTTACTCCAGCCGTCAAGACTCCTGTAGAATGATGTAGTAGTGAAAGAGCCGGAGAGAGGAGGTGAGGTCAACAGGAGAGGACGGGTGAAGGCGAAGACTGACTGCATTATAATAAACACTTTCCGAGTGAGGCTGAACTCACGCGTCTTGGTTCACTTTTAATCATGTCCACACTAGCTTACGCCCCACCTTTTCCTGCCAGGAGTTCTTTGCTTGCGTTGCACACAAAGCGCAGAGCACACAGAATGCTTTTGTATCTCCGAGAGAAAAGAGTACTATTCTATGTGTTTGTTTATCATGTTTGTTTATCATGCGATAAGTCTTTCAGACAGACTGGCAGATGGGCTTTGTGTGAAATGACTTTTTCTTTTGCTTGCCAATAACTTCATATAATATCTTCCATTTCTCTTCTTCCCTTGCTCTTACACATTCACAAATTGCTTTTCTTTTGCACACACATACACTCTTTCTCTCTCATTTACTCTTTCCTCCCAGACACATATCGCTTCACTCCCTCACCCTTTATGTTCGATCAATCACCCCCGTCTGTCCCATACGGTAGCCAGTCGTGGAGCTGGTGGCGTAAAGGCTGTTTTCTGTGAATCAAAGCGTTCTTGTGTCTTTCCCATTAGCTATTCATGAGCTCTCCTGGCTCACGCTTGTGTACCTGGATTCAGGAGATGCAGTGGCTGGCTGAATGTGGATTAACGAGAGTGTCACGTTTAATACAAGCATGTGATGTCAGCAGGAGAAAGGGAGAGGGAGAGAGTGATCGGATGATTGTTTATCTCATCAGTGGACTAAAGGAAAGGCAGGTCCTGACCCGCAGCAATTTGTTCCATGCAGCTGAAACAGAAGATAGATTAGCTGTGTCTGCGGATGCGTGTTAGTGTTTCTACCAAGAAGCAAGAGTGTAGCACCGTGTGCACTTGTTGATGTTTTTGCCGCTACAGTGTTTCTTGGCGTTCACAATTTGTTATCATATTCACAAAAGCACATAGAGATGATAAAAGGGAGGAAATCTAGTGAGATGGAGGGATTAAAATAACGGAGTGAATGAATAAGTGCTGACTGTGTGGGGGGCACGATGGGACGCTCCATCATCAGCTGCAATGCTAAGTGACAGCATGGGAGGGAAAGAATAAGGCAGGGGAGAGGTGGAGATGATGGGGCTGCATGCTTAGCTACAGGAGCAGAGAGAATAGGGAGGGAAGAGCCTGAAGAGGAGGAAGAGGAATCGAAGAGATGTGAGAGGGCGTTCAGTGAAGTGAGAGGGAAAGAGAAGTGAGGTGAGAGGTGGTGGACTTACTCACCTGAACTCACTGTCTTTTTTATCTGTTGCTCAGCCGAGTTGCACTAGTTGCAATGCATGCTCATCTATTTTCTGTCACAAGTTTGTATTCTCATAAGGACTGCCAGATACCTTCACCATCTTCAGTGTCATTTGCACGCACACACACATGCATGAATATGTGCACACACCACATTGACTTACAAATTGCAAGAAGACTCACAGAGATGAGACTCTGAACTTTGAATTCCTGACTGGCTTTGAAGTTTCCCAACATCTCTCTCACCCCCTCATCCCTCACCCGTAACGCATGTACTTGAGAGAGGAGGTGTGGTATCTGTCATTCTCCACGGGGAAAACTTTTGTAATTGGGCTCCTTTTTTCTTTTTCTTTTTCAAAAAAATCTTCATAAGCTTTTTGGTCCCAGCTGCATCTCTCTCTCTCTCTCTCGCATGCGGCCGTTCACTGTATGGCAAACATGCCCTCTGTGTGTTTTCTGTATGTATTTATCAGAGTGTATGTATCTGCTGCATGAGTGTATTGATGTTCTGTCAGGATTAAGATAAGATAAGCCGTGCCTTTGTTGATGACCTGCCGGGGAAATTCAAAAGTGACACATCAGAAAGCGAATAAACAGCGAGAATATCAATACACATATACACCAGGAAAATATAGCTGTGGTGAGACAGATGACTGTACGCTTTGTATGAGTAAAGTCTGTGGAGTACTTTGAATCTTTTAAAAATGAATTTCTTGATGGGAAAGCTGGAGGGTAGATCAAGCCAGAGAAGTTTCTATTATTCAAGAGATCCATAGTTGCCACTTAAAAATCCGTCTCACACATTTGCTCCCCACCCAAAGAATTATAGACCATGACCTCCACCCACATCGTTCTACTTTGAAAGCTGCTCAGACACAGTGAGAATTGTGTTAAATATTGTTGTTGTGTTTTCTGTCACTTTGGTGAGTTTAATTAAACTTCCGGCGTGGCCAGAACCTGTGACATATCGGCTCAAACTGTACGGATCAATTGACTGGCCACCATGTGCAACGTGGACTGAGCATAATCAAACAGCTCCCCACTCCTGTCCAATAAAGTCAACGGAGAAAAGCCTATTTAGAGCAAATGTTGCACTACTGCCTATAATGGTTAACTTGATTATGAATGTGTTGCATGTAGGGATGTGCGATATTTTATCGTTTACGATATATCATCAGAAACATTCGCCAGGGTAAGAATATGTCACCCCATGATGAAAACGATACCGTGATAAATAGCAGAAATTATCGGGATACATTTTTTAGTCCATATCGCCCATCTCTAGTTTCATGTGTCTTAATGAACATTATTTTATTTATTGTTCTTGTCTTATTGAATAAATTACAGGATTTGTGTGCCTTAACCGTTACAATAAGAATTACAGCAACTTAGGGTCTTTTCAGTCTCAGCTTCTTTTGTTCCTAAAACATATTGAACCATGACACTAAAACTGAGATTCAGGCTGAACCATGAACATGTAACGTTACACCCCAGACAAATCATATAAACTACATGATTTACCCTTGAAGAAGAGTTGTACTCATTGAATTCAGTTAGCTAGTTAATATTTGTAAGTAGTTTAGAATGGGGAAATGCCAGTGTTTAGTTTTTTTGGTCACTTTTGATTAACCTATGGTTTAGTAGAGTTACCTCTGTTTGGTTATCTAAGTTATCTAGGCTGGATCAATTTACTAAGGAACAGCTGATGAAGATTAGTGTAATAGTGTTGATGCTGATCCCAAACCAACAGGGAATACCCTAAAAATGATACTGTAGAAGGCTGTGAAGGCTTTGATGGCCTCCTTATTTGGTGGCTTTGGGGAGTAGTCCATTTGGAGTGATGGCTGGCATCTGGTCTGGTGTGACGAGTGCTTGCTAATCTATTTATACAGTAGGTGTCTTAGAAGTCACTCCCTCTCTCTCTCTCTGGTTTTGTGGTTTGGTTGAACTGCTTTTGACTGACAGTTTGTTCCCCTGCACTACTCTCACACACTACAAACATCACATTTGGTCTTATATTTACACAACGCATACTTCATTTTAAACATTCATGTGTATTCTCCAGATTTTGCCCTTCCTTTGTAAAAAAAAAAAAAAAAAGACAATGAAACAGCTCATTCTGTAATCATGTTTGGCCCGTCTTGTTTTAGTCCGGTGATTCACTCAAACACACAAATGCACAGATTCGCAGCTCATGTGCATCAACCTTAGTATGAACTCAGGTTATGCAGAGCTTGAATGAGTTGTCCTGTCTCTTTGAATTACTCGTCGACGACTGTTTTCTTGTCTTTTTGCAAATGCTGTTTTTGTTGTTCTCTTGAGCTCTGGCCTAGAATACGCTCGCACGGCCATGAAAGGTTCTCCCAGGTATTCACTTGTATTGGTTAGTATGGCATCATCTTTACTTGATCCTTACCTCCTGGTGTCTGGCTTGCTGACCGTGTTGTGTTGTAAACTGGAATGACAGACTAATGTTATTATTAATAAGGATAATATACCTGCAAACAAGTACAACTCAGGTTTGTCACAAAGAGTATTTGTGACAGTAAGATGATTAAAGATGTTTTCAACATCTCTTAAGACCATACTCACAAGCATCTCTTAAATTTTTACCCAAAAGAAAACTAAAAATACCCACTGCACTGACACACTGACACTCTGAGGAATTGAAAAACTCAACAATGAATTACTTGGCAAATGCTGAACACATATGTCTCCGCTTTCTCAGTCATTATCAGCAGACTTGTTTGCTTTTACTGGAAACATCTGTGCTGGGATATGTTTCTGACCTTCTGTGTTCAGATATACTTGTGCCTAACTCTTGCGTTTGTGTGTAAACTCAGAAATAAGTAAACAGTTAGAAAAGAAAGTCATATTGTATCTTGGCAAGGACATTTGTCAGTGTTATTGAATTAATTTGAGTCTGTAAGAAGAGCGTTTAGCGAGACAAAGTCTGCCCTTCAAATGGTGTTACTGAGCTGCCCTTGTCTGGGGAGGGAGAGACGGGGAGGGAGGGACGTTGGGAGAGCGAGGGAGATGAGGAAGACGTGGTGTGTCTTGCAGTTGGTGGCAGATGTTGTCACTGTGGAAAGGAGGAAGCGGAGGAAGCAAACATTCACATGTGCACACACGTACTTGCGTTCACAGAGCATATGGACTCCTGCACAGCCAGGCGTAAAGACGACATGCACACACACTGAAACATCTCCTTCATACCCATCAATTAGTTAAAACGTGTGAGGAAAAGAGGCCAGAGCGACAAAGACGGTGAGTGAGACAGAAAAGTAGCTTGGAGAAGTGACTACCTAAAGCTATTAGGTTTTTTACACCCACACAGGTTGGCATTGCCAGAGGACATAACATGCACTCCTCCAGAATAGAGAGCTATGCTTCATTCTCAAAATCAATGCCACAGGGTGGAGATGAAAAGAGGATAGAGGAGAACATAGGCCGATGATGGTGGAGACTGATGAAGGCGGATTTTATAAAAGACTTGAAAGGGAGATGAAACAGTGACGACAGTGGGACAAGGTTCAGTGTGTGGTGAGGTCGGCCGCTGGAGCTGGGCTGCTGGTCATGCATGATAATACCTTTTTCTTTTTTTTTCTTTTTTGGCACAATTTTAAATGAAGCAGATCATAAATTACTCATCACCTGCGCTGACGTCTGTGTTTCCCTGAAGGTTCAAATTCACTGTCTCCAGACAGATTTCCTTTGTGGGCTGACACCAGGCAGGCAGCAACGATTGACTCTTCATGTGTGAGGTTATGCTTTGTTGTTTCACTCTCTGTTGAGGAGCTGGAAAATAGTTCAAACATTGGTCTTCTCATCCCCTTCATCCTGGTAGTCTTCTTTAAACAAGTCACAGGATTTAAACCTTTATTCATTGACACCATGGTGTCACTTTATGGTTGTTGTGGTGTGAGTCACAGAGGTCACATGGTGCTGTAACATAATGTTAGCGTCTTTATATGCACTTAAATTCAAAGTGTGATCCTGCCAGGCTAGAGGATGACATTTCCAGTCGCTGATGTTCTAAAATATTTAGACCATCTGCTCTGAATTCTTCAAAGGTGTGACACTTTCTGAATAATATGTCTCTACCTCAGGTGGTGTGAACTTAATCACCCGTGTGTGACCTCAGAGACTTGGAAATGGCGTGAATGGCTTGCGGACGTTTAAACGAGATATATTAAATTTGTCACTCTTGCCAGTGTCAAATTTTCATTTAATTATAACAGCCAACATGATCAGATGATTATATGGAACAGAAAGCTGTGAAACAAAGGAATGATATCGCTGTCCGGGCCCCAGCTCCCCCACTTCCTGTGCGTTTCCTCTCACACCCTTACTTCCCTTCACAGATGACATTCTCCCTCTCCCATATCCTCCCCACGCTCCCTCCCCTTTTTACCTTTGGCGTGTCAGACTGTCATGATGATATCCAGGGTGCTGCAGGTTTGATCCCCCCCACCCCTCACCCCCCTTTAATAATGAATGAAAGGATACAATTCGTCAATCACTTCAAAACGATGTAGCCCGCATTGCCCAAGGTCAGGACAGTGGCAGCTGTCGGAGGGGATGATGGCTGGCACAGACAGGTGTGTGCAGGATGTCTGGACACATGCATCACACGTACACACAAAAGATTGCACCTCAGCTTTGGTAAAGATAAGACAAACAAAAGTTTAAGGAAAATCAGCAAGGAAAAGGACGTTCTGTCCGAGACACTGACATTAAAGCAACAGAACAACTAAAATAGTTGTCAGGTAGAAAGTATAAGAGCCAAAGAGAGAGACAGGAGGAGCTAACAGAAAAACAAGGGAAGAGGGAAATTAGGTGATTTTAGTGGTTTAATTTCTCAAAAGACCACACATTACTTTTATAGTTAGTGTCTCATTCTGTATCATTTGGGCTCTAACGTGTGTGTGTGTGTGTGTGTGCGCATGCGTCGGTGTGTGATGAGCGCGGTGAGAGAGCTGCAGCCTGGAGTCATGTTGTCAGACTATCACATGTCTGAATGCCGTCGTGTTTGTGAAATCTCTCAGTATCAATGTGGATCTGGGTCGAGTTTGTGCGAAGCCCGGTGGCTGTGACGTGAAGGTGGTGTGGCGATCGTGTCCGACAGGTTCAGGATCAAACTGGTATCGCCCCTCCGCCTTCGTCGCTGCACCTTGGTAGAAGTGGCCCGCACCACCACTCCATGCTGTCCTCCTTCAGATCTGGACTCGGGTCTGATTGAGTGATAATGCATGTGTCAGTAAAACTTTGTTTTCTACCTGCAGCAAGGCTGTTTTTAATGAGGGGATGTAAAGCCCTGAGAGGAAGGCAGAGGGAGGGGGAGTCTGGGGGATAAAAAGGAAAAGAGTAAAACAGAGGAATAATTATTGTCTGTTCTTGTTTGCGTGTGTCATTCAGAAGTATGGAGGTGTTTTCACAGACGCTTATGTACACAACTTTCTTCAGGGAGAGAGGAGGCTGTTGTCTCTGTGGGAGGTATTTATTTCACTCCCTCCCAATGCTCCCATTCACCTCCTTGCTCCTATAGTCTGCCTGTCTTCTCATCAGGAGATAGGAGCTGACAGTTGTTTGTGTGTGTGTTTCAGTGTGTGTGTGTCCTGGCAGATGTGCCCTGCAGTGTGGCCCACCTCTTAAATGTCACTGATCACAGTCTCTTCCACCTGATTACCCTAAACTTCTCCACCCACCATCCCCTCCGTACCACCTCTCCATCTCCCACTCCTCTGCTGCATCCATTATGACCCATTTATCGGCCGTCCATGGATTTACACCACCATGGCCCCACATATCTGTAACACAGCTCCCTGAGATGTACAAGATTGCGATTACACAATGACATGTGCTTTCCTGCTGTGCCAGAGCAGATTTTTTTGCACACGAATGTGTCGTTCACTTAAAGTGCAACGTGTTAAAAGCTGACATTTCAGCTTGATGTCCTGTGGAGACATACTGTATGTATACACATGCAAAGATAAATACTCACATGGTTACGCTGACATTATTAAATGCCAGAGGAAGCAATAAACTGACATTTTAAAAATCAACCGCTCAGTCACAGTTTTAGTTTACATTACAGTCTTGCTTATGCTAAAGAGAATTAAACTATAGCCAATCACTAAATGAGCACGGGCCAGGCTGGCAGATGGCCATAGCTAATATAGTTAATTGTGCATGTATGTTTCTTTTTCTCTTTCTACTGTATCTGCATCCATAGAGTGATCATGTGAAAACCAGACAGAAAGAAGCTCAACCTGTCTCCTGAATGCGTTTCTCCTTGACAGCCTTTTTCTTATAGAGGTTGTTGAACTATCTACTACAACTCTCTGCACGTTATACTATCAGTGTTTCAGGAACAAATAAGCCAACACACTCACAAGTAAAGTCAAGCGCGTTGACTTTGAACACTGTATTCAAGGCTCCGCTTGTATGCACTGGTGTGTGCTTGTGTGTGTGCGTGTGTTGGCAACATGTCTCCTGTTCTGACGTCTGCCAATCAGCACATCAGGATCAGTCAGTCACCTGTCAGCTCTTCACAGACAGCTATCAGTCAGCGCTTGTAGAAACCATGATTGGAGCAGGCATGGATGGAGCTTGGGGGAAGGAGTTGTGATTGGCCGTCTAAGCAGGAAGAGCGGTTGGGGAGGGTTGTTATCCGGCCTTCAGTGAGAGACGCTTTGTTCTTGTGGGCAGTCTGACTTTCAGTAGTAGCTGCCAACTTTAAAAGCCACGAGTTAAACTCCTGATCAAAGTTCTGCATTCACAGCCCGTATGCTCTTCTCCATCTCACGACAGATGGAGTAGAGGATACATTTTGTTCTCTCATACGGACGCCTCTGTTGTTTTTTTGTCCAGTAGTAGTGCTTTTAGTCTGCGGTAGTTTGCTTCCTTGTGTGCAATCCATTCACAGGTCAGCTGAGGCTTGATGGGATCAGAAGGTGAGCCGTAGCCTAGTGGGTTAGCGTCAGGGCCACTTTGATTTCATCACCATCAAAGGAAGCAGGTGTTTTCTGCTTAACTGCCATCTTCTTTGGTCAGTAGATTCCCTCACTTAGTTCCCCATAATAAATGAGTGTATAAAACAGGTCAAAAGAGAGAAAGAGAGAGAAGGAGTTGTCTTCTTTAGAGCTGACCAATTTGATCAGACCAAGATGAAGCAAGTGATATTTAGAACATAAAATCTAACGCGTGGTGTTTATTGAATCCAGTGCTTTGCCTCTCCATCCAGCTCTTGCCATGTGTTCTCATTACCATCATTTTAAACCTATTTTCATGTTTAGAACGGGCTGTCAACATTACTGAGCTTGATGGAAATGATTTTTAGAAAGAGCAGTGTGCCATGAGGTAGACTTATTTTATAATTCAGCTCATCTGCTTTCAGGTCGGAGCCTCAGCTCACCTCACTCTTGTGAAGTTCACTCACCTCCAGCTCTCTCTGCTCAATTTACAGTTCTCGTTGCCTAAGTCTCTAAATCCATCCTCTAATCCAAATTCTCATGAATGTCACTTTCAGTCTTTATAGAACATTTGTGTGCCCATGAGATTTTGTGTCTGCCTAACGACGTGACTCTAATCATACTCTATCCGTTATCCAGTGTATTGATTCTTGTGTTTACTCATTAATAAGCTGTGTGCTCATTTCTGATTTCTAGTCCACTTATGTGCAGTATTGTTCATTTCTCTACGTCGTCTGCAGGAAGTAATCAGCATTGACACGTCTGAACTATTTATGGGTTTCAAAATGTTGATACACACGTATGTTTCTGTACGACTTGTTTGAACTCTTCGGCGGGGGAAATAAAATCTAATTTCTCATCCCGTCCTCTTTATATTGTTCAATTAATTATCCATTTTTTTTCTGCTCTCTTTTCTGATTGGTAGCGACACGCCAAAAACTCAACTCATAATTCTTCCACTCGCCTCACACACTGTCAGTTCAATTAAGTGCTTTTAAATGCCTGTTGAAACAAGCGCAGGCAGACTTATTAGATTAAAGAGGAATAGAACTCATTTGCAGTCCATAATCAAATAGGCTGCTGTTACCGTGAAAAAAAAAAATGCTTAGCCATGCAACTTACACCCACTTACTCATAGAAAAATTACTTAGAAAAGGGACTAATTTGGTTATTTTCAACCTTATGCATCAGAAATGCATGGTGAAATGCAGAGTCCATGTGTGTGTATGAGCCAGTGTGAGACAGGCTGTCAGTGAACCAGCATTCATACACTATTGTCAGTTCTGCCAGCCCTGTCTCACAGCAGGGATCCACATCTATGAAGAAAAAGGAATTCTTCTAGAGTAAGTGACCTAAATTTTGACCTGACACACACACACACACAAACACACACACACTGTACAAACACACATACCTGCATAGCTAGTAATTAAGCGAGCAGGAATAAAATCCGCAGCTCAACCCTGCAACCTCATTCTCTTAAGGCAGTGCTCTCAAATGCATGTACACTGCAGGGTTTCCTCTACATATCTGAATGCGAATTGGACCACCTAAGGGCTTTTTTTTTTATTTTATTTTTACCACCCTTCAAAAAAAAAAGTAAAATAAATAAAAAATCCAGTAGTTCTACATGTGCTGCTACTACAAAAAGACTGCTTGCAATACACTCCCTGGCAACCACTCTCATCTGACTTTATTTGACCTGTTAAAGCTGAACCATGTCCATATAATGGAAGTTGCATCAGTTCCTCCTCATATGTGCAGATGAATCTTGTTTTGTTTTTTTATTGCCAGAGGACTATGCTATACTAAGTGTATATGCAGTGAATGTGCAGTGATATATTTAGGCACACAGAGTCTATAAAGTTGCATTCAGAGAATCCTTTAAAACATGGTGTCTTGTGGTTGTGTCCTGACACCTTTGATGGCTCTAATAAGGGTAAAGACAAAATTCATATTATGGGGCAAAGTGGCTGGTATACTTTCTGTATTGATTATATCATCCACCCCTGACTTGAATAGATGAACCAGAGAGAGTCTCACATTTCACACAGCTGTTGCACTAGAATTAAAGATGAATTTTAATGCAGCATTATGTCTTTCTATTTCATTTGTAAAGGACAAGCCATTCAGGGCGTACTGTCCACCACACAAGTGTAGAGGGACAAATAGGAGAGCAGAGAGGGAGGGATCATGGTGGACGATCAGGCCTGGAGCAGCAACCTTGCTCTCCTCCTCCTCCCGTCCTTTCACCCTCCTCCTCTCCTTCCTCTTTCCTCTATCACACCACTCATCTCCCCGGCAAATTGAATTTCTCCCCGGAATCTGCCTAAGCAGCTTCATGAGACCAGCCTGAGATGGGGTGGGGGGGCGTGTGATACGGCAGAAAAGAAGTGTGTGTTCGAGCGCGTACGTGTGCGCGGCCGCTTCTTGACTCTCCTGTCACATTTGAAGGCCGATCTCTCTGTTCGGCAACATTCCTTGAGTAGAGACAAGAGGAGACCTTGAGCCGCAGTACACTTTGACAGAGATGGACCGAAGGGCATCAAGAGAAGGAGGGAGGAACAAAGGGAGGAAGAGGTGGTGTTGACAGACAGGTAGTTGGATAGTAAGGCATTCGTGAAAGACAGACAGGTTAGGAAAAGGGAAGACTCGGGGGGGAGAGAATGGCATGTTGACATTGACTGACAGAGAGACAGACGATAGGGAGAGAGGGAGAGACAGACAGCATCAGTGAGGGAAACATGCTGTTAGCTGACCTTGCTCCTCTCAGATGTGGTGTTCTCTGTCTATCTATAGTTCCTAATGGACTGTCTTTAAAGTGGAAGGAAGGGATTAAAGAGCCACGGGGAGTGGAGCGGGATGGTGGCGGGGTGGACCCATCGTGCAGTATGAAGAAAGTGGTAGATAAGTGGAACGGATGGAGGCAGGTGCTAAATGTCCACATGTGCACATACGCCAGCCAGTGTGATTGAGAGCCATGTTTTGGTGGTTAGCTTGTAAGGCCTTCGGTCGCTCTCTCTCTCTCTCTCTCTCTCTCTCTCTTTCTCTCTCTCACCTTCACACACACACACAGACACATATGTACATTTATTTCTGTCTGAACACTGATCTAATGTATTATTCCCCTATCCTAACCTTAGCCATCGGAGGTAAAAGCTTAATCCAATCCTTAAACCGACTAAACCCAAGTCTAATCTGATCTGTAAAACCGAGTCTTAACCTGATAAAACTGGTCCTCACAAAGGTAGCCATTCAATTACACAGTCTCCCTCTCTTTCTCTCTCTCCCTTAGTTCTCTCTCTTTCTCTCCTCCGCTCTCTCTCTCTCTCTCTCATACGTACAGGCAGGCAGCAGTGAATTATAGTGCTGGTCAGCAGTATGACATTGGAGTCTGCATTGCCAGCCATCGTTGTGCAGAAACGGAATATTCCAAATAAATCCTCATGCTCTCTCTCTCTCTCTCTCTCTCTCCCTCACACACACACACTCCCACACGCACATCACACACTCTCATATAAATCTGCCTTCGATGGAACACTTCCCTCTCGTGCACAGAGCAGGCAGCTATCAATCTAGAAGAAAGAAGGAGAGGGTGAAACAGTGGAAAGCAGTGAAAGAAGAGAGGAGGAAAGGGGTGGCCCTGAGACATCCACAGGGAGTGAGGAGAACAGAAGGAAGTGGAGACAATGGAGACGAAGTGAGAGGACTGGATGAAATACAGAACCGATAGAGTTGAAACTGCAGGGAGTAGAGAAGACCCAGCTGACAGCAGGAGAGAGAGGGGGAGAAAGAGAGAATGTAAAACTCTGTCTCAGAGTTGTATATCTGTCTCCATAGCATACTGCATCAAGCAGATAAGCTTGGCCCTTCTTCCCCGGTGCATATCTGTATGCATGTTTAAAACATCTACTGTACAATCTGAACCCAGAGGCAGATTTTTGTTCAGTGGTGCCAGGCTCTAGCACATGCTGAAATGTCCACCAGGTAGTTGCTGTTGACAGACTCTTTAGCCTTGATGCCTCTACGCTGTGTGATGGTGAGCCAGGTCTGAACACCTGAGCCAAGAGTTAAAGACTGCGTGGCATTGTTTGGACAGCAGCTGCAGCTGAGCCATTCAGCAAATGTACCTTGCAAGGCAGGACAAGTGATTTCAGTGTCCTTATCATCAGATTGAGCTCAGGCGATGAGTGACTGTATAGCTGAACAATTCAATATTGCACAATATCTGTGCTTGGATACCTGGCTGGTTAGCGACAATAGTCACTGTCCTAATAAAAGATAATAAATGAGATGGAGGAGAAGAACCACTGTGGACTGCTGTTAAATGAACGGGCTGATTGGACAAACCAATCCAGACAGTATCTAACGACTGTGAGTGATGAACTTCATCACAGTCACACCTGTACCTTTTGACTGATTAGTGCGTCATCACATCTCACCTGACAGAGTCGTTTTAAAACATTAGTGTTGAATTTGGCTGTAAATGAGAGTTTGACCTTTGTCTTCACACGGAGCTTAAAATGCCACAGACCCTGACATTTGATATGCTTTAAGTGACACCAGTGACACGCAGCAGATGCTCTGGCAGGCAGAAGGACTAGTCAGTTTACGGTGTGTCTTTCCAGAGACTAAATTTGTAGAATTGCTGCTTTTCTGGACCGATGATGCACATCAGTTCTGGGAAATAGGATGTGTTGATGCAGAGCAGCACGTTGCCGTGCGCATGCTTGGTGTGTGGGCTCACATAGGAAACAAAAGGCATGAGTGTTTTCTTATGAGTAAGACGCCACGTCTGTGTTGCCACTAAGGGTACATGTTTATGACTGGGTACATTTTTAAAGCTGTGCCATAATTAGCACCATTGTTAACATCAAATACAAAGCACAGCAAAGACAGCCAGGTCATAATCTTTATTTAACATAAAATCATAATGACACTCCAGAACATGTGCTGTGTTTTTATAGCAGTACATGTAGGTTTTCTGAGATTTTTTTATGACCTGTCTGCATGGTGAGGAGTAGTATAGGAACGGTTTGACAGACGTTTTCTCCTGCAGACATACACACATACAGCTGATGCAGTAACATTTCTTTTTAATGTTGTTTTGAAAATTAGTTTTCATATCTGACTTGACATTTGCTAAAAGGCACCTGGAAACATCATTACAAACTTTGCAGATTCCTGACAGACGCTGTACAATAAAACCAGCAAACACTGTTATGTCTGTGTCTTTGTGCAAAGGACAGAATATACATAATTTTTATTTTCATTGTAGTAGGGGATGAATGCTGAGATTGTCCGTATTATCTAACACGTTTTTCTTTTCTCTGTCTCTCTGTCAGAGGTGGCTCCCTATCTGCGAGGGGTTGGATTGGGGCAGCAGGTGGTGTTGGAGGGAAACAGACTGGTGCTGACCTGCCTGGCTGGAGGCAGCTGGCCTCTGCAGTATCGCTGGACTCTCAACAACAGCAACATCACTGACTGGACGCCACAGTACAGGTCAGTTAGCAGTGACTGGCTGGTTATTGGGATCTCTCGGATGCCTCCAAGTTTATGTGTTTCTGTTTTTTGTGTCCCGCCTATGCGACGCCAGTTTTTCCTTCTAGTTTCACTCTTCCTTCTGATGGTCATCTACATGTTTGGTCATGCCCATAGCATGGACAGACAGCTGCAGCATAAGAGCTGTGGCTGTTAGTGATGGAGTGTGTTGAGAGAAGGTCACAGCATTCAGACTGCAGAGGCAAAGTGAGATTAATAATTAGCACCATAAATATGTATATGGTCTGGGGAAACAAGAGGGGAACCAATCAATATGTCTGAGCTGTTTCTTTGCTTTTCTCTCTGTACCTCTCTTCTTTCTCTTCCTCTACCTCTCTCTCTTCCTCTACCTCTCTCTCTTCCTCTCTCTCCCTCTCTCTCTGTCCCTGTGTGTGTTGGTTGGTAAGAGCTAAGCAATCCCTCTCGGCAAAACTGCAGCTGTGAAACAAAATTGTTTTTCACATCATTCAGAAATAGAGGGAATCTAGGGAACGCATGCACACTGAGGGAGGGAGAGGTTGAGCCAGCATTTTGTAGGCAGTTGTTGTTCAAGCCAGGAGGCGTTGTGTAGCTCTGGACTGCTCCCAACGTTCTGGCTACTTTAGTTTGGCGAGGCTGGGGGTATGCTGAATTGGCAGTGTGCTGTGAATATGAGTGTGTGTGTGAGTGTATATGAGCGTCTAACCATCTGGAATTACAATCCAGATTTTGGTGTTCTACCTTTACATTATTCACTGTAAGTTGTAAACAGGCACATAGAGGTCATCCTTTGAACCTTGGTTGTTCCTGCTGCTGACGTGTGTGTCTACTGGTATTCCTCATGTTGCACGGACTTACACTCACTTCCTGTTTATTTTTTCACATTAGTGAAAAGGAATGCATTTTAATATAACAGTCCTGTGCTAAATGCTCCTTCATGATGTTAAATTTATGTTGAAACAGCATCTGAAAGCTGCATTCATCTGTATGATAATTTTGGAGGATGTAGTTTGTGGAGCTGTTAAGCTGAATTGACTTCAACATCAAAGTGTTTCTGTTATTTAATCAAGCCCTCTGATAAAAATGGGCTTGTAATAATAATAATAATAATAATATGTCAAAAAAAATGTGTCGGTACAACCCAATACAATTCAATAGTGCTGCACACCTCGGCCTCCAAAATGAAAACACAATTGCATTAACAGCTCTCTCAGTTATTTTAAACAAATTCTGAATACCACAGCCTTCAAGATTTACTGCAGCGCTGTTATATTAGAATTGATTTATTTTCTCTACTGTTCTCTACACATAACTGTAAGCCTGTTTACGCAGTTACTCATTACATTTTTGGGGGAAGACTTGACTTAGGGTTACGGTTAGGCAGTTGATGATGATAGTTCAGGCGAGGTTAAATCTCCAGATAATGACCACCATGCCCTTTGGAATGAATAATGACTGAATGTCAGACACACTGTTAAGAAATCTATTTAAAAGCGCGATATAACTGCATGTCAGTCCATTTTCACATAAATTCTGACACTAATTTTGGCCTATACACAAATTTCATCTCAATCTCTTTATTTATTTAACTCTTGTGCCATACAATGTAAGTTGTAGACAGTGAATAATTGACACAAGTGGTGCTGTAAGTGGTAAAAGGTTTGCATTAATGGAAACTTTATTGAGGTTTCTTTTTTCAGTGTCAGTTCAAATACAGCAGCCTGTCACTTTTTACACACAGCCAGGTGGAAGACAACTTCACTAGACAAGTTAGAGCCACAAAAAAAGGAAAGATTTAACAGTTGCTTTGTTTTCAGGGACAATGCTGACAAGGTGACTGTATTGTCTGTATTCCATGCTTGGATGGAGTGAAGCTATTTCTCACAAAGAACATTTTTCTGTAGCTGGCACTTGAGCCAGTTACAGACTGTACAGGCAACATAGAGGGAAATAAAATATACTTCATGGCAGTGGTGGAAAGTTTACTCAATTACTGTACTCTGAGGGGTGCTTTGGTTTCTTTGAAGTGTGATTGTAGATGGCACACCGCAGACTTGAGAAGCAGACACGAGTACAGTCATGGCAGCTAAGCGATGAACTGCAGTGGACAGGGTCAGCAGCACAA
Source organism: Planiliza haematocheilus (assembly GCA_005024645.1). Taxonomy (NCBI): domain Eukaryota; kingdom Metazoa; phylum Chordata; class Actinopteri; order Mugiliformes; family Mugilidae; genus Planiliza; species Planiliza haematocheilus. Next base: position 1,458,094 of record SRSE01001280.1, on the reverse strand, counting down.
CTTATTTTAGCCACATATATTAATTCCTCCGCTCTTTCTAGTATTCAGATCAATGCTGCAGGGGCGGGCTTGGTCAACATGATTGAAATTGTTCTTGTCTTGAATCGGACGGGAACTTTCTGCTGTCAGACAAATTGACTGAGAAATTATTGAATTGCCAACACTGAAATGTGTGTGTTAGTGACATATGTAGTGAGACCAAACGCTTCTATTGCAAATGTAACAGAACGCAGACAGAGAGAGATGCACGCAGCGTTAAGAAGTGTCCAAAATCAAAATCTGTTTCAGGATCAGAGCTGCCGTGTAATGTGTCATTGCTGATTCAAATGGAGTTGCGTGTGTTAGTCTTTGATATACATGTGTGTGTATTTGTGTGTGTGGGGTTTGTGTACGTTGGCAGCGTACACTGACAGCCTGGGAGTTAAATACTTGGCTGTCCTGGTAGTCGTAATGAGCCCCAAAGCGATGTCCAGTTTTACTGTGTCTATCCGATTTGTGTGTAGTACGTGTGTATGTCGCCGTCAGTGTGAGTGCGCTTGTGCATTTGTGGGTTTTTCCAGCGTGGCACCAGCCTAGATCCTATGCCAAACTTCCCATTAGTGAAGCACAGTCCATTAAAACCCCATTAACAATCCCTCTTCAAAAAAACCCAAAAAAAAAAAACATATATACCTCACCCACACAGGCACACACACACTCTACACACACACACTCACGTCCCTTCTGTTACCGGGAAACTTTCCGTTTTCTCAGATCAAGGTCATGAAAAGCCATTACATTGCGTACATATGGACAAACAGACCTCCACCTTCTTTGCCGTCTGTGTTATTGGTCTCAGGAGATCACTTGCTATGCCTCCTTTTAGATTTATTTACAGCTTTAATAACGGACACACCCTCATCACCAAGCTCTGTGCGTTTGTCCGTCTTTAGGTTGCCTATGCCGTCGCTGAAGAGGACCGAGGCCGGCCTGTATCAGTGCATGGTGAGGAACAGGATGGGCGCAGTGATACAGAGGAGAACGGAGGTGCAGGTGGCCTGTAAGTACACACACACACACACACACACACACACACATACACACACACACCAGTTACCTGTTAGTACGTTATGCGTTATGCATGTGATAAGTAAAAAACTATAACAGCACCAGTCAACAAGTGACGATGATGTCAGTGAGAAAAACTTCAGCCACACCAGTGAGCATCTTGTTCTATAAATAAAGCAACTTTGTCGCTCAAAATAAAGGTACAAAGGAAGGAAGTGGATAAACATTTTTTATTTGGACTTATATTTGATCCATGTTTAAACATACTAAAAATACTGAGACTAATGGCTCGGTCTCACTCGCATCTAAAAAAGAAAAAAATCTATTAATTTTAGTGGCATCACTCATGCTAATGAGACAAAGACAAGGCAGCTTTTGAATAAACATTTTGTCATTGTATTGTTTACGACAAAGCTAATTAGCTTGCTATCTGATGGATGCCAAGCTTATTAGCTCTGAGATCTTTTACCCTGAATGAAAATATGTTAAATTCTAAAAAACAAAAGGCCAGGAGACCGTAAACATGCCAGTACAAAAACACAAAGAAAGAAGCTTGGAAAACTTTTGTAGCAAATAAGATATTATAGAACGGAGTTAAATTACCCACCACACCTACAAGTATAGTAATTATGTCCGCTCTAGAGCCGCTGTTCATTGCTTATTTCAGCAACAGGTGTATGTAATATCATTGATATTTACGTTCTTTATCCGTCTCTGTTCATCAAGATTTGGGAAACTTCTCCGCTGAAGAGCAGAGAAAGACGGCCACTCAGGGCCGAGCAGCCGTCATCAGCCCGCCTCCTCTCGCGTCTTTTCCTCAACCGCAAGTCACATGGTTCAAAGACGGACACAAGATCATCCCCAACAACCGAATGTAGGTGTCTCCTCTACGCTCTTGTTCCCTCTCTCTAGCACACACTCATGTTTCTACGCTGCCTGACGATGAGATGTTGTTTAATTGAACAGCAGAGATATGAGGGCCCCTCGGATGTGTCACGTGAGCTGTATTTCTCAAGCTTTTATTTGATCCTATTGCCCCGCTCCTTTTGAAATGCCTCCAATTTGCATATTATTTCTTGCTCGATATTTCAGTGTCATTATTTTTGAAAAATTCGTATACGGTGTATTAATAATGTAAGTATCCGGAGTACAGAGGAGTTTTATTGGGAAAGGTTTCCAGAATGATGTGCTATAGATTCGGGCAGCTTCTTAAATTATTTGGGAATATTCTCCGTGTTGAATCTAGCCATCAGTAGGTGTTGAGACAGAGACCTTCAGTGATTTCATTAGGCTGTTTTGGACACTGAGATAACTAACTCCCTATTAAGAGCACTAACTGCTCCCCAGCGTGTTCTTGAATGAAATTGCCGGCGGCCTTGCCGTACACGTAAACGGCCAGACAGCAACTTTTTTCACTCTTTTAACGACAGCCACCGCCTCAGAAGTGCTTGGTGGAGTCAGGTTACATAAGCAGTTTTTTTTCCCTTCCTGGTTCACATCAAGTTTGACTTTGCTTTTTAATTTGAATGAACGTGGATAATGTTCTCCTGTTAACTTAATGGGGCTTCATTGAGTGTGGCTTAATGACAGTGGACGGCAATTATTTTGCTGCTCAAGACGCTGCCTGCATCAAAAGTGTTTACTGTCAGAACATCCCCGCCACACTGTATTAGCCTCCTTAAACTGTGATCCCAGTGGCTAGTCACAAAGAACAGAAAAGTGGAGTCCCTTTTTAGTGTCATTTATTATTTCCACAGCCTGTTTACGTATTTTAATAACCTTATACTGCATACTGTGGATGAATGTGACAAAAGCAGGAATAGAAATGAGCATGATAAGGCCTCCTGTCAACCTATCTCCAGTCACAGATAACACCACTAGCACTTAGATATAAAAAGAAATGAAATCACTGTAAATTAAAGGTCCCGACTCTACAAATATGAACTAGAAACCGCTTTCCATCACATCTGTCTCTCCATTAGTTTTGTCTCCATTGTCCTTATTCAAATAGCATTGACCGAAGAGCAGGAGCAGCCCAGATCCCACTTTCCTCACATACATTGTTCAGGTCCTTTTGTAACAGTCTGAAGTGGTTCCAGGGCCACTAATGAGTCCAGTGTCACTAGCTGCCATCAAGCCTATAGGCTGTATGCTTCAAAAGAGCCAATTTGTAAGATCATGTCATGTCATGTGGCTCTGAGGTGAAAAGTCAGCCAATGATATATTTGAAGCCTACATGGAAATTCTGAGTGTAGCTCAATTGCTTTACCACAGACTGTTCATCCATGTTCATATGAGCACAAAGAAGAAATACCACAAAATAGCATGTGTTTGTCAGGATGGTTTTCTTCAAAGTTTACCACACTAGTAACTAGTAGAACAGGAATGTTTGGCTGCAGAGATCCTTCGTGGAACCTCCCCATCAGGAGTCATACAGGTGAGTTGTCAAACAAATGTGTCAATAGAGCAAATAATTGTAAGAGCAAAAAGTGAAGATAATCAACTCTTGAGTTGAAACTGGGGTGGCTGCAGAGATTGCAGTGTAAGCACTGATGTAACACTTGCAGCAGTAGGTTAGCAGCGTATTTAAAACACAATATGATTTGACAGTGAGCAATCGGCTGTCACAGTTTGGCAGGTGTACGCAGCTCAGCAGCCAGCTGAGACGTTTGGCCTTCTGGTCACGGCACAGATGACGCTGTGGCCAGTGTTTACGCCGGTATATGAGTGTTATGTTGCAACACTGGATCCATTCATCTTTGCCATTTATTTTGATTAAGTTGAAGAAATAAAAATGATAAAAATGACCATGCATTTTATTATGGGGACAGCCGATCAAATTCAAAGGTTTCCTCAGACATTTACTATTTACAGCAGACACTGTAGGTTTGTACTGAATACCCAACTTCCTGCACTAAAATCATAGGAAATTAAGGCATTTTTATGTAATGCAATTTCAGTGACATTCTGGGAATAACTAGCAGAGGTGCTATTTCACACAGTGAAAGCTTAACATTCAATGTAGGAGGCATTTTATTTAGACCATATACCAATTTTACGCAGAGAGAGGGTGTTTTTTCGCCTCTGATAGCTTAATATAAATAATTTCCATCTCAGTTAACTCTGTCGAGTGGCTTCAGAAATCTCTCAACTCCTTGAATTAGAGAGAAAAACAGACATAGATATTTCCCCAGTATTTAACTTTATGGATTTTTTTTACTCTTTTGGTTAATAAAGGTCTTAGATCAGACAAATGAATAAGGCAGAAAACTTTACTTTGACGATCTTGTTGCACAAATGGCTGATGACGAACTCAGACTCGATTGTAGTTGAATTTAGCTTTAGCCCGCAATCTGGCTAGCTGCCCCAGTGCGTGAAAGTTTGTGTGTGCTTGCCAAGTTCAATGAGAGGTCATGGTTTCTCAGTTAAGAGTTATTTCCATTTAAATGTGCAGAATGTAAAGGCAAAGGATAAACATGTGGTACCAGAGCCTGAAGTCTGAGTTGTGTTGACCAATCATGTGTGAGCAGCTTTGCATGCAGGTAAATGTTATAAGAGTCATGTAGTGCTTGTCAAGCCTTAGACAAAACCATCATAGGGCTATTAAACTGTTAAATAGGTGTAAGCTGTCTTGTTGTAGACACCATTGTTCAACTCCAGCTCTCTACCAGGTTGCTAGTCAGTCATCAGGTGATAGACAATGGGGTTCCAGACATAACAGAAGTTATGTAACTTGTTTTTATATAACCTGTCAGATCACTGAAAATATTTTAAAATGTAATTATAGAATATTTGTCATAGGGTTTGTAATTCTTTGTAAATTTGAATTCAGCATATTGATATTAAGATTAGCATTATACATAAAGTGGAATAGAATAACCTTCATTGAAATGTTTTAGATAATGTTGAATCTCAAAAGGCAGAAAACAGAATGAATCAGACTCAGAGACATTAAGTAAATGGAGCAAACATTCATCTAAAAAGTACCAGATCAAAGTAACTGTTCTGTGTTTTGATTCTGATTTTTTTACTGGTTGACTTAACAGAGGTTAGCTGATAACAAAAAAAGCATATGCAGTGTAAAATAATGCATAATGTGGAAAGTCTGAAATAAACAAGTAAATAATTTTGACATAATTCACATTTAATATTCTGTGTGTTAAGACAAGAGTCCTTTTTTTGAGACCTCAGCCTGTTTAGGTTTTTTATTAACCATAACTACTATACATGAACGTGACAGGAGGATGTCTCAAAACTAGCAAAATAAAGAAATAAGGAGCGCTGTTCTTGTCATCCTCACTGCTTCTTAATGTCACATTAAAGACCACAAGCACTTGCACATAAAAAATTAATTCTGCAGTGTAAATTAAAGGTCCCAATGCTCAAATGTGAACCAGAAACCGCTTTCCATCACGTCTCTCTCTGCAAACTATTTTAAGGCCACTTGTCCATATTAAAGCAGCATTGACCGCAGTGTAAGAGCAGACTAAGATATGACTCTTTATTGCTATTCAGGAGATGGCTACTCACATATGTACTGTTGTGTTGGCAGTTTGTTTGGACCGAGACGTCCCGATTGGTGTGAAACTTGTGAACAGTCTAAAACTCAAGGCGTTTGTACCAGCACCTGTATCTATGGCAACAAGATAAAAAATGACAGCTGGCTCTGTTACGTGTGGTTTAGTAATGGTAATGTGTTTTGTAATATAGAACTTGTTTGAACATAACATCCTAAAATCTCATCTTGGCGGCACAGTGGTGTGGTGGTTAGCACTGATGTCTCACAGCAAGAAGGTTCCAGGTTCTTGTTAGGTTAATTGGTGATACTAAACTGACCGTAGGTGTGCATGTGAGTGTGAATGGTTGTCTGTCTCTCTGCGATGACAGCTGGGATAGGCTCCAGCCCCCCTCCCTCAGTAACCCTCCACAGGACAAGCAGTTACAGAAGATGAATGAATGAATGTTTCTCATCTTCAGTACGTACACATACTTTACATTTTATAATATTGAACCTAGCTATATTATTTTTAGCTATTAATGTAATCTGGATAAAAATGTCCATCTCTGCAGTGTGAAGTGAATTATTCTGATTTGCTTGCAGCCCACATACACGTACTGTGATGAAGATTCATGCATAACACTTCCTTTGAACCCTCATAGAAAAGACTAATTTGCACCTTTCTTCACAGTTCCCTTCTTGTCTCTACAAGACATGTCTTCCACTCTCTTCTCCCCCCTCTCACCTCCCTGCTCCGTCTCTCACTCCTACTTTTCCTCTAAATTATTCTTTATATTGCTTTGTTCCCTTCAGTCTGCTGTCCCTCCCTCACTCCCCGCCTCTTTTACAGTCATTATCATGCTGCAGGATATAGTGTTATACAGAACCCATAAACCTTTGGTCCTGAATAAACTGCTTAACTGCTGTGGTGAATGCATGCAAACACACACACACACACACACATACACACTGGTCTCTCCAGACCAATCTCACTTGCATCTACCTGGCTCGAGCGTCTCTATGTGCGACCATGCGTGTTAGAGCGAGTGCAGTGAATATTTACACAGCTCTGCGTCCGCATGCGTTTGTGTGCGAGGTTGCGCTGGCTGATCCCACTGTCCGGTGAGACGAGGCCAGATGGTGCCCGGCGGTTGGCTGTCTTCGTGGTGACCGAGCTGATGATGTCGTTTATGAAGTTTATTGATCCGATATGCATCACTCCCAGAGTCCCCAGTCCCATCTCGCTGTCTGTCTTTCTTCCTCTCCCGCTGCTTTCAATTTATAGCCATACCCCTGCCCCTAACCCCACTCTGCATATCTCACACACACACACACAACCACACAGTGTGGCTACAACCTCCTCTACCCGCACACACGCATCCTGTCTGTCTATGAATATTCCCAAACTCCCCAGCCCTCAAAATACTGGCCAGCAAAGAACTTACAAGCTGTCACTTCCCACACTCTCTGCTCTAATCTAATGGAGCCCTCACTCCCCATCCTCTCCCTCTCCATGCTGCTCTGCCATCTTTCTGATTTGCCCCCCCCCCTCCTTCCCCTCACAAAATGTTTTTCTTCCCTTCATCCCCCTATTTTCACACGGGCTCTGAACCTCAGACATATTGAGCCTGTTTTCTTCCCCGCTGTCCAGCAGCAGTCAAAACAACTTTGGGACAGTGCTGGCACCTCGGCGCCACCGACACTGATATATACAGTATTTTAACTGTGACCTGCAGCCCAGGTAGAGAAGAGCGAGCTGCTGCTTTTAATTAGCTCTGAGGCCCGTGGCAGATGGATGTGAAATGATTCCGATAGCCAGCAGCTTCAAGAGGACAGCCAGGATGAAGAGAATTAGAACACTTCTTTTTTCTTCCATCAGGGACGTATGAAGCCCAGATTGATCAAATAAAGGCAGTGATCTATGCAGAGGCATGGCAGGACAGACAGTGAATATTTCAGTTTCTTGTTGCTGGGGAGTTGAATGTGCGCAGAGCACTGATGTCACAAACCATCAGTCTCAAACCCGGGCCTTCTGGGAAATATTCCTCCTCAGACCTGGCCTAAGCTGCCATATGCCGTGGAGGTGTGTGTCTGAACATTCATTCATTTTAATTTGTCAAACACCACTTTAACAGAGGGAACGATTCATTATTTTGCCGCTTCCCATCAAGCAGCCGCACACACGGCAGAGGAGGTCTGAACAGAAGGAACTTTCTCGCTGTCTGAACTTTGCGAGCAGATGTTGTGTGTGTTAGTGTCTGCCAGTGTGTGCACACATTCATAGTGTGTAGGAGACAGACAGGAAGATCAAGAGAAAAAGGGGCATCCTTTGGAGGGAGACACAAAGGATGTGTGGGCTCAGTTCCCACCACATGTTAAAAATACAACAGGCCATTTGAAAGGTCTTCCATCCACGACGGCACCGGCGCAGTTCATAATGACTCCGTTTCTCACGGCAGCCAAAGGGAAGGATCACAGCAAGCCGAAGGAGAGGTAGAAGAAGACATGAAAAAAAGAAGCGTACAGGAAATGAATATGGAGTACAGAGTTTAAGCTCATCTCAATCCATTGTGTCTGGAACTTAATCTCTGGAGCCACCAGAAGCTTAGATACTGTATGTGACTTTCTTTTCAATGATATGATTTAGTTACTTTGGGGATTATTGCAATGTCCCAGACATGTAGGAGTTTGAGACATATGAATACACTAAGAAAAGCCGTCTGCCAAAGTTGTCTCTCTGCCGATTGTATTCTAAATCTCTGTGTTTGAGGCTTTCATTTAGTTTAGTACATCGACTGCCTTAAATAGAGAGTACAGTTGCTGCCATATTTGATATAAAAGTTCGGATGAAATGTTGAGAAACTTGACTATTTATCTCCCTATTCACACGTTATTAACAGCAGCACATGTTTCTTGAAACTGGAGAAGGTTAGTTTCTGAAACCAAGATAGGATGATCACTTGTGCACATAAATAACTGGCATAACTCAAGTAATCTGATCGCAACCAGGAAACCCTTTACTCATACAAAGCCCTGCTTTTTACAAAATGTGGACAAAGATGAATCCAAAATTGAAACAGGCATTTAAAACATATTTACCATATTTTCACATAAAAGCACAGACAAATTGCTGCCATATTGCTGTGTCACTTGTGGTCTTCTAGTAGTTAAATGGTTGTAATATATCCTACATTAGCTACCCAAGCACTCTCTCTCTCTTGCAAGGCAATTTATTTGATGAACAGGCTAAACTTACCAGTCTATCTTGCTTGGCAAAAAATGTCTATGTCTTCATTTGCTGTGTAATTTCTGCCTGCATTTGGTGCCTGTGTAGTTATGCCACGAATTAGCGGACACATTTCTAGAGAGTATTAGATCCGTAGAGGGAGTTTGATCTTGTTTTCCTTTTGAGACACTTATTTAAGTCATTACAGTACCGCTGGCCTTTGGATTGACAGCTGAAGAAAGGGCTTGTCATGAGTAATTGCAGTTGTTACAGCCTGCTCATATTTACATTGGCACATCAGGAAATATCCACTGTACGTATGCCAGCAACCTACCTCTAAAAGAAGTGTTAATTAAGAAGTTAATTTCCTTTTGTTGCCAATGACAGCAAATGATGCTGCCTAAAAGATAAACCACTGATATAAGATGATTCTTTAAGATAATCCTTTAATTTAGAGAGAAACGATGGGACATAAAACAACAGAGGCTCTTTTTTCTTTTTCTTTTTTTTGACAGCTGCCCGAACATGATATTTTTTCAATTTACCTCTCCTCCCCTTTCCCTCCTGCTCTCCTCCTTGTTCCCCTCCCGTTCCATAATTGAATTGCTCCTTTGGTCCCCTAATGTGGCGGCAAATAACAGAATGAAAATTCTCTACTGTAAACTCTTCCATTTCCGCCTCAGTATCCTACCTCGCTCTTCATTTCAATTGATGTGTATCTTTTATGCTCCTCATTCCCAACGTCTCTCTCTCTCTCTCTCTCACACACACACTTTGTCCCTCTTTCTTGTCAGGTAGTATTAGTGGCTGTTGATCCCAGTTCAAAGGGAACAGAGTAATCCTGGTGTTCGTCCTCTCTTGACCTTCTTCTCAACTTGGATGTTTAAAGGGAAAGAGTGAATAGATGTTGTGCTTTTAAGTTTGTAGTGCAGATATAGCATTGAGATTGATTTGGCTGGCGGTGGCTTCAGTGTCAGTGCATTTATTTTTTATTGTTTAGACAGTTAATGTTATTATTATTAACCCATACTACTAATGGGCCTAATGATGGAGAAACTCCAGACTGAGCCAAGGAGCTTTAGTTGGAGAGGTTCCACCAACTGGATATGAGCCTTACACTGGATTTCACTACGTCTAGCCTTGCAATAAAGATTTATTCCAGTTGCACCATCTAAAACTATGACCAAACCCAACTACACCCAGCGTATAAGGTGCTTGTCCATCCTGACTCATTTTAGCACAGTGACAGTTTTCACAACTGGTGGGTTACTGACCTTATCTCAGTGCTCTTAAGAGCACACTAAAAATGGCTGCCAAGCTGAGCTAACAAAACGTAATTACTCAGATTGAGAAATAAGAAAAATGATTGAACTCTACAGTAAATGTATGTACCGTAACCAAGAACTATGCCAGAGAGGCGTATTGAAATCTGTCAATACATTATATCTCCATCCATATCCAGAGGACCTGTGCGGCCTCTCATTACTGTTTCATGTCTGAATGCTCACTGATTATGTCGTCTGTATATTAGACTTGCCATTGTGTCTACATTTTTATTTTCACCATGAAAACTGGTCCAGACTTTTCACTGTAAAGACTTGGTCACAGACGTAGCACTAGATGGTACAACCGACTTAAAATACATGTTATGGTCAGCACGCTCTGTACGTCCAGGTGGCCCCGGGCCTAAATCCATCAGAACGGCTTAAGATTGTGGTAGAGGAGGAAATTGACAACATGAAAGTGCAGATATAATGTGATTATTTCATGTTAACATGATCCAGAATCTCCAAGGAATATTTCACTACACGTGGACTCAAAACAAACAACCACATCTGTTTTTAGAACTCCTTGCCCAGTATTAATATCGTGTTCCTAACACATCCTGAATGTAGAATAAGTTAGTATTTACTAAACCACAAGGTCACTTATCATTAAATCCCAGTGTGCTGTCTGGAGCTTTAAGTAATTAATGAAGGTATCCATGCTGTGCCAGGTGTGCATACAGAATACAAGGTTATGGAGAGATGTGAGTGTTGTCCTCTGTTATGCAGTGGGAAACACAAGTGAACATAATCCATAAACATGAAGCCTGCTCCTGCCTCCACAATCTGCACCATCTCTGTGCCTCCATTTATTTGTCTTACTTCTTTGTCACCACTTACCTTTGTGTGTACCGATTGTGTCCCGCACCTTGAGCTTTTGTCTTCGCGTCTCAGTCGCAGCTGTGTGTCTGTTTTTTAATTATGGGTCAGGTCAGGTTTAATATCAGTGGGTTGGGAGAGATCCAGAATTGATTTAGAGATGATTGCAGTTAACAGGTTTGCATTGCGCCTCGCATATGCAGGTACATGTTTGCAAGCTTGAACAGCGCACGTGTTATGCATGAGTATTTTGTCGTTCTACTAATTAAAAGTGGTAAATGAATAAAGTTGGCTTTGATATGGGAGAGAAATAATTTGACTTGAGTTGAATCATCCTGAGATCAGCTGTCATATGAGTTTACAGTTAAATACGGACTCTAAACGCTGAATAGCACCATGTGAAGAGATGAACATAATTACAGAAGCCGACAAAAAACATGTGGTAAATGGAAAGAGGCCACGCTTAATATACAACAGGTGTTTTTAAACTTTTATTTTGGAGAAGTCTGTGTGGCCTCCCTATGTGATGAGAAGTGTTCAATCCAGTTTTAATGTAAGTGCCATTTTGCGCACCAAGCCACCATAATCAGCATACCAAGCAGTTTCAGATGAAATAAAAAAGACCTTCACCCAAGGAATATTGCATAAAAATCTTCTTTGCTCCACCACTGGCTTTTTCGTGCTTGGAAAACAGAGCACTCTCGTTATGACTCTGTGTTTTTATAAAAAGCATATCGGTGCGTATATGCGACTAACCATCTGTCTACATTTGTAGTCAACAATGTAAATAATTTGAGAAGGGCTTTTCTAACCTCAGACTTAATAACAATTAGTCCATTGCCTCTATGTAATTTATGTCAGCTTCTCTTCATGTCTAATTTAAGTCCACTGTCTCTCCTCATACATTTTAGCAGCTCGCAAAAGGCTGGCTTCTGCTACAAAATGCCCTGAGGCAACTTGTCCTACCACCACACTACTATGCATGAATTTTGCAGTAAAGAAATCAGATGACTTGGTTAATTTTTAATGTTATCACTGTACTTCTTGGGGGTGGGGGAGCGACACTTGTAGCAATGGGAGACAGGGAACAAGGGGGTTGCTTTAATTGCATTGCATTTTCTGGTAATATTATTCATTGTCAAGGTGCAGTCAGAAAGAATTGCATTATGAAGACAGCACTTTTGGGCCTGCTGTCGAACCATGAATATTCATAGCTTATTACACGTAGAGCAATTTGTTGGAGCTTTGTTTTAAACTTTTGATGTATTTTCTGAATCTGTAAGGTAGATGTAAACTCACACATTTGCCACAGGGTAATAAAATACCTTTCTCTTGATGCACAAGAGTCGATATTTTAGAGCTGATAGAGATGTTATTTTCAGATCCCTGCCAGTGGACGGATTTATTTATTGTGTGCTGAGATAACAGCCTCAACGTCTGGCTGATACAGCGGCTAGATTTTAGACTCCCTGCATCTGCCCTTTAGTTGGGGGCCCAAGTTAAGGACAGATGCGAGGAAGTTAAGGACAGATGTGTGTACGCAGGCAGACAAATGTGTTCCAAATTCGCTGTCTTCTTCCCTTCCCAAACCACTAAGGTACAAAAGAAAACTTTTCAAAAGCAGCAAACAGAAGAGACATTAACTCTGAGGCTGTACTTAATGACTCTCCCAAATGACAGAGGCTTACTCTGGCTCGCACACTACAGGGAGGGTGGTGAGCAGCAGGAGGGGGAAGAGAAGGAGGAGGCGGGTTAAAAACAAAAAAGCTCTGTAAACTGCAGGAGTGTGATACAGATGACTGCATCGCAATTGCAAAATATGTAACTATTAACAGCAACGATTTTACTCTCAAAGCCAAATCAAACAAATAATCATAGCTGCGATTTTCCTGTACCATTATAAACATACTTTATGTTCTGTCACCGTCCCTATTAGGGCATCGTTGACATTCACTGAGATCCCTGGCCCCTGTATTAAGATGTCAGGATTTATAAAGCTGCTATTTTCTTCAGCGCTAGATAAATGCAGTTGGTACTGAGTGTTCAGATACCATGTGAAGACGTGGTGTAGATTGGTTATGAGTCATTACAAAGCTTGCCATGCACTTTGATCAGTAGCAGCATCACCAGCAGCTACAAACACATTTTCTGTGGCATAAACCACACGCCTATAGAACGAAGATTACCAACTGGAGAGTCATATTAAATAACCCCATACCTATTATGTTTGTTTTAAGTTATGCACAGGAGTGCAGCGTTGACTCATGCTGGTTAGTTCACCGTCTCAATAAAGATTACTGGATAAAATGTTGGTTTGCCATAAAATGTGTGACAGACATCTGCTGTCTCCAAAAGATGAAGCACACTGATGACTGTCTGGCTTTTTCTTTAGTGCCTGGTAGCAGCTTGGCATTTTAAGATTAGAATATTTCTTATTTCTTATATTTCTGTTGGCACCTCATTCATTCCATCGTCTGAAGGAATTATAATAACGCTGGTTTCATGCGTCGCTGTCAAATGAAAATGAAAATGGGTTCAGTAGAGTTTTGGGTTTTCTGGTCAAAACTAATGCCATTCCTATTAGTCTCCATTGTAGAGTTTGCTGCTGATTAGCAAAAGTTAAAGTACTGATTGTGAATGCAGGAACCATTATTCTTGCTAAACACAGACTGGTGATTGTCGTTATCACCAGTCTAAAGATAGCATTTACTGTTGTTAAGTACAATCTCACAGAGCACGGCTGTTGTTTTATCACCTCAAAAACCTACTTAAAAGTCTGCGTAAAGACTCCTTCCAAGTCCCATCGCAGACACCACATTCAAATACCTGCCAGTTATAAATATGGGCTGTGATCGCGTTATAAATCCAGGTGTAAAATGAGTTCTAATTCCTTTACACGTACAACGCCGCTGTTCCCATGTGTGTTTACGCCTGTAGGATCTGGATTTACCGATTCTGTGCTCATCTCTCCGTGTCTGCCAGAGAGCATCTGCTTGTGCCTGAGCTGATCACTCAAAGACAGACAGGAAAGAGACGGAGACCGAGAGAAGTGTGTGGCTGTGTTTTTGTGACCGGCCTGTGTGTCTCATGCTGATGATGATTAATTTCACGGATGCGTATCTTTGAAAGGTGCAGTGTCTTTTGTCTATATCTGATCTGCTCCTCTGCCTCATTCTCTTCCTCTTTTTATCTTCTTTTCCTCTCTACTTGTGTCTCCCTGCATATATCCTTTATCATCTCAAGAATCATTATTCCCCCATTACTGTCTGAACCAACACACTCCCACCTTCCAGCTTGAGTGTGTGCGCGCGTATTAGCGTGTCCTCTGTCTGAAGTCGTTAAATATTCCAAAGACAGGGACCTCTTTTAATTATCCACTAATCACACTTTTAATTACCTGCCACGCACACATCCATCACTGACCAGACTGTACACACACATGCATACTCATGACACACACACACGTCATTGGAAAGAGTTCTTAACCTATCGACCAAACAGAGGGAGAGAAACCAAAGGGGAGAATGAACGAGAGATTACACAGTGCACTGAAGAGTGACTGATGGTGGTTTGGGTTTGACACTCTGTTAGAAGCTGGCAGGTGATTACCACAGGAGACACAGACGAGACGATGCAAGGAAAAGATTTAAGGAAATGCTAAGCGCGCTGAATGTAAACTTCTTTCTTTAGAGGTTATCTTCAGCCGCATTCGGCCGCCATCTTAGATTTCCTAAGCCAAACATCCCCGGGATAGCCAGACAAAAAAGAACATAATGCTGATTGACTGGTTAATATCAGAGCCAAAAGATTACATCCTCGAGATCAGAGAGCCGGATCAATAAGCAGAAGGTCACACGTTTCATTCCTCCCACTGACAAAAATAAAGACTACATTTTAGCACTTCCTACTCTCGGGAAATTACACTCTGGCTTTCCGTGTGCTAACCTCTTTGCTCGTGTATTCACACGGGAGCCTTGTGTTTAGGACTTGGAGCTTAAGTCAAGAAATAAATGCATTCCCACTGTTTAAGATGGCGACCCAATGTTCCCTGTTTTTTCTTCAAACACTTAGCTATCCTTATCGTACAAAACTCTGCTTTCTCTCCTCCTCTCTTCTGGGTCGTGCCACAGGTTTCCCATTCATCATTATCACCTTGGCTCAGATAATTACAGCGTACCATAACAAATACATGCACTCCCCCCGGGCAGGCGCAGGCATACGTACGTCAGCACACACAACGAGGATCGCGCACGTTCTTCACACTCACAAAGACCTCTAATTTTGTGCATTCACATTTATGTCATCCATCCATTTTGCACTTGTGTCTCTTGGGCAATTTTCAAGCTCCAAGCAAACTGCTTTCACCACAGTAGGTGGAGTTGGGGCAGAGAAGTAGCATTTACTAGCGTTTATGCTGAGCAGGTGGCACACTGCAATTTGGTGTGGAAGCGTGCATGGTCCTCAGAAAATCACACACCCGTTTCATGCATGTTATTTTTCATGTTTTTTGCGGTTTTCGTGTGACACACTTTTTCGTTCTTAATTTAAATGCACATAAGAAGGAGAATTTCATTAGGTTTGGATCAGTGACACTCACGTAGCTGCTCAACCCTGGCCACGGTGTACTGAGCCTTTTATTTAGAGTTGTTTCAATCTCATGCTGGTGTCCTACGTTTGTGTTCTCAAATGTTTTCCCACTTTCAAGCAAACAGACACAGTAATCTCGGTCGCTGTGCATGGCTTTTGTGGAAGGAACAGGTCAGCTTGAGTGATGCATTCACTGACAATGTAGCAGCAGGCTTTGTGCACACCGGGGGATCTAACGTGTATGTTTGTGACGGAATAATGCAAATTAAAATGTTTTCCCCTGTAGGCAAAATCTTTTTGTGTGTGTGTGTTGCATTGATTTCCTATCACCATGGTAACAAGTTTATCAGTTAAAAACCCCTGTTTTACAGGAGATGCTGTAACTGTCTGGTTGCATTGGTGTTGATAATCAAGCGGGAGAATTAGGCTTGTTTACTCACTGCTCCCGCTACTGACCTTTAAAGCTACAGGAAGCAATTTGTCCACATTTCAGTAGCAATATGTGACTGTGATTCACTGCGACCCTTTGCATACATATGCAATATTTACAACCATCCACAGACAAGAGAAGTGGACAATGTGCAGAGTGTGATTATGCCTCATGAAATTTTAAACAGTGTTATACAACTTTGCAGTTATTGTTAGGTTACATTGAGTTTGTCTTTGTTTTAATTAGTCCATTGTTGGTGATGTTAAATTAGTGACTACCTTATAACATTTAATTTACACATTTTATCATCAGTGTGTGCGCAGATGTCTAATTAAGGCTTCACCTGACTCGTCGTTTTCTTGACCACTTTCTATGCTCCCCAAAAAGGCAGCGAAGTGTCGGTACTGTCAACAAGTCAAGTTCTGTAAGTCAACTCTGCACCCTGCACCATTTAATCCCTGCTTCTTGTAAGCAACAGCAATCTGTGAAACAACAGAGAAATATGTGTGAAGAGACGTGCGCAAAACGCGTTCTCGGTTGTAATAGCAGAAAATAAATCACGGGGTCTTGAGTCAGGTTCAAATAACCGCATGAACCAGAATTGGAAAATGATGGCTAATTTTCAAGTGTGTGGATTATCTGCTCTCTGTAGCTAAGCAGCTGGGAGAGCCTGTGTTTAAGGTGGGCATGGCTGAGAGGAAGACAGAAAGAGGGCGAGCATGAGACAGAAAGACAGCGAGAGAAGTCACCGCCAGTTGTGTGGTTAATTGGAAGCAGACATAATTAGTGCTAATTAGGATAATAGCCATTCGTCTGGAGATCCATCCACCTAATGGGACTACAACACTCAGCTGCACACGCACGCACGCACACAGACACACACGTATAGAAGGAGCTGCTACCATCCATCCAGCCTCCTTGGGAGAAGAATGTGGTCTTGTACTGTAGCTTTAATATGTGACCTGTTATGACAGATATTTATACCATGAAAAGCTTTTCTGTGTGTGTATGTGAATAACCGCCTGTGTGTGTGTACGTGAATGGCGCAGAGACTCGCAGATGTAAAACAGAAGTAGGTAGAAAGTGATTCATGGACCTGAACAAACAGCTAGTGGACAGAAAAAAAGACTCCTCCTTTATTTACGCAGTAGCCTCATCCCTCTCACCTCTCTTCCTGCCTCCATCTCACCCTTGCCCTGCTTTGCTTTCCTTTCCTGTACCGTTGCCTTTCCACTTCTCTCTGCCTGTCCCCCAGGCCATGCCAGGGGACATTAAACAAATGCAGTCTGTCCAGCAGCCTTGCCTAACTCCTACTCTCTCGTTCTTCCTCTCTCCCTCATATACACACACCAATTACTTTCGGACTGAAGGCCCTAGGCTGTGTGTTCACAAGGATACCCAACTATGTGTGTGTGAGCATGCGGTTTCTGTGACTGTGTGCGTATTTTATGAAGGACTTACTGGCTTTGGCAACTGGCCAAGCTATTGAGTGACCACAGTAAGGTCTCCTTTTCTGTGTCCATTTGACCGTTTGAAGAAACTGTAAAGGTGATTGAGGATGGAAGCCAGTGATTTAGGCACTGCGTTAATTACAAGTCACAGTGCTGCAGTGCTGTGTCGTGCTTAAGGTGGGGAAATGTTTTGTGAGTCAGTGAATGGGCTGTTAAAATCTCTCACCAACATGTAAGTGTGCATTACTCTTGTAACCCCCACCCCACAAAAAGTGGACTCTAGGTGAAACATACCATGCTTTATATTAGTTCTTCTCTATATATCCCTGCCCCCACTTCAACAGTTTGATCTTTGGTGGTAAATGGATTTGAGTTGAGATATAGTACTAGTGTTAAAGTCAGCCAGAGAGTCCTACAGCCTAATTCTGGACAGTAAAGCTGAGATCCCATTAGCGCTTGCTTCTCAGTGGAGCGATCAAAACAATGTGGCTTATCCAGCACCAGTTCCTTCTGTAAAATATTGCTTTACAGAAGAGAGTTCTGCTTGTTCAACAGTTGTTTGAGAAGCTGCTAGTTCACACGTTCTCTGAGGATTTGAATGCATTTCACATAGTCAGTTCTCATGAGTCTGGTGCTGGTGATATCCCTTTAGCTCTGGCTAAAACCTCTTTGGGTTAAGCCAAAAGATTCAGTGAAGCCAAGTGTATAAATACTCAGTTTTTCAGTTTGACCTGACCTCAGCCCCATCCAGCTCATTTGGATTGACCTGGCAACAATGAATGAGTCAGACCTAACCAGCATAATGCCATGGTTCATTTTCGGTTGTTTAATCATATGTCTGCAATGTCTATTTGCTTAGTTTAGCTGTTCATATAAATCAGGCCACATGCATTTTGGTCTAATTATGTTGCTGTGGACGTGTCCAACGGGTGCCCTTAATAAACGTGAATGTTACTCTTTCATCATTTTAATTTGGTCCAAAATATTTTGGCCGTAATTTAATTGAGCTCGACTAAATCCAGGCCTTCTAAATTGTTGATGCACATTTGTAATGCATCAGCAGTCCCACTCTATTATTTCCTCTCATTTGGTTCAGCTCCAGCAAGCTCATTATGGAGATGTGAGGAGTTGTGTTGTAGATGTTTTGTTTTCTCCCTTTTGTTGATTACAAGATACAAGACTAGCAGACTTTTCATGTTTTAAGTGTTTGAGGGTTTCATTTAGAACAACTTTGGTACAACTGCCCAAGTGCACTTCTGACCTGTTACTCACATTGCTTCCATTTGGTCGATGTGGCTCAGTACACAGAGCGGGTTGCGGATCAACCAGAGGGTTAGCAGATCGTTCCACTGTAGTCTCCGAAGTGTCCCTGAGCAAGACACTCAACCACACGTTGCTTCCAGTGATTGACACTGGTGAGTGAATGTGCATGTTTGGATGACTGGGTAGATGTGTCACTGTGACTGTAAAGTGCTGTGAGCACCAAAAGTGAAAGACCATTTACTTAATGGGACTTGCTGAAGGTATGCTAGCAGCAGTCAAGCTGTGTGACAGCCATGAACAAACATCCCGTTTAAAGCAGCAAAAACGACACAATTATTCAACAGAACTTTTAAAACTTAATCTAGCCTGTAGGTTAAACATTTTAGCAATTGGAAACAAATGTTTTTTTTAAAGATACATTTTTGAGCCTTTGCATTTGAGCGAAGGGATTAACGAATGTTCAGCAAATATACTGTAAAATAAATCTCCAACCCCAGGCTGTGTTAACAATAAGTTAATTTCAGCTATGCATGGGAAATCACTGAAGCTGTCACTGTCAAGCTACTGGCAGCAGCATGTCAAGAGCCGCTGGCAGTGGTCCAGTTCTCAGTCTTAACTCAGTTAAAGCGTTTAATCCCATTATAAAAACACATCTATCATTTTTCCCCGAAACTACATCTGACTATTGTAAGAAACTTTAGTTCTGGTTGTTTTTCTCCCGTCACAATCAACGGTCCTTTCTAATTCTTCCTCACTCTTTACCGTTACACTACAGTAGACTAGACCATACCCTATATCATCTGAGACTTCCAGCTTCTCTTTGTGCTTAGTTTGCCCAGAAATACCATCACAGGAGCTGCTGGCAGGCATTCATCTACAAGCTTTGTGTTCAATCTAAATCAATGTGCATCCAAGCCAACTAAAACAGCCAAGCTCAAATACAGTCCAAAGAAGTTATAAAAAAATTTATTGAAAGACATATAAAGCCACACATGAATCTCCATCCGCATTGAGGATCTATAAATATGAAAAGAATAAATGCCAGTCATAATACTAAAAGCACATGCTGTAATGGTGGGATCGGGGTTATTAGCATTGCTGCGTGTGTTTTATGACAGCTTTTGTTCATAGTTGTGCCGATGAAGGAAAACACACGGCAAACATAAAAGCTATTGTAGCATATTGATGAATAGGGCACGGAAGCTTCCACCTCCTCTTTGCAGTCAAAACAGTGCACTCTCTGTGGCTGAGCTTTATAGTTACCAATTACTTTGGGATAGAGGACAGCATGCCACAACTCAAGCTGACAGGCAATTTTGAGGGCAGGAATGCTTAAAAAGTTTGAATACCTCAGCTCAATGTAAAGTTTGTAATAACAAAATACCCGGCTTGAAAAACACTTAAGGCAGGATTTACACAGGTCCACACACGGTGACACAATGTAGCATTCAGCAGATATGAAGCTGCGTACGTTAACCATCAATCATTCCCACAGAGAAAGTATTCATGTGTCCGCCGACTTACACAACAAAGTAAACATCCGGTAAAAACGGCTGCGAGGCACAGTGAATGGTTCCAACTGTGCTATTGCCTGTGTGAGTAGGTGTGTGTATGCATGCAGTGTAACGCGTGGGCGGCTGGCTGGCACTCGCTTTGGAGATGAAGCTGCCAAAAAGCCGGCTGTCTGGACTCGGTTTACAGTGGAGTATCCCTCCTTCTGCCCTGCCACCACACTCCTCCACCCCGAGCCTCGGTGTGTGTCAGAGGCATTGTGGTTTAAGAAGGTGGCACGCTGCCTATCGGAGGCAGAGGAGGAGGGCAGACAGGGACGGGGTGGGCTCTGTTGGCAGGAGAGTCGGTCCCCCGGCCTGACGCAAACACACTCGCACACTTAAAACTGTACATATAAAAGAGACACACACATTTTCACAGCGACTCGCTCACTCATCCTCTGGCCCGCGACATGTGTGTGCTAATTAGCTCTTGGCACACTTGGATGTGTGTGTGTGTGTGTGTTCAGCAGTCGGTGTTGCATTGCGGACACCCGTAAGTGTTTATTAGGTCTTGGGGCCAGGCACTTAAACGAAAGACCAATCTGGCTTGGTGCTTTAGTTAGAGAAGTGAGGGGTAAAAGAGGGGAGGGCTCCTGTATGGAGGGAGGAGGGAGTGAAAGACAGATAGATGCAAAGAAAATTAGAAGAAACCGAGACAGAAATGTGCAGATTGTAATCTGAGTGAGAGTGGAAAATGGGATTTCAGAGAATGAGTCAGAGAGGTTGTTTTTTTTATTATTTGATTGGGGAGGGGGAGTGAAAGATACAGAGAGGAATGCAGAAGGAGAAGAGGGTAGGATGGAGCTGATAGCTGTATTTAATTTCTTCTGCCTTGGGAGAGACTGGCTTTCATACACACATACGCATTCAGAGTCATGCACGGTTTTACAATTGAGTTTGTCTTTAATTAAAAGCCTGAACAATTTTGTCCAGTTTAATTAAATATAGGCCTAAAAGAGAGCCGAAAGCCACGTGTTGAATTCACATGTTAAGTTACATTAAGCATCATCAACACCGTATAGTCGCGCATACGCTGTCCTCGTGCGTGCCTATTTGTACGCCTGCGTGTGTGTCTGACTATATTGTAACTCTTAGGATGAGATTGTATAACCACCCTCCAGCTACTCGGAACGACTCAGGACATTTTATTATTTTTTGAAGGGAATTCTAAATGGATTGTGGTCCTCTAATCTCTGTTGCCTGACTCCTTATTGGCATATTTCTTTTTTTTCCACCCCTTCTGTTGCTTTTCGATATGAAAGTTCCATGTGAAGATTTAATGGGAAATGAAGCCTGAGACCTCCCAATTTGGAACAAATGAAAAGCATGAAGCAAATCTCTGTAGCCATCAGCCTATGTCATCACAAGTAATTTCACATGTAAATAGTACGTATAAATGGGATATGTAAATGAGGAAAGAAACCACGTGAAAATTTCTTTTAACTCAACAAATGCTTAGATGTTAATATGCTATCTTAATTGGTCTTACTGCGTTCCTACGCTCCCGCCCACTGAGCTCCTTTGACTTTGAATGTTAACTTGGTGGATTTAGATTCCCTCAACCTCCCAGGCACTCTCCATCCTCAGACACTGTAGGCAAGTGAGAGCATGCCTTCGCTGCCTATTAATCTGCATGTGCTGAGTAAAACAGGCTGATAAAATGGGCGGGGCGTTGTAGACCTTGTTCAGAAAGCATAAACCATCCCTGCTGTAGAAAAATAAGTGCGAGAAAACAGGAGGAAGGTTTGGTTATTTCAGGCAGTGTGATGTGGTTTAAAGCACTAACACACACCAAAAGCAACACAGGCATACAGTCACACTAACGGAGTGTCAGAGCTGGGGTTGATACTCTGGCTCTTGTGGATGTTCTCCTGGGAAATCACATGAATAAAATTAGACCTGAGGATTTCTATCTGTGTGCGAGTGTGTTTTGGGGAAGAGTTGTCAAACAACCCCGCGATACTTTGTGTCTCTTCTCTTCTTTTCTCTTCTCTTCTCTTCTCCTACCAGCTATTTTAACATTTGTGATTATTACTCTGACTTCTTTAACGGTTTTATCGGTAGAGCGTTTTGGTATGGCATCGATTCAGCTTGTCATAAGCAGCTTTCACAAGTTTAGCACCACTGAACAATGCTCCCAGCAAAATTCACAAATCTTTCAAGCGCACCCGCATGCAGATGTTGTTTATCCAACTAATGGCTTACCACATGTAAGCCTTTTCCGCATAAAACATGTATGTAAACCTCCAGTATTCACAGCTGCAGTCTTTTCTTCTATGACTGTTTTATGTATGTAGCCAAAAAACTTTTTTCCCACAGGGCCTTTCAGTGAGAGCCCATCAAACGGTGTGTGTGTAGCAGCAGCCGCAGAAACGGACTGTGTCTGCTGGAATGAGAGACAGTCATCTCACTTTAACGTGATTTATTCTCCCTTTGGTCATATTGATTTTGTTTCAGCGTCGGCTCACCGGTTAGAGTAGTGTGGGGGATTTCCGTCCTCTAACAACATGCGGAGAACACAAGTCGTATCACTAAAAACATCATCCCGCGCTTCCTTCCTCACAGCATCTGTTTCCAGACAGACAAGTTCAAACACATGAAAATCTGAGCTACGAGTGTTTTTTTTTTCTCTCCTCGACTGCCTCACGTTGCCGCCTCTCCCTCCAAAGCCAGCTCTTCCTATTATTCCCCCCTGAAAAGCAACATAAAATCTGTTTGTAAGTGAGTGCTTCTTATCTGTGTGTGCTCAAGTGAGAACAGTTTTAGATTTTGTGTGTTTGTGGTGGTGCGTGCCCGCGTAGCAGCGTACTGCATGCTTGTGCCATATTGATTGCTCCTGGTACGGGTGTGGGGGGGGGATCAGTGTTAAGAAGGAAGAACAGAAGACAATACACAAACAACAATACACAAAATGAGCCACATATCAATCTGAGACAGGAGGAGAGCTTTATTTAAGCTCTCTGAATCCTCTTTCCTTTCTGATGCTTGTATTCAATGTTTCCTTCCCCCTTATGAATTCTAAATGATCCGTGTACCAAATACTCTCCCCTTGACAGTGTCTTAGTTTGAGCAGCGTTCCTGAGTCAGACGGAGCGACGCTGGTAGGAGGCACGTTTCACTTTGGGATGTTTTTACTGTGTTATCTAAATCCTTGGTGTGTGTGTGTTGTGTTTCTGCCCTACAGAGCAATCGCTCTGGACAATCAGCTGG
The DNA here is from genome assembly GCA_005024645.1 of Planiliza haematocheilus. NCBI lineage: Eukaryota > Metazoa > Chordata > Actinopteri > Mugiliformes > Mugilidae > Planiliza > Planiliza haematocheilus. Next base: position 1,434,685 of record SRSE01001280.1, on the reverse strand, counting down.
TCGTCTTGGCAACAACTGCGACAGACGCAGGACGTTACTATGTGGAAGCAGTAAACGAGATGACGGGAGAGAACGTGACGAGTCCCGCGTCTACCTGAGCATCTCAGGTAAAGAAACATTTTGATGAAAAGATGTGATTTCGGTTTAATTACGAATAAACTATGCAGGATTACAGTTCCCCAGTCGTTTCTACTTGCTCTTTATTTGAAGTTTTTCAACCAGCTTCAAGGAGCTTGATTAGATTCTGTGTTATCGTTGGGGTTGAGGCTTGGTGTCATTTTAATAGTCCTGAATCCTGTTTACCACATAAAAAAGGCAAAACTCCAGTATTCAGATGAAATCAGCGCTCATAGCTTGGCCCAGGAGGCGCTTCTGAGTGGCAGCCTAATTACTGTTGACAACCCGTAAAGTAGCTACAACCTGAAAATGAGATGAGCAGCAGAAGATACGAACTGTTGATTAAAGATGTATCTGACAAATTAGAAAAACAACTTTGTGCTGTGCACTCATTATTAGTTGCCAATTGAAATACTGGAGGTCCTGACTCCATGCTTGAATTATTGATACGATTTTTTTTTAAAAACAATGAAATTTACATAATGAGACTAGGTTGTTTTATTAAAGAAGCTCAGATAGTGTTGCTAACAAATGAACACCATCCATTTATGATCACCCTTTACTTGAACTCAGTCTGACAGCAGACCCGTTTCATTTTGTCCTGTGGTTTGTCACCTAAGTGCCAAAAGCACCTCAAAATGCAATTATTAGGTAACTCTACGGTACGGGCCATATCCACGCCGACATGCTGCTCACTGTTCTGAATGACAAGCATTTTCTTGTTCATTTCGGAGACTTCACTCAAAGGACTGCAAAATTTGATGAATTTCATCCCCTTTCTGTGTTCCCGCCTCTGTCACGGTCTTTATCACCAAATCTCTTTATTGCTGTACGCTCCTCTCTATATCTCTTCTCCTCGGAGGCCAGAGGATTGACTCCACTGTCTAACAGTCCTTCAGTTGAAGTGCTCACTACGGTTAAATGAGAGTCAGAGGCAGGGAGGGAGCGCTCTGTCCCTTGTGGCTGTATATAGTTTTAATTAGATTCGCTTTACGGGGTTGTATCCTTTGGCATCCTTTGTCACAAACACACACACACAGAGACACAGAGACACAGACACACAAGCGCAATCACATAAATATAGGCGCAGCACCTTGTTACAGCTGTCAGCATGAAAAGCTCCCCTGGGCGTTTTTAGGAATGGTAAGGGTATAGTTAGGCTTCACTGATCAGTCTCGACCATAAACATTCTACGTGCACTTGTCCGTGTGTGTGTTTCTGTTTATAGGTGTGTTATTCCTACAGTAAACATTTCCTGGGTAAATATCCTGCTATATAAAGGCATATTTGATTCAGTTATTTGTTATTGACACTGGGGAGGAATAGAAGAACATGGGAATTAAATCAAAATAGAGGGACACAAACCAAAGAGCAAAAAATACAGAAAGGATGTTAAATTGCAAACAATGAAACATGGAAACAGCAAATTGATTTTTGTTTTAGTCAGTCCTCTAACTGCTCTTGCAGGTAGGAAAGTGGAAGATGTTAGATTGTTCCACCACATATCAAACTACTGTTCAAGAAGTGATCAGTGCCAGGTCTATGTTAAGAAAAAAACACTGGACCCTTTAATGGCAGATATCATCTAAGTTTGCTCATCCATTTGGGCCAACTGAGATTAAATTACAGTGAACTGAAGAGATGAGAAGTTCACAGGATTGGCTGACACAAATTGAACCTCTTATTTCTTTTTACCCATTTCCTGTCCTATCTTCCATTTCCTGTCTTCTCCATTTTCTCCTTTCCATTCCATTAAGCAGCGTGTACAGGCTCTGAAGTCACATTTCTAAAAATATTGTCTTTTTCTTTTCATAAATCCGCCAGACTAAATGAGATACATATTTTGTATTCTCCCCTTTCTAACTTTGAATCAAGCATTGTGCTCATGAGACAGGAGCCAGAGGGAAAGACCAACGAGGCTGTATGACCAGCAACCTGTTGTCAGTGAAAGCGTTTTGTATGTTTCCTACGTCTCACACACACACGCACACACAGTTAAGATACTGTCACACTCATGGTGTGTCACGACTGACCGTCAAAGCCTTCTGGCTAATCCATAAAGCCTGTAAGAGCTGAGAAAAGTGGTAGAAAGGCAGCTGTATGACCTGCCTACTTGACAGATCCATTATCTGCATGTCCCTGACCGCTATCCTGTAAGTGTGGCCTAGACTGCTGAAAATAAAAAGCACTAACTGTCATCTGTGGTCGAGCTGGAACAGGCCACAATTGATAGCAACTCGGCGGCGTGGTGAGAGGTCACACTCTGTAATCACTGGAAGTACAGCCTGCCTCTAAAATAAACAGCTCCCGGTGCTTTTTATCACCACCCAGCTACATATGGCAGTACAGACGACACTGTCAGTCAGTCATCACTGCAGAATAAGTGTGACAGATTGATAGAGGTGGCGTTTGAAAGGGGCGCAAGATGTCCAAATATACAGTCGACACAGCAAATCACATCTGTACAGCCACTCCAGGAAAGGAGGGCCAAACCTAAGGTGCGGCTCTGGTTCGTTAGTCACAGTGTACACTTGTTTGATTGTCTTTATGTGTGTGTACGTTTGCATCATAGAGAAAGAGGGCTCTAATGGCCTCCTCTAATTAACTGAGCCCCATGCATACCTCCAATCATCTCCACCGCTCTTTTTCTATCTTAAACACACACTCAAACACACCCACACACACCTCAACCTGTCAATCAAAACAGCAGTCAGTCTCCCTCTTGCCCAGACGAGCGTGCGTGTCTGTGTGCTTCTGTTCATTTCACAGCAGTGGAGGTCTTTGTAGATTTGTACATCAGACCATTAGAGCAGCAAAATATCCCCAAAGAGATCGGTTTGGAGGCTCCTGCTCACAGACGTGCACGCGCACAATGGTACAAATCTATACAAGTCTCTGCATACTTGGTCACCATCAAACGCATAGAATAGAGACACAAGGCATGGTTTTAGATGCCGGGCATCCTGAGATGAAAACATTTTCATCCCACATCTGTGGATTGTGTGTCTATAACAACAGGAGAGGTGAGAGGAAGGTATGCAGGCTATTGATGGAGAGAAGAAAAAAGTATAACACGGAAGAAGAGGAGAGGAAGAGAGAGTGTGGGAGACTGTAGCCGACGTCTACGGTACATACTGTACTTATAATTACTGTGGCACTTTAAATGGTATCTCAGCTTTGGGCTCAATAGTTGATCAGCTGCCTTTATCTATTCCAGAGGGAAGGCAGTAATGTCACACTTGTTAATAAAAGCTGAACTGCAAAAATAGCTTAAACTATCACATGCATACAGAGTGCTTCATTTTAACAGAGTACCCCAGACTTTACTTCAGCACAAAACAAGACCCAGAGTTTTCAGAAAGCCAATAGAGGCCAATATGTCGTGACCCTAAATGCAATTAATGGCATCATTTCGTTAAACCTGACTGCATCTCTCACTGATTCTAAATCTACACAGTCACTTTAAGTTGAAAGCTGTTGTTTCAGCTCCCAGAGCAGCACCCTAAGTGGTGTCACCTAGGTCATGTCAGCCTGAACCAGACTCCCTCCAGAAAGCACACAAGACTTTTTCAGAGTTTTTCTCACAAGCTAACTCGTGAACTGATCTCTTTGTGTAAGTGCACTGCGTACTGTACTGTACCTCCGTAATTACTGCACTGGCAGGAGTTAATTCAAACTCCTGCCAACAAAGTCCCTAGAAATAAGGTGTCTCGAATACAAGAAAGATGGAAGCAGCTGTTTGAAAATTTCCTTCACAGTTCTGCACAGTAATGATTTGCATTATAGAACATATCCATCCGAGTAAAGAACAGGGCTGGTAGGCAGTCATTTTCTCAAGCACTGTGTACTGTGATGTTGCTGAATAGAGCACAAATATAGAGGAGCAATCACACGGAGAGGTGACGAGACGAGACTATGATGCAAACGTAACACCGAGCGGAGCTAAGGGAGGGACTGGCTCCAAGTGCTTCACTGCACTGTACATTAACCTCATACCCTTTCATAACCTTAATCATTCATTGTGTGTGTGTATTGGGGAGGGTGTGGGAGTCTGACTTTGATTACCTCGGCTCGGTGATTGGAGGAGAGCCTGTCTGAGTTTGATTACGTCTCCTGTTGGACTCTCCCCTGGTGTCTGCCATTTTACATCACTCCATTTTTTCCGTTTATCCTCTTTCCCTGTTCCTCCATCAAGCGGGGTTTGTGGCCCCGGGGCCCTGAGAAGTGACAGAGCGGCGTTTGTCAGGAGCTGATGAATGGACTCAGCTGACCTCGGGATAACCTAGAGACTCGCTCGAGGTGTCATTTAAGGGAGTATAGATATATATATGACAGAAGAAAAAAAGACATGGCGAAGTTTCACTTAAAAACTTCTGAAGTATTTTATTAACAGCTCTACATGCTCATGTGAGAGTGTGTTCCCAGCGACAGCGTTTGTGTTGTTGTTTTGTGTACGGGGGTGTCTTTGTGTCATTTGTTTCTTTCTCTAATTGTCTTCCCTCCCTTCCAGATGTTTCCTTTCCACATCACTGACTCTTAAACGAGAACCTGCTGTGGATCTTTTTGTGCATGTGTGCAGATGTATATGTGTCGTGGCAACCGTGTGTGTGTGTCTGTGTGTGTGTGTGTGTCTTTGCTCCAGGTCCCATCCCAGTTGCTCTGTGGCGCATCTAATTGGAGGTATTTTAGTGTCCCTGGAGAGAGAGTGTGTGATTGTGGTTTTTTTTTTGTGAGATGGAATGTACATGGTTTGTGTGACTGCAGTATGCACTTTCTTTTGTGTGTTGTAGTGTGTCATGGTGTCACAGACCCTGACACCTGCCAACCCTCATTTAAAAGCTTAAAAGTAGAGTCAGAGAATCCCCCGTCTCCTTGTTTGCTGTCAGTGTTGCAGTGCTCTTCGTGCGCTCAAAGTGTTTTACATTTTGCTGCATCATGCCTTGGTAGGCTTCAAGGAACGCCATAGAAACCTTTCTAGCCAACATGGCAACGTAATGATCCGTGCCGCAATCTGCCTCGCTGTGCTCTACGTGAGTAGACAGTCTGCAGCCTCTGGTGTTGGTTGGGGATTATATCTCAGGAGATTTTAGTGGAACCGGTGAGCGAAGAATGCAGGCAGACGTGTGGAGCAGCGACTCTCTCTCAGACTTTTTTGGCTGGTGACCCCAAAAAACAAAACAAACACCACATTGGATGCTGCGCAGCCATCCACCACCTTCTGATCCTAGCGCAGGTGTAGGCACTGAACGGTGACACTAAATCTTCCTTCTCCCTCTCTCCCTCCCTCTCATATGGCTGCTTTTAATTAATTACCAGCAAAAAATATGGCAATGTTTGGAAGCAGCTGCCAATATTCTTTATTTAACAGCGAGATGAAAATGGCTCAGAGATTTCACGGATACGCTCAGATTTTGTCTGTTGGTTTTTTCTCCTATTAGCTAATAGGGCCTTTCGGTGCTGAGAATCTTTTTAGTGGGTACTGCACTATAATTGGCAACAGCAGCAGCTCCCTGATAAAAAGGGCACATTTTAATTTGATTTTGTGTAAGATGGTGTTAAAAGATAAGATATAGATGAAATAATCATAGTAATGAGATTTTTATTTTTTATGTTCGGGGCCGAAGGTGGTGAGCCTCTTGGTTCACCGGTAGTCTTGTTTCTCAAATGTGGAGGAGTTGCTACTTTTCTCTTTGTTGCATAGTTGTTGAACAAGGAAACAAAGACACCTTGGATTTTTGAGAAATTGAGGCGGACATTTTTCATTTTGGTGGGAGGCGATGTACGTGCTGAATGAATAAAAAAGAAGCTGCAGCCCTACTCATCTTCTGATTCTAGTTGATGCAGATTCCTCACTCTGATCGCACCAGGTGTTATGTTCCCAGCGTAGCTGTGCAGAAGAGTATCAGTGAAAACAGCAAGCAGCTTTCAACAGGGCCAGAAACTTATTTTGGTCTTGTTATTTGTGCATGCTTTTGTTTTAAGGCAGCCAGATACGACACTTGGTGCAGAAAACAGATTTAAATAGGTTCTTTTGAAGCAGTAACACCAAAGACGACGCCACATGTGCTTCAGACACACAGTGTGTTCAGGCAACTCCAAATTCTTGCACAGCAGCCCATATTCTGTGACCATCTGAGGCTGCTCTCAAATATTACATGGCTAGATGTACCAGAAAGCTTCCTTTTTGTTGTTGTGGAGCAAATTAGTTTCATTTGTAGCTTAAAAGCGTGGTATCAGTCAGTCTCCTCTATCATTCAAGAAAGTGTGTATGGCACTTTCCCTAGACATTTTGCATGTAAAACCAAGACTTGAGGCAATACTTATGTATTTTCTGAGGTACTAGAGATGATATTTTAGTCACAAGTGAAATGCTGGAATAAATCCTTTGCACTGATGGCCAAAACATTATGATCTACAACAGCCTAAAATGCTACTGGGCCCTCGAGTGCCTCCGAAACAGCTTCAACTCGATAAGGCCTTTGAAGATATCTTGTGGTATCTGGCAGCAAACCGTTTGCAGTCAATCCTTTAAGGCCTGTGAGGTGGTAGCCCCCAGGATCAGATTTGTTCCAGCTCACCTCTGTTACTCTGTTGCCAGTTCGTGTCTGCTCTCGATAGGTGCTCACAAGTGCCCAACAAGCCTTGTTGTTTCAGGGGACTGGCCATAACAGGTCAGCTCTCCACATGCCAGTTAGATAACCAGCAGATAACCAACCCTGAAGGACACAGGATTCTCTGTGGTGTGTTTATTAGCATGTAATCCTTTGAGTATGGTTACCAACATTACATACACATCATTCATCTAACATGATACATCTATTACCATGTGCTCGTTCGGTTAATTTGAGAGATCTAGCCTTGTACGGGGATACATTGAGACTACAATGATCTCCTTTGTATTGAAAGTCTGGTAATTTGAAGTCTGAAGATGTGGAGCACACACATGCATAATCATACAAATAGGCACTAATACTCACTGGTTTTGATAAAGAGGCTTGGCTAATGAATCTGTGCTTTGATTAATTCCTGCTACAACGGGTTGTGTCTGGAATTATTATATTCAATATTTCGGTTGCAAAGAGATCAGATTTCTTTCTCTTGATCCCCATCTCCCCCTCTGTCTGTCTGTATCCTCCGTCTCCCTTGTTTCTGTCTCTCTCAGTCCCCTCTCTCTGAGTGTAATGAGGCTCCTCTGCGCTTCTATAATTAAAACCCCAGTGTACAGACAGAGAGATGGAGTGATGGAAGGCTGGACAAGAAACTGAGCCATAGACTCTTGTCAGTATGACAAGCAACTATGTGCCTCTGTGTGGATGCTCTACTTGTTCAACCTAGTTGTGGATTTAATTGCAAGTGTGTTTTACAGCACGAACGCACTGAGTGGAATGGATGCCCATATATGGCGCTTTGACAGAGCGCTCCGTAGATGCCCACACCTACTCACACCGTCCTTAAATGCTCCTTCATTCACAAATAGAAAAGTCAATAGACCTTGACAAAAAGAGGGCAGCAAAAAAGAGAGGTTGGATAAGGAAACCGACAAAAGACGCTGGATGGTTCTTTCAGTCAGTGAATGAGCCGGTGGTGTGGAGGTGAAAAGGGCCAAGAGCAAGTAGACGCTCGGAAAGTTTTAGTCTGACATAGGTTCCTGCCAACATTGTTTACTGCACGGCACCAGTTATTGTCAGACCTGTAAATCTATAAGTGAGTGGTGTTTTAGCCAGGGTGGACTGTGTGCAGTGGGAGTGAGGGTAAACAAACAGATCTGGAAGGACTCTTTTATGGGAGTGTTTGAACATATCTTTCAAACATAGACCTTTATAGACATGTCATCTTTGCTAAATTTATAACAGACCAGTTGTCTGAGTAAGCCAAGAGTTAATATGGTAGCTTGACTATCTTAGAAATAAATTATATATATATATATATTTCATAGTCTAAAATGAAGAAGCTGAAAGCATTGATTCCGCTCTTAATTATACTGAGGGTAAGCTGGTGAAGGTTGTAGTAATTAGATCATTTGAGAAGATTATTTTGACCGTAGCTGTGTGTGTCAGTTTTTTGTGTATACATTAGTAGAGCGACGGGGAGGGAGATGGAACAATTTTCCCGTTGAATTGAAGAGGAGGGGCAGCAGTGCTTAATATAACAAGCAGAGGTGCGTCTGGATGGACGACGGCGTTGTTATTTTGGAGAAAGAAGGCGGAAACGTAGTTGAGGTTGACTAATGCGTGTCTCCAGACAAATACCATCTCAACTCCCTAAGGAAATTAAATGCACAAGCACACACAAAACACACACTATATACTCAATGAGGTGTCAAGTGCACAGATAAGTAGCATTGTGCTAGTGGTTTTAATGATCCTGTCAGTCACACAGTTGTCGTTAACGCCCCGCAACCCAAGACTGTGTGTGTGTGTGTCAGTCAGCCGGTGAGTGAGTGAGTGAGTGTGCATTAACATTTATATTCTGAATAGAATTCCAGCTAAGGCTTCATGTCGGACGCCATGCAGATGAAGGCAGACGTTTTCCAGTTTTCCCACAGCGCTCGATAGCACCGCTTCAATTTGGTCATTGTGAGAAAATGTGTGAGGCTCCGTGACTCCAAGGGGAGCTACCCAGCGGAGTGCGCCATTCATATGCCTGCTTGTAGTAGCATATACTGGCTATATTCAGGGTTTTCATAAACACTTTTCAGAGGACCCAGAATATAAATGGCATATTACTGTGAATGCAAATACGCTGATTGTCTCTGTTTGTCAGAGCTTCCTGCTGGGCATAACAGGTTATTGGGGTAGCAGGCCAGTCAGCAGATGTTAATTTGAAGCAATAGGCGTAGAGGAGAAAAAGAGAGATTGAGAGGAGTGAAACGGAGCTGGAGCCTGATGGAGGAGGGTGGCAAATGAAAGATTAAATTGAAGGAGAAGAAAGATAAAGTATAGGTAAATAGGAGGAGAGATGATGAGGCGCTGAGGAAGGAAATGTGTTCAGTGGAGGGGACAAAGAGGCTGAGGTCAGTGTGTCATTGGTTGCTTTATATCCGTTTTGTGTGTGTATGGGTGTGTGTGTGTGTGTGTGTGTGTGTACAGCACAATACAGTTTTCCTACATGTTATGATTATTTGTATTTTATGTCATTTAAATTATGAAGCTGCTTAATTGCTCCTGTGGCTCTGCAGGTGAAGAAGGTTGTTCACTACTATGAGCTCACTGGTTCAAATCCCCTCCATGTCCATGAGGTGCACCTAAACCAAAGCTGCTATCCAGAACCTGTGGGATCCTGAACAATGCTCCAAGTGCGCTCACTGGTTAAATGTAGAGAAGAAATTGCTTGTGTGTGAACACATACACATGACCAATAAATTAGATTTGATTGTCCTTGTACAGCTGTCTTCATGAGGACCAGTTTGACCGGCAAATGTTTCTTCATTAGTACGAACCTGAACTTTTGTTAAAGTCACTCTTAAGTGTTCTGAGAAACAAAGATTTTAATATGATGACCAGTACCATACACATTATTGACTTTAATGTGCCAAATAAGCTCCTTATATTGTGTCTGAAATGCTTAAATATCTGGTGAGACATTGCTTGTACATACAGTTTGTCTTGATTTTCCATTCGCAGACAAGTTGACTGCTGTGTCATGTTAAAAAATATTGATGTATTACACGGCTCTCAGTGCATATACCTAAGTTAAGTAAAGATAATGCTTCTTTCCGATACCCATTTCATCCTTCAAGCGACTTCAACGCCGTACAAATAAATACACGCACTGGATGACTTGTCAGCTCATTATTTACCTTGGAAACAGCAGCTGACCAAACAGTTTCAATTCAAACAACTATTTCTCACTTCAACAGATGGAGTTTGCTTAGTTTTCAAGGAACTGTAGGTGTTTTGTCAAGCTAAACTCCAGGCATTAACCAGAAGTCGGTGAGAGATTTGTCAGATTTATTTTGCACACCATTGAAGTCACAGATTCACATTTACTCAAATTCCCACTGATACACAATTACATACGGTGTATATACCCCATATGTTCATTAGCTACTCTGAGCTCAGTTGACACCATGTTCAGAACGACTGTGTGGGAGGCGCTTTTTACAGAGCCGTCTTCATTTGTTAATGCCTCGCTAAAGTGCAGCCACGTTTCACATCCGTAAATACGCGCATGAAGCCGCCTAGAAGCACGCGCGCGTGTGCTTATGTGTTAGTCCTCCGTACCGCTGTGTCGTGTGTGGACATAAGGCAGTGTTTCTTTTCCGAATTTCAGCGCAAACAAAGTACTCACACAGATTTAGGGAAAGGAGACATAAAGAAAGATGGGAGACGAGGCCATGCAGAGAAAGCGCCGGAGAAAGTCGAGGCAGAAGAGGTGAGCAGAAAGAGTGCAAACTGGGAAACCTTTGAGGACGGTAGAGATAGATAGGAAGGAAGGAGAGGCAGAGTGTAAAAGTTGAAGATTGAGAGGGGGATGCTGAAAACAGGAATAGATCAACAGGGCCTTTAATCCAAAAATAGTTTCCGCCTCTCTCCTCCTTCCTTCTCATCCCTACTTACTTCCCTGCCACTCCCTCCTCCCCTGCCTGGTTGTTTGGAGTGATTGAAGAAAAGAAGAGATGTGTGCCGCCACCACCACCACGTGTCCTACACACACTCCCTGGCAGCAGTCTGCATGTGGACATATTGTGGTCCACAGATAGACAGATGATGTCCATTAACAGGCCGTGCTGTCCGAAGCCAGGCGGAACAGCTGCAGTCAGATCGCACTGATCTATCACTGTTCTAATGAATCTGTTATAGCCAGGCCCAACTAATCAATCTCTGAGCCTCTTAATCAATTAAACCATTAATCAGACACAGACCCTAACTGTTCTTGCCCCTCTGAGGAATCACTTTATATATATACCGAGACATAACAACACAGGCACACAAACCTGATCTCACACAGGTAGACACCCAGTCTGTCAACATTTAGAAAAATAAGATCAGCCTGTCTTTGTTGCAGCAAGAGGCCAGCACACACGAGAGTTTAGCATGTCTTTGTTTGCATTTAATCGGAATACAATACATTCAGGGAAACAAAATAGCATTGTCAGGTGAGGCATTGAACAATAATTATCAAATCTCTTCTGTTTTCTCCACTGGAGCATTTAATTGTTGTGAGAAAATTAGCTTCTCAAATGGTAGGCTGTTTTTCTACTTACGAACTTTAAAATTACTTTTTAAAAGTTTCAGTGTTGTGACTGAACAAATGCTTTCAAGGGGTCACTGAGGGGTCCGAATAATACTCATGAACATTTTGCAGTATTTTCTGGTATTTTATACACTAATGGTCAAAACACACATTATGATTGTCGTTTGTTTCAAACTGATATCACCTATTTTCAGTCATTCTCCTCATTTTCCTAATCTTTTCCACTTGGACTATAAATTTGCAAGGCAAACTCAAGAATTTATGATGTTGTAGACTTAAGTCAGTGGCCTGATTCTGCAAGTGTGATGGACTAACCATTGCTCAGTGTGTTGTCTCCTAGGTTTCATCAGTTGGCTAATACGTGCTTCTTTCTGGCGGTGTGTAGAATGTCTTTGTTGCTTTCACTATCCCTAATAATAATGAACCTTAAACTCCTTGGCTTGTTATTTATCATTCATTCATCTTCTGTAACCGCTTTTCCTGCGGCCGTGGAGGGACTGGAGCCTATCCCAGCTGTCATTGTGTCCGAGGCAGGGTGCACCCTGGACAGGTCACCAGTCTATCGCAGGTCTTGTTATTTATCCTCCTCAATCTATGTAACTGTTGTGCTATTTCCACTATGGGATTGTGGTTCTGTGTTACACACCATACTCAGTTAAATGGAAGTTTGGTCTATACTTGTTCCCAACAATTATTTAGAGTACTAATGCTTACAGACATTGGCCGTGTGAGATGGGCCGAGCCAAGTCTTGGCTGGAGTCTGTATGAGCCTTTCTGATGTCAACTTTGAGGCATGTCAGTCAGCCTTGTAAACCGTCGCTAAAATTAAAAAGGAAAACAGGCCCAGGCAGAGATATATGTTGCCAACTCTTCTCTTCTTTTAAATATTTCTCGAAACAACGAGTAAGGTTTGACCTTTGCATTAGAAGGTCATGAAACCAAGAGCAACTGCAGATTGTCTGCAGTTGCTCTGAGACAGATGTGCCGTCACTGTCTCACAGCACAAAGTAGGTCCATTGATTCTGACTTACTGCCAAAGTTTAGATCATGACCTTTAGTCTGGGATAGTTTGAAAGAGCCTTAACTGGAAAACAGTGATAATAAAAATAATTTGAACTCGTACCCTTTGAGATAGTCGTGAACATCTTCTTGGTTTTCTTCACGGGGGGTTTTCCCAAAGCGGATCAATACAATCTCAATAAAGTATTCATATTTTTATTCTACTCCTGTGAGCGTGTGTCTTAGTCTTCAAGGAACTGCCCAGGACAGCAGGAAAGCAGGACATGTTACCCTCCGCTGATCTGTCATATTCCTCTAGGACTTGTCCCTTCACCCAGTGCTGTGTAGTAAATGGTTGAACCGCATCAAAAGCAGGAAAACCTCTTGTTTTTAAAAGAGGCACTTCAAATTCAGCATCTTCTTATACAGTATAGGAACCATATTTACTTACGACAACAGTTCTTCAATAGAACTGGTAAGAATGAAGCAGGGGATGGGGGATAGCCCTGCAGCATTCTGGATGAGGAAAAGAAAAAAGGGGGAAACATCCTGGTTTAGTAATGATGCATCTCCTGCTCTTGTCTCTCATGGTCTCTTCTCCATCTGGCATTTCACCCTGAGGTGGTAGGCACAGGACAGGGGAACCAGAACCAGCTGCATCACATTAACGCCTCTTTGACTAACACCTTTTGACTTCAACTTCCTCCTCTGTAAGACTTGTCTTTCATCCCTCACTTGCCTTTTAATATCCTTCATTTTCTCCTGAATCAGAGGCTTCCTATCTGTTCTCTTCCTCCTATCACTGGAGCAAAAGCAGTATTCTTCTTTTGAATTGGAGATGATGTTTCTTTTTTATGCCATCATTAAGCTCACAGCGTAATTTGAACATCTACATCTATCTCCTTTTTTCATTACGTGCTACTCTCGTGTTTTAGGTTCGTTTCATGTATTTTTTTACTTTACTCTTGTATCTTGTTTCTTTGTGTGGATGGATGTTACAAATTTCAACGTTCATTGTCTCATTTCTTGAGTTGGTAAGAGGTAATGTTCTACAAGGAAATTGGTGGGTTTTTATCTCAAGTGCACATTTGAGCGTCGGAATCTGTTTGGGCACAAATAAACCTTAAGTCTTAAGAGATTTAAGAGAGAATTAATTCAGCATTAAAGGGAAGGGATAGGCTACGCAGAGAGAGGAAAGCTGTGGATAAACTGACTCTTCTCAGACAGAGAATGTTTAAAACCTGGTGACATTCGGGATTCCTACCTGGATGATTGACACCAACTTTTACCTGACCGTGTATGGGAGACCGGGCAGTGCGTGCTGAGCGTGTGTGGGCATGATTGACATGGTAAATTGGAAAGGTCAACCGGTGCTAGTGTTTCATACAGACAGGTAGACAGCAGACGATTTAACCTTCCTGAGTCCACATTCACGGAAGGAAGAAGAATCCGAGCCAAAGACTGGATTTGGCTCTAACAGAAGGAATCCGAGGGAAGTATGAAAACCAAAATGTATTATGTAAACCTGCTGCCACTGTTTATATGCGATGTATTAATGATGGTGTGCTTCAATTCCGGTCAGATTTACAAAGTGAGGCACACAGTCGGGCATAAGACGGGGAAGCATGCGGAATAGTACATTTGAGCGTCTCGGGCCGTCAGGAATTGCTCAGAGGTCTGAGGTCAACACTTCAGCCAGCTTATTATTTTACAAGGCACTAGTGTGTGTATTTGTGTGAGTGTGCGAGTGAGAGCCTTGTGGTTCTCTCTATAAATGTGTCAGTGTTGGAAATTGGAGTGTTACATTTGTATGGCCGATGATATGAATTTCAAATAGGGGTGTGTGTGCGTGCGTGTGTGTTTTAGAGGAGGAAAAAAAAAAGAGAGAGAATGGGGCTGTGAGATTGACAAGGTAAATTGGAACGGGAAGGGTTGAACTCTGGGTTTAAAACAGCGAAGCGAGACAAAGGAACGACCTAAACGTGCCGCTAAGAAAGTATTCCTTTGCTTGGGGAAATGTGACAGTGGATGTCGACGTGGGCGGATTGGGAAGAACGAAGCAAGGCTGAGTGGGAGACTTGATTCTCACCCAGGGGGAGGGCTCTCTCGCTGTTGGTAGATGGAGGGAGGGAAGGAAGGCCTGGTGGGGCCGTTTGTGTTGGAGGAAGGTGAATCATAGGGTGGGTTTTTTTTCTTATTATTTTTTATTTTTTTTTGGTGTTGCAGCAAATCAGTGACCCACAGCTGGAGACTGACAGGTCAGCACCTGCACAGGTCAGCTGGAAAGGTAACGCAGTGAGATGTGACACACAGAGCAGCAGCAGCAGCCTTTACACACATACAGACAGGTACAACGCGCAGGACTGTTGGGTTGAACAGCACAAGAACACACAAATACTGTACTTATTCCCTGTTGAACACAAACACGTAGACACCCTGTTGTGCGGCGGCGTACACACACACAATGGCAAGCACAGAGGACGTGGTGACCTGCTTGTTTGTAGGTCCTTCAGGCAGCAGAATACACAACATTGAATTTATGAATACAAATCATCCTAAAGGCGGAGACACTCTCAGGCACACACTAATGTTTTCACATCACCTCTAACCATATTTTAGACACGTCACGTTAATCTCAACTTTGAGACTGAGTGGTGGCCGGTTTGATGTCAAGGCGGAGCCGAGCAGGTCAGGACCCACCCGGGCTATCGTGTTTATGCACATCTGGAAGCACGCAGACTAAGACAATGAATGATCCGAGGCGTTTGAAAGGGTTCATCAGGGAGAGGGAAGTCACAGGAAAAAATGTCTAGCGGACACAGCTCTCTGAACATCAGATGCTTTGTTGTGCTGTGAACGCACACACTCCCTTGCTCGCGCTCTCTCTCTGTTGTCCCCTGATGTCCCCTTTGTTTCTCTGTTCCCGTTTGAAACTGAAGATGACTCAGAATGACACATCATTTGAATGCACACACACAAATGTGCCCCCCCCCCCCCCCCAGACCAAATCCAGCCTGTTCCTGTGTATGCGTCTGTTTGCATTTGAGTGTGTGTTGTTGACCCCCTTTTTTAGACTCTGCAAAACAATGGACTTTCCAATACGGCTACGTGAAAGCACAATCCGCACTCTAATTAAACGTCCATGTTTGGCTCTATGAACAGTATGTCTAGACATTTTGTTTTGTTCTGATTTTTAATTGCTGATGCTTCCCTTTCTGATATCAAAACAGAACTCAGAACCTGACATAATATGATATACGGTTGGATGTATTCAGCTCCTGCTTTATACCGTGTACCTAACTAAACTAACACAGTCTAAAGCTGCCTTAAAATAAACTGAACCTTCAGGTAAGTTTTCAGTTTCCATTATACATTGGAAATCATTTAGCCTCCCGTACCTGTTGTGCAGAAAATAATTAAGGTTCAGCAACTTCAACATTAATGTTATGGATAGTTTTATTTATCAATTAACAGAAATCAATAAACCCTTGTGGTGCAATTGCAACTCGAGAAGTTGGTTGTTGCAGCTTTTTGCAGAACTTAACACAGTTTGTGTCCCTTCCTGTAAACCAATGCAGGCATTCATTTGAGAAGCTGTGCTCTGTTTTATTACACCGAAAGGTGTTTCTAATTTCTAATAAACAAAAAAAGGCAATAAAAAGGTTTTTATCACAATAAACCCTAAGAAACAGCTTTTTACCATTTGTACCTTCATGCAGCAGTGTGCATTGGTTGTTCTTTTGGGATCATTTGTTCTGTTTTGTGAACATCGATTACCTTCCCCTACTTCCCCAACGCTGTTGTTTTGTTTGTTTTTATTTGGGGTTTTCTGAAGTTTTCCTCTGATTGTACGTATAAGTGTACGTATAAATATTAAAAATATCTTGGTGCAGAATCTTTGACAGTCGCAGGAGAACTTGTGTCAGTAAATGCAACCTACATGTGGTAAAATGGTTGTTTAATTACTTTCTGAACAGGATTCTGAATCTGACCAGATCCTGGAGGCCAGCTTTCAATACTTGACAGTTCAGTACTCGTTGCCATGGAGTGATTTTACTCTGAGCTCTTCTCTTTTATCTTGTTTTGGTGTTCAATGCCTAGTCCTGATCTTTGAACAAATTCAACTTAATTTTGAGCAGAAACGATGAAAACTTTTGAGCTGATGATTCTTCACTACAGCGTCTTCAGTGTTTTATAGCTTCTTTATGGATTCTTTACAGGTTTGAGTTTCCTCATCAGCTGTCTTCCTCACTCTTATCACTTGTGTGTGTGTGTGTCTAAGAAACTTTGCACTGATGCCGATATGATGCATCTGAATCTTAATAAGGGCCCACACATTTTTCACCACACACTCGCTGGATCGAAACGTAAACACATGCTTACGCGCTCCTAGTATCGGAAAGTTGGGGCGGTAACTGAACTGTGAAGGGCTAGTGTATTGATAGATGAACGGTGTATGTAGATTTCTGCTGGTAGAATGTCAGTGCCATCATTTTTTCACAGCCTACAGTCCTGCTACCTACAGACTTATGATAAATGCTAGGAGAAAGGCAGAGGTGGAAAGATAGAAGAAAAGAAAAGAAAAGAAAAGATGGAATGAGAGAGACAAAATTTGGTAGCTGGCAGTTGATGGATGGGCTGCAAACAGCTCGTCTTCTCTGGCCTCCATGATAACGTGGCGTTCTCTTTTCCTCTATGTCTCCTCCACCGTGTCATTAATTTCTCTGTGTCTTGCTTTTTGTCTGTATTTGTTTTTTTCCTCCTTCTCAGGAAAGGAGACTCCTTTATCCGCTTTGCCTCCAAAACTGTGTAACGCCTTAGAGCTGCTGATTTTCTTAAAAGCCTGTGTTTTCTTTTGCTTCTTTTAATGTGTATTTGGTAAATATGGCTTTTTGCTCAGGAAATACTCAAAATCTAAATTATATCTCTTCCATTTCCCCCTTCCCCTACCTCATATCTCCCCTTTTCTCTGACTTCTTTTCATCTCATACTCTGCGGCTGATGGACAGTTGGCAAGAAAAACCGCGGGTCAACAGGTAAAGAACCCATTTACATTTGCATTATCTCCACTGCTCTTTCCCTGTGAGTCCTCCTCTCTCTCTCTGTCTATCTAAGCAGAGACAAAAGTTGCCAGGACGCTTAGCTCTCACCATAAGGTCAGAGCTAAGAGCTGCACAGCTAAATGTTTTGCTGAAGGTCACGTTGGCAGCAGCAGTGATGGGTACATGCAGTCAAATATGCTCCGCCAGTTTCACAGTTTCTGCCTCATGACGAGAAAGCGTCGAGCTTGGCCCCTGCAACCTCAAGCCTGCTCCATCTATTGATTGGTATGAGGCAAAGTAGTCTGACGGTGGTCAATTGTCATCTGACATTTGGTTTGTAATGCAATTTCTGGTTTTAGCGTGCCTTCTGAACTATATCAAAGTAACATAGTGTTTACACTGCCTGCGTAGTGGAAGCACCAGTGAAGGGTGCTGCACTTCTGTGTCCAAATTGTAATCTCGTGACCCTGTGTTAATGAATCTCTAAAAATAGTGGCTTTTTATTTTCTTGTGAAGCAGAAAAGTAGCTTGACGGGCTACTCAGGGGACCAGTATATGTAATGACATATGGGGCGACTAGCTAACACCCTCCAACATTTACAACCATATTTTACCATTATATGGTGAGACGGTGCAGTAATGGTGAACTGTCACTGGAATTCAGCTGACAAAACCAAAAACACTGCGGGAAGGTGGAAGTCTGCACGCACACTTTGTCAATGCCCAGTTGCATCAAAATATTTGTATCAACCCCACACATTTATTCAGTTTCCCTCATAAGTATATACCGCAGCTGAAAGATGCTATAACGTTGCATCCTCTGCAAACAACTACCATAATCATTGCAACGTTGAGGAGGCGTAACAAATCCTGACACCTGGTATTTTAATAGTAAGCCAGCAGATGTATGGATTTGTGTATGTGTGAGACCCTCAACCAAACACACTACACAAGCTCAGCAGTGCAGGAAGTGTGGAGTGACGACAACAACTTCCTATCTAGGGAACGTGTTGACTTGCAGTAGACACTGCAGGCGGATGTTGGGGTGATGGTGGGACTTTTGGAGTGCTACGTGAACAGCAGCAGCGATGGCAGTGGCAGCAGGTGACAGTGTAGCTTTCAGCTGTTCACACGGTGAGCAGAGCAACCCGGGGGCTGAAGAACTCTGCCACACTGACAAGGGTGCAGAGGATGTGCAGTGTGTTGGAGCGGGAGCCACGTGAGTGTGGTGGGAGAGACTGGAGCTAGTCACAAGCTTTGCTTTATTTGGGTCGGCTTCATCAGAGTTTTTGACTCATTTGGTGACGGCATCAGTAAAAGACTTCATTGCTCAGTGCAGATAGACACTGGGGCAAATGTAAATAGATGCATTTATTTGATATTGATGTATTGTGCTCTTGTTCTTTTGGAGTAATAACCACAGGAAGATGTTTTCAGTGGCTGAGAAATGTTTATTTTCAGAGGGAAAGGTGTTATCTCTCACTTTTCTCCACTACAGTATACCAGAAAAGCTTGCAGGCGTAAATCAACACACGCACGTGCACGTATTTCAGTGTAGTGATGATGAAATGTTACCTCATTTTGCCAATTTGGCTTTCATCAAACAGCTTAAAAAAACAGACCAAAAAACTAATATGATACTCAAAATGAATCAAATAATCATCGAGGGCTTAACTCGAGTCTGCCTCACCGTCACTGCTGCATGTTTCCTGTTTCTTCTTCTTCCTCCTTTGATTCCCTGTCGCCTGTTTTCATCACTTGAGGTTTGGCAGCCGAAGGAAAAGATGAATATTTCAAATCGGGCATCTTTCACTGTCCCCTCACTGCTTTGCATTGTCTGTGTCTGACTCCCCTTGGGGCTTGGATCTTTAACTCTTGGTGTGGCATTGTGTGTGTTAGGAGTGTGTGTGTGTGTGTGTGTGTGTGTGTGTGTGTGTGGCATGCCTTGACTTGTGGTTTTATATTGGCATTCTAAGGCAAGTGCACTCAGACGATGACACTTAGCTGTCAACATGCAGCATTAATGAGCGCAGTGACACGCACAAACACTCGCCCCACTCTCACACTCATGCACTATTCTCTAGAAGATCAGCAAATAATCACCTTTTCCTCTCCACTTATTTCTGTACACGCTGCAAAAAAAATATATATATATACCATTTAAAAATAAATAAATAAATAAATTCCTTTTTAAAAGCTTTTTCCTTTTTAACCTCTTGTATCCAGTACCCTTCTCTTTGACCTTTCTTTACTTTTTGGCTTCCGTTTTCAGAACCTCACTGTTTTTCTTTCTCTCAAACTTTTTGTCTCAGCTATGTGGTCTCTCTGTGATATGTGCTAGCTGGCTGTGAACCCTGCAGACACATATCTGACAACTCTATTAATACACAGTCAGCTCACACCAACTTCCGACTTTGTGCGTTTGCGTGTGTGTGAATGCAAAGAGGGGTGTGTGTGTGTGTGTGTGTGTGTGTGCGTGCGTTCACGCACTCAGCCTTCAGCCAATCCCTCTGCTCTCGAGGCCTCCGCAGAGATTTGTCTGAAAGGCTTAAAACACACAGATCTCCAGTCATAGAAAGATCATACGCGCACACACTCCGGCTTACTCACTGACACTGTTGGGAGTTTAGAGTGACTGACAGATTTAATGGGAGAACAAGCTGTAATCTGAGAGAATCCATTCAGAGAGGGATTTTATTCTAATCTGCGGATGGAATAGTCTTTCATCTCTCTCTCTCTCTCTCTCTCTCTCCCCCTCGCTCTCTCTTTCTCTACCTTTCACCCTCTATTTATCAATCTCTATCTCTCCTCTGCCCTAAAGCTGTCCCAATCCTTTTACCGTCCCTGCTTCTTCTTCTTTTTTTATATATCATTCCCATCCTTGATTTAATTTGGGATTTTTCTGCTTCCATGTGAATAACACACACACACGAGTGAACACAGCTGTGTCACCTCAGCAACACTTTACTGTCAATCAGCAGTGATTGCGCTGACGAGAGCAATGTAACATTGCAATGCGTCACTGCCTCTTTGGTGCTAAATTATACCTACAAAAAAAAAAAAAAACTGCGCACGCACACCCGCAGGAAGCTCATGAGATTTATGCTTTTTCGCTCCCCATCATCACTTTTGATTTATTTTTTAACTGCTTTTTTTAATCCCACCTCTTTCTTTAATGAAGGCTCTCAGCTCCAAGTTGTTGTTCTGATATTGCTCCTTTATGCTAGAACCCTTCCTGCATTATTTTGCAGCCATCCTTCCTCCCTTCACGCCTATTTCCCTCTCCCTGCCACATGGTGTTTCTCATTTGCTAAACGAGGAATCCAATCAAGTTCGATTAAACTTCTGGACTCTCTTTGGAGGATCCTTACGGGGCGCCTGTAGCTGCCACAGTTTGCACGCGCACACATATTAACGCTGTCTGCCAGTTTGAATATTTCCCCTTGTTTAAGTTGAAGAAGATTAATTTAATAATCCCAGTTTAAACAGCTACCAGCAGAAGTTAAGAGGATGATAGGGAATAAGGGTTGGAGATCGGCAGTGGGGAACGAGGCAACCAGACGAGATGAAATGATAGAGATTTCCCCAGAGAAATAGGACGTTAGACATGCTGACAGAGAGGAAAGAAGAGCGCAGATCACACAACCGTGTGGCATTTTGCTTTCTATTCCACCATCGTGTCTGTCATTCCAGGAAGAGAAAGACCATCTGCACGGTCCCCAATCACTTTTTCCCCTTCTGCATATCCCCTTCCTCCTCCGACCCCTTTTTCTTTCCCCTCCCTTGTCATACCCGTGTTCCGGTCATCCTGATTTGTCAGTCTGCTCCCCTCAGACACACGGCCCGAGCTAATAGGTTGGGTTCACTTCGCCCTCCACTTATTATCCGCAGCCGTTGCCGCCATTAAGGCTGCCCTGATGGTAACTAGTCCCTGCCTGCTTCCCACTCTGGAGAGCTAATGGACACTCTTCTTTTGCGCTCCCTACTTCTGCCGCAGCCTGTCCATCGTCCCTCGGCCTCTCCGAGTCGTCCACCCACTCCTGCTGCCCATCTTCACTTCACTGAAACCAGACCTTTCAAGTGATAACAAGATGCTGCTCCCTGTACAATAGAACTAAGGACAAAACTGTCATATGTGCATATATATGGATACGTGTGTGTGTGTGTGTGTGTGTGTGTGTGTTAAGGAGAAATAGGAAGAAACTTGAGAGAGATGGAGACTTTACTTCTTATCCTTCTTATTCTTTTGTGTCGCTTCACTTATATTCCCCATTAATGACTCAACCTCTACCCCGAGTTGAATCATCAATGAGTAAAGGTGTCGAGTCGGTTGACTGTGTGTGTGTGTGTGCGTGCGTGTGCCACTCTGTGTGTGTGTCTTATCGCTTGCCTGTCTTCCTGTACCCACTTGTCTTATTACACATCCGTGTGACAGTGGGATATCACTTTTCAGCGCTTTCTCTCCGATTAAAAAAAAAGAGAAGAGAGAGAGAGAGAGAGAGAATGTGAAGGAGGAATAAAGAGCAGAGAGTCAATTACCACCTTTTCCTCCTTCCCTTCAAAGGGGAGATCAAAGCTGCGTCTCGCCTCCCTCTGCCTCCCCTCCACTTTCCCGCACTTCCCCCACTTTCCACCCCAACCCCTCCACCAACCTCTATCAGAACTAGTCAGTTAATTTGTTCTCCCTGCTCCTCCCTTACTGGGAATCTACATATTCATCAGTTACACAGTCTGTGCACGGGAAACCCAGCCATGTTCACAGAAATGCACACATGGCCATAATAATAATGTATGGGCTTCATGTAGGCTGTAAAACATGTTCCTGATGGCCTATTTTAATGTTTATATACTATTTTTTCTGAGCAAATATTGTACTTTTCAAAAATTACAGTGTGTCCTTTTCTTATAAGAGACTATTCGGGCTATAAATCATACTCACACTCCCATAATCATAATCTTGCACACACAACACTATACTCTCCCACATACCTTTTAGGCCATAAATCATTCGTCACATACTCACAGCACTGTTCTCTATTCTGAACACTATCATTGTAACTCACGCACACACACACACTGCCTTATTATCGTCAGCTCGTCATATGGCACCTAATAATTATATTGTGTAGAAGACATACTGTCTTCGTGTGTCTCAGATACACTATATTACCAAAAGTATTCGCTCACCCATTCAAATGATCAGAATCAGGTGTTCTAATCACTTGGCCTGGCCCCAGGTGTATAAATTCAAGCACTCAGGCATGCAGACTGTGAAACAAGACATTTGTGAAAGAATGGGCCGCTCTCAGGAGCTCAGTGAATTCCAGCGTGGAACTGTCATAGGATGCCACTTGTGCAACAAATCCAGTCGTGAAATTTCCTCGCTCCTAAATATTCCACAGTCAACTGTCAGCTCTATTATAACAAAATGGAAGCGTTTGGGAACAACAGCAACTCAGCCACGAAGTGGTAGGCCACGTAAAGTGACGGAGAGGGGTCAGCGGATGCTGAAGCGCATAGTGCAAAGAGGTCGCCGACTTTCTGCACAGTCAATTGCTACAGAGCTACAAACTTCATGTGACCTTCAGATTAGCCCAAGTACAGTACGCAGAGAGCTTCATGGAATGGGTTTCCATGGCCGAGCAGCTGCAGCCAAGCCACACATCACCAAGTGCAATGCAAGGCGTCGGATGCAATGGTGTAAAGCACGCCGCCACTGGCCTCTAGAGCAGTGGAGACGCGTTCTCTGGAGTGATGAATCACGCTTTTCCATTTGGCAATCTGATGGACGAGTCTGGGTTTGGAGGTTGCCAGGAGAACGGTACATTTCAGATTGCATTGTGCCAACTGTGAAATTTGGTGGAGGAGGAATTATGGTATGGGGTTGTTTTTCAGGAGCTGGGCTTGGCCCCTTAGTTCCAGTGAAAGGAACATTGAATGCTTCAGGATACCAAAACATTTTGGACAATTCCATGCTCCCAACCTTGTGGGAACAGTTTGGAGCGGGCCCCTTCCTCTTCCAACATGACTGTGCACCAGTGCACAAAGCAAGGTCCATAAAGACGTGGATGACAGAGTCTGGTGTGGATGAACTTGACTGGCCTGCACAGAGTCCTGACCTGAACCCGATAGAACACCTTTGGGATGAATTAGAGCGGAGACTGAGAGCCAGGCCTTCTCGACCAACATCAGTGTGTGACCTCACCAATGCGCTTTTGGAAGAATGGTCAAAAATTCCTATAAACACTCTCCTCAACCTTGTGGACAGTCTTCCCAGAAGAGTTGAAGCTGTAATAGCTGCAAAAGGTGGACCGACATCATATTGAATTCTATGAGTTAGGAATGGGATGGCACTTCAGTTCATAGAATGAGTAAAGGCAGGTGAGCGAATACTTTTGGTAATATAGTGTATGTGTGAAATAAGACAAACCATCCATTTAGAATTAGTAGAAAGAAGAATGGAGTTCAAAAATCATTTTCATCTCATCTCAATTACATCTTCTGTGACACGCTCCGTCTCATAGACAGCCACATATGATACTTAAAAATTCATTGACATGATTTATTTAAAGTGCACTAGGTGGATACTATACAACCGGATTCATCTTTCCTGTCACATGTGATTTGGTCGCTCTTTTTGCTCAGCCAAAAGTAATGGCTTCTATGCTGACACTGTTCACGCCCAGGATTAGCAACCATCCTGGGGGATCCAATCTCAAGTGCTCAGCTCGAATAAAAGTGTGAACAGACCCAAACCTCATGGAGGACTCATACATAGCAGATCACTCAAACTACATTCAGAGGTGGTCTGATTATAGCTTGCCTCATAGAGAGATCTGATCTTTAAATATTTTTCTTTAAGATCTAGCAAGCTGTGTCAGGCTGCATCCTGCTGCCATCGAGGAGTGTCATTGCTATGAGGTGGAGGTGCATGTCTTACCCATCCGCACGAATGCAAGGCTCAAATATTTCCCAGCAGATCGTTGAATTGTCACAAGACGGTCAAAGTTATTTCCTTCTCCTGTCAGTGGTCATAATGTTGTGGCGGGACGGTAAGGTACTCCTACAGCCACTCACTTTAAAATCTCTCTTTAAAATTTTGGGGTTAAAACCGTGTGAAAGGTGCTCTCGCTCCACCCAGTGAAATAAACCAGTTGATGCTTTGATGGTGCAGTTGTGCGTCTGTTAAATTGTTCGTCACTGTGTGCTGTACGGGGCGGTGTGGTTGTGCATGTGTAAAGGAGAATACTGTAGCTGTGTGCGCAGGAGACAGTTGTGATGTATGTTTGAGATTATGCTGCTGTGTGCAAGTTTGATTTATGAGCTAACCTGCCTCTCGTATTTTCTCTCTGTGTTGCAGATCCGGAGTCAGAGTTTGTGGCTCCAACAATTGTGATTGGACCTAAGAACATGACAGTGATAGCAGGGAGGGAGGCTACACTGGAGTGCATTGCTAATGCCAGGTAAATTTCTTTTATGTACTTCCAAGCAAACACACACACACACACAGTCACACACACAAGAGTGAACAATGCCTTTCTTATTAGACCACACTGTTTTCTTCCAATTAGAGGACGCCACATAAACTCATAGCTCAGCAAGTCTCCCCCACTGCTATCAGACACACACACACACACACACACACACACTTAAGTTTCCATCACTTAAGAGGGTATTATCTATTTCCTGGCTACTTAACCTAACAGTAAGATAACTAACATAACTACTACTCTCCTCACTCAAACCCTAATTCCAGCCAAATCTTCATGCTGCCATTATAAGGACTTTATTTTATGTCCCCAAAAGACAGGTCCCAAGACAATGCGAATGCGTAATTTATGCCTCACAAAGTGGGTAATACAGGCACACACACACACAGAGTATGCAATTACACCAAAGGTGGTGCAGTCTAATCAGACTTTTTTTTTAGAGCATTTGTTTTTGCTCGTTCCCTTCGACACACACTGTCCAACTGTGTCTGGTTTATATGCAGTGTTTTTAATACAATACAGCCTGTGTTGTAGACTTGTAGGTCTTGAAACCGGTCTTGGTCTCGAGACCGGTCTCAAAACCACTTTTTCGTGGTCTTGGTCTTGTCACGGACGGGCCGAGCGGTCTCGATATCATTAAAAAATCACATGCATTTTGTGACACAGAAGGCGTTGGCGCTTGTCCTCTCACGCAAAATGTCGGCGAATTCGTCTTCGTCAGGTTTGGTTTTACAGACCATAAAGAGTTTGTTTGCCACGCAACTAACAATAAGAAGCATTGCATACACACAGGCTTAATCCCTCTGGTGCCTTGGTCTGTCTTGGTCTTGGTCTTGGTCTTGGTCTTGGTCTTGGTCTTGGTCTTGTCTTGGTCTTGATACTCTCTGGTCTTGGTAGTGTCTTGGTCTCGGTTTAGGTGGTCGTGACTACAAGTCTACTGTGTTGTGTCCATCTATTACCTCTAAATAAACTAAATAAAGACCATCACTTTCATCGTCAACTCGACACCTTTCAGAGCACAGCAATCTGCAGTACAGAGGAAAGTGTGAAGCTTTTAATAACTATAATATCTACCATACTTCTTATGTTTTCAGTATCACATATACAAATAACATGTTTTTAATGTAATGCATGGTTGCAATGGTTAGTAAACGCATTTTAGTTAGTATACTAATGAGGTGAACATTATCAGTACTTTAAGCTTGTGTCATATGAGCTCACAGGCATGTTTTATTATGAGTCAAATATTGATTAAAAAGTCCAGGGTGATGAGTCTGACTTGTCTGGACTCAACAGGCTCTATTTATGTTTGTTTGAGGTTTTTATTGGATTGTGTTATTTAGCCTGGGCTGTTTGGACTGCTTGGTTTTAAAGAGAGTCCTGTTAAATGTTTGTCAGCGGCCCACGAACGGGCATTACTTATCAAGGTGTGTGGAAAACAAGTGACGGTAATAGAAAACTGGAACACGCCTGCGTTAGGTTAAAAAGAAAAACAGCAGCAGTCACCTCTGTCATACAAATCATTAGAAGTGTGGTCAGGCCATGCATTTTTATTTAGTCTCTTTAACCCGTTTCACGTGTGCAGATGAATTAGCTGTGGATTGCATTCATCATCAGTGACTTTTATAAGGCAGCACAGTCCTGGCAGAGAGCTGCAATTATTAGAAAATTGATTGTAAACACGAGTAAGTGAAAATTTAAATTCTAACATATCATATTGTCTTTACCTCTAGGTGTATTAGTGTATTCGCCCATGCTTATTAAACTGCCTGCCAGAAACAAAATAATCTATAATGTGACAGGAAATATTTCACACTGTCATCAAGAGATTAGATCTGTTACTGTTTTACCAGCTCGTCTTCACTTCCTCCATATGTCTTAATATTACGGTTATTTATTACCGCCATCAATATCGCCAACACACTAACTGGTAATGGAATAGAAAAAATGACGATAATAAATCAGAAACAGTGTTATGTTAATGATCTCTAATCTAATGTATTCTGGAGATGACACCGAATGACATTAGCCTGTATTATAAGCGTGACTTTCTTATGGGTTGTTTTCATGTCATTCCACCAGTTTAATTTCTGCGCTTGTTGTTTGTGTTGTGACACATGCTGCACTGTTTTTAAACTTAAACCCAAATGAAAATAGATTAGCTAAGGTAATAGACACCTACATCGTCTTTTCCTGTTGTTTGAATTGAGCCATAGAAACGTTTTAATTATATTTTGCAAAGTTTCATTCAAGAGTATTTGTATTTTCATAGCCTACATTGAACTATGACTTTCAGTCAGTCTTTGATGAACTGAATCTGGACCACAGTTCCAGTTGCTGATTATAATCATGGTTGCCCTTGTAAGTGCTGGTAAATGTTGAATGAAATGTGCTAAAAACTGAGCTGCTGTCATGAATAGATACAGTGTAGTATTAATACTGTCTTACGCAAATACACACACTTGCGTGCACACAAAAGACTGGTGTTTTCATGTTGTTTATCCAAAACAAAATTTCATTTTACACAAAAACCCATTTCCTTTCCCAACAGTTAGAGTAACAGACTAGCGCTCCTTCATGCTGAGTAGAGCTGACTGCTCTGATATACAGACTGTCATCATTCATTTCCTGCCTCATTGACAAATAAACTGATGGATTTAATATGTTGTAATTGCCTTCTGTCACCCTTTTCCTTTTTTTTCTCCAATTCTCTTCACTCCTCCTCTCCTCTCCTCTCCTCTCCTCTCCTCTCCTCTCCTCTCCTCTCCTCTCAGACCGGTGGATGGCCTTGTGGTGTCTTGGAAACGTGATGGGCGTCAGCTGGCCAGTGGGCGTCGGCTCGTTCTTCCTGCCCCCACGTCTTCTGACACCGGGTTATATGTTTGTGAAGCATTGCTTAGCAACAGCTCTGCCAAACCTGTGGAGGCAAGGGCGCACCTCACTGTAATGGGTAAGAAAAAACGGCCTCTCTCTCTCTCTCTCTCTCTCACAGTCTTGTTTCCATCATTTCAGAGGAAATGACATTGGCTAACATTAATTACCTGGTGCTTCACCCTGACGCCAACTTTGCATAGTACTAAACTAACCCAAACCGTAACTTAAGTCTGCACTCAGACCTTACACCTGTTCACACAGTCACATTGTGGGGAATAGCTCCCTTTTTTAAATTATTAAAATGTATGTTTTCAGTTTTGGTTTATGTCCTCACAACATGAGTAATATAAATACACACACTGCCCAACATAGCTGTCTATGATTGTCCTGGGTATTTCCTGTATCTCTCCCAACATGTGATTAATTTATGTTTTACCCTCACTCTTGTCTTGTCCTGTACATTTTTTAGCTCCAGGCACGTTTTCATTCTGTTTATCCCTCCATTTATTCTCACTTTTCTCCTGGAACTGTGACTGTGAACACCCCGGGCAATGGTTGTCAGCTACAGGAGTACTCGAGCTGAATCTGTTGTCCACACGCACCAAAAAAATAAATAAAAAAATGTCCATTGTAGTCATGAACATCTGTTGCATTCATGTGTGCGCGCTCATCCCGTGCTCTCGCAAACAAATACATGCACGTGTGCGCTCCGTTCTCGCACACAATCACAAAATGGCACCACAGACACATGTATGCCTGTTTGCCCGCAAGCTAAATTAGTTTTGTTCCCTGGAGTTGCCAATCAATAATAGAACACTCAAAGCGCACAAACAAGAGCCCTGGCGTCACAATGCGCTCCTGTCCTCGATGTGTGTGCGTAAATAGGAACCGGTACACACACTCAGGCAGGGAGCATGTGATTGATGAAGCGAAACTTTTCTCCCCCAGTTCGTCAGCGTCTTTTTGATCTGCTGTGATTGTTGGAGCGAGGGAGCACCTAAGCAGAGAGAGCGAACTACCCACGCTTGCAGAATACTTACTAGTCAGAAAAGACCTGCCTGAATATTTATACCTCGCTCATTCTCTCTCTGTGCCCCCCCCCCCCCCCCCCCCCCCCCCCCCCCCACACCACACCCCCCCCACGCTATCTACCGCCAATCTTTGTACCCTCCTTGGCACCTTTTTTTCCAGTCTTCCCTCCACAATCTCCCTCCACATTATCTTCCTTCATTAGGCCAGCAGGGCTGTTAAGGCTTGCCTGGCAGGGACAAAGTCTGCATGCATTCATACTATATGTATCAGAGGAGCAGAGACTTATGAATACATTGGTACTGATCCACTTTTTCTGCTATGGGCTCAGCAGACCTTGATGCAATGATGATGCAGTGATTCCTAAACAGAATAGTGTATGTGTCAGTGTCAAAGAAGGAGACAGCCTCAAAGGTATTCATTATTCAATTCCATTTCTTTTCTGCCCCGATCCACTAATCAGAATATGTATGATACTGCATCCTTGTGTTGTATACTGTACGGACGACTAGTGGTGCGAACAACGATATATCTGTTGTTGTTCTCCGCCTTTGTTTTGCATGCGGAGAGCAGAGAATCCACAAAAGCTCAAAGCCCTAAACCCAAGCACCAAAACACTCGGAAATATGTTTTGTTGTGTTTCGGCATCTGGGTTCTTGCTCTTACCTGACTGAAGGGGATTAATGCATCTGTGTTATCAGTGTCACGCCACATGGCTGTTATTCATCTTCTCTTTTCCTGCTCTCTCCGCACTGCGCGCTTCCCTCTTGTCAAAAGTCGTGCCAAATATCACCAAGCGCCATAAAGATAGGTGATAAACAAACGTGTTGGTTAACAAGTTACCAGGATGCAGTGCAGAACGTTAGCGGGAGAGTAGCTGAGCAGAATCGACATAAGGAGTCTAGTGTGTGGCCATATGTAGACTCATGCAGATTGATCGAACTTTTTTTTATTATTTTTCCTCCTCAATTTACCCCTGCGGTGTGTGAAGCAACAAAAATAGCAAAAGAAATAACAGTCCTAAGACGAGTCAAAAACATTATTGTTGTATCTTACTACAACTATGGAGCCCTTGAAAAAAAATAAACTGAGAAACGAAACCTCCATCAAAATGTTTCCCCCTCGTTCAAGGAGTTTATATCTTTGCAGCAACCAGAATACACATTTGTTATTTAGTTCATACGCTGGACATTTCATTTTCCTCAAAGTCATTTTTCAGGGAACAGGTGACACTACTGTGTGGAGCCACTTTTCTGGGGATGCCAGACTGAAAATGAATTAGACATCCTCTCTCCCTCTTTCTAGGCTTGCCGCATCAATATCTCTCACTAAATATTAACAAATGGAGCATGCAGCAGTCGGTGTATTTCACATAATACGTGACATTACAGTAATTCACCACAAGGCACATATTCACATTCAAATCACGGAGATTTTTTTTCACAGCTGCTGTCAGCATTTAGAGCAACATTGGTGAAGATGTTTGGAAGGAGCTGTTATTGGCAGTGAAATGGAAAAGTTTAAAAAAAGAACTGTGTTTTTCAGCGTGTGAAAGTTATCGCTCGGGGCATATAGACAAAAATCTTACCTTGCAATCTTGCTCAAGATACTCAAGGCCAAGGGGCGGGGGCGTCTTCATTAAAGAAGAAGTACTTGTTTAAAGCATAACACTTTCAGACCTGTCAAAATGTTGTTGTTCTGATTATTATTTTATCCAAATATTGATGCAGAATGTGTTTTATATTTAAGTGCTTTCAACATTGTTCTCTGCAGAACCACCATCTCTGACTGTTGAGCCCAAAAGGAAGATCATCGCTGATCTGGACAGGAACGTAGATATCCCCTGCCTGGCTACAGGTAAACCGTCTGTGCATGTGTGTTGCCATACTGCAGTGATTCCCAATCTGGGGTATGTCAACCCCCAGGGGTACGCAAAGTGATGTAGGGGGTACGTGAAAGAGTTGTTTCTGAACTCTGGCTAAACAGGATAGATAGCCCTTCCAGAGAGACCTGTCAGTCAGTCCACGGGTGAAGATGCTTACACCAGCGTCAACAACCCGGTCTATTCCTCAACTTCTATATCTAACTTTGACTGGGATGCTAGAAGCAGCGCAGACGTGGCTAGCGAAGCTGCTAGAATAGCCACGGACAGGAATGAGGAGTGAGTGAGAGTAGGGGGTACATGGCTGGAAGTCAGATGTCTGAAGGGGTACAGGTACTGTGAAAAGTCTGGGAACCACTACCATACTGTATGTACATTTACGAGCTCAGTGAGCTTGAAGTAAGCTTACACTTGTTTGAAAAGCTGTCAGATTGTGTTTTCCCTCAATGTAAAAAAAAAAAAAAAAAAAGATTTTGTGCTTGGCAGAGGTGGAAGTGTTGCTTTTACAGATACAGAAACATAAACTCACTCAGCAAATAAATCATGATGCTCTTGAAACATCTGACATCTTTTTTTAGATTTTAGATTCAACTTCATTGTATATAATACAAGCTGGGCGTCTAACCAGAAGCACAAATAGTAAAAAGTGCAAAATGAACCCAACAATAGCGAACTATTGTATTAAGTATTGGTCTATGCAGTATGGACAGTTAGTATACCCATACACATGCAGAGAAATACATTCGTACATACATAGAAACATAAATACTCCAGTGAAGACACAGAGACAGCAGATCTGTGTAGAGCACTGAGGAGATTAGAGCGGCTTCACCAAAACAAAGCGATCAGGTGTGATTTATGTGGTGATGGATGGAAGATTAACAGCAACGTAGTCCGAGGTGTCATCTGAGCGCCACGGAGGACTGTTCAATTGCATGCAGAGGTATTATTTTCTCTGTGTCAGTTGAATCGCCTCATAATAAAGTCCAGAATTAAGTCTGACTCTGCCAGGCTACGGGAACATTGTAACGTTCCTCATGTCCAAATGATTCTTTTCCCGATCATGTGGACATTTATATAAAACTTGCTCTATATTTGAATGGAAACTTAAGAGAAGACTTAAGTACAGTACACATATAGGACTCAGTAGCAGAAATAAAACATAATATGGATTTAACTACAAATGATTGTGTTTCTGTTATCTTAGAATGAGCTCCTCATATCTACATATGGAGCAGGGACCTCATGTACAAAGAAATTCCTATTAACGTGGCGCACACTCAGATCCAGAAGCACATTCCCTTTGTACGTCCCAATCAATGTGGAATAGAGTGAGTGGGAGAGCGTGTGTGAAGCCACCTCGCCACAGTGCTGGTTAACTGCATTTACGCATCACGTATGATATGTACATTGATCAAATGAAAATGTTTCCTGTTGACATGTACAAATTCATCATGTGACAGCTCATTTATAGCAGCGTGTGTCCAGTCGATAGCTCAGATTGCTTTCGGAAAAGCGGCTCTCCCTGCAAATTACACTTTAATGTTGACTTGTAATGTTGACGCATTGTATGGGAATTTGATAAACCTGGCTGACACGCGGTCGGACTAATTGTTTCCACATTTACTTATTATGACATCCCAGCATCACCTCTAAGTGTCGTCAGAGGATCAACAGCTGTAGAAGCCAGCGTAAGCCAGCCATGAGGTGAACTTCGTACATGAGGCCCCAGGTCATGTTCCACACAGTTCACAGAGTTGTACTGCCATCTTTCTGCATACCTGCTCAGAGCAGACTAACCAAACGCTGACTCTACGAGGGCCTTTAGCATTTTTACTCTGAACTGTCGACCAGTGTAGGTTCTCTGACATGCCTCCAACAGCTGCTAAGTTTAAAGCAAGCTGATGTTTGTAGTCCGCTTGTGTTTCCCCTCAGATGAGTCGTAGCGCTCGCGTCTCAGTCACTTTGAAACAGGTGTTCCTACTGTTCAGGTACTATTGGTTGGCACTAGTCAGTATGTGTTCTTCAGTCTGAAGGCTCTATGGACAATGACATTGTGCATTTGGCAGCACACTGATATGACCAAGCCTGAAAAAATTGCACTTGTCCATGACTCTTGTCTTCAAATGGATTACATGAAAACACTTATATGAGCAGGGCTGGACGCAGCTCTAAAAACTGAAACATGCTCCGCTCTCTCTCCCTCTCACACACACACTGAGTGAGTTTATGTTCCTCCTCAGTAATCTGATACAGTGGCAGTGTAATTAAATAGCCGAGGCCTGAGGGTACGGAGAGAGGGATGGAGGCTGAGAGGAGGAGGAACGAGGGTAGGGAGAAAAGACAGAGCGCAGAGTGACAGAGCCAGTGAGACAAGGAGGGGGTGAAAAATACTTCACGCATGTCTGTGAAAGCTTGACACCAACAGATTGAGGAAAAAGTGTGGAATTCATCTCTCTCTCAAACAACCTCACACGCGCAGACACTCACAGTGTGGAGGGCTGAGACACAGTAATTGCATGAGCCCCCTGCCTGTCATACATGGCATGTCCGTCAGACAGGTGGGTGCTGATACTGTAGATATTCGGTGTGCTACTCTTGCCCACATCTTTTATTCACCATGTTTTCTAGCCCCTTCTGCCACCCTTACCCTACCACCCACACCCTCCAATCAATATATTATTAGCAGTCATTATTCCAGCATGCATATTTATAAAGAGAGATTGGAGAGCAGAGAAGAAAGACGGGCAAAAAAGAGTGCTGTGGCTGTTTTAGTGGGAGTCGGGGCAGTTGGCTCAGCGGTGAGGTCAGCTGGCTTGTTATTAACCAAACTGAAAATTTTGTCCGTCTGTGTGTTGGGTCTTCATGTACGTGCACACATGTAGGCGTGCCCCAGCCCAGGATAGAGTGGTATAAGGACGCAGTGCCCCTTTCCAAATTGGCCAACCCTCGCTACAAGGTCACCGCGGCAACCGGGCTGACGGTGCGCAGGGTTCAGCCGGGAGACGGAGGAATATTCCAGTGCTTCGCTCGCAATGCTGCCGGAGAGACTCAAGCGCACACACAGCTGCTTGTCTCCAGTGAGTTTGTCTGACACACGAGAACACAGAAGCTTGAATATACACACCTACGTCATCCCTACTTGTGCTTTCAAGTCCTGCTGATTCTGGCTGGTTACCCTCTCTCTCTCTCTTCCTCTCTCTCACTGTTGTCTTTCCTTTCCTTTTTGCACTTATTTGACTAATCTTCATACTTATTTGTCCGAGTCATTTTCTTTTACTGGCCAAGTATGATGTAATCATTTAGGGATGCCTCTAACAGTGATGTCCGTTATCATTTAGTGTCCTAAAGCCTAAGGTGACATTGTTCATTTTCTTCAAGTCGTACAGATATTCAGGAACCGAGAGAACTTAGCTGTAGGTAGACTTTTGATAAGCTAATCACGGCGTCATCTAAAGCAAAGTTCTTTTATTCAACCCGTATCAGATCATCACTGATGAGTTGCACTTCAGAAAGTGATACTGAGCCTCTGATTATAATTAAAATTCATAATAGAGCCTTAACTCCATCTACATTTATTCACACACACACACACACAACACTATGTAGTGAAAAAAGCCTCCATTGATCAGAGAGGAAGTGTCTGTGTTTGCATCGACTCTGTTATCTATTCTTCGTCCATTCTTATTTTTCCTCTTAGCCGCTGTGTTTTCCTCTCATGCTCTCTCCTTTCGTTTCAGGCATGGCTCCCACATTTACATCCCCGCTGTCTGACCAAACAGTAACTGAAGGCAACACAGCTTTGTTTACCTGTCAGACTAGCGGAGCTCCAAAACCTGCCATTACCTGGAGGAAAGGTACCAGACACCACACTCTGTAAAAACCCTCTGAGCATGCCCACAAAGATGGACACACTGACAGGACATGTTTGTAATTAAAATGTGCTTAATAACTTAATTACCATCCTTCACCTCAAGGCCAAGTTAATATTTTCTGTTTGCAGGGTCGCAAGTCTTAGCCAGCGGCACTGTCCAGGTTCCCAGGTTCACACTGCTGCAGTCAGGTGGTCTGCAGATCCAGCCAGTCAGCTTCCAGGATTCGGGAGAATACACCTGCATCGCTTCCAACTCAGAGGGAACCATTAACGCCACCGCTGCTCTCACCGTCTGGAGTAAGGCTCACACACACACACACACACACACACAAAACAAAAACACATTAAACTACTCAATATACATTTGCTAGTGAGACTAAAACAGACATGCAACACTAATTCATCCATAGCCGTCCGATCGCATTCTCTCAGGCTAGTAAACAGCCGTGTGATTGGTTATCGATGAAAGTGTTTGATGCAGTGGAGAATTTATCGATTATATGTACTTTATACACCATATATGTATCTAATACTGTTCATGCAAAGGATTGCTATCATATCCAGAGATGGTTAGGGACAGATGCCCTCTCCTCACCACATTTGTTTATCTATTATTTTCCCAGTGCACCTTTTCTCTATCTGAAACCCTTGCATGCGATTAGTTTTACCTCGGGACATCAGTTTAGAAATGACACCATATTACAACTACAATCCACCGTTATGATGTCTGCTTTGTTCTACACTCCACTACATGTCAGAGTTAATATCATGAATGTCATACTCTGTGACGGCTTTAGTTACTTTCCAAATCTGGATTCATAAAAATATATATTTTCAACAATAAAACATGTGATGAGACTGTTTAGATCCCAGGGCTGAATTTACAGACTATCTGTTTCTATTTAAATCAGCTCCACTTTTTCTGATGTGATGACACATTAATGCTTGACTTAATAAAATGTAACACATCAATATCTGCTGCTACACATGTCACCAATCTCATTAAAAGAAACAACCGAGCTGAGAGAGAGTGTGGTCTCAGCTCGGTTGCAGTGTGAACACACATTACCCATGGACCAATACGACTTCTATTAATAATCTTTTAATTATATAACCCAGCAGTTTCTCTGATGCAGAATAGGTTGTTGT
The DNA here is from genome assembly GCA_005024645.1 of Planiliza haematocheilus. Classification (NCBI taxonomy): domain Eukaryota; kingdom Metazoa; phylum Chordata; class Actinopteri; order Mugiliformes; family Mugilidae; genus Planiliza; species Planiliza haematocheilus. The sequence continues at coordinate 1,399,033 of SRSE01001280.1, read as the reverse complement.
GTGCCCCTGGAGCATGTCTTCTCCTGCTGAGGTGACTGTCATCAACAGTGGGCAGCCTTAACATATAGATGCTGGATCAAAGTGAACATGTTGTTCATAGAAAACTGGTGACGTGTTGCACTTGTTGGATAGCTTTAATTTTCCTGAGCAACAGACATTTCAATGTAAAAATGTTGAACACACTCTCTCCCTTTCTCTGATACTTTTCAGGTCGCACAGCTATTTCTGTGCCTCCCACAGACCTGCGTGTTATCAAAGGAACCACCGCGGTTCTGGAGTGTAACGCTACACATGACTCCAGGATCAATATCAGGTAACTCAGTGTGTCTGTTTATTAACGGCATACCTCATTTTAAAACATCTCATTTTATTCCCCATTTAAATTGCTAATACCTCTTGTGCTGCAGCTTCAAGTGGGATCGAGGGGGAATGCCAGTTTTTCCCACTGGCGGAGGCCGAGTGTCCGTGCGCCAGGGGTCTCTCACTATTGGCCAGACGTGGTCAGGTGACATCGGGGACTACACCTGCACCGTGACGTCGCAAGCTGGAAATGATTCCCACTCTGCGCGCCTCGAAGTCATGTGAGTTGAAAGTCTCCTCTTTGCTTGTTTTCCTCAAATCCATTTTGTGCCGCTTCCATAGAGCAGCTGCTTGCTTTGAATTTAACACGACAACTTGAAAGTGAAATTAATCTTCTCATTGTCTCATGAGATGAAAACAAATACGTCTATTTTTCAAAAGAATTTATTTCTTGATCAAGTTCGGAAACTATTTCACATATATTTTGCTTTACTCTACATCTTCAGATACTATGCTGACCTTTCAGTTGTCATGATAGTTCACCCTGTATATTTGTGTATAAGTAATTTTTCTGGGGGCATAAACAGTTTCCTCCATTGTGATTAGACATGACAGCAAGTTTGATGTAGTGGTGCTTCTTGAGGAAAAAAACATCCGTATCAAACAGCCTAGCTCATTTAAATTGCGGATATGCCTGAAAGGGAGGACGCCTTATGATACGGCATTCCAAAAAAAAAAAAAAACTGTGCAGAATGTAATTCAGGAGAAGCAACAGATGGGCAATTCGGTACATTGCCCAGCATAAAGAACAAATTATCTTCAGTCTGTTTAAGCAGTTGTCTAATAAAATAATTGCTCATTTCTTGTAATAGCCATGTTCAATTCGGGGCCAGAACCTCTAAACAAAACACAGCCCTCATGCCATTAAAACTGCGAAGTGTGAGAACATGAATAGTCTGTGTCTAGTTATTATTAGATACTGTGTTTAAAGCGTATTCTACACTCCGACCCACACAGCCTCATTACAGCCTCGGTGAGAGAACAGGTAGTGGCCTTTATATGTTAATGGGTGCTTTTATAATATATTTAAAAAAGGCACTTATGATATAGTAATATAATTGCAGGGCAGGAGGGAGAATGAACACGAGTCCACATCCTTCTGCATTATCGAGATACGATAGGTTACACGTGTCAAACTCAGGGGGAAGGATCAGATCTGTGTTTATGTCTAGAAAATAAACACGTGGTGAGCGAAGGGAAATCTGTGTGTGTGTGTCTATATGTGAGAGAGTGTGCTGCATGTGTGTGTGTGTGCGGGTGTGTGTATCCATGAATGTGACTGACATTCTCGTTAGCTCAGTATCAGTGGGTCACAGAGGCTAACAGACGCTGGCGGCTGAGGAGACAGACTAATTACCAACAGGTTATTGGTTCATCTCCCACGTGTTTCGGTGTGTGCGTGCGCGTGTGTGCGTGTGTGTGTAGGGGGGCTAGTTGCTCCAACATTTTCTAAGCTTATCCATTAATTAATATGATCATGTCAGCTCAGAAAAGAAAACATCATTCTCATTTCCCCTCGTTCCCCCTACGCCTCATTCACCGCCGTCCTTCCTTCTTCTTGGTGTGCTGCTCACACCCCTCATTACGTCTCATTCTTCATTCATCTCGCTTTCTCTTGAATCTTTTAATATTCGCTTGAATGTTAAGATGTAAAACTGTGCACAACGCAGTACAGAAACCATGAATGCCACCTAACCCTTCGTCGGCTGATGCAATTAATAAGAGCTTGCAGGCTGTCAGAGGACAGCCCTTGGACAGCGCATTCATACATCCATGATTGCATTAAATACTTAATTAAGCTTTTGAATATGAGTTGCCGTTTGTCAGGGCACAAGGGACCAGCTTTTTTTCTTTTATCATGATTTGAGTGTAAATATGTTTATTGTTCTTTTATGTTGCCTGCTTATCTTGACTTCTGTTACTCTGCTAGCACCTGTAGCCATCACAACAGAAACTGATCTGCTTTACTTTGCCTGTCCTTCTTCAAGCCAGCAGTTCTTAAGTAGAATTATGATACACTAAAGTGGGTATAATCAAATGTCTGGACTCTCTTTATTGCTTTCATGAATATATCTGTATTATTTTGTTTGCTTATTACATGGCAGGGATGCACAAAGCTCCACAGGGGATGGGCAAATGTCTGGAAAATTTCTTTTTAATAGATGTGGGGAGATATATTTCCGGCGATGCAGAGCACGTACTGAATGAAAATATGCAAACCACAGCCATATTTAAAAGATATCACCCCCTGGAACTGATCCTGGACCAGACCCAAGAACTAACCTGAGAGTCAGAGCCAACATTATTCCTCCTCCATATTTAATAGAATAACAAACCACGAGGAACAAAAAAGCAACCCCTAAGGTATCTCAAACTTCACAAATCCAGCATTTCACTTGTTTATTTGGCTCGCATCACAAAACGCTCTTGGGCGATTCGCCACAGAACCTTTCTCAGGGCGTTAAAAGGTGTACAGGTTAAATTCAGTGATATATATACAACAACAGAGTCAGGAGACTGTCCCAGAGAGAAATGTTTTTTGATAAACATCTCACTAATTGGTCCCCTAATAACTCTATATAATCCTCAGCTGTGTATTAAATCTGCCCTTGTATATATAACAGAATTGATCCTGCATACCTCTAGAGCTCTGAGCCCAACAGCATAAACGTTTTTGTGATTTGAAATGTGAGTCTTTTATCTTGTAATTGGGAAATTGGTATATAGCGCTCCGCAGTATATCTTGTTGTTGAAGCGCAGCCTCTTTTTGTAACACATAGGAACCAGATATCTGCCTAATGAACGCTCCCTGCATATCGTCACAGACACGTTTATGAGATCCGGATGTAAAATACATAAGTGTTGTTTTGATTTTCTTTTGCTACTTTTTGTCCAGATGTAAACATTAAAAGACGCTTAATATGGCGGTTGAACAGTGCATGGATGGATAGCGCTCCTATATCTTGATGATAATTCTGAGACTACACAAACTGGTTAGCTGCCTTAGCTTAGCAGAAGAACTAAACACAGTTACAAAGTTACAAAGAAAAAGCCCATCTAAAGCTTAGTGTTTAAGCTTTTATATCTCATTTACTTAACTGTACCGTGTAAAGACTGCAAGTTGTGGCTTTATGCAGGGTTATGTGCCAAGTAGAACATTTTTATTCAACCAAGAAATAGTCCGGCCAAAATTTCATGTAGTAATTATTGTAATTCAGAGGGTTTGAACATTCATGTCATAATTTTACAGTAGAGCCTGATAATCAAAAAAGCCTTCATGCCTGATACTGTATCAGCTAGAATGCATCTGTAATGTGTGTCATTTTGTGTGAGACATTTATTATATATATGTTTCAATGCATAGTATTTCCACTGATCTGTCACTGAGTGTGCTATAACGGCACTGGTAGGTACACGTTATTATTATGTTACTAGTCTTTGTGCTACGTTTAGCTAAATGATTCACAGACCTGAAGAGGAGAATTTCTCCTGCTGTCGAATGACACATCTAATAACCAAACATGTAAGTGAACTTAAGAGAATATCTGATGTTATGTGTCTTTGTTTTTTCCAGTGAGCTGCCACATTCTCCTCGCTCCCTGACGGCTCGTCTCAACGATTCAGACTCCCGCTCCGTCCTCCTGTCCTGGCTGCGCCCCTTTGATGGGAACTCCCCTCTTCTGTACTACCTGCTGGAGCTCTCTGAGAACAGTATGTGTGTGTGTGTGTTTGTGTGTGTGCGCGTCCGTCCCTGGGAGTACTTTATATTTCCTCGGCGGCGAACAGCTGTTCACTTGCTGTCGAGCAGGCTCTGACATCCACTTATTTACAAGAGACAGGCATATGGAGAATGATGTTTCTGCGTAAATGTACATGCAGGTTCCCTATAAATAAACTCTTATTTGCCTACCTCCACCACCCTATCGCTCTCTCCCCCTCTCCCTCCCTCTCTCTCTCTCTGATTCTCCCTCACTCCACCACAGATGTTGTAACAGCAGGCTGGCTCTCTGTCAAATGAGAAAAAGCAGAGAGAGAGAGAGAGCGAGAGAAAGAGGGACAGAGGAATAGAATGACAGGAGAAACAGATTGGATGGAGATGGCCGCTCACTCCTGCTGTAAGCTAAGGGAATGGCGTGGCGAGCGTCGCAAGCACAGCCATGCACTTGGAACATCACTGCAGGAGCTGGAATGATGAAGGAGTCTTAATCTTTGCTCTGATAACTTTTAGAGAAACATTATGGACGTGACTTGAAGTCACGATTTAACAGTTGAGAAATGCTCCAAAATATGACAGAAAAAAAAGTATTATCACGGGAGAGAAGAGAGAAAACGTGGCGAGGGAGAATAACAGAGGGCGATAAAGAGAAAGATGAGGAATGCAGAGAGCCTAAACGTCTGGTCGATTTCAGTGAAGGATGAATCCAGACAGTGAGGAATGGATTAGAGCTTTGTGCACACTGATTACCCACTCTGTGCATGTGATATATTATATTTTCTTGGATTGTATTTTAGAGAGAATGGGCCACAATAAATACAGTGTATTTTTATGTCACACACTCAAATACACTGGGCTCGCTTCTATCCTCCTCTCAGATACACATACGGCTGGTGTGATAATAGGGATAATAGTGCATCTGTGTGTGGTATCTTCAGCAGGAAGACTGAAAGATAAGCTGGCAACACGCTGGCAACAATATACAGCAGCATCTGTGGTTCTTTATTAATCCTGCTCTTCCTCCTAGCGTCCTATGCTGCTCCTTTCTTTTATAATTCTCTCTAGCTTAAACCCCCTTCCCTTTACCTCGCCTCTTTCCGTTTGATTTATAGGTCCTGAGTGTCCCTGTGCCTCTGTTTGTCCTGCCTCAGCCAGATATTATCGCCCCCTAATCTTTGTGTCTTACGTCTAGACTCTCCATGGAAGGTCTACCTGTCAGAGGTTGATCCTGTGGTGACTGAGGTATCAGTGGGCGGGCTCACACCTGCCAGGACGTACCAGTTCAGGCTCTGCGCTGTCAATCAAGTGGGCAGGGGTCAGTACAGCGCTGAGACACAGAGGTAAGCTGACAGCAAATTATCCACGTTCACGGACACATTGGGGCGTTTACTCACATCTGAAGCACACACAAGCAGCTTTATTAAATACACACTCCACGATACTCCTTCTGATGCCAAACCACTATTTCACTGATGTTTAAAAAAAAAAGCGTGAAGCCATTTTTTATTTATTATTTTTTTATGTAGAATGTGGCTTGATTTGTGTGAAATAGAGTTTTTTTTTCTTTTATTTCACTCTTCCATCTCTGTGTAATAGACTTGGTCACAGTGCCTTACACAAACTGGGAATGAATAAAATGGAACCTTCTGCAGTCAGAGGCATGCAGCGTGCACACCCTCAGTCTGGTTTGTGTATTTAAGTGTTTGTTTATGTGTGTTTTACCATGAGCATAGGGTAGGAACATGGGACTCGTGGCGGGGATGAAAGAGGGACGGGATTGTAACAAGGCGAGGATAAAGAGAGCATCCCTTTTTGTTTAGAATCCATTTTCTTTGCAATGAGCAATTTATATTCATCACATCCATGCTGTGGATGTCTGTGTGCACACGTGTGTGCTTTTCCCTGACGGTCTCTTTCTATTGCACATAGTGAACTAAATAGTAAAAATGATAAAATTAACTGATGTGCGCGCCTGTGTGTGCAAAAAGGCGGAGTGAATTTGCCTGAAAAGCAAATAAATTGCTGTACAGATGTTTTATGTTTGTGCACGTGTGTGTGCGTGTGTGTTTGCATGTTTATCCCAAGAGAAAACACTAATGGGGGTAATTACGATGCCTTAGCACTGATGGAACTGCATAGAGGGAAAGAGGGTTGGAGGAGGTGTGGCAGGCCTCTTAACAATTTTGCCCCTGAGTGCACACATACACCGTATCCCTGACACTCACACATGATTCAACAGATGTGGCGGTGCGTTGTAAAGTTGACTCACACATACGCACGTGAATATGACTGAAGAGGCTGATCATAGGCTGATGCCAGTTGTGGTGTAGCCAATTGGACACAGTTACAACGCTAGCTGTGAATGCTGTCCTCTCACACTCACACACTTAGATTACTGTCCTCTATCACTCCTCTACATTCTGCTGCTCTTCTGTTATCTGCTCTTGTTTTCCCGAGCAGACTCCTCTCTGTTCTCCCTTTTATTTTTTGTAGAATCTTCTCCACTAATCCTTATTTTCTGCTTGTCATTACTTCTCTCCTCCATGCTCCTCTTGTCTTCCTCCTCTCCTGCATTCACCAGTGTTTGTGTCCAGCAGCCATTCTGCCACACAGTGCAGTGTTGGTTGTTAGAGGCCCTATAGAATAGATTGGATTGATCCTCCTTAAATGGAAGACTGGCAGACAGACAAGTCATCACTGGTCAGTGTATCAGAGCAGATGGATATGTCTCTTCTTCACCGTTCATCTTGCACATAACCGCGCACACACACACACACACACACACTCTTTCCTGTTGGCCGGCTGGATGTTTTCCTGGACAAGACGTGCACAAGAGCAGATGCCAAGGCGCGTGCCGCACATGACACACACAGGGAGAGTGGAGCAGGGAATAGACGTGATGCAGAAGCTCTGAGCGCCAGATGAGAAGGATGACAAAACGCTGTAATGTGGGCAGAGTGAGGGAATGAGACCGAAGCAGAATCTTGTAACAGTGATGACGAAAAGCTCGTATTAAAGTTTGAACTTCCAGCTGCTTCTGCACCCTTCTGTTGTGTTCTCGTCCTGATTCGGATCTTTATCGTAACATCAAGTCATACATCTTTTTCTTGTTTCTTGCTTGAGTGCACTATACAGTAGAGACATGGAGACGTGTGAGAGATGGACAGCAGCTACAAGCGCATGAATGAACGCGATGAAAGCTGAAAAACTTTTAAATTCAAACTCTAAATGAAATCTCTCACTTGTACAATCTGTCGCCTTACTCACACACAGACTTACTCATGCGTGACCCGCACTCACACCATTACCATCTTTAAAGAGGAACCATTAGCAGAGGGAAGAGATATTATGCGTACATTTCTTGGAACTCCAGGCTTCATCAGCACTTTAAAGCATCTGTCTCAATTGTTTTTTTTTCTTTTTTTTGGTCCTGATTTCCAGCTGTTAACTTGGAACAAAAACACATAAAACTTTACCTCTGGATATGTGATTGAATACTCTTCTGATGTGCCTCTGTTTTTCTTTCGCACACATACACAAGACGCGTATCATAAAAAAATAAAGCTTTAGGAGATTTATGAGGAGATTAAGATTTAAAGGAGATTTATCATCACACATTGAACACCCAGAGTATACATACTGCATCTGTATTAAGCTGTATATTTTATGCTATAACAGAAACAGTCAGTGTCTTTCCTAAACGTTCTTTTTGCTGGCAACATCCACAGGGAAAATGTAACAGGAAGTAAAATACTGTAAAAGCTCAGTCCTTTGTGATGATGGTATTTTGTGCTGTATCTATATATGGAGCTACTGAATCGTTAGAGCATCCTTTAACATTTTTTTTACAAGCTGTACAACAGTTTCTGTGAACATCGTTATACAGAAGCTGCCAAACAAAACACAACAAGCAAAAGCCATGTAAGTTAAAATATCCCAAGACTGAGAAAAAACTTCACGTCTAATGAACTCTTCCTCACAGAATACATCAGTCTGATATAAAGACTCATAATGACATTAAAAATGCTGTTATTTGGAAACAGTAGAGGACGTTCAGACCGCTACCATGAACTCCAACAAGCTCCAACCTCAGCAAACGAAATATTGTAATAATGACGACATCCGTCAGGTTTTTCACTATTCATTGGAGTTATTTAATTAACCTACAACGTAAGAGGCTGGCCTTTATTTCCATGGAGCTGAATAAATGAGCATTGCTGCTGTGCGCTCCAAATGATCTTACCATTGTGACAGTTAATTAGATGTTAAAATGAAACCAAAAAGGACCAAAAGAGGCTAAAAGCAGATAATGATCTGTTATTGACAATTATAGACGGAGATGGTATTTCATACAGTCATTGCTTTCTTTATCCAAAACACCTTTACTTCAGCTGTATTTATAATGCGTATCCCTGCCTCCTTTTGTTATTAATGTTATTCACTTCAGAGTGCCTTTATTCATGTTATATGCATATTTTAGATTGTGAATTAAATACAGCTGACTTTTAACATCAAACAAAATCTTACTTTTGTGTAGATCTCCCTTGTGCCTCCAAAACAGTTGTGACTCATCAGAGATTGGACATGGTCCTTCTGAGGGTGTCGTGTTGTGTCTGGAAACAGGATGTTGTTAATGGTGGCCTTTGAGTCCTATGGGTTGAGGGGAGGGGCCTCTGTGGATCAGGCTTATTTCAGTGCATCCCACAGATACTTGAGCAGTTTGGGGTTTAGTGAAATTGGAGGCCAGGTCAACACCTTGTGCTGTTCTTCATGTTCTTTGAGTTGCCCCTAAACCGTTTTTGTGTGTGTGTCTGTGTCAGGCTGCATCCTGCTGGGGAGTGGCATTGCTATGGGGTGGGGGTACCTAGTCTGGCCTAGGTGGGTGCTACATGTCTAACAAACATGCACAGGAATGCCAGGTTCAAAGGTTTGCCAGCAGAACATTGCATTGCCACAAGATGGTCATAATTATTTCCTTCTCCTGTCAGTGGTTTTAATATTGTGGCTGATCAGTGTATGTCCATGAGTAATGACAGAAGGGTGGGTCAGTGGGGTGGGTTGTCCATGAACCTGCGGATTGATTCCTGGTACTTGAACGACACGCTCATTCACACTCTAGCTTGTGACTGAGAAGATGTGTCACTGTGCACTTTGAGGACAGATATAAAGAAAAGTGCTCTATAAATACAAGGCCATTTACCATTTAATCTGAGAGAGTAATTAATGATGAAGTCATGAGCAATGAATGAGGCATTACTAGTTTGTCCAACTCGGTGGCTGTGAGCAAGAAGAAACTACTACTGTAGAAAGTCAGCTTTCACATCAGAGATACTTATGAAGTGATGATTCATTGATACTCAGTCTCCTCTGTTCTCTGATAACTTACTTGTTTCATTAACTATTAAATAGTTTTTGACCTGGTACTCACATTGTGAGTACTTATTTGTACTGTAACTTTCAATGACATCTATCAGTTACTGTATGAAAGTAGCATTAATTAGCTAAAACATGCATAAAAAAAAAGATTGCTTGTAACTATTTGATTGAAATAAAAAGCACATATTTAGCTGGCTTTGATTCATTGTGAGGAAATGCTTTAAGTATCCCTGTTTCCTCGACGGAGGCTCTTTAGTGTGTCACCCTTCTCCATTCGTGCATCTTTTTTCCTGCGGCACAACATTTAAAGGAGACAAGAATTAAAGTGTCAAACAAGACAAAAATAAGCTCATGTGTTCTGCTGGCTGTGCGCAGTCACTTCACACCTGCTTATTTCCCTCTTTGTCTTTCTCATTGCATTTCTGCTGCCCACTCTATTCAGTTTTACTCCTGCTAGATCTAAATGTTCCTGTTGTGTGTGAATAGGGGCAGACTTAACATCCCAGTAACACAATTACATTTGAGAGTCGGTGCGGACGTGGTTTTAGAGAGAAAGCCAGCAGGCGTTTAACTGTGGCGAATGACACAGATAGAAACTTTGTCTAATTCCTACACCACAGGGACTCACAAAATACGCCGCACGCACACTTCTACCCACACACTAGAAAAGATGTACATTTCCTGTCGAAAACGTCCCCTTTTACTTAATAGCAAGGGACAGAGAAAGTGTGTCACCCAAGTTTTGGGCTGTGTTTGTTCTGTTTGACTGCAGAATGTGTAGCAATATTTAATAATCATATGGTTGGATGTGTAGTTTTGCGTGAGGGGGCTGGTTGGGGTTTATACTGTAAAGTTAATCTCCTGCGTGAAGTCCATGTCCTCATCCTGAACCCACTGTATGAAATATTTACTCATAAATGGTTGGGAGGGAATTAAGGCAATTCACAAGGAGTGAAATCTGCTATTGAGTTTAAGTGTATCAGTGTGCATTTGTGTGTTTTATTTGCAGTCAAACAGTGAATGACGGCGTCCGTTCTATAGCGTGTGGGTGTGTTTGTTCAGCATGAGTTTGCGTACGCGTATTAATGTGCATCATCAATTTCAGTTAAAAGCAGCGGCATAGTTGAGGATTATATATACCCCATTTCCAGACAGCTACCCAAATGCCCATCTCATTCACACAAGGCCCATTAGCATCCGTGTGTGTGTGTGTGTGTCTGTGTGTGAACGCCTGCAGCACCTGGTGTCTGACTGTGCCTAACCTAATGGAAGTAAAGCACAGCTGTAAAACCACTGGCCTGTGCTATATATCCGCCTGTGCTAGTCTCAAGCTAATAGCTTTCACACAAACACACTCACATATAGATGTGCGTACACATTTATAGACTCTATACAGATTCAACTCACAAATACAGCGAGTCGCACCACGGCTAATGGTTCTATAGCTTATAGAAAATCATTCAGAGGGAGATAGGGCAAAGACGGGAAGTAGCGGGGAGGGGGTGGACTGAGGGAAGAAGGTAAATCTCCAGACATAATCCACGGAAGGGAAAAGACCATCGGATGCAGCAGTCTGTCTTAAGCTGGGAGAAATTTGTTTGTATGTGTGTGTGTGAGCACATATGGCTCTGATTATGTTTGCTGAGCTGCTTACAGTAAAGCCAGAGGCTGACCAGCTCAGCCAGTGTGCTTTACCAACCATGAGAGGGGCGTGAGCTTTAATCACGAGTGAGCCTGTGGTGGTGGTGGAGGAGGAGGAGGAGGGTTGGCAGGAAGGTGGAGGGAAGGAGATGAGCAAAAGATGGAAGGATAAAATAATTGAGGCCAAAGGACATGATGGATGAAAGGTGAAAGTTTGCAGATTGGGAGGAAAAATAGAGAAGTGGTTCAAAATGTCAACAGAAAGACGGGGAAAAAAAGGTTTGGGAAGACAGAAGGGGGCAAAAGGAGCGAGGGATTACACCGTCTCACTGGAAATAAAAAGACAAGCTCTTTGCTCATTCACTACTAATACTGATTTAACTATCTTTTGCTGTCACACTGTATAGCTGGTCTGCTGGGGGGATTGTGGTACAGTTGAGGTTGAAATAGAAACCGCCCAGACGAGAGTGCATGAATACAAATGAAACATAAATGGGAAAATATTAGATCGTTAAACTGAGAAAAGTAAAAACCGAACATTAACAATAATCTGCTGCATAAGACAGTAAATGCCTGTTTGTTCTCCTGCACTGCCATGAGTAAAACATAGTTGGACTTGTGTGGAGTTCATGAACACTTTTGCATTTGTTGTTTCAAGTAACCGGTCTCAGTTTGATCATTCCCAGGAGAAATCCTCCAGTGCACTGCAAGTGATGCGTTAAACGTTTCCAGCAGCAGCAGCAGCAACGTTTTGTTTGAAATAAATGAACAGTATAGACAGAGATGAAAAACAAATGTATTAAATGAAATTGGAAGATACACCAGGAGACAAACAATGAGACATGTGAGCGCGGAATTCAATAAGAATTCATCAGCGCTGCTTAAACTGTAAAACGTTGCTCTGTAATAAGTTGCAGCTCTGTCCCGTGTATCTCCACAGACAGACGCAATCATTTGTTTGTAGACGGTCAGACCCCCAGAGAAGAAAGACGGAGGTGCTGCGAAAAGTATACAGCAATCAATTTCTTTTTGGGTTTCTTACCTGATTAACTGTTCCTGTCCAAACTGTGTGATAAGTGATATTCTGGACACCCAGCGATTACAGCGAATGCTGTGGCTACACGTCTTCAGCAATACTAATGCTCTCATTACAAGATGAATAATACACATTATCAAAATATTTTTCTCTCTCTGTTTCTCTGTTTTTCTGTTTTTCCGTGGCAGGTTGATGCTAAGGGAGGAGGCACCCAGCGCTCCTCCTAAAAACATTGTGGCCAGCGGACGCACTAACCAGTCCATTATGGTCCAGTGGCAGCCCCCACCAGAACCCCAGCTAAACGGAGTCCTCAGAGGATACGTACTCAGGTAAACACACCAAGAAACAGTAATGAGAAGACGAAAGATGGGGATGACGTTCGCTACCTTATTCTATTTTCTGATGTTTTTGTGATTCAACTGTTTATTAAACTAATGAGTGTTAGTATTTAAATGTAGCGTTTACTTTAATTAAGTCTAAAACATGTAGGAAGGATCCCTCTTTCCATCTGTCCAACCCTGTCTTTCTGACAAAAATATAGAGCCACACTAACTTTCATAGAGACAGCTCTCTTTAGTGCTCTTTACAGATGCAGCGGCTGCCCTTGGCCTGATGTCCTTTTCTTTTGATGTCTGCCGAAATTGTGATACACTGTGTGTAATCAAATTGTCAACATCGCCGGCACACGGATTTGCATGTAATTGCAGTAGTAGTTATCGGGTCTTTATCCTCCTTCAGTGCGTTATCTGCCCCCACTTCAGAAATCAGGTGAAAATAGAATTGCACACTCATACACCCTCCCAGTATCATTCCAGCTTCACAGGACGGAGCTTCCATCTCCTCTCACCCACCCATTTGAATTCTCCTTTCACCGCGTCAGCTGGCAGATCTTCACTCTCTGCCTCCTATTTACTCCCTCTGTACGTCCTCTGTCACTCCCCTCCTCGCCCCCTTCCTCCCCCTCCATCCCCCTCTCCCAGTGAGAGTGTCAGGTGGAGAGAGAGAGGAGCAAGGGGTTATCTTCTCTCCTCTGCAGAGAACCCTGTCAGCCTCTGGCTCCCCCTCACTTTGCGTCTCTTTGTTTGCGTGGGAGTGTGTTTCTGTATGTTGTGTGTGTGTTTGTGCGTATACAGTGTGCATGCATGATAGAGCGCTGACTCAGCTGGTGAGTCGTTGGAATATCCTGTTACAGTGAACAGGCTTCCTATTAAAACGCTGACATGGGGATTATTACTCCATTCAGCTCCATCAGATAGGTACAATACCCAACTGATATTACACCTCCCTGTGTAGTTGGGTCATATATCCTCTTAAGTGGACATTTATATCCCACATAGTAAAGCGAAGGTCTTGAAGGTGCACTATTCAGAGATGTCTTCCATACATTGACGGCTTTCAGTCTTCAGAGAACATAGCCTTGCTGCAGTTTAAACTGCCAACAAATGACTTTTGCGGGAATGTGAAAAATTTTATTAATTCCAAAGCGGGTGTTCAGGCGCACACAATGTGCACACCAGTATATCAACTATCAAGCTATCTGCAAAGTATTTTCCAGGCTGGAGATGTGTTTCTGTGTACACTTGGTTGTATCACATTTATTCTTTATATTATTTTGTTCATAGTGACCTCTTAAAAACACTTGTACACACAAAATATATGTGTGTGTTTTGCTTAATAATAGTTTATTTACTTTTCTCACTTGTTTTTCTTTACAAGTGTTTCTGCGTGTTTCTGCGTAGGTACCGTCTGGCTGGGCTGCCAGGGGACTATCAGGAGAAGAACATCAGCAGCCCAGAGACCAACTACTGTCTGCTCAAAGATCTGATCATCTGGACACAGTACCAGATCCAGGTGGCTGCCTACACAGGGGCCGGCCTGGGCGTCTACAGCAGCCCCGTCACTGAGTACACGCTGCAAGGAGGTGAGCAAAAATGCACACACATATTTATTTAAAAGATGGATATTGCCACGGTGATGTCACTCATTTGTTTGGGAAGAAAAATGTATATTTCAAGAGAGAAGTTGATTAGCTCGCTCTGTAAAAACACCACCCAAGGGTTAATTTTTGTTTCTACTTCCTGCTTAACTTTCAACAATGGTGAAAATGTGTCCCATCTTTATTGCTTTTTCTCTGTTCATATGCAGATGATGCACATAAACCCATATAAACATGTTTTACTTAGTACCCAAAAAGTAGCTTCTCTTGATCAGTGAATCCTTAAATACTGGACCAGAATAATTACAGTATGTGTATGCACTGCACATACTGTACGTCCCCATGTTTGGAAACTTTATCTGGCAGTGTTTCCTCGTCTTCAAATTAAACTTAAACTCACTGTTAACGATTTGATTATTAAAATGCCAGGATGAGACGATAATATTTCCTATGCTCTTGTCTAATTAATAGAATATTACCACCCACTCTCAGTCTGGGAACAAATTAAATGCAAGACCTCGTATTTAAGTGTGGAGCCTGTGCAATAAATAAGTGGATAAATATGGAGAGGTATAACTACCAAACCTCAGCTGTAGATAGAAACATGCTGTTTGTAATTGATTTGTGTTATTAAGCTCTTATTGACTTTTTTTTTCCTTACCATGTGATGTGGAAGCTGAAGATAAGGTGCAAATAGATTCCGTGCACTTGAGGGGACTCAAACACAAAAATGTCTTTAACAATGTATGGTCTGTAGTACACCTCACTGTAAGAATGACACGGTAGACTATCCTCACCTATTGAAATATTATGTGTAGTGATCAGATGAGATCAGAGATTACAGCTACAAACAGCCACAATGAGACCTCTCCATAGCCCAGAAGCCTAGCAGAGCGCCAACACTTCAGACCTATGCTGAAGTTGCCCCCTAGGCATCCCCTCACAGGCGTACCAGCTTCAGTCAATAGGGAGGAGACCCTAGGGGCGACCCAGGCCACGCTGCAGGGGTTAGATCTCCCGTCTGGTCAACGAGCACCTTGGAAATCTGTAGGATGAGCTGGAGGGATTTCATGGGGGAGATTATGGTCTGCTCTATAAATATATAATATGACATATAATAGTGTGTTTATTGTACTAAATGTGACTGCACAGAGGAACACACTCTCAATTCTCTCAGATGTAAATCAGTGAAGTGGTTCATGGAGCAGGGTAGAATGTCAGTGAAGATTGTAAAGGGAGATGAGAGGAAGTGGTTGTGGGGGTAAATCTTCTTTAAACTTGTGCTCGTCCTGACTTTTATTCCACCGGTATATTATCATTATTAAAGATGGGCTCGGCCACACACACAAACACACACACACATGCACATAAAACTCGCAGTCATTATTACAAGAGTTCAGGACAGGTTTATAGACTCAGGAGAGAGAGTTAGGCTCATTAATTATTCTAATGTGGTTTAATGGGAGTGGCTGCAATGGATTGGACATTTCTCTTTCTCACTGTCTCTGAGAGGATGGGGTTGGACTCGGTGTTAGACGCCGATAACGCTGCTCTTCTCCAGCTCTCTCTCACAAGCGGCCTTATGTGCATACTAAGATTCCCCCAAAGGGCAGAGTTTAGTGTTTTATCTGGAGCTGGGAGCTGCGAGGGGTTAGAAGCCAGTCCCCAGGGGCACAATCAGCGAGGCAGGGAGGGAGAGAGCATCTTTAACATCAATTAATCTTCCGTCTCGCTTTCTGTCTTCTCAGTCTTTGGCTCCCTTTCTTGCACCATCTAGTGCCATCCATTTTTCACTAGATCTTGCCCTAGTCTCTTTCCACTCTATATACTCTGTGTGTGTGTGTGTGTGTGTGTTTGTGTTTGTGTGTGTTGTCTGTCCACTTTAGCTCAAATATATAAGATGTAAAGGGCATTCCCATCATGCAACAGTGCATTATCACTCTGTGGCTTTCTAGCATCAGCATAAACCCCTTAGTGTTTAATCACCATGACATGTGCCGACACACACACACA
Source organism: Planiliza haematocheilus (assembly GCA_005024645.1). NCBI lineage: Eukaryota > Metazoa > Chordata > Actinopteri > Mugiliformes > Mugilidae > Planiliza > Planiliza haematocheilus. The sequence goes on along the minus strand of SRSE01001280.1, from coordinate 1,382,956 downwards.
CACAAACACAACCACACTCAGATTTCGCTGTCACTCTTCTCTCTCTTCCTTCCTGGCTTTTTATGTCCGTGCATTGCTTACCCTCTCTCCAACTGACCAGCCGGGCTGATAGATTTCACGTAACATACAGATCTACGTGCGGAGAACCGTTCGTACGCTCTCACACAGACGAACGGGGAAAAAAGAGGAAAGACGGAAGAGACGGTGGCTGCATCTTGAAATGGATGAGGCAAAAATATGTTCACTTTGTGAAAGCCAAACATGTTCAGCACTTGTTTACAATATTTACTTCCTAACAGCTTTCATGTTTTCATAGGGAACAAATAATCTACATTTCATATGAAAGACTGCTGCAGTATACACAGTGTATTCCACAGCTTCTCTTCATATCTCTGCGCTCTTCCCTCTCTCTCCTCTCCCTCTCTCTCTCTCTCTCTCAGTCTAAGGTGTGTGATGAATGAATGCCTCAGCCAAGTTCATACACACTTCAAACAGGCTTAAAAAACATTACTATTCTGCTTTGTCTGACTGCATAGGTTTGTTATTGATCTTTTTATTGTTGAATCTTTGAACTGGTCTTAAAATTTAAACCTAAAATGTCTCTGGTTTATTAAAGACTGTTTTGGAAATAAGACATACCCCGGTACAGTCACTGCAACCCAGAGCTCCACAGTTATTAAATGTTGCTGGAGTGGTGCTTCTAACGCAGTTTTTTTGTGTTTTTATATACAGTGATAATAAATGGTGCGCCTTCATTATAAATAAAGTTAGCCGGTAAAGTTCCACAGTTTCAAAACATGAAAATCAGTTCACCCCAAGGGGTCATGTGCTGTTGCTGTGATATCAGGGTCATCTTAGGTTGAGCTGGACAAGCCTGCCTTACAAGGTACAGGTGGGCTCTGAAAGAAGACGGTGTGACACAGATTTACTGTATATATTACATTTTAATCAACGAATCATGTCTTCAGTTTGAGTCAGCTGTGTTGGCAGAATAGTTGGCTCCTGCAGGAATGATGGAGTCAATTTATTGTTTTATCCTTTATGAGACAGCATTATCATTCCTAGGTACTAGAAGCCAAAATACATAAATGCAAAATACAATACATTAGATTAGATATGTTTGAGGGATTAGCTCATTTTGTAGCAAAGAACAGAGGAGTAAGTTTGGCATTTAGGTTTTGCAAGCTTAGCATTAAAAGAAATAAAGCTGAATATCCACATAACAAATTAAACTATGGTGCTGCATGGGATATTTACCGCCGTTCCTTGCTGAAAAAGTCAAGGGACAAAACCTGAAATCTCTGAGCTCAGACTGTGTCTGCGGCTGTGTATGTTTTGTTTTTTTTCTCTCCTCCACTTTCTCTGAGTGCACCCGTTGCAGCTAAATATTATTTGTTTGTGTATCCACGTTTAGTTCCCACAGCACCTCCGCAGGAAGTGGAAGTTGTAGCTATTAATTCAACCACCATCCGCTTTACATGGAACCCTCCACCTCAGCAATTCATTAACGGCATCAACCAGGGATACAAGGTAAGCCTCTCAGCCCTGCTCAGAATGCCTTTGAGTTGAGTAAACTGTGAACAGAAAAAAAGTGATTTTAAAAACATAGAATTGCAGTCCAAAAGAAATGAGTGTGTTTAGGAATAAATATGTGCAAAAAAACAACACCAACAAAAAAAAACACTGTTAACTGGAATTTCAGTTCAGAGGTCATTTCCCAGGACGTGCAGCCCTTTTCTTGTCTCCTCTTAACCAAGTGTGGGGTCAGCTCCCAGAAGTAAAGTATGACTGATGCTGTAGAAAAAAGAGGATTACATAGAGAAACATAAGTACATAGATGCCCCAGAAATATGGCACATGGGACCACAGAAGACATAAGAGGCAGTTATATAATAACAATGGGGTGCAAGGTGAGAGCAAAGGATTGAACACTACAAGTGATCTGTAGCTCTGGTGTGATTTATTCTTTACTTCATTGTGGCAACCAACCCCCGAGGAACTGATTACCATGACAAAGACAACACGCCACATTCCTGCTATGCGTCACTGCGTATGAGCATGTGAGTGTGAACAGTGGCGTCTTTGTTGGTTGATAAATACTATATGGCTTTCCGTCTTTTTGATGTCGCTCTCTTATGTTGTCTCTGCGCACCAGGCCCTACCACTCACTAGTGACTCGGAGCGCACGTGTGGGTGTGCGTCTTCGGGTGTGTTGTGCCGGTTAGAGGGCAGTAGATAATGATATTAATTAAAAGAGGATATGAAGCAAAGCCTCATCTCATCTAATTTCACACACACACCCCACAGATCACTGATTATATACAATACCCTTAACGACATAGTTCAGAACCCACTGCATGAAGCTTGTCCCCTCAGACGAGTTCCACGTCTTAAAGTTGTGTGTCCTTGAAGTTTTTTTTTCCTCTGCTGCAAACTGATAACGGTTCTTACTTACTTACTTACTTACTTACCATCTGTCAGTCTGTCTGTCTATCAATCACATAAGCACAGTGCTTCAGCGCAGCACACTGGTTTTCCTTTGTAATTGCCTTCAAAATATACACATGACCGCATCAACAGCAGAGCCAATCATTCCAGCGCCCTTTGGAAGTTGACTAACATGAGGCACACACAAATGCCACATCAGCAGTCCTTTACTGGACACAAACTGTATTGTGCTGATAATAAATCATAATAGAAAACCTTATTTTACCACGACAGACTGGGTGCAGTGTGGCGCCCTGTAGGCAGCCGCTCAACTGTCTGTGTATTGCTGGCTTTTTTTTGTTCCCAATGGGACAATGAGTTTTTTAATTGTGTTCCTATAACCTACATGCAGCACATATGAAACCGTGTCTGCATCAGATCAGTTGGTACAGCTAAAGATTTGTTTTTGATTTAATTTAATCTCCAGCGTGTTTTTATAACACTTATCTCACAGTTGTTGTTTGGAAAGTCAAGATTGTGAGAAGTCTGTGCTGCTACAATCCACCACAACAGTCAAATAAAGCAGCGTGATTAACTAGCATAAAGCTATTTCACTGACTAAACTGAGAGTGTGTAATCCATATACAGTAATAGCAGAGTGGAGAAAATTACACCAGCGTATGTCACACAATATATGACATTAGTGATACTGCCTACGGGAACAAGCGTAATGCCCAATTAACAGTGCTGCTCACTGAGGAAACACTGTAACCTAGAATACCTTGAAGCGCACACACACACACAAATCACTGAGAAAATAGAGCAGTAAGAGGAAGAGTTTATGGACTTATCAAATACAGACACAAATAGAAGCTTTACTTTTCAGCCCTACAGACAATGTAGTTGAAACAAACATATGTAAATGCCTCAATAACAATATGCCATTATAGAGACACTTTGAATTCTATCATCATATGCAGCTTGTGTGTAAACAAAGTCTTTTTTTTCCCCCCACGTGCCACTAACCCATGGCACAGTTTAATTCTGATTAAAACTTGGCTCAAATTTCACGTTTAGGGAGTTATTTATTTATTTTATTGGGAACTTTAAACATTGGTACTGCATAGTGTTGCCTGTGGCTTATCTCTCGTTATGAATATGTAAGTGTATGCTTTTCACAGTTTGTTTTTGAGGCTAGAGCAATAACACAAAGTGCTGTGGTTCTGAATATAAATCAGGTCTCACCATGAAGATAAACGAAACTTTCATTAAGCGTTTAGTTGAACTGATATTCCAACTTAGGTGTTTATCTAAGTTAGTTTCTGTTAGGACTGACAGTGACTGAACCCTTACGTGCTCTTTTCTGGAGAATGAAACGTCAGTATTGTTTAGTCATTTTGACAAATTTGTAAATAGCATTTGTTAGTTTAAAAAAATAAAACTCCCATACTGTGGTATAAATCATTTTTGTCTGAACAATAAGAATGGATCTAGTAGCCTGGAGCTGCTGACTCAAAACAATGACAAACAAAAAGATTATGGAAAAATACCATAAATAAAATAATTCACTTTGGACGCTTCGGCAGATATTACAGACGTCACCATTTGCCTTTATTTTTTCTAATATAACAGCTGCTGGTCTGGCCAGAACAGTCACCAGAGGACGTTACCATAGTAACCATCACCCCTGAATACCCCGGTTCACGGCACACCGGATTAGTTAGCGGACTGAAGAAATTCACCTGGTACTTTGGCTCCACCCTCTGCTTCACGACACCTGGGGATGGCCCCCGCAGCCCGCCCACCCTGCTGCAGACGCACGAGGACGGTGAGTAGACACGCAGGCACTCCTGCCAGGGAGATCGGTGTGAATAAAGCCAGCACACAAAGAATACTCCATCAGCCTCTCCGGTGAATAATAATGAAAGTGTATTGGCTAGCTCTGTGTTCAGGGCAGCTGTTTCTATCAGTGTGATACGCAGCTGTGTGCATAATACCCAGTACACACAATACACAGACACTACACTGTTGTCTCTCAGGCTCTCACCTGCTTTTCTCTCCTTTTTAATTTATTTGCTATAGTTTTCCCACCTCCTCCTTCTTCTGTTATTTCTTTTCTCCACTGTGTGTGGCTTTTTTTTTTTTAAAGGAAATTGATTCATATGTTTTCAGGATTACTGGTATTTACGGCCTGCTGTTCCATGTATAAACATAATAGCTGCCACTCCCAGTTACAAGTACACGTGCACTCAGTCGCACAGTCAAATGAACACAATAGCCTATAGCCAGACAGACAAGCAATTATTACCAACCAGCAATTATTGAGTGGGAAAGGGATATTAGAAGCCATGTGTACACAAACACATAAGCGCTCACACACATACGCACGGTAGTGGACAGGTATTGATTGGTTGCAGGGCGTGTTGCAGGGTTAACGGTGGGTGTAATTCTTGCTTGATGATAGCTTTTTGCATGTGTGTGTGCATGTGTGTGTGTGTGTGTGAGAGAGAGAGAGAGAGATTGTGTGTGAGTGTTATTGAATGTCTCAGATGAATAGCTTAATCGCTCTGCAGGGAGAGGGGTTAGAGAGCCATGGATGAAATGAGAAACGACAGGCTTGCATGCACCTGAGTGTGTGCGCTGGTCAATGCAGACGTGATTAAGAGGTGATGTGTGAGATCTAAGAGTCACAGGTAACGCGCTGCATAGACAAGAGAGGTGTGCTTGTGTAAATGGATGATTTAGCCTGCTTCAGTTTTATGAATCTGATTACTGATGAAACAAATAATATTTGTAGCTGCTGTGAACTGATGGAGGTGTGTGTTCTTCTGTTTTTTAGTGCCTGGACCTGTTCGCCACCTGAGCTTCACTGAAATCTTGGACACATCGCTCAGAGTCAGCTGGGCAGAGCCTGAACACAAGAACGGCATCATCACCGGTTAGAGCATTACAGCATGAGAGAACAACTATAAGAGCACAGCACAACACTCGTCCCCGTCTTCCCTTCATAATCAACAAACTCTTGTTCCACCATGTTATTTTCAGTCCCATTACCAGTGGTGATGAGCCTAAATTAGAGTTGTGCATTTTTGCCAGAAAGTAATGCACACAGTGATTAGAGATAACATGACCATCATTTTCAATTAAAGCGTATTCTTCTCAGGTGGATAAACGCAGCCTGGAAAATGACTAATTTAATTAAAAAGTTAAATCATCCTCTTTGGAGAACACTTAAACTCCTGCAGTTTCTTATGTGTTCACCACTTACTTTTCTGCTCTTCGGACAGCCTTTTGTCTCTTGCTCTGTGTTTGTGTACAACAGATTCATCATCAGCTAATCCCTTCCCTCTGCAGCTTGTCTTCTCACATTATCTCGAACATGCCCTCATCCCACGCCTCCTAACACCCAGGGTGTTGTTTGTGTGGCACATCAGAGAGCTCAAGGCACTTTCCCCCCTATTCATTTTGCCTCTGCTCCTCCATGGCTCCGAAAGACAATGGTGCTGGGGTACACAACGCGCTGCTGTGAATTAAGTGATTACTCTAAATTGCCTGTGTGTGTGTGTGTGTGCGTCTTTATGTTGTTATGGCTGCATCGTAGCCAACATTCATCAGGCAGCTACACAAGTAGACCACAGTCTAACAAAGCAGGAGTGGCTTCACAGTCAGCTTACACACTCAGAGGAGTGGGAAAATGGGTATTCAATCAAGGTCACCTTGCACATTTACTCTTTTCTCCTCAACCTGCTTTTCATCCAGCACCTGGTGAGCAGGGAGACAGATGAGGGACCATTCACTCTCTCCAGGGCTTTACACACAAGTGGCCCCGCTCACACACACATTTGAAGGTGGTGGAGTGTGATGCATGACTGCAAAGATGCGAAGGGACAGACAGGAATTTTGAGTAAAGTTGCCCCTCCCCTACTCTCTCCTCCTTTTTGGCTCTGTACCTCTCATTATATATAAGTGTGTGTGTGTGTGTATTTATGTCTGTTGAAGTCCATGTGCACCTTTGTTAACCCAGTGTGTGCTCTAAACCCCGCAGGCTATGTGCTGTGGTGGGAAGTGTCTGGGGTAGAGTCAAGTCGTGAGGAACGTTCCCTGTCCAACTCCACCCTGCAGTATCAGCTGACCGGCCTCACCTCCACCACCGTGTACACACTACAGGTGGCTGCTCTCACTGCTGCAGGACGAGGCGTGGTCACATCCTCCACCATCTCCACGGGAGTCCCGCCAGGTACAGGAGATAAACACACACGCGCACGTACAGGAGCCAGTCACGGTGGATGTTAAAACAGTTTTCTGTTTGTGTGTGTGTTGGTGTAGCAGAGTAAATATGACTGATGAGCTCTTACGATGCCATTGTCTTTCCTCAGGCTGATAAGTGGCTGTTAGTGTGCATCCATGAATCATCACCCACACAGCCAACACACATTCACATACACGGTTGCACACAAGAGCTGGTCATTTACGGCATCTCAGGGAGCGCTTTAGCACAAGTTGTATGTGTGTGTGTGTGTGTGTGTACCATGCACACAAAATGCTTTTCGTGTACATGATGAGTTTGTGTGATTGGACTAAGGCCAAGTTGCAATCATTATTAGTGCTGATTAACTGCAAATGGCAAAGTGGAGGGAATGCAGCGATGCGAGAGAGAGAGAGAGAAAGAGACAATCAAAGAACAGTATTGGAGAAGGCAAAGCAGATAGAGAAACATAATGAGGAAAGAACAGAAAGCAGGAGAAAATGCAATCTCCAAAGAACAGAGGAGAAGACTAGTCTCTCAGAAATGGACTTAGTGGCAGTGTGGGAGGGAGAATGGAAGAAATACCCGGCTCATACAGCGGGATTTTTGTCCTAACATTTTCTGATTACTAATTTATGAATAAAAGCAGAAAAAGTGAAAGCTAGATGGATACAGACAGTTCTAAGATTCAGAGGTTATTCATTAATTCATGAAAGCAAAAGACTGAAGGAAAGATAGAGGGCTGAAGATTAGGAAAAAGAAACTAAAGAATGAGCAGAGAGAGAAAGAGCGCGATCCACCAAGCATAGATTCTTGTCTTGTTTATTTATTCATGTATTCATGGAGTTGAGAGAATTTTGTCATTCATCTGAGCCAGGCAGCTGATATCAACATTTCTACATTATACCCCTTACAAGTTGGCTGCATGCATTTACAGAGCAGTGGTGGCTGATGGCTGTAATTTGTCTTGTGATGCTCACATGCACCTCGCTGTATCCAAACTAAATAATGTTTCCATAATAACGGGACCCAGTCATGTTATATTGTCTTATTTCAATAAAAATTCTCTCCCTATTCTACAAAATCTGTCTTGACGTGTCAGGCTCCACTGATATGTTAGGCAACACAGCATTTGGCGTTGACACATCGGCTTCACACATACGTATTACGACATCTTCACCAAGTGATTCAGCAGCAGAATTGTGTGGATTACAGCAGATCGCACCCGAGCACTCACACCGTCCAGAGATACTAACCAAACACGGTGGAGGGAAGTGTGTGCAAAGTGGCTCTGAAGTGCTCAGTCTTGTTGTGATTGAGTGAGACGATTTGGAGCAAAGTTGATTGTGATGATTTTTGATTATGTCAATTCCATTAACAGAAACGAGCAGTCGCGTATTTCATTTGTTAGCACAAGATTAATAAAAAATAAATAAATAAATAAAAATATGGATTTCATCCTGCGTCTCCAGAGCTGTTGTCATATGTGCTGCCGGGCCACACCAATACCAATTCAATTCAACAGCTGTCAGTGAAGGAGTCCATTCAGAGCCAGCTATGAATAGTGTGAAAGGTGGAGTATAAACCTTTCATAGCAATTATTTAGTGCTGGCTGAATCGGGTATGCAAAACATATTATTTCTCATTGATTTATTCCAGGTTATTCCAGGAGAAAACAATAGATGTGTTCTGGTTGTTTTTCGGCCAAATCAGTGCACCTCTCAGTTTGAACGTGACAGATGCGACTGAGCAGTCGTGTTTAGCTGCACACGCTAACGAACAAACTTTGGGTACATCAGTAATGAGAAATTTCTTTGTACTGTTAGCTGAATTAGTTGATTTCTAATTGTTCTTTCTTCCACTTATTGATACCGCCACGCTCGGCTTTCAAGTGTGTACCATGTGCCAGCTGGGGATGACAGTTACTGTCTAATTACCTTCTCGGAGCGTCTTATCGTCTCAAAAAATAGCTCCAAAAGTTGTTATTTCTACATTTTAATCCTGGAGGAAATAAGCTGCGAGATAAAAAATTACTTTGGTCTTTACGACAATATGCTGTGCTGTCAGCTACGCTTTGTCACGTCTGTCTAGATGAGCTTGGTTTACACTTTACTGGTTTACTGGCTATTGTACGAGACAGTGAAGTGATCAGGTGGAGTCGATCATATGTTTTAGATTCCCATTTCCAGTGTGATTGTGGCGTTCAGGCTCTGCCACAGCCGGTCGGCCGAACTGCCTGTTTCCTGTCTCTCGTTATCGCCGTGGAGATGGAACACTGTAGGAACAAAAATGGGTCAGACATAATTTAACAGGTTCGCAGCCTACTGAGACGTTTTAGAGTTTAACTAGAATATAGGAGGATGTGTTTACTTCATCTCACATCCACTGGTGCACAAGTTGTTTCTCTTTGTATTATATTACCAAATCTGAAATAAAATGCTCTAAAAAGACCAATTTACTGTATAGCTTAAAGTTCCTGTGCTTTAGTTAAAAGTTAATGATTTTCCTGTGACGCATCATTTATTTTTACTGTAAACTGTAGCGCCAAACACAACACACAGAGGTATTTAACAAAGACTACAGGCAGTTTTCTTGGTTCGCTACCACTTGAAGCCTTTTTTGTACCAAATCTTTTTAGTTCAGGTGTTATTGTGCTGTGTATTGAGAATAAGCAGTTCTACAACATTTTTGTCAGTTTTGTCATTATGTGGGGCGGCACAGTGGTGAGGTGGTTAGCACTGATGCCTCACAGCGAGAAGGTCCCAGGTTCGAATCCATTTCTGTGTGGAGTTTGCATTTTCTCCTTGTGTCTGCGTGGGTACTCCAGCTTTCACCCACCGTCCAAAGACATGCTGGTTAGATTAATTGGTGATTTTAAGTTGGCCGTAGGTGTGAGTGTGAATGGTTGTCTGTCTCTCTGCATTAGCCCTGTGATAGACTGCCAACCTGTCCAGGGTGTACCCCGCCTCTCACCCGATGACAGCTTGGATAGGACCCCTTAACACACAGGTCTCAAACCGATCCGTGAAAGGGCTGCTGTGGCTGCAGGTTTTCATTCCAACCATGCAGCAGCACACCTGACTTGGTTCAATCAATCAACTGAACTGCCTTCACACAGTCATTTCAAGTGTCCTCTTGCTTGATTGGAACAAAAACCTGCCAGCCACACCCACTGCATGGGTGCTGCATGGGTGCTCCATGGTTGGAATGAAAACCTGCAGCCACAACAGCCCTTTCACGGATCGGTTTGAGACCCCTGCCTTAACAGGAACAAGCAGCGACAGAAGATGAATGAATGAATATCATTATGCATATATTTATTCATTTATGGAAAAAGGTTTATTTAAAAAATATTGTCAAAAAACTCCTTTGAATAATCCACATAATTCATTTACCATTCAGTGTTTGTGCAAAACACTGCAAATAAAAGCGTATTGAATGTGGTTGTGGTAGCAAAAGCAAGAAACATGTTGCATAGTAGATACTGAAACATGGGAAATGCAGTACACACTACTTTTCTTTTAAAAAATAAAATTATTATGACTCCCAAAATCCTCCAGGTTTTTGTTGGTAAATATTTTGTTTATCTGAAAGAATATTCAAAGAGGAAAAGGTGCCTACTGACCTGTTGCATAATGGATAAATACTTTTAGTTTATAGTTTCTCTGCAGCTTCTGGTAAAACAATGCTGTTTCTGCTTTGTTTCTGCAGAACTTCCCGGTGCTCCTTCTAACTTAGTCATCTCCAACATCAGCCCTCGGGCAGCAACACTTAGGTTCCGCCCCGGTCCTGATGGCAAGACCACCATATCACGGTGGATCGTGGAAGGACAGGTGCGTGTGTCTGTGTTTGTGTTGCTACACACACAGCGGCAGGAAAATTGTTTGTTTTTTAAACCTCCTCCTTCTTTAACAGGTGGTGAAGGAGGATGGAAAGGAGGAGGCCTGGAAAGTTGTCTACAAGAAAGACAATCAACCAGACGCAGACACGCTGGAGATCCCTGACCTCACCCCGTTCACTCAGTACAGGTGATCAGCTAACACACACAGCCTACACAAGCACACACATACACACTGACTCACACACACACCTCCCTCTCAGCCAGCACTGCAAGACTCAGGTGAAGTTAGATAAATCACGCAAACGCACAGTGAGACAGTTCCATCTGAGACTTTTCTGTTTGTCAGCATCTTCATAGCTGCTGCATGCAGATCCTTATTACCCTCCTGCAACTAGCTAGAGGGAAAGAGACGGGAGAGGGAAGGCGAAGGATGAGGACAGGGGAGAAGAAAGGTGATGAGAAAGTGGGAAGGGCGGCAGAGAGTAATAAAGAGAAGAAGAGACAGAGGGGTAAGAGACAAGGAGAAGAGGAAACGGAGGAGGAGAGAGGAGTGTCTGTAATCCCTCCTCAAGGGCTGTTGGGAGCTTGCATTTTGTAAACGTGATGTATCGGCATTCTGAACTTCAGCGGCTCTTCCTCCTCTCTCTCTCTCTCTCCCCCTCTTCCTTTACTGTCTGTCTGTCTTCTGTATTTATCTGTCTGAAGAGGCAGAGATACACTCTCTGTATCTCCTCCTTCATCTGTAATGGGATAGCAGTGTGTGTATGCATTCATCGTACGCTCACAGGGATTATGTTGTCACAGGCGACACCATTGGGACGTTAGATGAAGTGATGCACTTGTCTGTATTTCTTATCCCCTGCTTTAAGTCCCTCTTTATACTCTGCTCTCAATCTCCCAATTCACGGACAACAACTGGTAGATGAAGGCTCTCACACACTCTACATGCTCTCTGCATTTTATCACTCCACACTGAGCCATGGTTGCATTTAGAAGTAACAGAGGCAGCAAACAGTCCCTCATGGCTGCATGTGGGTCTGTAGGTGTGCATGGTTACATCTCGTTCACTGACTGAACGTTTGGTGCCCTCAGACAGTTTAACAGCCTCCGGTGAAGATGTATTTTAACCATATGTTAATCAACCCGAACAGCATATGATCCTCCTACTACTAAATCAATACATGTTGTATATATATATATATAACTTTCTGCTACCTCTGCTACAAGAACACTTGAGGTATATAAAATACTGACATAAGGATTGTTCAACTAAAACACTTCCCGGTCCAACTTATCCCATTTATTATGAACTCACAGTACTAAAGTTTTTTTGTTGGTATCCACTCTAGCTAGAGTCAGGTTGCCCGGCTGTTACTGTTTTTTATGCAGCCTGTTTTGAAAGTCTTCTATTCTTGCATCTGTGGCTTGAAATTGCATTTGCATTAAACCCCGCTCAGACTCAGCACGGACAAGTTAGTTGGTGAGGTTCATGTACACAAACCTCCTCAAAATCACCACATTCCTTTTACTCTTCTTCCCATCATGGCCAGGGAAACTTTGGTCTGGCTCCCAAGCTAGAGAAAAGTGTGAAAAACTTGAAAAATTTAAATAATTTTCATGCAGGTGTTGCTCAGACCAAAGAAATGGCAACGCATAACGCTCTCCAAAACCTTACATACTTTATTCACACCTGGCACAGCAGGGATACCTGTGCATTCAGACAATACAGCGTGATTTGTGTCAATGTGATCTGCACAGCCATAACCAGTAATAATATTCCTGCTGTAACAATCTACCACTGACAGCATTATTAAGACAACATATGTTCATTTGTATTTGTTTGTTTTTTATGTTGAATCTGCTGAAAGTCCTTCATGACGATGAACCTTTTCTCTCTTTTTCCTCTGTTCCCTCGTCTCAGCTGTTTTGTCTTGTGCAGCTCATCCTGACTCCCTCCTGCTGATTCTGTATGCCTCTTATCGTGCACAGGAAATTTTGCTGTGTGACTGTGTTAATTAGTACTACACACCAAGTTTCTCTGAGTCTGAATGGCGCCGTCAGTGGATTGAATCTTGGCATGCCTTCATTTTCTAATGCTTTCTTATAAGTTGTTTCACATTGTAGTATGTCGTGAAGTTGTGAAGACTTCAAATCTCCTTAGAGCCACAACATACATTCTGCACAATTGTTTTTACAACCTGGATCGTGCTTCATCTGCGAAATGAACAGAACTTGATGTGTAAATAGCGTGTTACTTTACTTTCCATTCTCAGGTTCAGGATGCAGCAGGTGAACATTGTCGGTTCCAGTCCTATGAGTCCCCCCTCTAGACTGATCCAAACCTTACAGGCTGCCCCTGACACACACCCTTCTGACCTCAACCTGCTGTCTGCAACACAGACCAGTCTGCGAATCAGCTGGAAGGTACAGAAAAACTCAAACACACACATGGAATACACACTTCACACTGTTAAGCTATTAACCCTTATTCTGCCCCTGTTCATTCATTCAAATGCTGCTAATTTAAACTGGGATTTTCTTTGTTTCTTTCTGCCGCATCTTTTCTCTTATTTTTACATCAGTGCTTGTGTGCATATGCATGTGCACGTGCACTCACCGGCTGCAGGACTGAACAGGTTGAGTGGCTGACAGCCTATAATCAGTGTCTCTCCTGGTTATCAGTGCTAACACTAATCTGTCACATTTCCCATTCACCATGTGGACCGCTAGCAGCACAAACTGCAATGTAATTTTCTCTTCACTGTCTTTTCTCTTTTGCTCTTGTTCCTGCTCTTCATCCCTCTCCCTCTCTCTTTCGCCCCCCCATCTCTCTTTTACCCCTCCCTTCCCCTCCTCTATTATAACATAAATGGAGAGCAGAGTATTTTCCATTTAAGAGTTGGAATGAGAAAAAGAGCCTGTCAAATCAGACACAGACACTGAGGCGCTATGGACTACCTGTGCAGCATGCTAATGGGATTTTACCTGCATGTTAGCGCTCAGCCTGAAGTATGCTAGGTTTTCTGTCATATTGGAACATTACAATGGTTTTAGCTAAGCTATTATTCTAAGCTGCATATTAAGGGTAATAAAGCTAATGTGACATTCTGTATTATGGCTCCTAAATGCTAAGCTGAGCTAAATCACTAGGGTATTTAAAATGACTGGGTGTCTCGCGTCCTTATCTGTTACACAGCACTGAGCAACCGCTGCACAATGTTGGTTAAAATGTCTGTGGAGTTACATACTGTGAGCAAACCGAACTTTCTGCTAACATGATTTTAAGGCATTGAATAATAGGTGGCTGTGGGAGTAATGCATAATCACATGGTTGTTCACTGGCCGAGTAGAGCGGATGACAGAGAAAAAGTATGGACGGGAGAAGCACAGAGGGTCACAGGAAATGAGAGTGGAAGACAGTAAAATACGATGACAGGGTGACTATGACAAAAGAGGGACGGGATCAAGAGATGGGATGTCGAAGGAGAGTTTTTTTTTAATCTATTTTAGGGGCACGGTCACAAAATTTAGAAAAAAGTGACATAGTTCCATCACATTTTTGTGTTTGTGCTTATGAAATGACCCTGTGTGTTTTGTTATTATTGCTGCTGTGTGTCTATTAAGTTAATGTGTACTATATGATCTTCCTCCTCAAATCCATGTGTCCCCTAGCCACCTGCAGCCGTGCCACATACATTTCTTATAAATACCTTTTAGGCCGCTTTGTGCGACGGCTATGATGAACTACGTTACATTGTTACATACAGCAGCATGTTATCATTATCATTAACTTTACCTCCATTTCAGCGCTTTCTCTTTAAGTCATAGCTCTGTGTCCATAAATCAGAGTCAAAATTAATGAATTACCTCCAGATAGAGGGATGGATCTTGCTCGCCAAGTGCTGACACATTATAAGATACTTGGCAGGATTGGCACGCTGATCATCATTTATGAAGCTATTATGGAAGAGAAACTACAAAATTAAATATAATTTAACAAAAAAAAAAAAAAGCAACCAATGGAAATATTTGACAATAATATAAGGACCTCTTAAACAGACAGTCTTCTGCAAAACGCATTTATGTTTGTTGATTTCTTTTGAACATGTGTGTTTACGCACAAATGTCACCGGGATATAGCGTCATGACCTTGGCATCATGACAAGAATAATGAATGCAAAATGCTCCATTCTTAAGCTGCTCTTCTCCCCCCCTCCTCTCGCTCTTTGTCACCTTTAAGCCTCTTCCCGAGTCTGATTACAACAGCAGCCCAGAGACTGTGGGCTACCGGCTGCGTGTGTGGAGGACAGACGGTCAAGGAGAGGACAGGACTGAGGACGTGAAGGGAGCAGCGGACACCAGCGAGGCCACAGTAGAAGGCCTGAAGCCCTGGACCGAGTACCAGGTTCAGATACAAGCGTTCAACTCCATAGGGCCAGGACCGTGGAGCAACACTGTCGCTGCTCAAACCGCAGAATCTGGTATGAACACAGAGCTCTTGTTTGAAGGTGTCCAACAGAGATGTCTGAAATATTGTATTAACTGGGCATAAGAAGGCTGATGGATGAGGAATAAAGTGCTCCGATTACCTCCCTGTGTCTCCTCTCTGCCCTCTACGCTCTCCCTCTGTTTCAATGGAGGGAAGATTGATGGAGAGAGGGAGGGGAGATGATTGAGATAAAATCGATGATTGGTTCAGAAAGTGAAGTAGCACTAAGCGGTGTGTGTCTTTGTGTGTGCTTCATTGTGTATTCTCTAGTCCCATCTGGATCTCCAGTGAATGTGACTGCTGAGGCTGTGAGTTCCTCCAGGATCCTGCTCACATGGTCCGCGCTCCCTCAGGAGCAGAAGAATGGAGTCATTCTTGGATATAAGGTGAATAAAAAGACACACTCTCACAACCCTTACCCCAGCAGTCACACTTCAGCCCATTATCACTTCCTCCAACACACTCTCACACACACACACACACACACACACAAAAATCTGATCTAAGATGAACATGATGTAACATCCTGTAACTGCTCCAGTTTGTTCTTAATACGTCACTGTTTTTAAAAGCACCCGGCTGCTGTAAGTATGTTTTGGGGGGGCGTGTGTGTAATTCTATGCTTGCAAATGAGAGGCTTTACTGTTTAATACGCTTTTGTGAAACGGCAGTTGGTGTTGCAGCAGAAACAATATCTGGATTATTCATTTGTGAAAAATGAACAATCCATAAAACCTCTTGTTTTTGGAAGGTACTTTCTTTATTCATAATTCAAAACATAAACTGCCGTTAAAGCATAAAATGTGATGTGTTGTGCATACGCTCACAGTCTAAACATGCTTCAGAGGATCTGCATTGATACTCAACACCAGACTTTCCACACATTTAAGCAACATAGCCTGCAATCTGTCCACATCTGCCAGATTAAAACTGGCAATATAATGCAGAGAAGTCTGTCTTGTTGCGAGCCCAGACAGTTGACGTACTCTGATGTGCAGATTTTGAAGAAAGAGCTGGAAGAATACTGTTGGTGGTGAAGTGCAAAGTTTCTTTTACACTCAGTGAGGGTGCAAATGTCTTTTGGGCTTCAGCACACACCCTGCAGTATTTTTTTTTAATGTGCTCCACTTCTTTGTTTGATTTTAAAGGGGAAAACAACACAGACCAATTGTCTGTATTTTCACTGCGTTTTTCTAAGTACGTGCCCCTCACCATCCTTCAAAAGAAATATGTAACAAAGAAGAGTGCATAAAAATATTTTTGCTAATATTAAAGTAACACTGAGTACACCTCTTAATCTCCCCACAAACACAACACAGCGGAACAAAGAATCAAAAGAAAAAGGGATTTATTCTCAGTTGTGTGAACGTGGTTATGTTATAAATACATACATCTGCAGCAGAAAACAGGCTGTGGCTGTGTGATATAAACCTGTACTATTTAGTATTTTTAAATTTGTGTATAAAATCCAGGTCATGTCATCCACCGTGCCCGAAGCACATCACACTCCACATCTGTGTGTTTTCTTGTGCCCTCCTGAGGATCCCACAGAGAAGCATGCCCTCCATGTTAATAGATGGGAAGTGGCTGCCAGCAGCAGCTCTTTAACACCTTCCATCCTCTAGTAGATGCTGAATAGTTGCTCCTGCTTCCTGCCGTGCACGTCTTACGACTATTTCTGTTTTTAGACACTTAAGCTTGAGGTGACATTTACTCAAATGGTTTTGGTGTGTAGTATTGATGTTCAAGTTCATGAACACACACAAAAAAAAGAGACTGAAACGAGACAAAGCAGTACTTGACACATTTTCAAACTGGATCTGTTCCTAGAAAGAGTACGCCGTGCACAGACTTTTTTGGTTTTTGTATTTTTGTGTTTTTACTTTACAGTCAATCTTTGTGTATTTAACACATTCTGTATTTTCCCTTGCACAGGCTTACATGTCCATCACTGACTTGACAACTACTTTTACATACAAATAGGGCCTTTGCTAATAAGCCTGAGGGTTTTAAAGCTTCCAGCTGTCAGGTTCCTAACTATATTTGTATGTATTTTGTTTGAGCCTGATCACTGCCTTGATCAGTGAAGCAGCACTGGATTGCTGCGCCTCTATTCCCGCTTCACTGCACAGAAAAGTAATGGTTTACTTGAATGCCTAATGAAGCTGTGCTAACTTTTGATAAGCACAATCTACTTCCAATAACTTTGTTCCAGTAAAAGCATCCCACCTAAATGTTTGCTTTACATCGGCAGTAACGTGTTGCGCAGGCACAGCTGAGAGTGAACATCAAAATAAGGCTGACGTTTCAATGTACTAACAGAGACAAAGGAGTGAAGCTAAACTCCAAACCAAAGAGATTCAGGTAGGATCTTCAAAAGTGCAGAGGGACTTCACAAACAGAGATTTGTCTTTAGTCTCTGGAAGCAGCCTTCATCTGCTGTGAGGCTGCGGTGGAAATGCATGTCAGAGATTTTCCACCAGGGCTTGTGGGAAAAACTGGAACTCTTTCGCTCCTCCTCTTAAAACTTACTATATTTGTCAGCTTTTTCTTAGCTGACTGATACTATTGTAACTTTTTTCTCATATTGCATAAGGGAGAATTAAAAAGCTCTGTACTGACTTCTACGGACAGTCTGAAAGAACGGACGGGGTGGGTTTTGACGTTTTAATGGTGTTCGGTCACAAATATAAGACTGAATATATGAATATTTTTTTAATTTTGTACAAAATCATCATGTTTTTTTTCCCCACTGTCACTATGTGCAGGTGTTGTACAAAGAGAAAGACTCAGAAGGTCCCCCTGCTGTTAAGGTGGCAGAAGGAGAAGGCAGCGTGTCGCTGCTTCTCGGGGTTCTCCAAAAGTACACAGTGTATGTCCTGCAGGTGCTGGCGTACACACGGATGGGTGACGGCCCACCCAGCAACCCCACACTCCTCAGAACCAAAGAAGATGGTAGGATCCGCCTTTCTCCTTCTCACCCCTTGAACTGTTTTCCTTTGGTTTTTCCGCCTCTGTTGTCATCATGGACGTATGTGATTGCTTTTGTTAATGTCTGCCATGGTTACCAGGTCTCTCCAGATGCAGAGATCTGGTAACCAAGGCAGACTCCTCAGGATGGCAGCAGCCTAGTCCGGTCTTTCTTAATAATGAAACACCAATACGTATGCACGCACACACACATAAAGCGACTCACATTCGCGTGCACACACATATCTGCGGAAAGGCTCCTGCACAGTCGCACTCATCCTCTATCAAACAGTGTCACGTTTGAAAAGTTTTTCTCATTTCAGGATGCAAAAAAGAATGGGAAAGTCAATTCCCGGCAATGTATAATGAACCTCCATCCTGTCTGTCACACTCATACACGTACTGTACACACACACGTATATACAAGCTCTCGTTGACGTGTATCTGCTGGTGTGGAACGTGTACTTTTATCAGGAGCAAAGACAGAGCTGGTGGGAGGTTGAAAGGAAATTACATTTTCAGTTTTGTGTCTTTTATAAGTGCCTCTTAAGATGTGTAAGACGCTCGGTATATGTATATAAATATGTGTGTCTGTGTGTGTGCGTCAAGCATATGCACATACATCTGCGCTCCTTAGTGCCATCATACTAAAATATTAAAACATAAGAGCCAGATGTTGAGATACTCTCTTTCTCATTACAATATCAGACGTTCTTTTATAACAGCTCTTTCTGCTGCTTTTTAAACTCAGTATTAATATCCTGTCATTTTGCTGCCAAATCCCGTCTCTATTTTTCTCTCCAGTTCCAGGCCCCCCTGTCAGGATGGTGTTTCCAGAAGTTCGTCTGTCATCAGTTAGGGTGGTTTGGCAGCCACCTGCGTTCCCCAACGGCATCATATTAGGTACAAAAACAAACACACACTCATACACGGGAGCAGGTATTTGAAAGCCACATTTAAATCATAATGTTCATTATGCTTGTAGTGACAATAGATTTATTTTCAACTGCTGCAGGACACAGCTCGACTTACAGAAGCAATGCTTTAGCAGCTTTAAACATGTACACACACACACAGAGAAACAAACAGACATACTGCTGTGATCTTTCAGAGGAAGGAAGGAAGGAAGGAAGGAAAAGTCGCAAAAAGGGAGAGGGCTGATTGTTGGCTTTCAAACAAGGGTCAAGTTGCTTTTCTCTCCAATTCACTGCTAAAATGTGTTGTTGTGTGTTGGTGAGTTATAAAGCCTAGCAACAGGGCTTGTTAAAGAAACTCAAGACACCTTTCCAAATATGTGCACAGACTCATGTATAGACATATTTCAATTCACGCATATGTCACTTGTTTCTGGACAAAGTACACCGTGTGCAGCATCAAAAAGAAGAGCATAATGAAGAGGAAGAGAGGTGAGAGGAATGTGTGAGCTGCTGAGCTGGAAACAGAGGACAGAAGGAGATGTATAGAGGTGAGAGGAGGGACAGGTGTGTGTGCAGAGTGAATGTGGTGCGAGGGCTAGTATTTGTCCTCTCAGTGGGGGGATGGAGACGAGCGGGACACTTTGAGTGATGTGTGACGGGAGTGTTGGAGGGAGGACATTTAGTGCGACACCACTCTGTGACAGAAGGATGAGTGGGAGGGCAAATCTCTCTCTCTAGATCACACAGACGTACGCAAACATGCAGTCCTGCTGTGTCCTTGTTGAGTGTGGTTTGTGGCGTGTGTGCGTTTATGCAGATCCAAATAACTGTAGTGTGCTGGAGTCTTTAGTGCTCACGACTGCCTCATTTCTCCTTGGGTTCTCAGCACATGGGGGGCTGACACAGAAGGTGGACAGAGGAGAAACAGGGCCGCAGAAGGTGCACAAACTAATTTGGCAGAGTGCAGTGAGGCATGGGTTTTCTCACAACCTTTCTGTGAATACAGTATGGCCAGACTCCCCAGCCAGACAGAAACAACGTCCTAATTACAAACTAATTAAACAAAAATTTACAAAAGTTTTTGGATTTAATCAAATTCGTTAACACTCGTAAACATCTGTCAGCCTGTTGTTGATTTTCAAAGTAGCGTCTAAAGAAATGGAGGATCTGTTTTCACATCACATTTGCACAACGCTTTCGCTCTTTGTTTAATCCGTGTGATCCTGCGTGTTTTGCATCGCTACCTGTTGCACAAAACTGTCAACCACGCAGACATTTGTGTAGCTGCAGAAATTATTTACAAAAACAATTATCATATAAACTGTACTATTCAAAAAAGCAACAGTGACAGCAGTGGTGCTGGCTCGCAGAATATTTTGTTTTTAACACAGAAACTCCAAAACACTAGCGGTTCTTTAATAGCGTGGCAGTTTAATCGTTGATGGGTGGATGATTACTTTCTATAACGGAAAACATTAAGAAATTAAAACAGTAGCAGTAAACACAGGAGCAAATTAGTAAACCAAATCATGTCATCATCTTTCCTTTTATTTCAGTTAATGCATCCATTACCTTTAGCATTTACTACATCTATAGAGTTTACTGAACATGAAATCTAATATGAATGCATTATAAACCAATCCGAAGTAAACTATGAAAATTAACCACAGTAATTGAGAGCTCAAGATTTGTAAGCCCTTATTTCACTTCCATTATGTTGTGTCTTTGTTCAGCACTAGTGGAAATACTGGCTTTACAGGCTCTGAAGGTCTATGTAAAGAAATAAATAAATGCAACTCCATGCTAACAATTAACTGCAATCAGTTCTTCATTCACGTAAAACATGTGGACAGCACATCTGAGTGTTTTATGGAAAAAAGAAATAATGGCTTTCATTATTATAACAATTATCACTTACTGTAACAGACTCCTGTATCTGACAGCAGCAATCTCATAATAATAAGCAGTACAGAGTATAATGCTCTCGTCTGACCCAATTGTTTAGATGCAAGAGGATTTGTGATCTAGCCGTTATCCAGTAATCCTCCACACGCGACATTCACATTAACATACAATCAGACTATCTGATGAGATTATCGCCCGCACAACCAGATTAGTTGCCTCTGAGCAGATTATTATCCTGACAGTCTCAGTGTGAACTAATCACATCTGCACACTGGATGCAGTGGAGTGTGTGTGTATATTTGGTGTACACTACAATCTTTCTAATAAGAGCCTCTGTGAGTGGCCAGTGGCCTGTGGAAAGCTTGGATGAGGATCAGTGCTTTTGAGTGTGTGTGGTTTGCGTGTACGTGTTGAAGGATTATTACATGGCCTACTGCACATGAGACAGAGAAACCGACACAAGTATTGCACACCATGGGTCACAGCCAAGGGTACAGAAGAGAGGTTGAATGTTTATATAATGCCAGTGTAAGGGATTGTGAATATGTTAGCTGGAGATCAGTATCAAAATCAGTTTGTCTCTGGGAAGTAGAAACTATCTGGGAAAACAGCTGCATTATTCAAATCCACTCATAATGGATAGGTAATTTCAGAACCTGCAGAAAAACATGTTTGTATGTTTTCTGGTGGAAATGAGGCCGTGTGGTATGGCATTGTGCCGCTGTCTCTTTCCTATCTCATATTGTGTTGTTTTTGTTTCCTGCGGGCTCCGTGCTCCAAAGTAGGCTACAAAAACATACAGAAACACATTCACACTCACATCTCGTCTTTTTTTTGTCTCTAGGCTATCAGATCTCCTACCGCCTCGACAGCAGGGACCCTCAGCGCTGGACCACAGTGGAGGTGGGCTCCAACGCTCGCCAGTTCACCGTCACAGGTCTTTCCCCTGAGCAGGCGTACGTGTTCCGACTCACTGCCCGCACTGCCGTGGGCTGGGGCGAAGGACAGGAAGCCCTGGTTGTTACCACTGAACGTAGAGGTAAAGGACACACACTTACACTTTACTGGCATTCATTTGTCTGTCTAATTTTAACCACTCCGGTTGAAACGTAGTAGAAACCCCACCAGCATGGTGATCAGTCTAGTGCCGAACATGTTTCAGTCAGTGATTTATCAAGTGCAGATCTCAAAATTGTCTCCTACCTGGATCATTACCTGCCTCCAGAAATGTAGTTTATTGATTAAACCAGAGCTCCAACTGGTCTTTTGATGCCTCTGATTCGTAAGAGCGGTAACAGGTGTCATCAGTAACATCAATAATAACTCGGCTATCTCCACAACTGACCAAACTCTTGTACTGAGGAGGAATGTGGATTTTCTGTGAAACACTGAAAAGCAACTTAACACCCACTGAAAATCTTTTTTGACCCTCAGTGATTTAACACTTCTGAACACACCCTCAGCAGGAACGTTGAGCAGGAGTCGTAGGTGAAACTAATTTGAACCTTTCATCCAGAGAGGGCGGTAAAACACCGCTGTTAAGTTAAGCTTTTAGCGATGGCTGTATTCCAAGTGTGTCGGATCCAGGACTCGGCATACAAGCTCTCCGATGGCCCTTAGTCGTGCAGTTAGTGGTACCTTTACTTTTCCTCTTATGCTAACTCGACCTGTCCTCTGTGACAGTGACCTACAGGGACACACATCTTTTGCTGCAACAGCGTGAAATGTATATTTACAAAAACTGAAACAGCCTGAAAGGTGGGTGTAGTCACTGAGGAAAGGTAAAAGAAACACATTTCATCGGAAGATGAATCAGTACTAATGGAGCCTGTACAAAGAGTGTGTTTATTTTATTTCTATAATATATTCCCCTGGATAATACAGTAATGGGTAAAATGTGTGTCATGCAAGTAAATATTTAATGCAGTTACTCAGCAATAAATGTGTTAAATAAACCAGAATAAAAATCTAATTCTGTTAAGTTTTAAGCAATAGTTACTTGATTGATGGGGTTAATTTCACCCTTTTTAAAAATGATTTCCAATAGAAAGGTCTTTTACAGGAGACAAGTATAATGATTTTATAATTACCCTATCTGCAGATTTCATGTTCAATGTCAAATAGATATACCTCAGTTGGCAAATTTCGTACAATAACCCCAGTGTGAGAATAGGCTGGAAAGGTAAAGAAAGGCTTTGGCATTTAAAAATGTTGTGGTCTTTGCAGACTTGAGGAGTTAATGTGTTGAGGTTCATGAGAAGTCCTCATGATGATAAAGAAAGAGAAAGAAATGCAAGAAGAAGCTTCAGGCCTCAAGCTCTGACAGGGTTTTAGTGCTTCTACAAGTAGTTAATGGTTGGACATGTATATCCTTTGTTGCTGAGCACTGAATATTAACACAAGATAAAAAGAATGACCTTATCAGTGTGTGGAACATTATATATACAGACTACGAACTAAAGCTACATTTAGAAACTCTGAAGGGTTCAGCAGTAAATGGAGATATTGAAGTCACCTGGTATTAGTCCTGCACTGGAATAATGAGAGTACAAAAACTGATCTGTGGTGTGTGTAGCAGTAGTCAATTAAAAGGGGAGAGGTTGCTAAAACATCATGAAAAACAATAAATTATTACAGCAAAGAAACTTAAGGCAATCAATCTGTTGTTACCATCTACCAAACAAACTGAGATGAAATGCCTCGCTGAGTGAGACAAGCTTATTAGACTTTCCCATAAATATCCCCACTGTCTTGGAACACTGTCCACTTTCTCGCAGCGCTGTGATCCTATGTGGGCGGGTGGAAATGTACAGTTAGTAGGTGAGAATGAAAATTAGACTTGAAGGATTTTCTTTATGCGGTGGAGAGAGAACAGACCAGACTCTTAGATTTGAAACCAAAGTAATTACTTTTGATCAATAGTTCTATTAGCACCCTGCAATCATGGTATTTTTTTCTTTTTCAGGCAGAAACAAATACTGCTCATTTCCCTTTAACATTTAATGTGATGTTGGCAATCAGTGGCCCCATCACAAAGTGAGAAATGTCACAATAAGAAGATCTGTAAAACAGAATCAGTCTGACGCTGAGAGGTGAGGTGTTAGACGTCTCGCAGTGACTGCAGCCGTGCTGCTGTTCTGTCTCTAAAAACATGAAACAGAAGAAATATATCCTCCAACAAATATCTGGCCACTGACAGCCAGGAAGGAAGAACAGATTTTTGCAGTGACTTGACTTTTAAAGAGGTAAAGTGAGTGAGCACCACGGCTCTTTTTCCTTCAATTTGGAAACAAATAAAAAGTCAAGTTTTTATCCTCCTCAGATTCAGAGGTCATGATGCTTTCATCTCATCTTGTCTAGACTTCTACACCCCTCTCTTCTCCTGCTTCAGTCGGTCGCTTTCATGTGCTCTGCTCATTCTAAATGCAGCTGTCAAAGGATTCAGGATATCCATAATTTCATGTCCCTCCTTTAGTTACAGTTTTTACTGATCATGGTCAGTGAACTATTTGACAGTTTGTATTTTTTAGCCACGTGTTAATATATAAATTTTGCATTATTACTACCTTTCTGTAAACTGAGACTTACACGCACTGAATTAACTTAAAATAATAACACAACACTCACTTCTGGATATTATTTAGATTATTGTGGCAGATTAGTGGGTGTTAGACTAAGCAATCAGATTAAAACAGAACAGAGACAGTGAAGCAACAACTCTCTGTAAGTCTGCCGGCTCACGCTCCGGTCTGGTAGGTGGAGGTGAACAGGAGGTGACATTTTAATTGTCAGCTTTAATATCAGTCAACAGTAGTATGCTAGGTAATGTTAGCCTCAAGAGCTAGAATGTTACACAGTGAGATTAATATTAATCTGGGCAGCCCAGATGAGCCTGTTAGCCGAGCAGATCTATAAACACCTCACATTACCAGACACTCCGAGCTGAACTTTTGTACCCACATTTGGAGGGTATATAATGAAAGTTAGGATGCATTCATGATAACATGTCAGTGATGTGTTCCCAGTTAATAAGTGTTTAGAAGGATTATAAGTATTACAAGAAAATGTTAGGAAACAACAACATTCATGTGGATGTTACTTGGACACGTAGCACTCACATAAACATTGCACAACCAGCCCAGACCTGAGAACTGCTCAGGAAAGGCTCAAGGAACACGGCAAAGACAAGTGAGTCGGACACCAAACTCTCCAGATCCCAGTCTGACAGAGCATACACGAGATGCACCAGAGCAACTCACACCACCCAAAGGATCCGATGCCCAAGTGTAAGCACCAGACTCCATGTGGGATGGTTTCAGTTTGGGGATAAATGAGCCCAAAAGGCATGCAGACTGTGCCTGTTTGGGTCTGCCACTGATATTTGAGCTTGAGCTGACTTATTTTTTTAATAATTTCCATTCACTTGTATAAAAACAACTGGATGAAACGAACAAAAATATTGTGTTTCCATCATTATTTTCCTGCCCTTTGGCGTTTGACTGACATTGGATGCCCTTCTGCTGCCATAGCAGGCTTACAGCGTCCGTGAGAGAATTGGCACCACCAACCTTTCAGCTTCTAATATTCAGCTCGCTGCATTTAGATGAGTGTCTGTTGACAAAAACATTATAGATTTACTTCCAAAGCCAAATTCTCAGGTCCGCTGTGGTCACATTTTGGTTTTAAACCAAATGAAAAAGGAGCGCTCAATAATTTTGAGGAGGCAATTTGTCAGATTTGAAAAAAGTTGGCGGTCAAGGGCGGTAACATCACTAATCTAAAAAACATCTGTGGATCCACCTTCCCACCCAGTCTTGGAAAGACAGCTGGCCCAACTGTTAATGCAACGGTACCAGATGGTACATGTTAAAAGACAGTGTAACACAGTGTATAGCCAAAGAAATTCATCCTTTAGGAATTCTCTCCCTTCATTTTCACTTAAAAAGCTTTAAGGGTGTTTAAAATCAAATACACTATTTACAAATGCCTGTATCGACTGCTTGCTGCTTGTGGAGAGGTTAAAGTGCAGGTCCTCCTCATGCGGACAAGCTCTGACCTTTCAAGGCATGGACGCTGGACCTCTGGGGAGTCCCATGGAGTCTGGTGCTTGCACTTGGGCATCGGATCCTTTGGGTGGTGTGAGTTGCTCTGGTGCATCCCACAAATGCTCTGTCAGACTGGGATCTGGGGAGTTTGGTGTCGGGCTCACTGGACCTTGACCTGTTTGCCATGTTCATTGAGCCTTTCCTGAGCAGTTCACATGATTTGCCGCTGTTTCCTATTATTTTCTTATAATACTATTATAATGCGTGTAATTCTTGTTTGATAAGTCTTAGCAAACAGTTAGAACATGAGCATAAAAATGAGTTGTGAGTTCTGGTCATTTGATCAGTTTGAATCATCAAACAGAAACAACACACAGAATGCATCCTAACATTTATTATAGAAACATTTAGAGGATATATGCTGCATTAGGAAATAAGCTAATATATTTGACTGATGGAAAGACTTGCAGTGAGTAAGGTGAAGTCACGTCTGGTGTTACAGACTGATCACTCCTGAGCTGAGAAGAGTTATCACCCTAAAGTAAAATATCACTTTAACAATAACGTTACCATTCTTCTGGTGTCTCTGTAGGCTAACGCATGAATAACTTTGGTTTTAGCGTAGCTCGCAGACTTTGATATTTGTCATCCCTGATCTCTCTTTTCTCGCTTTTCTCTGTCAGTAGCTCAGCGGTGTGTGTGCCTAGAAAAGCATTGAAATGCTACCAAAGTATTAAAATATGACACTTAAGTGAATCTTGGCGAAAACTTGGAATCACGATGTCAGATGTTCTGTTCGGCGTTATCAGCCTGTGTAGTGCATTTTAATGGATCAGATATCATAACACCCGCAGCATCATTATCAGGATTTCTCGAGAATAGAATCCAGTGGGTCTCTGTTCCACTTCAGCAGCATAATGGCCCATTCTTGCAGCGAGATAGACAGAATAGCCTAATAGAGATTTCCTTCTGATGATGCTAAGGAGAACAACTTAATCCCTAGAAAAAGAAAATTGGCTTTTTGAGTGTGCAAGTATGTGTGTTACATGTGTGAGCCTGCATGAGTGTGCATGCATGCATTAGAGAGAAAACTCTCTGACAACTTCTACAGAGATCTATCTAACAGAGATTTATCTTTTCTGAGGTTTGTCTGCAAAAGGGTGATAACTGATAAGGTAATGGACAATGTTGCATATTTGGCTCTGATTTGATCCCCCACCCTCCGCTGTTCCTCTCCTCCCCTCTCCTCCCCTCTCCTCCCCCTTCTGCTGAAAGGGCAGCACTTGTTCTCGTAATTATGAGTTTGTTATCAGAACATGATCTTAACTGAGGAAGGGAACAAAAGGATAACAGACGGAGAGACACAGATTGTATCGGAAAAACAAAAGCGAATAGTCAAATTTAGAAGGGGCTGAAGAATGGGGATGGGAGGGGAAGAAGGAGACAAACAGATTTGACTCAAATTACTTGTGATAAGGATGGATGAACCCCAGCCTATGTGGTTGTTAGTGTGTGCGTGTGTTTTGTGCGTTTGAGAAAATAAGTGCAGATTAATTAAACTTCAGAGTGAATCGATAATGCTTTTATTTCTAGACTTAATCGATAACCTGATGCCCCTGAAATTAGACAGTTATGCCCCCAGCCGCAGTGTGCGCGCATGTGTGTACGCGGGTCTACTAATCACACGGCTACTACGAACACAGCTGTACAAAGATACTGACTCCCAGAGCCATCTTTCATCTAATAATTGAATGGCAAAGACGGAGACAAACACACACACACGGGCAATCTGTTGAGAAATTGTTTCTTTGATGCTGCAGGAGTTGGATGTCTCTGTTTCATTTAAACGTGCGCCTGCATTACAACGCTCACACTGATGAATAATGAATGTGGGCTGCACACGTCCTGTTTTGCAAGATATTTTCATCACACTGACCATGATAGTCTCTGTTTGTCCAGCTGGATCAACAGATATTCAACAACTTTAAGGGGAAAAAATGAATCTTGAGTTCGGCAGCTGTTTTACTAAGGACATGTTTGAATTTATTTGTACAAGCAACATCATGTATATGAGGGGATGAGAGAGACCAGCCTTTTCTCAACTAGATTTCTGCTTGAGAGAACTGACTTCTTGGTCACAGCTGTGGTGTTATTTTACATGTCAGATGAGCATGGCAAAGACAAAGGAAAAGAAAGAGAATCCTTCTAATAGCAGAGCAGATGAAAGGAACGATCATTACACCATAAGGCAGAATAATCCCATCCAAAGCACCCTCTAGGGGTCTAAGGATGTTTGCACCACTAAACCTCTATTTATAAAGTTCAGACACATTAATGATGAATGGAGAAGCAGCGCTGTCTCTCGCCTCCCAACAATCATCCGCACACTTATGATATCACTACAACAGTTAAAACCATTAAGCCGGTGGTTCAAACTGGCTTTGTGTGTGCAAGCATGTTTACCGATTGGTTCTGTGAGTGCAAAGAAATGTGGTTTGCGTAGCTGAGTACACTCGCCAGATCTTGTGAGACAGACAGTGATCTCAGCCTCACTCCATCATCGAGACATCAAATATAGTGGAAGAATATTTCATCCCTCCAGCTGAGACTTGGAGCGCTGATGCTGTTTTCAGGGCTCATAATGGCTGAAGACACCGTTGAGCCGTTTGCACACCTATCTATCTATATGACATCTTGTGACGCTATAATATTATTTGTAAATGAAAACTGAAATGTTATTTTTTATCACCGTGAAATTGCTCTATAAGTAGATTTTTTTCTTTATCCTCCCTTCTGCTCACTCCAGCTCCCTCTTCAGTTCCTCTGTTCTTATCCTTGTCACATCACGTATTCTGCTTTCTTTCTTCCCCTCTCATATTTTAATCTCGTCCCCTTTCCACGTCCACAGAGCGTCCCCAGACGCCCAGGAAGTTGTCTGTTCCTCAGGATGAGGTCGAATCTCGCCGCCTCCGCCTCCACTGGGTGACCGGTGGCTCAGGCTCCTCTCCGCTGAGGTACTTCACTCTGCAGATCAGGGAGCTGCCCAGCGGCGACTGGAAAACACACACAGCTGACATCCCGCACAATGCAACCTCCTGGATCGTTGACAGGTATGCACATATTTTAAAGCAAGTCAAACTGAAATATAAATAAAAGAAATATATATATATATAATAGTTAAATCCTGTCTACAGTGCGTCCTAAATCAAGAACTCATTTAAACATTTCTGTGAGTTCAGAGTAATAAAGTTGTCGTCGTTATTGCTGTAAACTACACACAGCTTGTGCCGTAAGTAGCTGAGGTTTGACAGTGCCTCAGTAGGAGGTTGGGGCTATCCAACAGTGAGTAAGGCACCATAACATGGGAATTTTGTTTAGCGTGACAGGTTGGTGTTGAATTAGTTAAAGCAATCTGTTAAAATCTTGCAATGTTTATGCATCCTTGGGGAAAAGACTGGAGAGAGGCAGACGCTGTGATCTCAAAGCAAACAACAGAAAAAGAAACATTTTATTTATTTAAAACTTAAAGAACAGAAAAGGTTTGTGGAGCATAAAAAATACACTACAGAAAAAAACCCAACACCAGGGGTAGCAGAGTAATCAAAATTACTGCATAAACACACAGTATCTACCTCAACCAATCACACAAGCACAACAGGAGCTGCTCTCTTTCTCCTAATACCTTATTTTTCACATCTTTCTCTCTCTGCTGTCAAACTCTCTCTCTGCTGTTTGTCCGTTCTCTGCAACACTTTTTATCTTTTCACCCGCCACCCCCCTTGTTGTCTCCCTTCCTCCCCCCATCAACAGCGTCTGCGTACAAAAACCATCAGGCATGTATTTTCTTCTTCAAGCATCACCCCTACTCAGAAGGAGAGGGCTTCAGTATTATTGCGCGTCTTCCTTTTCTATTCCTCTTTCTTTGTCCCGCCATTCTCTCCTCCCTCGTCATACTGTCATTATGGCTGCGGGTGATAGTGGTCAGACTGGATGGCTACTCCAACTTTCCTGACAGCCTGAGTGGCCGAACTATGATGATGCTTTACTCGTGTAGAGTGTGTGTTCCCGCCTGCGCCGTGGCTGTTTGTGCGAGTTCTTTCGCGAGCTATCACAGGGCTATTTGAGATGCTGAAGAGTGTTCTCTCAGTGTGTCTGCATCAGTCTGTTTCAGCCTGCCTCAGGGAGAGACGATCTGCCATGGTGATGGTGCTGCTGTTGTTGTTTTGCTGCCTTTTTCCAGCTCATCCCATAACTGAATGTTCTCATTACGGCGCCGGATGGAGGAATTAGCTTACATCTCCACATGCTCACGCTCATACTTACGTCTTATCCGCCCTTAATTGTTGTTTTCCACTGGGGCGTCTTTGGAACCAAAACATTAAACTCCCTAGGCTGTACACACACATTTTCAAATACTGTCCTTAACATCCTCCCTGTGCTGTTGGAACCCCGCCCTGTTTGAGCATGGTATCTTTGATGTTTTATTCCTACAGTCCCCACAACCCCATAGGGCATTTTCTTGTCCCTTATTGGGCCCAGCTCATTATTATACAAGGAGACTTTTGAGCGGTTCTCCTGTCGCTTGCTGAATTTCTAACTGGTCTACTCTGGTCTCCTGGGCACTCTGTAAATAAAGTGCAAAGAAGGACCTTGCCGGTAGACATGTGAGCAGAAATACAATGACTTCTTGTTAGGAATTATTAAATTGCTTCTTTTAACTTTTAACTTGTTAATAATACGTTTGATTTATTAAAAATGGGGAATAACCACTACCTGTCCTTGTTAAATATGAATCGTTTTCCCACAGAGTGGAGGAAAGCGTACATTTAAACTATTAGCATGCTACCGGGCCGGTTAGTCCCTACCACTGGGTGCATGTTCATTGGTCTAATGCTAAGTGGCTCTAGAGAAAAGTATTATTAAAATAACTCGTGAAAATTGTTATTCTGTGCTTATTAATGCAGTCACCTTGCACAGAGGAGACATGCAGATGTTATTGTAGTATGGCAATAAAAACTCTCAGGCAGCCAAGACAATTAAAAAAAATAAAAATTGTGCGGTAATTATTATTCAAGACCTTGTCTGCTCTTCCAAGGCCAACGAGAGAGCAAAACATGCCCGATCAGAAGGGCAGTGGTTTAGCTAGAAAGTTTTGTTCTTAAAATGTTAAAGGTACACAAAGGAGGTTTTTTACACAATGTTTCAATGAGTGGGTTGATGTATTCCCTGCATAAAAGAAGCGCATTTTGTGTGTTTTCCCAATAAATGTCAACAATGTCACAGCCTTCAGTTGGATTCACAAATGTTTTTTGAGGAAGGAAGGGAATTTGAATGGTCTGTAGAGAGACGTAAAGAGTTTAGCGAGAAACCTTGAAGTGAACGTTTCATGGGTCTTTTCAGGCTTTGGCAGTGCTGTAATTACTTTCTCATGAATGACCTGCTTTGTGAACTCATTTCAGTTTTCATCAGTATACAGCCCAACAATCAAATACAGCTTGGTCTAGTAACTGTCATACAATTTAACACAACACGAAGTTCTTTACAAGTGACTGACACGCTCATAACAGGACAGTTCATCAGATCACTGGATCGATACACATGAGACAGAGCTGGCCTTGAGGAGACTCCCCGTTGAGATGTGACACCTTCAGATTGATAGTGACATGTCTACAGGCCTGTTTTTTTGAGGCTTTTGTAGACTAAGTGATCTTAGTAAAATGACAAGTGACTGTACTGATTTGGTTTCACTGGCTAAACTGGTTCAAATGAATTTATAATGAATGGTTACAGATCATAATTCAACAAGTCAGCACGTCTGACTGAAATTTGTAAATGTATTGCAAAAGAAAGCAGGTCTTTATGATTAATTCCTTTTTGTGTGCATCTGTAAATTCTTGTCTGTGTGTATTTTCACCTATAGGCTGAAGCCTTTCACGTCTTACAAGTTCCGGATGTTGGCAACCAATGATGTAGGAGACAGTGTCCTCAGCAAAGAGACAGAGGCTGCTACAACTCTGCAGGACGGTGAGAACCTCGGCTGTATGGGAGAGAGCAAGTGGGAAAACAAGGGAATATGTGAATTTGAGCCGTGATATTGTAGAACTGCAGCAGGATGGACAGTGTGCTCACATGTGTTCTTCTTTTTCTCCTTCGCTCTCTTTCTGTTTTCTGTCCAGTGCCTGACGAGGCTCCAGTGATTCTCACGGTGAAACCGACGACTACTACCTCAGTGCTGGTGCAGTGGAAGGTATTAGCAGACTTCTTACATAGTCCCTGATAAACACAGGACTGCACAACAAAACATACAGTCGGAGTCGAGGTTAATTATGTATTTTGAAAGTAAAAGCCCTACAGACTTTCTGTATATGAGTTTGTACTATGTGTTTGTGTCTGTGGATGTAATTATCATTATTTATTGAAGCAGGATAAGTCAGAGGGCAGCAAAGATTGATTGGAACAATTGAGGACGGGAGAGGCAGAGTGGTGGGTGTTCAACTCTTAATGAGTATGTACCAGCAGGATAGATGTTACAGGGCAAGAGGAGCCCTCAGCAATCAGAAATGTCCAACAAAAAGGAAACGGAGAGAGGGCAGTTACGGAAAAGATAGTAAATACAACCTGGCTGCTTCACTTCTTGTCACTCTCCTGTTTGGAAATGTCCTCTCTCTCCTTGTAGCTTCATGTCAAAACAGAAGGAGGCAATGAAAAAAGAAAGTCACCAGCAATTTCATCACCTTTTACAAGAGCCCCAAACCCACTGAAGCATCACTTTGTCCGTGCAAGTTACAGCCACACCAATCCGCCAGCCCTTTAAAGGGGACTCGGCTGATAAAATACTGCTCAAATACCACTCTGCCAGCCTGCCAGTCTGTCCTGTCTGTCACCTTAGTACACCAGGAAAATGAAAATGAGCTCAGGACTGAATTCTCAGAAGTTGGATCACTAATACTTTTTACATAAGCTTTTTTTTTTTTGCTTGTTTCTAGCGCCCCAGTGACCAAAGTATCAACGGGGTTTTGACTGGATACCGGCTGTATTACAGAGAGCTCCCAGTCAACACATCAACTGTTGCTGAAGTAGACGTCCCGACAACCAAAAACAACACCACAAGTGCCCTCATCACTAGTGAGTAGACTGAATGGAGTCAGCATTTGTTAAGCCCCGCTCTCTGTATGAGATGATACTGATGGCAGATTTATTGATTGAAATTATTAAATCAAAATTGAATTTCGAATTTTCAGTTCCGCCCAATATAACTTCCTACAGTTAGCTCCATGAAAGCTCGCTCATTCATTGCATCCAGTGCATTCTTCAGGTTACTTTTTTGTTTTGTGACTGATGTACGAACCTGTAGAAAGGTGCTGTGTATGATTACAACTGAAACATTAGAAAAGCAGACAGTCAATAACTGATTCGCTGATTAATGATCTAAAGACGTATGTCCTATAAAGTAGAATCCAAGTTTGTTAAGTATTTGTCATTGTAAAAAGTATGGTTTTATTTTTTCAAGATTGTGTCGTTGGGCCATGTAATGTTGGCTATATTACTCTTCTCTATATTAGTGATTGTCAAAGCACTTTTTGTGTTCATTATCTTGCCCAACGAACCACTCCATTACCTGGGCCACAGCCTCCCAGATGTAGACCATTGTAGACTGGAACAGACCTGCTAATGTTAGGCTACACTCTTGTACTGTAGCCTTCAGGATACTACAGATTTCACATACTGTAGTATTGATCCTACTTCAGCATCACATCAACGTGACAGGAGAGCTGTGCCTTTAATGGAGAGGATCAGTGATTAATCAGTTGTAGGATTTTCGACCTGTTCCTATAATCACCAACATGCAGTACAGGTATTGCTCAGTATATGCACATTGTTCCAAACATGGCCGATCATGGACAGTTTTCTGTTGTCAGGCGTCACTGAAGTGCAGAAAAGCAAATGAATTAGATCATAAATTCCACCTGCTTACCAAGGCTGGTTGTGTATTTTGAACTGCTGCTATGAAATCCTTGATTTAAAAAAAAATAGCAGGTGAATAACGCTGCCTTCAACTTGTGAAACCACAAAACAAACAATGAAAGATTAGATTAAAAAATTAATATTTTTCTAATTGTGAATACAGCCGTGCAAGGCTGGCATCTTCCAGTCCCATTCCATTTATGTGAGGTTACAAAAATGTATGCTCAGGGTTTGTAAATAGATTTTTAGATGTTTTCCGCACCAGAGTTGAATGCGTAGCCATGGAGAGACATTGAGCAAATGGCAGTCTTTAGACAGTTGTTTTCTCACGAGGCCACCCTTACTGCACTGTAACACTGCTATCATAAAAGATTATTATGCACTGTGCTGCATGGAGTGCTTTATAGTTGACTATCTGCTTGACTAGATTAGTAGATGGATGATTCTCTGTCCACACAATCAGTCTGACGAGCATATTGAAACATAAAAGTAACATTTCCCTCTTAAAGACATTGAATGGTATTCAATTTGTACAGTTTATTGTTGATCTTGAAACATTTACTGACTTGTTTTCCATCCATCTTTCTTTCACTCTTCCCAAGCCAAGAGCACCTTCAAGACAGTCAGCAGTGCCTCACTTACAGAGTTTGAGCTGACACGTAAGTCGTTTACAGCAGAAGTCATGGACATTTAGTGGCGACATTAACCTGGATGCTTCGCGCAGTTATTCATTTTATTCCCACATTATTTTCTTGCAGAGCTGAAGAAGTTCAAACGCTATCAGATTGTTATGACAAGCTACAACATAATCGGAGAGAGCCCCCCCTCTGCTCCGTTTGAGGTGTCTGTAGGAGAAGCAGGTAGGTGAAAACGTGAAGGCTGTTGTCCTGGATTTAAGCTTGTGATGTTGTTAATTAACCTGTAATAAAAAAAGTTTGTTATTAATTCACTGGTTGATTAATTAAGGAAATTAAAAAAAATGTTGAATGAAGCTGTAGCTTAATTAAACAACTCAAGGTCCACACAAACCATTTCTGAAGCTTTTATTGTGTCTGTTGCATGCTGGTCTTCAGCCCCAACTATAGTTTCCACAGTTTTCATGTCGATGGGTCTGTTAATATTTGATCGTGTCTGCTTTTAAAGATTGTGTCATGTGGCTGAAAGAGCTGAATGGACTTTGAGTTTCATCAAAAACTAATTTTCTCTCTATTTCTCTCTGCGTTCTATCGCTCTTGTCCTGTCCTGTGCTCTGTCCTTGCCTCCTGGCATTGCCCCTTAAGTGTCTCAGAGAGGCTCAGTGTTCTCTAATAGTGAGCGTGTGTGTGTGCGTGACGGTGTGTGCTTGCATCCACATTCACACGTTTGATGTTTCCCAAGGTCAACTATCTCTCTCCCACACACACGCTACCCACGAATAAGAATGCAGCTGGACAGATTTACACGTTGTGTTAGCGGAACTGGCACATTTTTGCCATTTCTGTCACAATCTCACACTCCCTCTGCGAGAACGCCGCCGCCGCATTCATATTCAAGTGGTGCATGTGGCTTGTGTGTGTTTGTAGAGTTTAGTAGGCCGCACATATCACATGCAGAGGAGTGAGAGGTGAGGATAAGCAAGCGAAGTAGAAGGGGGGAGGCAGAAAAGGCTGAAGGGGGATGATGAAATGGGGTGATATGGCCTTTTCTCTCGCCTCAGGTGCTCGCTGCTGAGTGTTCATGCATATGTGTGGTACAGTGGAGAAACAAGGCACTGCCTTAGGCCCATTCTAATTGGAAGGGAGGAACATATCTTCTCTACTCCCCACTCTAACACCTAGCTGCACACACACACACACACAGTCTAACTATAAATCTCAACCTGCTGCAGCTCCGTCAGTGGCCCCCCAGTCCATCCGAGTGTCGGCTGTGTCTCCCTCTATTCTGGAAGTGAGCTGGGACATCCCCCCCCTCGAGACCCAGAACGGACACATCCAAGGATACAAGGTGACGCACAGAAAATAAGTGCAAAGCTGTATATTCGCACACTCTCTGTCTGTACTTGAACTGTTTCTGCACTCGTCTCGGAGGAGTTTTATACTGCTACGCCTTCAAGAGAGAGAGGGAGTTAAGTTAGAGGAATAATCTGAATATCCTTTAATGGTTTCAGTATCACTCGTCTGTCTGTCCCTGCCCCTCAACTCCCCTGTCCCACCCCCTCACTCTTAGTACTTCAAACACAAGGTTATCTGTCCTGCTTTAGACCCATTGATTTCTGCCAGAGCAGAGGGAGGAATGGAGAATAAAGAAGGGAATGTAATATTTGCAGAGCGAAGGAACAAGACGAGCGAGTGATCCCTGTGGAATCCTGATTAGAGGAGAAGATCGAGGGAATATGTTCAAACTTCCAGAGATGGCTGGACATGGGAAGGAGAGTGTGAGGCAGAAGGGGTTAAGCAGATTGAGATGAGAGAGCGAGAGCAAAGAAAGAATGTTTAATGACTTTACAGGTTCAGACTTCTGTTAACACTCCTACTATGTTAGATGAACAGCTCAAGCAGCCTACAGGGCTGAAGGTAAACTACACTGCAAGAGTATTTTTAGACAGGTGAAGTTTATGGAAACGTGCTTGGTGAAGGATAACAGGTGATAAATGACCATAACTAATGATAAGGTAGTGTTTTTTCCACTCAGACCAGATATAAAAGTTTATGTTAATTTAGGTCAAATCTTAAAGCAGTAATTTGTCAACATATTTCCCCGTCTTATCTTTATATTTCAAAGATATTTATCAGCTTACAACATCCAACATTTTACTCTTCTAAAAATAGGTCAATAGTAAATAGAGGTACAGCAAAAACTCGAAACATGATAAAACACCTTATTGGTTCAAAACTTCAATCCCGTTTTTCAAGACTGAACAAGAAGAAATACCTTGAAGAAAATCTATTTAGCACTTGATCTGATCAGATGATGTATGATCATGCTCTTCCATGTCTGTTTCAAATTGTTTTTAGAGTAATCCTGATCCTCATCCGCTTTAAAAAAAAAAAAAAAAATAGATCTACTAACAACAGTAGAGTGGTTTTCAAAATGACCTGCACTTTTTACGTATCCATTCCAATAAGGTATCACAAGAGATATTGTCTATTTTCTAAAATAAAATACTGAAAATGGAACTACTTTTTGTGTGCAGAAATAAATACATTTTGATTTTAAATTGAGCATCTGGATGAGTCAGTCTGTCTCATTATTGTAAGAGCCCGTGGAAGGACAGACATGGTTTAATGCTGCCCTCAAGTGCTACTCTGAAGCCGCTTTTTCCAAGTTTGGAAGTTGTAAATATAGCTCATGGTGCTTTGTAGTGCTGTCTTTTAGGAATAATAGCAAAATGGACCCCTTGGTGTAGCTCTTGGCTTTTTTTTACTTTTTAGACACAACTGCACAGAGATGCTTTTTGTTGGAGGAAACACAACAAAAATAATGTGTTGGTGAAACGCTAAACACATTTACATAAATTAACATCTTCTTTGCCTTTAGTTGCTGCTGGAGATCTGAATATTAAAACCCTACACCCCTAAAAATAATTAAACATCGTTGTTTGTAGTAGTAAAGATGTTTTTATTTCTAGCCCTATATGCACAGGATTAGTTTTACCTGCGGACGTCATATGATTCAGTTATGACTGCTAGTTTCTGCTTTACTCCACTACATGTCAGAGGACATTTTATACTTATACACCTTTTTGGTACTTTTCAAATTCGGATTGATGATAAAAAAATGCACTTGATGTGATGAGACTGTTGATCCCCGAGGAAAAATTATGAACAACCTGGCAGTTTTTGAATCAGACCCACCTTTAGCAACGAATGCATTAATGCTTAATGATTTTGTCCACCTGAATGGGTGAACGGGTCAGCGACGTCTCAATTTTGCACCTTAACATCTGTCCAAACTTAGATTTACAGCACATCCTTCATAATTCTTAAATGACTAGAGTCAGAAAAAAAGGCATGAATCAAACAAAAGTCTTGAAAAAAGTAACCCCTCTAGAGAGATGCTGATTCGCACTGCATTAGTATTATCACAGGACCTCTGTGTTACGAGAAATAGGGTTGGTAATTTGCGGTGTAGTTTTTACTTTACAAATTACTGATATGGCCAATTCGCACAGGAATAATATCACAGACGACCTCTGCAGTTATTACAAATTACTGGAGGTCCCCAGGTAAAACTCGTCCTGTGCAAATACGGCTTAAATTACTATGATATTTCAGGATGATAGAGCAATAGTAGGAAAACTAAGTGACAATATGACACAAAGGCATGACACTCATTTCAAATCAGTGAAATCCATCACATCTGCCGCAACATCTGCCAGTTTCCCACTTTGTTTCCATATTGATGGTTTACCACTGTTGCTCAGAACAACTACCAGTAGATCTGTCTGTACTTACGAAGGCCACAGTTTCGTGATGTGAGTACAGACTGACTGAGCTAAGGAACCGTGTACTTTATGATTAGATACGCGGGTGGTTGATTGCCACCTAATATTGGTTGGAGAAAGTGTCTGTGCGCTTGCTGCAGTTGTACAAGTTTTCTGCCAGTGTTATTTTAAAGGTAAAAGATTTAAGCTTAAAATAAATAAGAGGTTGCCAAAGTCGCCGATCTCTGTGTGAAGCGTCAATATGTCCCTGTCCCTCATTGAAAATGTGTTATTAACCAACCAGCCAAATGTGAAGGATTCAAGGAAATGAAGGTTTCAAAATCTGCTCTAAAACATTTGGGGCGTAAACGCTAATAAACCTCCTCAAAAGCACAATTAAGTTTCCGTCCATAATAGTCTAACGCATACGAGGCAACTTACATTAGCTGATCAGCATGCTCTGATTAGGATAGGAGGAAAGAGATAGTCCATTCTACCATTCACTGGTTATAGCAGATTATCCATTAATCCCAGTTGTCTCCCAGTTGTTAGTGAAAATCTTCAGCTCTCTATTAAAATTCATTGAATCAATTCACCTCATGATTTTGAATAAATATTAATATGATTTGCAATCTAGTGGGAGAACCTCTGATTTAGTATGTGTGTGTGTGTACTAGTTCAGTGTTGTTGGAATTCTGTGCACAAAAATGCTGGAAAACTATACATCGGTCAGACAATGTAATTTTTATTTTATTCACATAGTTTGTAATTTGACTATTTTCTAATAAGTACAATGCGTTTAAAAGCAAATCTCCTTTATTGTAGACACTGTCTGACCAAAGAAAAAGGTCACACACTATTATATTTCATTGGACCAACTTTAGCTTTGATTACAGCTCGCAATCACTGTGGCATTGTTTGATAAGCTTCTCCAATGTCACAAGATTGATTTCCATCCAGTGTTGCATCAGTTTTGCACCAAGATCTTGTATTGATGATGGAGAGTCTGACCACTGCACAAAGCCTTCTCCAGCACATCCCAAAGATTCTCAATGGGGTTAAGGTCTGGACTCTGTGGTGGACAATGCATGTGTGAAAATGATGTCTCATACTCCCTGAACCACTCTTTCACAATCCTGACATTGTCATCTTGAATATGCTCGTGAACATCAGGGAAGAAACAATCCATCGATGTAATAACCTGCTCATTCAGTATATTCAGGTAGTCAGCTGACCTCACTCTTTGGACACATAATGTTGCTGAACCTAGACCTGAGCAACTGCAGCAACCCCAGATCATAGCACTGCCCCCACAGGCTTGTACAGTAGACACTAGTCATGATGGGAGCATCACTTCATGGGAGATGGTTCCCCACTATCCTATGAGTTTTTAATAAAGCGTTGCACAGTTCTTAACCCACTTTTAGAAGTTTCTTCAATCTCCTTAGATGTTTTCTCTGCTTGATGCATGCTAATAATTTGACCCTACTCAAACAGACTAACATCTTTTCCACGACCACAGGATGTGTCTGATATAAAGCATTCATGTTTGGGGTTTCAGGGCACCAGTCATGATAATATAGTATTAAAACTGTGTTATCTATCAAATATTTATCAGTATTTGTTGTGGCGTGACCTAGAATCTGGTCATCTAAATGTGGAAACTGATCATCACAATTATCATTCTCATTTCCATTTAGTGCGATTTTATACTGAGTGCAGTTATTACAGAGTCCAAAGTGTCAGATGTATGGAAAATGAAAAGCCTTATATGTACATCTAGACTGGAGCAGTGGTATGTATTTCTTTAAAACTGGCAGCCATAGAGCTAATCTCATCAGATGCCACTTTAAAACATCAGTGAGCAGCTTGTTTGTCTAAAACAATTAAGAGACTTCAGGAGCAGATGAGAGGAAGTAAATCACACATCAAGTTGGCAGAAATTAAGTGAGGGAACGGAGGAGTCATGAGCCGTGTAATGTTGTTAGGAGTGACAGAGTGAGTGTTGTTGACAGCGTTTGTGTCCTGTGTTACAGATCCACTACTGGGAGAGAGACAAGCAGAACCAGAGTGAGAAGGTGAAGGTGATTTTTGTCCCGGAAACCAGTGTGCACCTCACTAACCTGACCAGCTACACACCGTATCTGGTCACACTGACTGCCTTCAACACGGCCGGGGACGGACCTCCCAGTGACCCCCGTGGGGCCCGGACCCTGCAGTCTGGTAGGAAGAGATGACAGTTCTCGTTCCTGAAACCCAAACTAACAAGCATCATGTTAAAGCATTTCCGATTTCCTGAATTTGTCATCCTTTATGTGCCTGCAGCTCCCAGCCAGCCGAGCTACCTGTCCTTTTCTGAGGTGACAGGAGGAAGTGTCAATGTGTCCTGGGGAGCTCCACTTACTCCTAATGGACAGCTGGAAGGCTACAGGGTCATCTACCAGCCCACTGTTCCTGTGCAAGGTGTGCAAACACATACACACATACATATGGATGTCGTGCGCATGCTGACTGTTAAACTGACATTTCTCTTCAATTGTCTGCAGGAGTAAGTAAAGTGGTGACAGTGGACGTGAAAGGCAGCTGGCAGCGATGGCTCAAGGTTCGGGACCTAATCAAAGGAGCAACGTACAGTTTCAGTGTTCAGGCTCTCACAGTCAGCTATGGACCGCCTATACAGGCGAACATGACTGCTCAGCCTGTCAAAGGTAGGCAAGGACTGTGCATAAAATATGTGGAGTGACTACTGCGGCTACTCTAGGGCACAAGGCTGCAGCTGTAATATATATTTTATAATATCAATTATCCTGCATATCATTTTCTCTATTAAACAATTCATTATTTGGTCCATAAAAGGCAGTGAATTGTGAAAAAGGACATTTAAAAGCCGGCATAAAACATTCACATTCATAAGATTCAGATTGCAATCATAAGAAACAGGAAACTTCATCAGAGAGTCACATCTGAGGAGCTGGAATTACTACATATTTATCAACTTTTTTCACAACACGACGACTTGATTTTCTAAGTTATGTTCAGCTGGAGAATCATCTCAGGTTCATTTCTTGGCCTAAGCCTTAGCCTAAAAAGCCATTATTTTTATTTCATGTGCTTGTATTGTTGCATCATTTCAGGAAACTAAGACTCATCAACACAGTGTTCAAGTATAAATGTCTTCCTACAGGCTCCCCTGGATCACCCATGGAAATGTCCATCTCCAAGACGTCTTCTGAGCTCACCATCCACTGGTCGGAGGGAGACATCGGTGCAGCACCTGTGACGGGATATGTCGTTGAGGCTCGTCCTTCAGGTGAGAAGCGGGGTGCGCACGCAGGTCAGCCATAACCCACTTGACATGCACCATTTCATCATGTGCATTAATTTTTTTTCTGTTAATCAAGAGGCAGCCTAAGTGGCACCCTGCACTAAACAGTTCTGAGCGCAGCTTTCTCCAGATTCATTAAGACCCGCTGTGCAAATCAAGTCAGGCACAATTTTCTAATAAAGATTACCAGAGGTGTAATACAGACAGGGAACAACGGTGGGAAATTATTTTAGCACTCTGCAGGAGAGCCATTGTAGACTGGGGTATAATTCTGCTACTGATAATAATAAATATGGCTCTTTAAATAATAGTAATAACGCTAACAGGGATCACTGTCATCATCATATTATCATTACCATCTTAAACGAGACCTGACGATTTATAATTTTCTTTAATTAAATTCTGACGTCTGAAAGGAACTTATTCTTAAAAGGTTCTCTTACTTGAACTCTCTGTCTCTCTCTCTCTCTTTGCAGATGAAGGAGTGTGGGACTCCTTCATCAGACTTCTCCCTCCCAGTAGCAGGTCCGTTTCAGTGCCACTGGAGCGCCTGAGGTCGGGGATCAGTTACGAGTTCAGAGTCATCGCTGTCAATCGCTATGGTTACGGACAGCCGAGTACACCCTCTGCTGCTCTTGCTGGTAAACACACACACACACACACACACACACACAGTGCTGGACATGAGGCTAATTAACAAACTCGCCTTGTCTGAGTGGGGTCTAACAGACATCTGCCAGGTGCAGTGTGATGTGATTGTTGTGTGCTTTTGGTGCCACCTGAAGGTAGAGACACACAACTACAGTTTTTTTGCCAAACACAGGATTTGCATCACATCTGAGTCACCAAATTCATGAGTTTCTAAGTAAATTCATTTCATTCATGTCCATTCAGTTATTTAGCTTCCTATCTCTTACTTAATAAACTGTTTGTTAGGAACGAACCAGCTTGGAGGCAAACCCCAAGACAGAGAATCACACCTCAATAGGTGTAATTTACAGAGTGTGAGGAGCTCTGGTCCTGTGAGGCAGAACCATAAAGAACAGAAGCAAAAGAAATGTTGACCTGTCCCTGATTTATGTGCCTCTGTGTGCCTGCAGCTCTGTCAGAGCGTCCCTTCTACGAGGAGTGGTGGTTCTTGCTGGTCATGGCTCTGGTGGGACTCATCCTCATTCTGGTCCTGGTCTTCACGCTGCTGCTGCACGGACACAGCTCCAAGTACAAGGCCTGCGGCACAGGTCTGTGACTCTGATTTAGTCTCTAATGCTTTCATGGTGTCCCAGTAGACTGTGTGAAAGCCTTTACCCTTTAGTTCATTTTGTTGTGCAGCAATAAAGATAATAGTTTGTTTCGTGTTGAAGGATGCATTGCTCTTTCTACAGTTACACTGATATCATTCCTCTGAGCCTCTACAGGTTCAACACATGCACCCTCCACAGAGTCACCATTTTTTCTGTGATTCTGACAAGCTGAGTCTTGTATCAGCACACTTGTATAGTTTGTTGCCTCCACCAGCCTTGTTCCTGCAGGAGTACAGTCCTTATGAGGGAGTGCTGTTCCTTCAGCAGGATGGTCCAGAACAAATGGCACCCTGGTGTGCCTCAGGAAAACAG
This sequence comes from Planiliza haematocheilus, assembly GCA_005024645.1. Classification (NCBI taxonomy): domain Eukaryota; kingdom Metazoa; phylum Chordata; class Actinopteri; order Mugiliformes; family Mugilidae; genus Planiliza; species Planiliza haematocheilus. Next base: position 1,339,811 of record SRSE01001280.1, on the reverse strand, counting down.
TGCCTCCACAAAGCCCTACTGCCACCTCATGGAGGGTTTCTGTATTTGTTACACATGGTGTAGTAGCACGATAATCTGTTTAAGTTCAGCTCCAAAATTTGCATGTGGGTTAAATCTGTTTTAGACCCACTTATTTTAACTAAAGCCCAAAATACTAACTCATACTCTAGTTCTTTACATTCAGTTAATACACTGCTCTGTTGTGTTTGACCTCACTGTGCCTCCACAGGTCAGTCACAGAGCTCAGTCGGCTCTAGAGCTCTAGAGAGATTCAAAATCTGAACCCATGATGCTCACCAACGCAGCTGAAAAACAAACTGACTCCTCCTTCAGACAAAACACTGTTCGTCTGTGAGAAACATTGCCCGGTTAATCTTCTAAAGCGCGTGGAGGCCTCCTGTTTTCATCTACATTTTTCCCTCTTATTCGTTCCTATGATGTTCTCAGTGGTGGACAGAGGAGTCACTTTATATGTGAGAGAGAGAGAGTGTGCTCCCTGACAAGTGCAGGTTATCATCAGGACAGCTGTTAGTCTGAGTTGCCACAGAAACCTTGGCACAACCTCTGGGCAGCCATCAAACATGAGAGGAAGTTTCTGAAAGAGGGAGGAGGGAGGAGGGAGAACGACCACACACACACACACACAAATGTAGAAACAGTGGGAGTTACTGAGCAATGGAAAATTACATCTTTGATTTTTATTCAGCAGCTCGCTGTGTTCCAAGCTCCAGACATAATTCTCTCAATTTATAACATGACACTGTCTGCTTTTATGGTTTCATTTTTTATGGTTCTGGGTGGATAAATGATAAAGGCATTCTGCATTGTTCTTTCCTGGCTGTCAAATTATGTATCACGCTTTCATTTGCTTCAAATTCTGAGCCTTCAGGCTTGAGTCAGGGAACAGGACGCCCCTGCCATGCATAGTCCCATAAGATATCCGCAACATAGCAACAAGGCGGCTCTCATGAACACTCGGGCGTGGGATACAGGCTCAGGACTGATCACCCTGTAGCCGGACTCCTCTGATGAGGGTGTATAGTGATAAAGGCTAAAACCAAAATTCAAACAAGCTTCTTCACCTGTTCACCAGTAAACTCTTGTACGTGTTTGCACGTAATCAACATCTAATCCTGTGTTTTGGGATCTTTGAAGGTAGCCAGAGACACAATAAATGAACAGGAAATTGCACATAAATTCTGTGCAGAAAGAAAAACAATTTCAGGAAACATTTCAACAAGCGCGTCTGGTCTGGTTTGAATTTTTAGTATTTACCTGAAGTTCCCTGTGATTATTTTCCCTTGCAGGGAAGCACGCATCCACAGCAGAGGAGTCTGTGACGCTGGACAACGGAGGCTTCACTGCTCTGGAGCTCAACAGCAGAGCTCTCAACTCCAAGAACTCCTTCCTGAAAAAGAACGGGACCAGGTGAGCACTCACTCCCTCTCTGACACAAACTTTCCTGGATTTCACCAAAACGTAACAAGTTTAATGTCCACATGTGACCAGGTCTCCTCCCAGGCCCAGTCCAGGTGGGCTTCACTACTCTGATGAGGACATCTGTAACAACTATAATGGAGCTGTCCTCACTGAGAGCACCACACTCACTGAAAAACCCACCGAGGTGTCTGAGTCAGAGGTATGTCTTTCTGTCCGTCCGTCTGTCTGTCTGTTGCTCTCTCGGCGAGCAGACATGTTACCGACCACAGTTGTGTCATCATGATTTTCACATCTTTAAATGTATGTCGCTAAACTCAAATACACAGTGGGCCAAACTTAAAAACTGGGACAAAGTCACAGGGCAGACTCAGTATTTATTGAAATATTGAACTAAATTGAGAATGTTTTCCCGTCTAAATATATAATGATGAACTTTATCACATGGAAATAAGTTGCTTAGTATAAACACATGAGAAATCAAATTTCAATTAAAGAAACACATCAGTAGGATTCATTTCTCATTGTTATTTAAATAAATAAAATTAAATAAAGTATATTCTTAATGCCTCTCTCTGTCTGGAGCCTTTAAAGTTTATTTTCAGTGTAAACACTTTATCACAGTCCAACAGCAGAACAACAAAAAAATAATTCTCTTCAATGAAAATTCAACACTTCTGAAATCAGTCGGTCCTTGCTTTGCAGTAGCAGCAAGTTTGTTCCCCGCCACGTTGGCTCCACACATAAACAGATCTATCCTTTACATTCATGAGCAGATAATCTGCCTCCCTCCTGTTCTCCATCTTTCCTTTGGCCCTTATTAGGGAGCAGTGACTGGTAGCATAAAGTTCCTAATGATTGTCAACAGAAGGCGCTTGCGGGTCTTGATTGATGTGCCAACAAACTAGCAAAGCATTCTGAGATTTGCAGCATTAGCGGTGCCTGTGATATTTACTGACAGGGCCGGCTCTAATAGACATTAGAAATGAACTCGCTGGACAAATATAATTACAACACGGGCCAGATTTGACATATACTGTATGCTGTATTTAATACACCTCTGTTGCCTGAGGTTTGTTGTATTTTCACTTGCTGCTGTACAAACTGAGGAAAATGTATGATAAAACAACTTGACAACATCCCCCAGTTCTCCCTCTGCTGTCTCCTGTTTAACTTCTGTTTATATTTATGTATCACCAGATAATTTGACTCGTTCATTTCTTCTCTGCCTGACTCAATACGTCTTTATGATAACGTGACGCTGCTTCGACAAAATATAAACTAGAAAACGATAGAAAGTTAATTGAAAGTACAACAGAAATAGAAAGCGCCGCTGATGTTTGCTCATTGGAAAGAAAACAGATTACACAGCTAACATCACTGAGTTCTCTTAGCCTCTGCCTCCGCCACAGACTCGACATGCTGAGGGCCGCTGATAACGGCTGAAAGTGCCATCTGAGGATGTAATGAAATCTCGACGTCTTTAGATCAAACCCAAGCTTTCCCCGTGTCTCCTGTCTATCTGCTGTCACATTAAAAACTGCAGGCGATGACAATTGATGCGCATGATGTATTAGAGCCCTTAGAACGTTAAATCCAATTTTACACATCAAAGTCTGCTGACAGGTCTTAGAGAGTACTGAGTATGAAGCCCCTTGTGATTGTAATTGCACATTATATCATAAATATCCCATGAGGCTGAAAACTACAAGTTTGAAAATGAAAACAATCTGAAGGTGTGTAGTTTGGAAGGAGTGACTTTACCAGACGTCTGTGTCTGCTCCTCGTCTCTGCCTGAGACTGGAGGCCACATTAGCTGCTACTAACAAAACACAACAGAACCAGTGACCAGTCAAACTGCATTGTGGGTAAATGAGAGGTTTTTACATAGAAGAGGGAAAAAGGATTAAATAAAAGAACTTTCTGCTGCATCTGCTCAAAATCTAACCATGCTGTGTTTGTGTCCAGTTAACGGACAGCGACTACGAGGACGAGCAGCCAAAGCACTCCTTCGTTAACCACTACATGAGTGACCCCACCTACTACAACTCCTGGAAGCGGCAGCCCAAAGGCCTTAAAGGGATTACCTCGGGCACTCCTTTTGGCTACGAGGAGTGCGCCACGGCAGACACAGAGCCCTACTACCAGACCGTGGTCACCCAGCACAGCACGGGCGGCGCGTACACACCCACGGGGCAGCCTGCACACACACACGTCAACCCCAACACCAACCCACCGGGGTCACGTACCCCTGTGACAGGATTCTCCTCTTTTGTTTGACTCTAGAAACAAAACCTGCACAAATTCATACACACACACGCACACACAGTGAAGGATTGGGGCCGATGTGTGTTTGGATGAGACGAGATGAGGACACGTGGGACGAACTGGTGACAAAACAGCCCCGGAAGAACTAAACTTACACTTCTCACTAGCCTTCTCCCCTCGTTCACAAAGACCCTGTGGTGAAGAGTGTGTGTGTTGCTCTTTTACTTTACGCCTCTGTGTCACTTCACACAGTTACTCTCCTCTATTTCCACACACACACACACACACACGTTAACACCGTAAACCACCAGATACTCTCAACTATTTCAGAGACTCTCCACTGAGAGCGACGAGTAGACAAGTCCATTTGTGTTAATGTCGACGAGAGACTTCGCCCTGGTGGAACCTGGAATTTCTGCACAAAGCTTATCCTCTGTTTTCTGTATTTACACTTAAGTGCACAAGTATAGACACACACATGCACTCTCTGATGCACCATTTCAGTACCTCCCACTGGGAGAGAGGAACCTCGAGGTTGAAGGGAGTTATTAGAAGACGGCACAGAAGGGAGCAGCTTTTGTTGACTGGCTGGTTCATGTACAAAAACACCAAGCTGTCAGCTTTAAAAGACCACCGCACAGAGGAAAAGAAAAAAAAAAAAACAATCGATAATCACGGTTTTTGAACTTGAAAAGGACGGAGAGTGACGTGGACAGGGGTTCTTCAGCACTTAACGGCATTCTCAGCGAGAGTGTTGAATGGAAAGCAATGTGTGATGTTTGAGTTTTAGGTTGGAAGATATGAAAACCATGTTTTTATACCGTCTACTGCCTGTTGTCTCCTTATGCCGCAGCCTCTCAAGCCATAATGCTTGCACTGAGCCGAAGCCCCACACATTTCACCTTTATTCTGTTCTAATGTAATTTTTTACTAGTCTGAGTGTGACACGTGTGCATACAAGCATGCGTGTAAAATGTCAGTTTTCAAAGCCCCATCGTCTGTCTGTGTAGTTCACTGCTAAGCAAAGCGTGCCATTGTATGTATGTTTGTATTTTTAGGATGGATTTTGTACAGGGAAAACCTTTTTACTTGCGTGCTGTTGTCCGTGGTTCGACCATGTTTGTGCGTTTAAAAAGCAAATGACTGAACGGCACTGGAGAAAGTTGACACGCGACGACGGAGAAGAGAGAAAACGGAAGACGACGTTGAAGAAGAATCATTAAAAAACAAGCTGCGGTGACTGAGAGAGCGAATGTGGAACGACAGGATGTTTCAGAGGATCATTCTTGCTCAGACTGTCTGAGCTGACACACATGTACTTTGTACTTCTCTCCAAGTGCAAACAAAGATCATCTGTAAGTATAATTTAAATGTTCGTCAGCCAGACAGCGGCCTCCCTCACTCTGCCACGCTTGTTTTGATCTCCATGCAGTGTGTGAATAAATGATCATTGTTTATCTGTGTGTGTGTGTGTGTGTGTACGCGGCCTGCCATACTGAACTCCTAGCTGTGCATCTACACTACGTCAACTGAAATAAAGGTATGCGTCAGCATAAAATAAACTGAATGAATAACCAGGTCTGTGTGGGAAGTGAAAGGAGTGAAGGTTCAGAGCTTTATCAGTTCTGTTTCAGGGTTCAGATCAGGGTGTGAAGGGTCTGTCGGATACACTTCTCTGAATAAGGTGCGGAGTGCATTCAAGGAAACAGATGGCAGCAGGTAGATGAATTATTAAACAGTGATGTAAGAGGTTGTTTAGTCGAGGCAGGGTGCATTCATTACAGCTGGGTGTGCACTTTGCAGTCTGACACATACTGGCAGAAGAAACAGTCCAAATACTTGAACCAAAACTACAAAATAGAAAAACCTTACACGTTCTCAGAGTAGAAGTACAAAGAAATGTGTTTAAAAAGTACTTTAGTAGCTGAAAGAAAAGAGAAAGTGCTTATGTTTCTATTTCATCGTATTTAAACAAGACTAATTAGTAAATCACTGTAAACAAGTGGGCTGTTTTATCAGTGTAATGACGTTCATTGTGCCTTTTTAAAATCTAAATATGTGCCACTTTACACACACATACTCAGATTTACTGTTCTGACACTTGGGTGTGATGTGATATTATACACTGTGTAAAAAGCTGTTATTACTGCAAAAAAAATACAGGAAATGATGAACTATTCTGAGAAACTGATTCATTTATCAGGTAAAAATGTCAAATATTCATTGTTTGTAACTTTGAGGTTTGTTTTAACAGGCTGATCAGTGGTGCAACCTTGTACAAAATAGTTAAATATTAGATCCACATAACTGCAGTAAAATGCAGCTTAAACACTTGACATCAACCAGTTTCCTTACACACATTTACCAGCACCAGATTTAATGGCGCGCAGTTGTCTCCCAGCCAGCAGGGGTCGCTGTGGAGGAGAGGACGGACCCCGGGAAGCGTTCCCCGTGTCCCCGAAGAAGGAGTACCAGCATGGCGGATAGATTTTTCACTTTATGCTCATCTCTCCAGCCAAACGTTTTGTTTTAACATAGCAAGTGACTTATTAAAGCTGCATCAAGCTGTGTGTCCAGGTGCTGACGGCTGAAGGTCGGAGCTGGAGATGTCCTCTCCTCGCTGCCTGTCTGAGTGGAGGCACCCAGACTTGTAACCCAGTTTGATTCGGTGAGTTTTCATCTCCTCCTCCTCCTCCTCCTCCTCCTCGACTAATACCACCTCTTTATTATACAGTGTATTCACATTATTCTACGTTGATTGGAGAGACAGACAGTTAGCCATGTGCAGATTAACAGAAACTGCTGCTTTTGTTTGTTGATCTCATGGCCACAGTTTCAAAATCACAGTTAATATATTCACTGGACACACAGAGGAGTCAATTTAATTCATTTTTTTGCTGTTTAAATCTTAAATATCTTAACATCTTAAAAATTAAAAAGGACAAAATCGTGTGCATCTTCTTAACATCTTTACTAACACTTATTTACTGTTTTCTGCTGCATTTGACAGCAATAATAACATAATTAAAAGCTTCCTCTCTTGGCTAATAACAGGTTTAGAAAACCAACACGGATTTTACTCATTATTTAAATTGTCTGTCTCCTGTTCTGTGGGACTAATTTATAGCTGTAGTATTAATTGTTTTAGACAACAAACAGTAACTTAGATGCTAACAACTGCAGAATACAACAAGCTAGCAGTAATGTTATCACTTGTGGATTAGCCAGAGAGGCTAAAGTCAAGTTAAATATGAGTATTCATAAAGTCGTGGCCATTTACAGATTTCTTTAAGTCATATTTTATTTCAAAATCCCCAGTATTGATAACCTCCATTACAGCTAGCAGCACAGCTAGCTACAGCTCCCCAACAGGAATGAACCAAACAGCCTCAGCAGAGAGGGGGGGTCTGCGTCAACCAGTCAGATTTAGATATAAATATAAACATACAGAAAACGGCATTTTTAAAAAATAATTTTTTTAAATTAAAGCTTAACCTAAATTTTACTTAGAAAATATGATTTACGGGTTTCTATAGCTGCCAGTTTAGAGATTTGAGATGATGAGAGCCCCCTCAGGTTGAACAGCCACATTTAGACCCTCAGGCCCCTGACAAGACCCGCTGAGGAACAATCAACATCTATAGTTAATCTCTGTTCAACCCAGGGCCCCTGAGGAGCCTCCGTCACATCTCCACAGCTGGATCTGCAGTCACCAGTGAACCTCTCGTGTGTAGCAGCTAGTTTGTTTGAACAACAATTTCACTCAACTTACAGGATTTATTTTTTAAAAGGTTGTAAATGACAGCAACTGATTTTCACAAAGCTGTTAAAGGGAAACACAGATTGAGTTGCATCATGTTGTTTCTCAGGTGTATAAACAAAAATATAAACTGGGCACTGATAACTAAATCAATCAGTCATCATTTTCACTAACTTCCAGTATTAAGGAAGAAATGTTTAAGTGAAAATTAAAACAAATTAGAAGCTTAGACTCCAATATTTTCAATTAATTATATTTGCACATGCCAGTATAAAACTATATGATCTCACATAATCATAAATTTGAAACGACACGTCTCTGAAACTGTTTGTTGATGAAGGTAGGATTGCTTGCAAGACGGTGACGTTAGACTGCACCAGCTTCAGCCAGGTGTCTGCGTGGTGCCTAAATGTAGACATAAAGTCTAATTTGTGTTTGTTTTACAGTTTTCCTGGATGGACGTGAGTGCAGTGAAACATCAGGGGTCTGAACACAGACCTGAGGTAGACGTCTTAATTCAGTGACTCCTCCTCGACTCGAGAGAGAAAGGAGAAAAAAGTCACTAAGAGGAGAATATATCACCAAACGAATAATGGGAGAAGTGACTGTAGAGCTGGCTGAGGAGGAGGAGACGAAACATGACTTCTCGTCTGAGCCGCTCCCAGAGCCGCTGCTGGTGATCCTGTCTCCACCTCCACCTTTCCTACCTGTCCCCGGTGAACCGATCATGCTTTGGCCGAAGTGGCTGAAAGCCTTTGAACACTACATCAAAGCTCTGGGAGAAAAAGAGCTGGCCGACTCCACAAAGCGCTTGCTCTTACAGAACTGCCTCGGCCCGGAGGGGGAGCGAATCTTCTCAACCCTGATCCGGAGTGAGACCACGTACGCGGCGGCCATCTCCACTCTGACCGTTCACTTCACCGCCGATAACAGCTCTCAGATGCAGCGCCTCAGATTCCACCAAAGGTCTCAGATGCCTGGAGAGACTGTGGATCAGTTCGTCTCAGCGTTAGAAGAACTGCTGAGGCCTTGCGGCTATGGAAACTTACAGGACAAACTTATCCTGGATCAGCTGATTGAACAAACAAACTACCCAGAGCTCAGAGAGAGACTGCTGCAGGGGAGGGAGACTTTAACTCTGGCCACGGCGTTGGTTATCGGCAAAGAGGTGGAATCTCAGCTGTTTGATATTCAAGAGGTCAGCGTGTACATCGGAGACGACTCAGAAGCCCCTGTTAAAAGAAAGGCCAGAAGAGGAAGGCCTCGGCGCGGGGAGGAAAGAACGAAAACGAAACCATGCATGACTAAAACGCTAACGAGGCTCAAAGATAACTACTACTACAGCAAAGATAAGCAGTATTACAGTGATAACGATGAAGAGGAGTCTAAGAGGAAGGATGAGACTAATAAAAAACACCAAGATGATAATGGCAACTCGTCATCATTATTCAAGGTTAAAGACGAAGACTGCAACAGTGATGACAGTGACAGCGAGACCGATGACGACGCCGACGATGACTTTTCTTTGACGGCACAGAAAGGCAACCGCTGCCCCTTCTGCACCAACCGGCGTTTTAGAGACTCGCACAAGCTCGCCAGACACATGAGGACGCACACGAAGGAGAAACCGTTCACCTGCCCGCTCTGCGCCGTGACCTTCAGCCAGTCCTACCACATGACCCGACACCTCAGGAACCAGCACAGCGTGGGCCCACACGTCTGCAGCATCTGTGGGAAAGGTTTAGGGAGCCCGGCGGAGCTGCAGAGTCACAAGAGGATGCACGCGTCTCAAGTCCTGTCGTGTCCGGCTTGCGACGAAACGTTCACGAACAGTGGTGCACTTTCTAGCCACGTCATGTCACACGGTGAAAACCAGGCCACGCGACAGGAAGAAGGTTCTCAGCACGTTGATGCAACTGGATGTAAAAATGAAGACGTAGCTAACGGTGATTCTACGGGCAAAGGATCTGAAGATATCGTTACGACGGAAGACAAGAGCTCAGATGGAGCTGAATCTCAAAATGGAGATGGAAAGAAAAAAACAGCCTCAGAAACTAAAAGAAAAGGACATTATTGTCCGATCTGCATCGGCAGACGCTTCAGAGGCGCAAACAAACTCGCCAGACACATGAGGACGCACACAAAGGAGAAACCCTTCAGCTGCCCTATCTGTGCCTTGACCTTCAGCCAGTCCTACCACATGACCCGACATGTGAGGAACCAGCACGGCTTGGGCGAATATGTCTGCTCTAAATGTGGGGAAAGCTACGGCAGCTGGCCGGAGCTGAAAGCGCACAAGAAGGCTCATGTAATCGAAGGCCTCACGTGTCTCGCCTGCAACAAACAGTTCAAGGAGAAGGCGTCTCTGGCCAATCATCTTAAGTCGCACAAGAAGGTTGAGTCCAGCCCTCGGAGCCTCGTCTGCGGCGACTGCGGCAAAGTGTTTGGCCGAATGTATCATCTGAAAAGGCACATAGTGACCCATCGTAAAGAAACGGACTCTGAGTGTTACACGTGCCCTGACTGCCACAAGGTCTTTGCCTTCCCAGAAGACCTCAACAAACACCTGGAGATTCACGTGAAGGAAAACAGTGGGACTTGTCCAAAATGTGATGAAACCTTCAGCAGTCCAGGGGAACTGGAGACACACATGGGGGTTCACCAAAAGTCTTACAGCTGCAGTACCTGCGAGAAGAAGTTTAAGGTAGAGTACGCCCTGAAGAAGCACGAGCAAGGTCACCTCAACGAGCAGTATTACTGTTCACTGTGCCGCAAGCGCTTCCTCAAGCTGTCCCATTACAAGAGACACGTATTGGTCCACAAAAGACGAGAGTCTAGATGTCCACACTGTGACGGTGTCTTCCTGCAGGTAACAGCTCTGAAGTATCACCTGCGGACTCACACTGAGGAAAGACCGTACCAGTGCACGTGTTGTATTGAAACCTTTGAAGAGAAGGAAGCTCTAGAGCAGCATTGCCTCAAACACAGGAAGTTCAAGAAGGAGAAGCCTTACTCATGCACTCGGTGTGATTTCGCTTTCTCCGCGCTGATCGAGCTGACAGAACACATGAGCTCACATGAGGGAGAGCAGCCAATGACCTGCCCCGTCTGCGGCAGGACCTTCCTGAACAAGACCAAGCTGGAGAAGCACCTGTCCATCCACACGGGGGAGAGACCTCACCTCTGCTCCGTCTGCGGCAACGGCTTCCCCTCGGCCGCCAGCCTCAAGCTGCACGTCCACGTCCACACCGGAGAGAAACCCTTTCAGTGTACGCAGTGCAGCAAGAGCTTCAGGTCGTCCAGCGGGCTGCGTCTTCACAGCAGACAGCACATGGAGGTGCGGCCCAGCTACGAGTGTCCCGAGTGCGGGCGAACTTATGGCCGCATGACGGAGCTGAAGATGCACCAGCGCTATCACACGGGAGATAAACCGTACGCGTGCTCCTGCTGCAGCAAGCGCTTTATCAGCAAAGACAAACTCAACGTTCACATGAGGATACACACAGGGGAGAGACCCTACTCCTGTCCTCACTGTGCACAGACATTCACGCAGACCGGGGACAGAAACAGACACATCAGTAAATACCACTAGTCTGATATTACAGTAACACAACAGAGGAGGTTTGGTTGTTGCTTTCGAAGGATCCTACCGGTGGTTTTGCATGTTTGTAAGGTTAGGCATTAAGAATTTGTTCACAGTTATGTGTGAAACTAGATTAATTCAAGCAGCCGTGATGTCCAAATGATCATAACTGAACTGTTATGTGACTGTTTTTAAATGAAAGTGTGAAAGTGCGTCCATAAAGCAACTTTCAGTCAATAATTTGACATGTTCTGAACAAAGTTAGGTCAAGATTTTAAGTTTCAGTACGTTCACATGTATTCATAGAAAGTGAAGAAGCAGAATATCTCAGATGATAAATGCCGGAGCCGAATGAAGCAGAAACATGCACACACGCCGTCCGAATGTGACAGTCTGCTACAGATGACATTTTTGTTTGGTGTTGTTATTGGACTGTACATTTTTGTGGCTACTGTAAATTTAAATAGTGTTACATGGAGATAATTATCAGTATCTGTTCCTCAGACGTTAATATCCAGTTTATATTTACTACTGAGCCCAAACAAACCATAAGCTAAGTCATAGCATTAAGGAGCGATCTGCTACAAACCTTCAGATTCAGTTTTATCAGTTTGTTTGTTTGTTTTCTGAAATATTTGAACTTTTTGCAAACGCATGCAAAAACCACTACGCTAAGCTGTTTTATATGCTACCACGTTATTTAACGATACAAGCGCTCTGCATGATCTAGGTTTAGTCTCTGCGGCTCTGTCCACTCACATCCGTGCCTGAAGCATCCTCTCATTGAGATCTGAACCGTCACACTAGTGCATGGGACACTTTGGCCTTTAAGCAAGGATACAAGCTCAATGCATCCTAAATGCTCTAAACACAAGACACTAAAAGATCTTAAAGTTGTTGGTTTTGTTTGTCTGTTATACATATATACATATGTATGTATCGTAAAAATCTTATGTCCGGTCTCATTTCACTTTTTGATATCTTTGATGGTGCTTCTCTGTAAGGTGCCAAAAAAATAAAACTGTTATTCACTCATCTCGTCTGCAGTGAGATTATATAAGAGCATGTGAGCTGCCTCAGACTTTGTTCTTAGGGAACAGTGAAGATTTGATTTGATAACATGCAGAATAGAAAAATGTGAAAGCCTTTGGCAGGTGGAACATGAGGTTGCAGCAGTTTGACGGAAAAGACGTTTGAAAACAGTAGAGGAATGTCACAGCTAATTGATCTTGACTGAATTTAATGCCGAGCAATTAAACAAGTGAACGTGCCTTTATATAAAGTCTGTGACTGTGGTTGAGAGCCAGAGTGATTTAATGACATACAGCTATAGACAGATAGTTTGATTAATACTTCTGCTTCTAATATTACAGTAATATTATGACAACATGAAATAGTTCTTGCTCTAATATTAGAAACATTAGAGCCAGTGTTCAACAGACAGGTCGACATCCAGGCCGCTAGGTGGCAGCGCTCTGTTACACATGTCAGACTGTAGACGTTGTTCCGTCCTGAGGAAGAAGAAGTGAGCCGACGCTAGCTTGAAGAGGCTTGAAATACTGGATAGTTAATACTCCTGTGCTTTATTTACCTTCATATTTCACCCGGATTGCGCCTTTATGTGACGCGGGTAATGTTTTATCTGAGCTCCTCTCAAACTAAACATCTCTCGAGCGTCTAAATGCTAATGCTAACCGATGCTAGGAGGCTAGCTCACGCTTAGCTAGCTAACTTCTTCGATGAGGCTGCCCAGACTGTTTGAGTTACTCAGATAAATAGTTTAATGTAGTGTGTGGACTCCGGTTTAGCTAAAGCACCGTTTACTACGTCTTTAAAATGCGTTGTCGGGGTTTTAATTAAAGACGATGTGAAGTAAACAAAAGATAAACCAGTTCAGCTTGTTGTCATAGCGAGACCTCAACACTTCTTCTTCTACTTCCTGCCACATTAAACCTTCAGTCTGAGACATCTGGACACGGTCCATCCTAATGGCTGCTTTAGGTTTTACTCCTGCCAGTGATCATGATGTTTTTTGCATTGAGAGGAGTCCGTCCAGCTCTAAAACGAGCAGTAAGCTTAGTGGGAAAGAAGTCAGGCAGTTCTACGAAGACCTGATGAAAGGTGACAAAGATGCCTCAAGGAGTCAGCCTCATAGCAGAGAGCATCCGGTTAGACAGTCCAGTAGACGAGTGAGGAGGAGGATGAGGAGGATGAGGGCTGAGGAGGGTCAGCAGGGTCAGACTGCTTCTGTGGTGCAAAGAGGAGTTAGAGGTGAAAGTGAAGGCGACCAAAGAACAGAGACGAGACACTCGGAAAGATCCACAGAGCTGCTGGGGCTCAGGTTGCTGCGCTGTGCCCACGAAGGAGACGTCCCAAGCCTCAGAGAGCTGCTCTCTAAGGGGGTCGACATCAACTTCCAGGTAAGTTAAAGCTCAGCATCTTTTCATTTTAGGTCAGTGGGATTTGTTTCACGAGTGTTTTCACCTGCAGGACACTTTCTTCTGGACGGCGGTGATGTGCGCAAGCTGGTCAGGACAAAGAGCGGCGGTGAGACTGCTGCTGCAACACGGAGCTGCCTGGGTTGGAGTGGTTGATACGCAGGGCAGAGATGCCAAAGACCTGGCTCTAGAAGGTACAACCACGCAGCATTTTATTAATTAAACTTACGTGTGCATGTAAAGTGATGCTTGACTCAATCATGTGTTTGTTTGTTTTTTCCCAGCGGGCCACAGTGACGTGGTGGAGGAGCTGATGAGCTATGGGAGACGGTCACAGAGAGACACACAGTCTGACAGCAGGTGAACACGCTCTCTTAGAGACTTTGAGGTTTTATGACTCTGCTTCCTAAAATCTGACGGCAGATACACCGTATATGCTTTATTTATCATCACTGTATGGGCCTAAGGAGGAAGCAGAGGATGAAGAAACCATTTGACAAGCATTGTTAACCAAAGAGCAAAGCTAACAATTAAGTTAGAAATAAAAAGATCCAGTGAAATAAATAAACCCAACGTGAACATTGTGTAAAATAAACATCATAACTGGTTTTACACTTGATAAATTAAAAACCAAATGCACTTTTATCGGTATGGATTAATGAATCACTGGTGGAATCATTTAAGGCCTTGCAGGCTGAGCAGAGTTACTTTAGGTCGTTACACTCTCTGGTGGTTCACACACGCACTGAACCAATAAAAATATACAGAGATAAAGCAGTTGGTCCCACCAAGATAATAATATTTGCTTTACCAAAGGCTTTGTTAGTTACTACGGCTAGATTTATTACACGGTTACAGCCTGATATTGCACAAAATTATTATAACTTTTTGTAGCTTCTCATTAATTAACTGTAGCTCAGCAGGGAAACACAAACAAGGCTTTTATCTGTGTTGGTTTTTGTCCACCTGTGGTTACAGTGTAGGTGCGTTAGTGTGCTTACAGCCGTCCAACCGTTGACATCTGTGTTTCTTCCAGCTCCACTTCCCTCCTGTCCCAGTGGTGCGATGTGTGTGGCAGCGAGTACAGCAGCAGCTTGTCCTCACATCTGTCCTCCACTCTGCATCAGTTCAGTCTGCGGCGCCCTCCGCCCACCCCCTACTACTGCCTCCCGCCCTCCAGTAACAGCTACAAGATGATGGTTCGTTGTGGCTGGAAACCAGGCACGGGGCTGGGGCCCGAGGGAGAGGGGCCTCACCAACCAGTGCCCACTGTGTTGAAGAGAGACCAGGAAGGTCTGGGGTTTGGACACACGAAAAGAGCCAAAGTGACTCACTTCCAAGCCAGGGATCGGGACGCTGTGAAACCAGCGTCCAGAGAGGAGAGGGGGAATAGAGGACAGAGGAAGGAAGAATGTAAGAGACAAGAGCAAAAGGACAAAGACTGGGAAAGAGATTTCCGTGCATCTTTCTATTTATGACACCCACTCACAGGGACGTCTCCCCGGGCGTTTTCCCACAGACTGCCACTGACAAAGACTCTAGCACGAGTTGTTTGTGTGTTTTTACTTCAGTCTGTGGACGTGTTTGTGAAGCTGGATGAAGCTTAATGCCTCGACTACCTCAGAGCTGATCCTAGCTGTCACACAGAGCAGCCTGTGTGTAGTGACTCTTATGTTTGTTTATTAAAAGTACCCAAGCCTGACCTGACAAACATCATAAAGAGCTCTGGTCATAGTCCGCTGTGCAGGAAGTCAAACACAGTTAATGACAAACGGCTGATCTCTGCTAATAAAAGAAGATAAAACCGTTTTATTCATATATTCAACTTGTTTTCCTCGTGAATTACTGCAGTAATACTTTGCCCTTAATGAAGCCATGAGCAAAGCGGTACCTTCTCACCTAACTGGACATGCCTTATCTTGTGACTGGAGGGTCACATGTTGTTGGTGCTTATCTGCCGTATGAGTCACTCAGGCTCTACTACATCATTACCGTGGTAATTCTTCCATCACTTTACTGGCTCCTTGTTGATGCTGGACACCATATAAGGAAGCACACCTCAAACACAACCACCTGCGACACTGTATATGGTCTCGTCCCTTTTCTATTTCACAGTCCAGGCCATATAAGATGAAAAGGTGTCTGTAGTGAAACCAAAGCCGTCGTAACGTTTGTGCAATATTTTAATTGAACTAGCGGTCGATTCCCTCCCAAACAACCGAGCCAAAGATGATGTGTGTCCTGGTAAATATTTGATGATGTATAAGATCATGCACACGTTTTATATTTTGTGTTTCCGTGAGATGTGTGTTACCTTTTAAGTCTCATAAGCAGAACTATCTAAAGAGCGGAAACATCACAAACTGGATCGGTTGCTTTATTTTCACGTAAAAACAGCGTCCTCAGGTCTGCGGTTTCCAACTAGTTATCATGAAACAGTTCATCAACTTGTCGTGAATCAGGCTGATATCCTATATCCTAACCTGTATCTCTAGATTCTGATTTTCAAAGCTTTTCCTAAAGGCGAGATGTATTTGAAGATGTTTAACATGATGAGCTTTCAAACTCAGAGCATCGTGGACGAGCAGAGAGAAGGACGAGTCTCTCTGCTCTTCCTAGTTCGCTGAGTTGACTCAACGAGACACCAGCTTTAGTTTGATGGGTCGAAGCGGTCCAACGAAGGCTTTAGGGTCCATCTCCAAAGGGATCTGGGGAATAGAAATTCACCGCATTGGAACCCCTTGCTCTCTCTTAATGCAGAAAAACGTTTGTCACATGTGTCGTTGCGTGAAAGTAATCGTCAGCGATCAAAACATTGACGTGTGGTTGAATCACCTCTGTCTCCTTGCAGACTGAGAAGCTGTAGTTCTGCAAAACTTCCACTAAGGCCAGTTTAACCATGGCCAGAGCGAAACGCATCCCCAAGCAGTTCCTTGGCCCGATCCCAAACGGCATGTAGGTGTATGGTTTGATCTTGAGCTTGTTCTCCTTACTGAATCTGCAGAAACAAGCGCACAAGAACAAAGACAAAATGACTTTTAACGTTTAAAAAGCAATGACGTCTTCATGTGACAACTGCAGCTCTCTGGGCAACCAGGAAATACAACCCGTATCTGACTATGTAGATGATGTGGCTTTGCAGAGCTGTGTTACGGGCGTAAACATAAAACAGCTTGTTACCTGTCAGGTTTGAACTCCTCTGGTTCTGGCCACAGCTCGGGGTCACGGTGCAGAGCGTAGACTGGAATCATAACAGTCATGCCTTTTGGGATTTGGATTCCATTGATCTTGACCGTTTCTTTAGTCATTCGTTCCAGACGTGCGGCTGGAGGGTAGAGCCTATCCACAAAAATAAATATATATATATACTGCTGTATTAAACCGTAACATTTATTCAGAATCATTGTGCCTTGAAAGCGCAGTATGAAGAAACCCTGTAGGCTAAAACGAGGTTCAGGAGCAGTCAGATAAAGTTTAAGACCTGAGTGGATAAAGGGCTCTGTGCTTTGAGCTACAGCCGGGTGATGGGGAAGTGAGGCAGTGTTACACGAACTGTTCAGGAGTCTGAGGGCTTGAGAGTAGGAACTGTTTGTGAGTCTTTGTCGTCCTGGATTTAACACTTGTTGCTCCAGGAGAGGGTGTGGCGTGGGTGTGTATTCTCCCTGGTTTTGTTTTATTACTAGTATATTATCACATGTTGGAGAGCCTTCCTGTGCTGAGCAGTTTCTAAACCATGTATTTGAGGTGGTGATGATGCTCTCAGACTATACTCTGGTCTAATCTGAGATTAATAACTAATGCATAGTTGTGGTGTTGACTCACTGTGGGTTTGGTACAAACATCACGTTAGTTTGATTCTGTATTTAGTTTTGTCGCAGAAAGCATTTTTCTCATCAGATTTCTGACGCCTTGATGTCCAGCACAAGTAAATGAACGTTACCTCAGAGTCTCGCTGACTACGCTGTCGAGGTACTCCATCTGCATCAGGGCCTCATACTGGACTGGACCCTGTAAGAGGTGATACCAGTGACATATCTGTTTAAGCTCTCACAGTTTCATCTGTGAAATGACTCCAGAAAATTTCTCGTCTACTTTGTTCGGGAACGTGGCGTCTATCTCCTTTTGCAGGCGTTCCATAACTTCTGGATTTCTTGCCAAAGTGTAGGCTAAGAAAACAAGCGTGAGGGCGCTTGTCTCGTAACCGGCGAACACAAAAATGGACGACTGGGACAGGATCTCGTGATCGGTCAGACCTGCCAGGACAAACAGGAAGCGTGAACGGGAAGGAGGTGAAAGGAATGTGTGTGTGTACGGTATGAGTTTGCACTGAACATGTGGAGGAGCGTATAATTACCCTTATTCTGCTTTTCTTTCTCGGGGTCATTGGTTGTCTGAGAGTTGAGCATGTACTGAAGCATATCACTCATATTCTGAAAACAATCAACAACCAGTTTTTCAATATATTAAATAGTACCTACAGATAAGATTAATTTGCAGCCTACTTCATAATACTAAAAAAAGATTTATGGGCTACTTGAGTCTGCCTGTTCAGCAAGACCTGCGCTCTACAAGACCTTGTTCCCATCTTGCTTTTTGGATATAGAAGTGGTGAAGCTTGTTTGTCAACTGTAGCCTGAAAGAATGACTTAGGTGCGTGTGCGTTTTGTCTAAACCTGGGATGAGCTGCCGTTGCGTTTTGCCCTGATCTCATCCACAACTGTTTTAAAGAAGGCAGTAGAGGACTTGGGAAAAAGGGAGAAACCCATCAGCTCCAAGAGAGGAAGGAAGACCGGGAAAAATCCTGAGAAGTAAATGGAGGGTAAACAATTATAATGTTGGTAGCACAATGTAAATCAGTAAAAAAAGTCAGAGTGAGAGGAAATCTTAAAAAAAGCATTACCCTGGAACAGTAAGAGAAACGTGGGGAATCTGAACATCTTTGACGCATGACTGATGAGGGGACTTGAAGGGTTGTTGATCAAGTCTACATCCACACTGAAGGCACAGCTCAACATCACACCCATACTGTACGATCCAAAGAAGCTGCAATACACACATTATATTATGCTGATCAGCCACAACATTAAAACCACTGGCAGGAGAAGTAAATAACACTCATCATCTTTTGACAATACAGTGTTATGCTGGGAAACACTTTAGTATATTAAGCTAACCGAAGCTAACAAGTGGAAACAGCTAATCTTGTATTAGGAATCATGGAGGAGGATAAAGACTGGAAAAATGGCAAGTGAAGCCAACATTCAAAGCTAAGGAAGATGCATAGGCTATGGAACCAGAAGAGGTCATCAGGAGTGTCAACGATGGACCTTAGCCCGTAAGAACTATCCTTGAATGGACAGTGAATGGACCACAACTGTGAACCAACTGGAGATGGAAAATACATCACATCCAACAGAATATCAATGGCTAAACAGGATGAACTGTGGAATCAACAGTTCAAATACAACTTCCCTGAAAGTGACCAAGAACAGGGATGTCCCACGAAGACCTCCAATTCATGGACAGTGTTTCTCAGTCTGCTAGACTGGTAGGACTATGCCACCTTTATGAATGATATGATTTCCAAAGGCTTTGCAGTGAAGGTTCCTGATGAAGAGCTTAACCGGAACGATAGAAAGGTTTGGTACATTCCAAAACACACACTACGTGTTGTATATGACTGTAGTGCTTCTTATCAGGGAGTCACATTGAATGAGCAACTTCTTCAGGGACCAGACCCCACCACTTCCTTAATTTGAGTCATCACCAGGTTCCACCAAAAGTCTGTGGCCACTATGGCTGATGTGGAAGCCATGTTCCACTAGGTAAGAATCCCACAAGAAGATGCTGACCTTCTTTGGTTTCTATGGTGGGCTGGTGGAGATGTGAACATACCACTGGTGGAATACGGCATGGTTGTACACATATTTGTTGCTGCTTCATCCCCGAGCTGTGCGAGCTATGCCCTCAGATGATGTGCTGAAGACAACAGGGACCTGTTTGACGCTTCGATAATCAGCACCGTACTGAACAATTTCTACATTGCGGACTGCCTTAAGTCAGTCAGCTCCAAAGAAGATTCGGGGTTTGCTCTGTCACAGTCTGAAAGCCATCTGTCAGAAGGGGGGCTTCAGTTTAACAAAGTGGATTAGCAGCAGTCATGGGAAAGGCCAGGGTTGCCCCACTCAAGCCCTCCACCATCTCACACCTGGAATTAACAGCGGCAACTATGGCAGTGCACGTGGACCGACAAATAAGGAAAGAACTGGCGTTACAGCTTACAGACTCAGTGTTTTGGACAGACAGCACGGCTGTGCTCAAGTATATTAACAATGAAATGACAAGATGCCGCACATTCGTAGCCAATGGAGTGGTGAAAATTCGTAAGGTGTCAACAGGATCTCAATGGAGGCATGTTAGCGCACATTTGAATCGTGCTGATTACGTATCAACAGGACAGAAAGTGAATTCCTTTGTGAAAAACCAAGCCTGGATCTTTGGACCTGACTTTCTCACCCAGTCGTCTAAAAAACATTTGTGGATACACTGGGAATGTCTGTTTTGGGAAATCGGCTTACTGAATTGACGATTTACTTAACAGACGATTAGTTTGATCTGAATCTAATCAGAAGAGAGAGTACAACAACAACTGTGACAAACGCAACCCACCAGCACTTCTAAAAAGCATTCATTCACATATTTAGTCTTAGGGCAGCCTTCCAGCATCAACTGCATGATATTACTCACTCTTTTACTGTAATGACTTGATCGCTGTGCGCCTGCAGGCCTTCCCTCAGTTTGCAGGAATGATGTTTCATGATGCTAAACATCTTGAACGGAGGAAGAGAGGCCAGGTTATGTAAGAGTGGTGAAAATGGGCGATCTACTGTATCCATCTGTCCTCCTACCTCTTTTATACGACCAGAGGTGAAGGTGGGACTGAGGATGTTACGGATCCGTCTCCACTGATCATCCTCAGCAATAGACACGGCGTCGTAGAGATCCCCGTTCAGACGAAAGTTCTAGAGGAGCACAGCGGTGATGTTCATGTGTGTCTGTGTTCACGGCTGTGAGCAGTGGTTTGTTTTATGTGGTGCATCAACATTATTGTTATTACAGCATTGTTGCTGCAGTTTTAACTGAGGCTATTCACTTTGCTGCATGTTGTCCCCTTCCCTCTCTCTCTCTCAACTGATGACTGCCTCTCTCCACTGGAAACTGCCAAATAAAGCCAATGCCAAAAGACAGCCTACATGTTTAAAACCATTTGTGTTATGTGGACTTTCCAGCAAGATTATTCGAAAGAGGGATGAAGGTCAACTTCACTTTATCTGTATTTTATAATCTCATTTACTCTTGTACCATCAGAAACCTAGATCTTTATCTCCTATTTACAGCTTTGTGACAACACTTCCTGTTTCCTGCCCTGTGTGTTAAATTTGTGTGTTCTCACCCTGCGGTTGGTAAAGTAGGTGAAGCACTCCTTCACCAGGATGGCTTTCACCATGTCAGGATCCATCACAGCCAGTACAGGAGCCCTGAACTCATACCAGCTGAACATTTCCACACAAACAATATACTCTTATTACGCTTTGTCAGTGTAGATGAAGAATAACTGGCTGCACACACAGCTAGATGTTCATTTTTAAAGGTTTGTCGACTCACCCCCATATTCTCCCATACTTTTGAGCACACTGAACGTCATCTAAGTAGTAAACCTGGGAACAAGGAGATCACGTTCATCACAGTGTGTTCAGTTTTAAAAGTAGAGTTCAGGAGGATAAACAATACTTACTGTGTGGTGCCTGCCAACTGTCCCCCAGTACATAACAGGCTTGGGACCTGGGACCCCCAACTTCTCAAATACTCCAAAGGTCCAGTAGCCATACCTGCACAGAACAGAAGAAGCGTCACATTGTGTCAGCAAAGTTACACAGAGTCCGTCTGACACTGTTTAGATTGCAAGGCAAAAGGCTGAGCGCAAATCATTTTCTCGTACATAACAAAGAAACATATGAACGTGATCAGCAGAATCCAAGTTTCCAAGGAGAAGAAAGGAAGATAGGCCATGGCTCCGTCTTGCTGTTGCTGTTACGATCTATGTTTTGTGCTGAACTCTGAACACACATGGGCAGGGGGTGTCGGAAGTTTGTTATGTAACCCTCTTTGTGTAGTGACCTAGTATGCTGGTGGGTGGAGTATAATAGAAGTACTGTCAGCCTCTCACACAATTCAGGACAAGTCTTAACAAGACAATAATAATAATATACAAAATGTATTCATTTAATTAAAGAAAATATTTTACTGTATTTTACTTGTTGTATTTCTGGGATATTTATGAATACAGGAGACTGGATATAAAAGACTATTGAATATTGTTTTAAATTACTAAAATGCTTTTTTTTTTTCTTTCTTAGCACAAGCAATATAATAATTTTGGCCAAGGGGACCGCAGCCTCACAGGTAAAACTGCTAATAAAATACTGCCCAGCCTCTCTTTGTCAATAATTCACCCGGCCACTTCCCTTACTCACGCGATGGGGCTGTACAGCAGCAGATAAAAGTTGGGATTGAAAGCTTGACTTGAATTGAGCGACGAGAGAAGGCGTGCAGACATGGGCTATTTCCTCTACTTCTCTGCTGAGACATGGACTCTCCTGGTGGCCTTCATCACACTGGTGATGGTGTAAGTGTCAAAAAAACAAAACGTCTGAGTTCAGGTGTTTCTGTGGCAGGTGTACTGCTTGTGTGTTTAATGCAAATTGTATTTCATCTGCACGTTTAATGTGTTGCACAGGTATGGCTACTGGCCATATGGGACGTTTAAGAGATTGGGCATCCCAGGTCCCAAACCAATGCCCTTTTTTGGGACTATGCTGGAATACAGAAAGGTTGGTCAATGTTCTTGTTGGGCCGTCTTACACCTGGAAAAATGGTTTCACTGATACTCATAGTGAATAGCTGTAGATATGTAAGAGCTGCACTCGCTTGTCAGTTCATTAGGTACACTAGTGAAAAGGACTCCGTTCTAATATAACAGTCCTGCACTACATGTTTGTTTCATGGAGGTCATGGTATTCAGCATTTTTTAAAATGACTGAGAGAACTGTTCAAAGTTATTATTATTATTTGTGTTCGTTATGGAGACTGGTCTGTGGTATTAATCAATTGTATTGCATTGCACCAATATGTTTCTGTTATGTTGTGAACAACATTTTATTCAGTGAGCTGTGCTAAATAACAGAGATTATCATTATTATTATTATTAAATTAAGTTGAAAAATTATCATACAGCTAAAACCTTTCAGACTCTGTTTAAACATAAACTGAACATTATAACAGCCACAAAGCTAAGATGAGTGCAGCGCTCTTATAGCAGGATGTATTCCTTTTTCAGAATGTACCTGTTTTGGCAAGTGTGCGTATAGTGTCTGGTCCATGTATAAATTCTGGTTTGCTATTGAAAAATTCAAAATTCGTATGTACAGTATTGTAGGAGTTGTAGTGGCAAATTTTAGGTGTCTAACCAGACACATGCTGCACAATTTAATATCTCTGGTGTGGTTCTGACAGCTTGTTCCTTGACTCAAGTGAAAGTAAATCTTTTTGAGGAACAATGTCCCGTTTCTTTTGGATAATCCACAGACTTGGCTATGGACTGTTTTTGGAAAAATGTCAGAATGTCTGGTGGAAAATACTTGTATATCACTTTTACTATATCCTACATGTGTGAATGTGCTCTCATTTTAACAGCTACTTTGTTTTTGTACATTTTAGAAAAGATTAGTGTCTTGGTCTTTAACTGAATCTGAGATTTATTTTAAATGCTCTCAACTACTCTGTGAACTGATGTTCCTGTAATGAACTGATGAAGTTGTTCAGCAAAATCCCAAAACTCCTACGGCTTAAGTTCTAGTTCATACTGCCGTCAGGAATTGACCCCACCGTTGTCAGTGATATCCATAGATGTGTATTTTGTATTCCACCAATATCTCTACCCTCAAATGCTAAAATGTGAATCAGAAAAGGTGCTTCATTCATCATCTGTACATTCTTGTAAATAGGGATTCTTCAACTTTGATGAAGAGTGCCACAAGAAATATGGGAAAACATGGGGGTAAGTTCACCTGTTGTATTGTATGTGTTGCTCCTGCACATAGTATAGTATAGTACTGTTGTATTCTTGTTTAATAAGGATAGAGTTCCATGAATGTTTCTCTTATTCATTAATGTTTTATGTGTGTGTTACATTCTCCTCACATTTAGCATTTATGATGGCCGTCAGCCCGTGCTGTGTATCACAGATCCTGCCATGATAAAATCGGTTCTGATAAAGGAGTGTTACTCTCTCTTCACCAATCGCAGAGTATGCAAATCCCTATGTAGTTCAGTCTCTCATTATGATTGTTGGTTTTCAGTTAAACGTTTGTCCTCACCACTGACGTTTTTTTATTTTTTATTGGTGTTTCAGAATTTCCGTCTCAATGGTCCACTGTATGACGCCGTGTCCATAGCAGAGGATGATCACTGGAAGAGGATCCGTGGCGTCCTCTCGCCGTACTTCACCTCGGGCAGGCTGAAAGAGGTACATCCCTCTCCTACTGTGGCTTTTCCTGCATGTTAAACAAAACATTCTTCATCCAAGCTCTGTGCCGTAACTCAAAATAGGATCCAGAGAGCGGTGTTTCTCAGCTCGTTCTGCATGAGCTCCCTGATTTTTGGAGGTCTACACATAGCCATGCATCATATTGGCTCATTGTTTTTATATGTCACTTTTGTTGTATTGTGACTTATCTTATCTTATCTTATCTTATCTTATCTTATCTTATCTTATCTTATCTTATCTTATCTTATCTTATCTTATCTTATATCTTAATTCCTAAAATTGAGTTGGAACCTTTTTGGGGTCCCTTTCCGAGAGAACAAAAAGGGAAATAAATAAATAAACACCCCAGAAACATTGTAGTCGGATCCAGTTGTAATCCACTTGGAGTGACCACACAAGGTCCACTCTGACACCGTAAAAAATACCAAACGGACAAAAATACAAATGCCATAGCAGGGCTGGGCAAAACGATAAAACGATAATGATATATATCGCGATAGACATGTGATCAATGTCAACAGAAAATACGATCGATAGAATGTTAGGAAGAAATATAGGAAGAAAACCCTGAGCCAGAACTGCAAGTCATTCTGGGGGATGTAGGCAGAGAAGAGCTTTAGCCTCTCGACCTATCGCGACCCAGCTAAGCCAGGTTGATGGCACCAACAACAACAAAAAAAGAACGGCGTGCAGTGAAAGGAGAACAGTGCGAAAGTAAACGGAAAGGTCGCTTCGTCAATTTAAAACATTAACGTGACGGGTAGAACTGACCCTCTAGTCAAAATGACAGACAACGAGAAAGTCTAGCCTAGCGCAACCTGCAGAGGTACACGGCAACAGTGCCATACAACAAAACATCGAAGCGATATAAAGCAGCCTATCTTCCACACATGACATGCAAATGAAATGAAGCGATGTGATTTCCAGTATTTTACCTTAGGTCTCTGTCTTTGTGTGTGTCTCAGATGTTTGGCATAATGAAGCAGCATTCTGCTAACCTCATCAAAAGCATGAAAATGCAGGCAGACAAGGATGAACCATTAGAGATGAAAGAGTAAGAACATTTCACGCACCAACTTCTTCAGGAGGAGCTCGTTTTAAGCCTGGAAGAGTGATTCATCTTTTGGATGTATTTATATGCTCTTTATAGGTACTTTGGACCCTACAGTATGGATGCAGTAACCAGCACAGCTTTCAGCGTGGACATTGACTCACTCAATAACCCCTCAGACCCTTTTGTCACTAACATCAAAAAGATGCTGAAGGTGGACCTCTTTAATCCTATCTTCCTCCTCGTTGGTAAAATATTTATTTAACCTTTGTCAAATACAGTTCACATACAAGAAAAAATATTACTGAAAATCTGTAGCTTTCTGTGACCTTGATAAATGTGCTGCTGTCTGTTTAATTTCAGCCATCTTCCCCATACTGGGTATATTATTAGAAAAAATGGAGTACTCCTTTTTCCCAAAATCTGTGACAGACTTCTTTTACGCTGCACTGGAGAAGATCAAGTATAATCGTGAGAACAGCAAGGAAAAGGTATGACTGTCTGTGAGTCGTTCTCTGTTCACGTGTTCGTATCAGCAGGTTGAGAAACATAATCAGAGCTGTTCTCACATACTTGTCTACTCTCAGAGTCGTGTGGACTTCCTCCAGCTGATGATCGACTCTCAGAAAAACAATGACATCAGTGGGGTGGGGGAAAAAGGTGATACACACAGTTCATGCTCACGTTCATGGCAAAACAATTCAAAGTTATTCTAAAGGCTGCATATCCTCCATATATCCCCAGGGTTGACTGATCACGAGATCCTTTCTCAAGCAATGATTTTCATCTTTGCTGGCTATGAAACAAGCAGCTCCTCTCTTGCTTTCTTGTCCTACAATTTGGCGACACACCCTGAGGTCATGAAAAAGCTGCAGGCAGAGATTGACGCCACCTTCCCTAACAAGGTAAGTTTTAAATAAGAAGTCTGACTTTGAGACAATGATAAGTTGTTTTTACTTTATTTGTCAAATTTGGTCATTCCATTAGTGAATCATTTCTGGCCTCGTGCCTGTGTGTTCATGCAGGGTCCCGTTGACTATCAGACACTAATGCAGATGGAGTATCTCGACGCCGTCGTCAACGAAAATCTCCGGGTGTATCCCATTGCCTCACGTCTGGAGCGTGTGGCCAAGGCAACCGTGGAGATTAACGGCATATTGATTCCAAAAGGTACTGTTGTCTTGATCCCCACGTGGCCCTTGCACCGGGACCCTGATGTGTGGCCTGAACCGGAGAAATTCAAACCTGAAAGGTACAGAAAGGATTTATATATTTACCAGAATAGACAATAAATAGAAAAAACTGACAGATTTTATTATATTGGGTGGGTGTACTCTCAGGTTTAGCAAGGCAAACAAGGAGTCTATCGATCCGTACACGTACATGCCTTTTGGAGCCGGGCCAAGGAACTGCATTGGGATGCGATTTGCTCTGGTGATGATAAAACTTGCAGCGGTGGAGATCCTCCAGAGATACAGCTTCTCTGTGTGTAAGGAGACCGAGGTGAGACCACAGTGATCCATGTTTACACCACAAAACATGTCCAGACATTAGTCACAACTAGTTCAGCAGCTTTATTGAAGGTTACATAACCGTGACCTGTGGCTTGTGTTTCTCACTCCATAGATCAAATCCTTTTACTTGACAAAGCACTTGAAACTGATTGATGAATAACAAGAAAAGTCAAAGTGAATAAGCTATGTGTTGTTAGAATGTGGTTCCTAACTACTTTGAATTGTTGTCAGATTTGGAAGAACCCACAGTTTGGTGTTCTGTACTGTGTCGCTGACTTTGTTCACACTTCTCGTTGCTCACACTAGATCCCACTGGAGATGGACATCCAGGGTTTTCTAATGCCAAAACGACCTATCAAACTAAAGCTGGTGCCACGCCCTTAATTCTCCAGCAAAAAAAGGAAATATTCTCATTTCAACTGTGATGTAAAGAAATCTGTTTATGACGTACAAAAACACCATGTCATGACATGCTTCTGTACCACTTCAACCACAGCTGATTGTCAAATGGAAGATTACTAAAATCAGATTTTTTAAATAAAGAACGTGTTGATTCTTCCTCTGTGTGTTATCATCCTTATGATAAAAAATATTAAAATATGGCTGTACAAAGGCAATACAAGACTAATACTATTACTTATGAGGAAGCTTTTCGACCATTTCCTCATTAGTCAGGCTTCAGACGATGGCCTGAGGTCACCTTTCAGTGTACTGTTGGGTCGCTGCAGCAGGCTGATCATAATGTGGGTGTAATGCAATACAAAAATATTGATTGATTGTGATCCGCGATTAGTATCTCGATGTAAGTGTTTCATGTCAGTCGATATCGGTGTTAAACCATTTTTACCCGTCACTTTAATGTTTTTAAATTGAATACAATTTCATATTCAATAGCATTTGATTTTCATTCATTTTTAATGAATATTCAGTATAGGTGGAAAGAAAGATTCGGCTCATGTAACCGGCCATCAAAGACGAATCAAGAATCATGAATCTAAAATCTATTTAACCGGCAGTTGAGTCCTACCACGTTTGATTGATATATAATCAATAAACGGCACCATTCAAACATATTTTGCGGCAGAGAAACAAAACGTATTTTCCGAATTTGACCACAAACTAAGACACTCACTCACTCACTCACTCACTCACTTAGCACAATACACAGAGAAACGACACTTAACCGTCATAACCGCTGCTCGTGGATCCCTGCTTAACCGCAGCAGTTGGAGCAGATAAACGAAACTTAGCCAACTCTACTACTAAACAAGAAAGACAAGAGCCAAGTAATATGCCCACCAAGTTTGCAGACAACATCGGTCTGACCCATGTCTGACTAACATATTGCCAAACTGGTGACGGGACCTTTCCTAATTTACCTGCAATTTCATTTCGCGCCGTCACCTCCATGCCGTTCTTTTGTTGTTGTTATTGATGCCGCCCTCCTGGCTTAGCTGGGCCGATATGTCGTCCTCTCTCCCAACATCCCTCAGAATGGCTTGCAGTTCGCTCGAGGTTTTCTTCCTATTTTTTTCTAACGGAGTTCGGGTGAAATTATCTAACATTGATATCGTACGTATTTTCTGTTGATACTGATCACGTCTATCGCGATAGATATCGTTATCGTTTTATCGCCCAGCCCTAAGTTAAACATTTAGTGAAATCAGATCGAAGAAAAACAACAGTAGAGCTCGGCACTATAGGCTATATCATGAAAGTACATTTCCACACATACAAGGTGAAGGGAACTTTAGGAATTGGGACTGAACAGCTGTGTAGCCTTAAGAAAACCACTAATCAGTGAAGCTAACTGGGACAAAAGGCTTCAACTTGCTAGGGAGCATAAAGATTGGACTCTGGAGCAATGGAAGAAGGTCATGTGGTCGGATGAATCCAGATTTACCCTGTTCCAGAGTGATGGGGGCATCATGATAACAAGAGAGGCAGATGAAGTGATGCACCCATCATGTCTACTGTACAAGCCTGTGGGGGCAGTGCTATGATCTGGGGTTGTTGCAGTTGCTCAGGTCTAGGTTCAGCAAAGAATGAGGGCAGCTGACTGACTGAGTATACTGAATAACCAGGTTTTTCCATCATTGGATTGTTTCTTCTCTGATGGCACGGGCATATTCCAAGGTGACAATGCTAGGATTCATCAGGCTCAAATTGCGAAAGAGTGGTTCAGAGAGGATGAGACATCATTTTCACACATGGATTGGCCACCACAGAGTCCAGACCTTAACCCCATTGAGAATCTTTGGGATGTGCTTGAGTGGTCAGACTCTCCCATCATCAATACAAGAATTGATAATTATGAATCGTATTCTCGTTTCTTTTATGCACTATTCTAGAGACTACATATCTGTACAGTAACTGATATTATTTTATTTTTTAGTGTTTTTAATTCCATTATAATTTTCTGGCTTCTGTAAAGAATGCTCAGTTACTTATATGTGTAGGGGCTCGATAAAAATAGACTCTCATTGGAAGAATCTAATACACACATCCCTTATTTATTTATTTATTTTTAACAAAGCACATTAATAATGAGCTGCTTCCTAAACCATACTCCCATCCATGTTATGTTGTCGTTATTTCATTTTGTGACCATAGGTGGCACTGTGGTACCAGGTACGGTGAGAAACTATTAAATCAAGCCCATATTACTCTCATAAAGGAAAAATTAAAGGGCGCTTGAGAGCAACACACTGCTGAAACCGTGTTGTTTCATACTGTTCACAGTCATTCATAACTGTGTAGCAAAATAGTAACCCGTCCAAGCACCATAGGCTCGAGGCCGGTAACACATGTTTAAATGGTGATATATAAATATATATAAATTATTGTGTATGACTGAATAAATAAAACAATATTTTATCTTATTTTTTAAATGTTTAAATGATTAATTTTAGTTTAAGAAAATAACAAAAGTGACAATTGCTGTATTTTACTTGTCTTATTTCTGGGATATTTACAAATACAGGAGACACCTAAAAGACTACTGAATATTGTACATTAATAAAGGCACTTCTCATGAACTCTGTACATGTTTTTTTTTCTTTTCTTTTCTTAGTACAAACAATATAATAATTTAGGCCAAAGGACTGCAGACTCACAGGTAAAACAGCTAATAAAATATTGCCCAGCCTCTCTTTGTCAATAATTTACCCGGCCCTGCTTGCTGCCATTGGTTCAACTCTCACACACTTCCCTTACTCACGCAACAGGGCTGTACAGCAGCAGATAAAAGTTGGGATTGAAAGCATGACTTGCACTGAGCGACGAGAGAAGGCGTGCAGACATGGGCTATTTCCTCTACTTCTCTGCTGAGACATGGACTCTCCTGGTGGCCTTCATCACACTGGTGATGGTGTAAGTGTCAAAAAAAACAAAACGTCTGTGTTCAGGTATTTCTGCCATTTGTACTGCTTGTGTGTTTAATGCAAATTGTATTTCATCTGCACGTTTAATGTGTTTCACAGGTATGGCACCTGGACATATGGGACGTTTAAGAGATTGGGCATCCCAGGTCCCAAACCAATCCCCTATTTTGGGACTATGCTGGCATATAGAAAGGTTGGTCAATGTACTTGTTGGGCCGTCTTACACCTGGAAAATTGGTTTCACTGATACTCATAGTGAATAGCTGTAGATATGTAAGAGCTGCACTCGCTGAAAAGGACTCCATTCTAATATCACAGTCCTGCACTACATCTTTGTTTCATGGAGGTCATGGTATTCAGCATTTTTTAAAATAACTGTTGATTAATTTGTGTTTTCATTTTGGAGGCTGTGGTTTGTTGTATTAATGAATTGTATTGTGTTGTACTGAGACTGTGTTTCTACTATTTTGACATTTGATTCAGTGAGCTGTGCTAAATAACAGAAAAACTTTTTTTTTTTTTTTTTAAATTAAATCCAGTTTAACAGCACCACACACCACAAAAATGATCATACAGTTAAAGCACCACCTTTCAGACTCTGTTTAAACATAAACTGAACATTATAACAGTCACAAAGCTAAGATTTAGTGCAGCGCTGTTGCACTGATGCAGAATGTACCTAATGTTTTGGCCAGTGAGTGTTTCTGTTGTACTACAGTATCATAGCTTGAGTTATAGTTGCAAATGTTAGGTCTCTAACTCGACACATGCTACACAATTTATTATTTCTGGTGTGGTTCTGACAGTTTGTTCCTTAACTCAAGTGAAAGTAACTTTTATAAAAGGTTTTGAAAAGGTTGATGAAGGTTTTCAGCAAAATCAAGAAACTCCTACGGCTTTAGTTCTAGTTCATATTCCATCAGGAATTGACCCCACCGTTGTCAGTGATATCCATAGACGTGTACTTGTATTTTGTATTCCACCAATATCTCTACCCTCAAATGCTAAAACGTGATACAGAAAAGGTGCTTCATTCATCATCTGTACATTCTTGTAAATAGGGATTCTTCACCTTTGATGAAGAGTGCTTCAAGAAATATGGGAAAACATGGGGGTAAGTTCACCTGTTGTATTGTATGTGTTGCTCCTGCACATAGTATAGTATAGTACTGTTGTATACTTGTTTAATAAGGATGGGGTTGCATGAAAGTTTCTCTTATTCATTAATGTTTTATGTGTGTGTTACATTCTCCTTACGTTTAGCATTTATGATGGCCGTCAGCCCGTGCTGTGTATCACAGATCCTGGCATGATAAAATCGGTTCTGATAAAGGAGTGTTACTCTCTCTTCACCAATCGCAGAGTATGCAAGCTCCTTATGTTCAGTCTCTCATTAATATTATAATATTGTTGGTTTTCAGTTATACTTTTGTTCTCATCGCTGACGTTTTTTTTTGTGTGTGTGTTTCAGAATTTCCGTCTCAATGGTCCACTGTATGACGCCGTGTCCATAGCAGAGGATGATCAGTGGAGGAGAATCCGTAGCGTCCTCTCGCCGTACTTCACCTCGGGCAGGCTGAAAGAGGTACATCCCTCTCCTACTGTGGCTTTTCCTGCATGTTAAACAAAACATTCTTCAGCCAAGCTCTGTGCTGTAACTCAAAATAGGATCCAGAGACAATGTTTCTCAGCTCGTTCTGCTTTTAAAAATGAAGCTTCTTTAGAGCCTTCATGATCTCCCTGACTATTAGAAAAGGATTTTTGGAGGTCTACACATAACCGTGCATCATATTGACTCATTGTCTTTGTCACTTTTGTTATATTGTGATTTTCTAAAATTGAATTAGAACCTTTTTTGGGGTCCTTTTCCAAAAGAACAAAACAGAAAACAAATAAGCACTCCAGAAACACCGTAGCTGGATCCAGTAATGTGATTTCCAGTATTTTACCTTAGGTCTCTGTCTTTGTGTGTGTCTCAGATGTTTGTCATAATGAAGCAGCATTCTGCTAACCTCATCAAAAGCATGAAAATGCAGGCAGACAAGGATGAACCATTAGAGATGAAAGAGTAAGAACATTTCACGCACCAACAAATTAAATTGAACTTCTTCAGGAGGAGCTCGTTTTAAGCCTGGAAGAGTGATTCATCTTTTAGATGTATTTATATGCTCTTTATAGGTACTTTGGACCCTACAGTATGGATGTAGTAACCAGCACAGCTTTCAGCGTGGACATTGACTCACTCAATAACCCCTCAGACCCTTTTGTCAGTAACATCAAAAAGATGCTGAAGTTTGACTTCTTAAATCCTCTCTTCCTCCTCGTTGGTAAAATATTCATTTAACCTTTGTCAAATACAGTTCATATACAAGAAAAAAAGTTACTTATTGAGACTCTGTCGTTTCCTGTTGCTTGATAAATGTGCTCCTGTCTGTTTAATTTCAGCCTTCTTCCCCTTCATGGGTGTATTATTAGAAAAATTGGAGTACTCCTTTTTCCCAAAATCTGTGACAGACTTCTTTTACGCTGCACTGGAGAAGATCAAGTATAATCGTGAGAACAGCAAGCTAAAGGTATGACTGTCTGTGAGTCTGTCTATGTTCACGTGTTCGTATCAGCAGGTTGAGAAACATAATCAGAGCTGTTCTCACATACTTGTCTACTCTCAGAGTCGTGTGGACTTCCTCCAGCTGATGATCGACTCTCAGAAAAACAATGACTCCAGTGGGGTGGGGGAAAAAGGTGATACACACAGTTCATGCTCACGTTCATGGCAAAACAATTCAAAGTTATTCTAAAGGCTGCATATCCTCCATATATCCCCAGGGTTGAGTGATCACGAGATCCTTTCTCAAGCAATGATTTTCATCTTTGCTGGCTATGAAACAAGCAGCTCCTCTCTCTCTTTCTTGTCCTACAATTTGGCAAGAAACCCTGAGGTCATGAAAAAGCTGCAGGCAGAGATTGACGCCACCTTCCCTAACAAGGTAAGTTTTAAGTAAGAGGTCTCAAAAACAGAGATTTAAAGCTGCCTTTGTTGGTCTTTGGCCACTTTTAAGTGGAGGAGTTGTACAACAAACTTTTCATACAAGATTAATACTACAAAGAAGGACATGATAAGTGTTATTTGAAATGGGCAATTACTGATTAGTGGACCAGAAATCTAAATCCAGCTGTGGTAGCATGAGGTATTATGAGACAATGATAAGTTGTATTTATTTGTCAAATTTGGTCATTCCATTAGTGAATCATTTCTGGCCTCGTGCCTGTGTGTTCATGCAGGGTCCCGTTGACTATCAGACACTAATGCAGATGGAGTATCTCGACGGCGTCGTCAACGAAAATCTCCGGTTGTATCCCATTGCCGCACGTCTGGAGCGTGTGACCAAGGCAACCGTGGAGATTAACGGCATGTTGATTCCAAAAGACACTGTTGTCATGATCCCCACGTGGCCCTTGCACCGGGACCCTGATGTGTGGCCTGAACCGGAGAAATTCAAACCTGAGAGGTACAGAAAGGATTTATATATTTACCAGAATAGACAATAAATAGATTAACTAAAACTAATAGATTTTATAATATCGGATGGGTGTACTCTCAGGTTTAGCAAGGCAAACAAGGAGTCTATCGATCCGTACACGTACATGCCTTTTGGGGCCGGGCCAAGGAACTGCATTGGGATGCGATTTGCTCTGGTGATGATAAAACTTGCAGCGGTGGAGATCCTCCAGAGATACAGCTTCTCTGTGTGTAAGGAGACCGAGGTGAGACCACAGTGATCCATGTTTACACCACAAAACATGTCCAGACATTAGTCCCAACTAGTTCAGCAGCTTTATTGAAGGTTACATAACCGTGACCTGTGGCTTGTGTTTGTTAGTCCAAAGACCAAATCCTTTTAGCACTTGATGAACTGATGATTGATGGATAACAAGAAAAGTCAAAGTGAATAAGCTATGTGTTGTTAGAATGTGGTTCCTAACTACTTTGAATTGTTGTCAGATTTGGAAGAACCCACAGTTTGGTGTTCTGTACTGTGTCGTTGACTTTGTTCACACTTCTCATTGTTCTCACCAGATCCCACTGGAGATGGACGTCCAGGGTCTACTAATGCCAAAACGACCTATCAAACTAAAGCTGGTGCCACGCCCTTAATTCTCCAGTAAATAACACGAAGAAGGATTTTCATTTCACTTGTGTTGTAAAGAAACCTGTTTATGACGTCTAAAAACACCATGTCATGACATGCTTCTGTACCACTTCAACCACAGCTGACTGTCAAAAGGAAGATTACTAAAATCAGAATTTTTAAATAAAAAACGTGTTTATTCTTCCTCTGTGTATTATCATCCTTATGATCTTTTTTTTTTTTTTTTTTAAAACAGCACACCCACGTAACAGGAAGAAGCTACGCTAAAAGCTCATGATACCATTTTTACCTAATCGAATGAGCACGTCTGCAAAATCTTCGCTAGCGATTAAGCTACTTCATGCTAACGATACAAACACCATGTCATATGAAAGCTGAGTTCTGATACATGCTGTAAAACTATTGAGTTTTAATAAAGGTACCGTTTTCTTGCAGCTCTGACTCTGTTTTTCTTTTTAACGGGTGAAGAAAATCTAATGCAACGTTGAAAATTTTTGTAGTAACAGCCTGGTTTCATGCATATTTTGCAAAGCTGCTAATGTGAAAAACAAAAGTTAAGTTAAAAACATTCACAACAACATATTGTCTTGTGAGGTAATTGGATATTTACTGGCAAGTTTATTTGCCAGGTAAAATCTGTAATTTGAATACAAGATAATATAAACTAGATTACAGTTAATAGTTTATTTTTTTTGTTGCTGTAATGTACAATAAAAAACCTGTACAAGTTACAATATCCTGTAATCCTTTTTATAGTAATTGACAGCAATTTTACAATACTTTGCTGGCACCTCTTTTTGCCAGGTATTTACTGTAAATTCTACAGTCAATTTGTTATAATGTACATTTCTTAACTTGAAGTGAAGAGTATTTTGTCCTGAAACAGCATTTACATGCGTGTGCAACTCAGATGTTGCATAATTTATATAGTCTGTAGAGAAACTAATTTCATGTTTGTAAGAACAACGAGAAACACCAATAAAAATCAGTGCATAGAAGATATCAAAATAAATCTTTTTACTCTGCAGTACAACGTGTTGAGTAAGAAACAACAACACTGCTCAGAGTTCAGCAGCTCAGACCCGTGTTATTTGATGTTTTGTGCATAGTTCCTCATTTTTGAGTATAAAATGGTGAAACGCGTTGTGAACGTGTCAGCAGAAGTGTTTCATTCTCTCACAGCGCTCTCGTGTGGATGTTGTGTTTTCAGGTTTTGTGTCAATAATCTCGCATGTGCTCCTTCCATTGGATCCATCATCCGGGTTTTTCAACCGTCTTGTTCTTTCCATGTTTATAAACAGAAGGTAGAGACAAGAAAAAAATATATCTGAAAATGCCTCCATTTACAGGCTGCAGAATATAGCTGAAGTCCAGGCATTACACGTGTCAAATACATGCACTGTGCTCCTCTGTTTTATTAAACTGCAGCACAGAATGCAACATAGTGTGAGACTGATCCAAAGTAACACGTTTTGAAGTCTGTAACTTGAGCAATGTGTCTGTTTACATGGAGATATGCTGTTAGGCAGACGCAAATGCAGAAGACAAATTGTGCACCGACTTCAGCTCATGCAGACCATGCAATCCAGGACAGACATGCAAGTAAAGAACAAAATGAAATGATTGGCTAGGTATAATATTGAACTTAAATCTCATTATACTAATCTAACTACGGTTTCCTTATGTGACGACACATGGACTGTAGCCTATCAATGGAGGGGGCCGGATGTGGCGTTCATGGAAGGGAAGGTGCAGACCGTGCGAAGCTGATGGCAGCAGTATAGTTAGTGGCTGGTTTAGTATAAGATTAATATTTAGTCCAGTTCCATCTGCTGTCAGCGTTATTGTCTGCCATGGATAGTTTAAGATCTGTTAATTATTAAACTTATTCACGTTTCTTTTATGCACTATTCTAGAGATAACATATGCGTACAGTAACTGGTTTTATTTTCATTTTCAGTGTTTTTAATCCGATATAATTTTCTGGCTTCTGTAAAGAAAGATCGGTTATTTGTATGTTTAATGGTGATATATAAATATGTATAAATTAATATGTATGATTAAATACATTTAAAAAAAAAAGTTTATCTTTCGGAAACTTTGGGAATTAATTTAAGGAAATATAAAGGTGATGCTTTGGTGACAGTTCATTCATTGGTTAGATTACAGTTAGCTAATTTTATTCTCCATATTTATACTTTTCTATATTTATACGTGTCTTTTTCTTACTATGGCTTGAAACGGGACCAGAGAAACCATTTTCGTTCCTTCATATGTACCAACATGTGTAGAAATGACAATAAAGAATCCTTGAATCCTTGAACAGCCGGTTACGAGCGGCCCTTGAACGCAACACCAGTCCGGTTCCTGCAGACTCCGTTCCCGGTCTTGCACCGACCCAGACTCCATGTTGTTCCGTCAGCCACGGAGCGAACAAGTGTTCTGGCCGAAAACTCTCACGTTGCAGCCCTGTGTGTGCGAGAAGTAAAGTGTGTGTGCTTGTGAGTGTGTTTTGACCCTCCGAAAGAAGATGGCAGACTACCGGGACGACACCGGAGCACGAGCCCTGCTCGCTTTACAGTCGGCGCCGTGCAGCCCCGTGCGCGTCGCGGTGACCTCGCATGCTTATCGTCAGCCCTCGTTCGCCCTCTTGGGTCCTCCGATGTTAGACGCTCGCACCGATGCCGGGATTTTTCCTGTGCGGCTCGGTTCTCCTCCTCCGCAGGCCCTGGCCAGGCTAGAGGGCCGGGACTTTGAGTTTGTCATGCGCCAGAGGACGGTCACCATAGGCCGGAACTCGTCTCACGGCTCCGTGGACATCAACATGGGTCACTCGAGCTTTATTTCACGGCGACACCTGCAGATCACCTACGACGAGGCGACTGGTTTCTCCCTCCGGTGCCTGGGCAAGAACGGCGTGTTCGTTGACGGGGTGTTCCAGCGCAGAGGGGCGCCAGCGCTGCCGCTGCCCAGAGAGTGAGTGCAGACACCTAGCATAGCAGCTACCGCCCGGCTCGATGCGTCAGTGGATGGGTTGTTGCAGGGCGTCCCAAACTTAACTTAATGCTATGAATAAACCTTTAAATGAACACCCAGGCTTAGAGTAGATGCTCTGATATATTTTGTTCCCATTTAAGCCTATTCCCCATCAATAGACACCAAACCAAACAAGTAAAACAGCACCTTTGCATATATATTTGCTAACTATGTGAGCGCATGTGGGGCGTTTTTTTTTTTTTTTACTTAAATCAGCACTCTGGACACTTAAACAGAGAGGACGTTTTTAAATCTTGCTGTCAAAACGACCACCACACTGAAAGGGCCAGCAGGAGCACAGATTGTGATGAGGATACAAAGTTTGTCATGACACCCCCTGATCAGGGCGGATTGAGTAAATGGTAGCATCGGTTTAAACTAGCACAATTGTTACACAATAAGCCGACATGTCTCCACTTATTCACAGCCTAAGTTAAAAAATGTTATTGAAAAAGACACCGCTCCTGTGTACCCCCCTTTCCACCCCACTCTCTCAATAAGCCTGACTAGTTTTAGCCGTTAGCACTCTTAGCTTCGCTTTCAGTTGGCCTACTGACAAGTCTTAAGGCTAGCTAGTTAGCAAACGTTAGAAAGTAGCCGTTGGCTGATGCTTCTTACAGAGTCGTGTAGTGTTGTTGTAAAACCGTCTCATTAAAATAATCTTAAGTTTGAACACACGTTTCTCCCCACATGAATGTGTCATGGGTACTGTTCAAACTCGTGTGTCACTAGTTTTCAGGGTGATTATATTAGCAAAGGTGTTAGCTAGCTTGTGAGGCTGTTAGCCAACGTGTCACCGTCACGTAAACATTAATGTAAACAAACGTACCCCGCAGCCGTTTATCTCACGAGTCTTGTGGGAAGAGGTTGTGTTTACTTTAAATCGAAACTTAAAGTAAGTTGTTGTTTTTTTAGTTACATTAAGAGACATATCTGTTGTTTAATTAAAGTTTTATTATTACGGCTGTTGTATTGACTTTGAAGTATTTTACTACTTCACTGGTTTGTGTTCTACAGTAGCAGTGGTAAAAACGTTGACTTTGAGTGTATGTGTCAATCACAGGGTGGAGAGGGAGGGGAGGTGTGTGTGTGTGTGTGTGTGTGTGTGTGTGTGTGTGTGTGTGTGTGTGTTTGTGTGGAGGGGGTGACCGTGTCGTCTCTGATTGGCTGTCGGCACTGTTTGGGGGCGTGTCCACATTAAACAGGAAGTGCAGTCTGGAATGACATCCTCGTTGCAGGCGCACATGGAGTAAACACAAGGCTACAAATCAAGGCCATATCCACCACAGCCATGTTCGCTTGTGTTGTTTTGGGCCCAGAGGCTTTATCATAATGGAGTGAGAAACAGAATATATATATATATATATATATATATATATATATATTTTTTGCGTAGTTGTGCTTTAATCTAGGGTAGTAGCATGTCTGTCATTTCTTGACGCAAATCTTAAATGCAGTTTTTGCTAGACCATCACTAAAATATATTAAGACAATAAAAGCTGTAAATGAGAAGTTAAAACCTGCAAATATTTTTCATTTTCCTTAAAAATAGTTAATTCTTATCACTGTTTTAAGAATATATACGGCGGATACTTCTTCGTTTAGTCAACCAAACATTATTTTTGTTATTAACTAAATATTACACCTCTAGTTTCTTTCATATATTGATTCAGCTGAAGACTGCCAATTTCTCACACTTTTCTTTGCCAAACTGTTCGAACTCTGTCAAATGTCTCGTGGAACTCAGGGGTTGAATTTCAGGTTTATCCTAAAATTTCATAAGTTTGGATAGAAGCGTGAGCTGGTTCTTTTGTATACTTGTCTCTACATTTTCTGTCTAATTAATCTTTTTTGCAGGTTTTGAGTTTCTTTGCAGTTTTAAATTATGCTGCCTATATGTTTTCCTTCTTGAGCCTTAAATTGGCATGCAGCAGTGACATGGCTGTAAACTGTAATGCTACCACCACCATGTTGCAGCATAATGTGTTTCTAGTCTCGTTATGATAACAAAGAGGCTTACTGTTGGTCCGGTCAGACCACTAAACCCTCTTCCACATTGTCTCAGATACTCTGGTCTTTGCTCGAGCAAACATTAGTTTAAATGTCATGTGATGTTACAGCAGTGTGTTTCTCTTCGCTACTCTAGCTTTTAATCGAGGCTGTCGAAGGAAAGAAGTCTTTTCCACGTCTGTTACGGCACCCCGTAGCTCCTGCAGACTTAACACAGGCCTCTTTCCTCCCCCACTCATGCTCTTCTGACATGGACACTTGTTTTGTGGAGGATGGCCTGCTCCAGACAGAAACAGCTGTGAATATTGTGTCCATGGACCCAGTGTTGGAGGGACAGCTGTGGTTTTTCAGGAGAAAATGTAAAGCAAATAGATAGATGGCGGCTTGTATATTTTTATTTTAAACTGGTGTCTGGAGCAGCCTGTAACACATTTTGCGATCCTGTGTGAATATTCTCTTCAGTGCCTCTCCACAGGGAGGTCTACAACTCGACAGCCCTAGAATTAGCAGGGCTTCACTTTCTTGCTCAAACACATAATCTTTATAGTCGGGTAGATAGGGTTGTGGATGTCACCAAGATTAGAAGGTCTACAGTGAGCGCTCAATCCTGGGAAAAATGAAAACCGTTTACATCAGTTGTTCCGTTTCTGTTGTAGAATGTTTACCAGACCCTTCACACACGTAATTACTTTCAAAGGGTTTGTTTTGGCGTGAACTAACTTGGCCCTTTGACTGAGCCGTGTCTTTATTGAGGCAGTTGTCCAGACCTGCTAAAAGAAGCAGAAAAGAAAAGGAAATGCATGCTTGAGGCGAGGTTTGTCTGCACTAGTCAGTAAGATATTGTTTACAGTATAAACAAACCCCTATAGGTTTGCAGGAAGTGTCGTCACTGTATACGTTTAAATATCTTTATCAACGCTCTGTCTTTAGAGGTGTTAGTATTTCTTCACACACTGTTAAAGCCTATTACAACACTGAGTTTTAATGTCCCTTGACAATCACAGTCTCTCCACCAGATCTATTTAGCACCAGTTCTCTCTCTCTCAGTTGTATCACTCCATCTTACTCAGCAAAGGGGGTTTGCCCAGTTGTCATGATACTGTGAATGTTAATATTATTCGCCTTAACTTCAGATTTTTAGATTATAAATGTCTTTATTTCTGTGACGACCATTGAGCAAGTTTTAATACTTAGCTGATGATCATTACAGAAGATGAACTAATCACTTTCTCCATGTTTCTGTTTTCTGCCTCGTTGTCGTCCTCCACCTGTCCTCCCCTGCCGCCCTGCTCTCTAGGTGTGTGTTCCGCTTTCCCAGCACGGTAATCAAGATCCAGTTCATGTCACTCCTGGAGGTCGAGGAGCACAGAGAAAAGGAGCATCCCTCTCCTCCCCCGCGCCCTCTTCTGCCCCACATCTCCCCTCTCAAAATCAGCATTCCCACGGCGCAGCAGCATGAAGAGCACATCAGGGCGTTTGGATCTCCGCTGCCCTCGCCCACAGGCACCATCAGGTAACCCGCAGACACACGCGGCGATACAAACAGCGGGAGGTTGTCCCTGACCAACGTGAACACACTTCATAGACGCTCACTGCTTTCAGTTCTTAACGTCTTTTGATTGACTTGGCAGTGGTGCGATTAAATAAGAAATGCAGCTGTAAACCACCCCCTAATTTTATCTTCTCTAATTTGAAGATTTCCAGCTTGTCTTTATTTCTCAGAAAAGTGAATTAATTATATTTACATTAGTGCTGTGGGTCATACAAAAAAAAAGAACAGAAAAGATAAGCAGTCTGATGACTTTGGGAATTAGAAAACCTCAATGAGGAAATTCAAGGACTATCGGACATGTAAGTCAGATGATTATTTGGAAAAACAAACGTCTGATTTATCTGTAACGCAACTTGTTGCAGCGCAAAATATAAATTAAAGCAGCTGCAGTTATTCAGATAACAGAAACGAAGCATGTGACGTGAGAGGGCAAGACGGCGTGGATGTATACTCTCTAAACTCCCCCTCAGTTTAAAAGATGAAAATAAACCAGAAAAGTACACAATGAATATCATTAAGAAACCAAACAGAGGAGGGTTCATCGTATCAGAAAAAGAATAAAATACAAACAAGAACAAACAAGAAAATAAGCCTTCAGTAATGTCAGAATTAAACACTAGCATATTACACTTCACACACACAAAGAGAGTCATAAAATCTGTTGTAGGGCTCCTCAAATAAATAACTTATCACGAGAAATGATGGACATTCACCCAGTCTGGAAACCTGTTAACAAAGCAGAACATTATAAGTGTCTAACGTGTGTTTGATGTCATGTGAAGAATATATTTGTGTACTTGCGGGTCTGTCAGGATATTTGAGCTCCCGACCATCTCGGTTCTCAGTTCTTGTATTTAAAAAGCCCGCACGCTACGCCAGGTTAACGTACTGATAATAACCGTCCTAGCAGAGGACGTGTTTATCAGGCGGTGCTATATTTCGGATGAGGTGGCTGTGATAGTTTGGAAATCACTGCTCTATAAATGCACACAGCATGTGCAAGTGTTTGGCGCTGCCATGTGCGCCCTCTGGCGGCCCCCGTCGGTCCCTGCATCACCCGTCCCCACCAATGTCAGCTCGTGTGTGCATGCCTTATATGGGATGGCTGCAGCTTCGAGGCGTGTGATTGGCTGCTGGGCAGATTGTTTTGCCTGTAGGCCATTTTTCCGTCCATTCGTGGTTTCCTTTTCAGAGCCCCTTCACCCCTCCCACTGGGCCCTGTTCTCCTGCACGTGGACGCACACAGAAACAGAATAAAGACGCTTGCTCATACATCTCTGCACCGCTTTTATCGTGGCCTTTTTCGGGCAGATAGTTGTACCACCTTGCATACCAGTACCCTCACACAACGAAAGAGTACCGCATATAAGCATGTGCTTCCACTTAAAACACCAACAGTGTCTGCTCTCAGGGCGGCAAGAGTCACTTTTCCTGTTTGGCAACTTGAATGAAGTGTATAAAATAACATTCTTCTTCCTCCGCCAGCGCGCACACTTGCACTGCTGGCCTGTGTGCACATGTAGTGAGGGTGCGAGTGTGTCGGGGAGGGGAGAAAGCAAAGACGACCCATATTACTTCTAATGACGTTTTAATTATGTTTTTGTGCTTAAGATGTTACAGAGCAGCATTAGTTTGTTTCAGCACCGAGCTTACTGAGCCATTATCAAAACAGATCCTGCAGCCTGGTTTCCTCAGCCAGAAACTACAAACAAACTCTGTGTGTGTGTGTGTGTTCCTCTCTCCCTGTTTGTGGCTCTCTGTTGCCAGAGAGGCAAATCAAAGCTTACTGACTCTCCCAGAAACCAGTGTTTACATTACTAACAGAAGCAGGTGTGTGTGTGTGTGTGTGTGTGTTGTGTAATAAGTGACTGGGTTTTCCCTGTGTTCTGTCTCTCAACAACATTAGATAAAACCGAGTTAATAATTTACACACTTTTCAGTGTTTTTGCCGCATTGTTGTGTGTTTTAAATGCACATTTGTTTTAAACACAACAGTTGTATTTTCATCTTCTCTGCAGAATATGCACGTGCTTCATTCACGTGTGCCAGTGCAAACATATTAATTGTTAGTTAGGAAGGAGAGAATGGTGATGAAAAGTTTGAACGTACTTTAATATTAATAGCTAAAAAGGTATATTTGTATGTCAGGTTGACATGACTTGAACAACGTTTGAACCATGGATTGCTTATTCTTTTAGCACGAGAGAAAATTTCATCTACTTTTTTCGTTCGTAGCCTCGAACCATCACTTTAATTCTTCCCCACGGCCTCTTTCTTCTCTTCCCCAGTGTTCCTAACTCCTGTCCAGCCAGTCCCAGAGGGGCAGGGTCATCAGGGTATCGCTATGGACGCAACGTGACCTCTGACCTCCAGCTGGCAGCTGAATATGCTGCCAAGGCTGTTTCCGAGCAGAGACGAAGTATTGCTGAGCAGAGAGGTGGGGGAAGTGAGCCGCGAGGGGAGTCAGCTGGTGGAGACAGCCCCAAGGTAAAGACCCCGAAGCGGTAACGCCGTCCCGAGCTTAGTGGCCTCTCAGGAATGAGTCCGTTGTGTTAATTATTCTTTGTGTCTCTGCAGGATGAGTCCAAGCCTCCTTATTCCTATGCACAGCTGATAGTCCAGGCCATCTCTTCAGCCCCAGACAAACAGCTCACTCTCAGTGGCATCTACGCCCACATCACCAAACACTACCCCTACTATCGCACTGCAGACAAGGGCTGGCAGGTAGAGTCCTCTCCCTTCAAATGTAAACTGATTATTGTGTGTGATTACACACGTGGAACATTTTATCACTACAACTAAAATAAACAAAGCACAATGATTGTATCAGGGAGTTTTCCCTCCTTATTTTCTTCCAGTTCTGTGATATTTTCTTTCTTTCAAGTTAGCATTTCATCATCCGGTGACAAAACTCTGAGTGATTGGTTTCCCTTCCTCCTCCAGAACTCAATCAGACACAACCTGTCTCTCAACCGCTACTTTCTGAAAGTGGCACGGTCTCAGGACGAGCCCGGGAAAGGAAGTTTCTGGCGCGTGGATTCGGCCTCTGAGACCAAGCTGGTGGAGCAGGCCTTTAGGAAAAGACGGCAAAGAGGGGTGGCCTGCTTCAGGACTCCGTTTGGACCCTTGTCTTCAAGGTGGGATGTTCAGTCGGTCCCGCCCGTGACCTTCAGCTGCACGAACACACACACACACGTACAGTGACACAGTTAACCCTTTCTCCCTTATCTCTGCTTCTGCTCCTGGCTATCATTTGTTTGGACAGGACAAAGTAAGTCTCATTTTGAGGTTACCTGATTCAGCAGACGGTCGTAGTAATGAAGAGGTGCACGTGTGACATTAAGGGAGGTGGTGAATTAATCGTTTCCTCTCCTTTCAATTTATTTTGTCGTTCAGGAGTGCTCCCGCATCCCCGACCCACCAGGGACTCCTTTCTCCTCCATCCAGCGGCCTGCAGACTCCCGAGTGTCTGAGCAGGGAGGGCTCTCCTATCCCCCACGACCACCACGAACAGCTGGCTAACAAACTGGCGTCTGTACCCGAGTATAGGTATTCTCAGAGCGCCCCAGGTGAGCATGAAGATGCACATAAAATAAAAAAGACTTGAACTCTTAATGTTTGCGATCAAGCAGGTGAAACTGTGTGTGTCTCTCTGTGCGTAGGATCTCCAGTCAGTGCTCAGCCTGTCATCATGGCTGCTCCGCCTCACCCCACAGTCCTGTCCTCGGGCACGGGGAAAACCCTCGCTTTAGTTCCTGGTGGTGGCGGCCACCTCCAGCCCATCCACTTGCTCCAAAACGCCCCTCAGTCTTCTGTCACCATGGTGCGGGTGGTCACCAGCGCCCCTCCACCTTCCAACCCTTCAAATGGATACAGCGCCCCCACTGCTGGAGGAATAGAGGGCAGCAGTGATCTCAGAGGTACAGCCGTGCAAGTCTTTATTCAGCCTGCAGCTTGGTATGAATGATGTGGGTTAGTTTGGATGTATAGATCCAGGAAGTCCTGCTTTTTCTGCACTACTACGGTATCGTGGGCTGTGTGTCCCTAAAAGTTTGAGGCTTTCACTTTTTATTTGGCACAAACCTAAATTATGCAGAAGGTTTACTGCCCCGAAGAGTGAGTACTTCTGATCTGTTTTATTACTTATTCTAGGAGG
This sequence comes from Planiliza haematocheilus, assembly GCA_005024645.1. Taxonomy (NCBI): domain Eukaryota; kingdom Metazoa; phylum Chordata; class Actinopteri; order Mugiliformes; family Mugilidae; genus Planiliza; species Planiliza haematocheilus. The sequence goes on along the minus strand of SRSE01001280.1, from coordinate 1,294,866 downwards.
ACAGAAGAGCTACGACGTATTTGTCTCTGCCTCTAGATAAATGATTATATACTGCATACTGAGCCTGGGACAGAAGTGAAAACTTTTTGTGCATGCTTAATCTTGTGTGCAAGAACTTTTTAGATTCATTTTTAGTGGAATTCAGTTAACACCGTGAATAATTAATACTATCACAGTCCAGATATTCTGATAAACGTTCTGGATGTTAACGTGTTTGACCCGTACACTCTCCGCCCCCCCAGAAGCCCAGCATAACAGGGAGCGCGTGATCCAGACCGTGGACAGTGCGGTGCACGGCGGGGAAGGACGTAACCTGACCCCGGGTTTACATCAACTTCCCGTCCGTCCCGTCACCCAGAATGGCAAGCACACCACTGCTGTTGTTGCCACAGCAACCAGCCTTGCTAATGCATGTGGTAAGATCATTTTTTCTTTTCTACTCCCACTATTAGCAGCCGAGCACATTCACCTCACATGAAAATAATATGATTTTTGCCTCAGTCTTCACATATATATGCACCATTGTTGTATCCTAATTTTTAATCTTTAGTCTCCCCTGTTCTTCTTACTTTCTCCGATGGCCACTTGCATCGTTGATTTGACATCTTAAGAACCGTTTCCGAGGCGATTTTCAGTCCCGCTGACTTTCTCCCGTCGCCTTTCTTCTTCTCCAGGCCTGAGCAGTCCTCTGCAGATCCTGGCTGCCCAGGCTTCCAGCTCCCCTCCGGTGCTGGTGAGCCGACAGTCCAGTGCAGACACTCTAGCCAGCCAGCAAGGCGAGCCCCAGGCCAAGCGGCCAAAGATGGAGGACGACAGTGGCTCTGAATCTCCTCAGCATCAAGTTGCACCTGCCCAGCAGCCCGTCATTGTTGCCATGACATCGCAAACCCACGACCCTAGGCAGTAAATCCCAGGGCCTCTTACCAGGTACCCAGCGGACAGCCTCTCTCGATCATCCCCTCAATGCTTCGCCTTTTATACTCACTTGATGTGACTGTAGCCGGCATGGCCAGAAAAAAAAATGTACAGGCAGTCTCTCAGAAGGGAATTAAATTCTAAGGAGCACATACAATTGGTCAAACCTAAAGGAAAAGCGTATTCACGTCAAAAAGCAAGTAAACCTTTACGGACGTTAGCGGCCTCAAGTCTTTTTTTTTAATGTAATCCATTAAACACAGAATAAATAGTAAGGACTCGAGGCTTATTATGTATTTTCAAATCATTTCAGCACTACTTTTACTATGTGAATGTTTGATAATCTCTCAGATACAGCCTTTCCTCATGTTGATGGATGAGATGCACCACTTATCGTCACTCTCAGGCCAAAGAACTCACCTCTCCTGCACTTCTGATTAGAGTCGCTGCCTGATTTTAAAGCCAGGGAAAAGCGTTTTCTGAGATTTTGAATGACCTGCATTTACAGAAGAAGCTGTGATAACTAGAGGTGATATATTGCTGGTGTGTTTTTCACACACTTGTGGGGGAAGAGGAGAAGAAAAAGGTAGAGGGTATATATGCAGACCAGGATGATGAGACTGTTAATAATATGATTGTATGCAGGCTCCTTGGAGGGGAAACTCAGTGGGGTCGTCTCAGAGAAAAGACAGAAGTTGATATTAAGGCCATCAGCAGAATGTGAGACGTCTCTTCTGCTTTCGTTCTCCGCAAAGCACAAAAAATAAATAAAAATAAAGTAGGTATATTTCCTCGGTGAACAGATGTGAGGAAATCCAGGAATTTCGCCTCACTTGAGCTCAGTTTGGTTTCAGCGTGAAGCTCGTCAGATTCGGGATGATCAGGACGGCAGAGTCGGGGGCAGAGGAGAGGCAACTGTTTGGAGTTGATTGAAGTGGAGCTAACCTAACGTAGACAAACTGATTGTTGTTTTAATTATTTTTCTCGTTTCTGTAGTGGTAAAAGGAGGAGTGGAACAGCCTGTGCGTACAGCTTTTGTTTGTCTTAGCACAGTAAAGCATTATTGTAATAATCCTTAAAGCCTTAAATATTTCTACATTTTTTTTTTTTGTTTTGTTATTTTAACCTTTAGACAGCTTCACCATGTTAGATTAACATAGCGCTTTAACAGCACGTGATCGGCAACACTACAGTGGTGACAGTTATGTTGCATCAGTAGACTTGTATCGGTTTTATCAGGGGAAGGGCGGGACCAACACATGACCACAAATTTCAACTGCTCTCGTCTTTTTCTTTCATTCTGTATGGTACTTTTGACATCCTCTCTATTTTTGGCTCATCTCTTTTTGCTTTCCTCTAATTCTTTGTACCTTTTTTCTTTCTTTCTCCCCCTCCTCTCACTGAGCAGTCTCTGCAGAGGCATCAGCAGCAGGCTGTTGGCAATTCCTGTCACAGACGCTGCCTTAATTAGATATTCTTTAGCACTTTCTCCCCCGCTCTGTTCTCTGTCTCACCCTGCCTTTAGCTTTTTTCCCGAATGTCCTCACACAGGCCACGTTTTTTTTTCTTTTTTTTTTTTTAGCTGGCAGTCAGGCACAAGATTTCAGTGATTGTTGTTGCACATTATTAGAAAAAGAAAAACAACAAAAAAAAGATGCGTAATGATTGTATGCTGCTCTATCTGCTAAATGACAAAGCTATTTAGAAGGTATTTTTTCTCAAAAAAAAAAATATTTTGCTATGTGTAAAAACAGCTGTCATCAATACCTAAACATTCAGGAAATAGAGAAGTATATGTATTTTTAAATGTTCCTGTTTTGTGATTTGTTATAATGTGTAGCACAAATTAAAATTTCTCATTGACTTAAATATTTCCTCGTCTTTCGTGTGAAAAGGTGTCGGCCGCGTTGCTGCCGTTTCTTACTGATCAGAAAAAGGGAAAACAACAACAAAAAAAAGCAAGTATCCAACAATCTTTATTCTTCAGTACCATCGTTCTTAACAGTATAAATAATGATCAGAGAAGAGTAGACATGCATGAGATCAGTGTCATATAAACCTTGTAATGCACAAATGTAAAATGTTATTGCAAAGAGCTGAACTGAATCATACTTCCAGATCAAAGCTGATCAGAAGGAAAAAAAAAAACCAGACTGAAATTTACACCAGTGTCTGCAAGAAGAAACAATATCTGGACAATGCCAACAAGTGCTGAAACTATTTGATTCATCTATGGTTTAAAGTAAAATTGGCAAATATTCTCTGGCTGCACCTTCTCAGATCAAGGCCTTACACCTTTTTTTGACCATACAAAGCAATCTTTGGGAAATTTTGTTCAGGTTTTCCAACTAAGAGCTCACAAAAAAAAAAAATGAATATAAAGTAAACAGCCAGATTAATCAACAATGCATTACATTCTCGTTACACATCTCCTCACGCACGTAGTTGGTTTTATTTGCCCAAGTTTTAAGATTTCTGCCTGCCCCTCAGCCCAGCCCGAGGTAAACGTAGGTGGTTATTTCTTGCTCACAGTATTTAACCTTCATACCCGATTTTAATATAGTTACGTTGTTGCCAATATTTTGTTGTTTAATATTTTTTTCCGCTTTTTTTATTTTTATTTTTTTAAATCTTTTAAACTACTTCAGTCCTAATCATAAATACCAAATGTTTGATTATTTTCAATATTTTAACCCTTCATATGTCAGTGTTTGTGATGCCATCCAAAATTTATTGTAAAAACAAAACACAAAAATGAAATATTTTCAATAATCTGAATGAAAGTGGATTTTTCTTGGGGGGATTATTAGAGCCTTGGATATGTCAATGAACAGTAGCAAGATTTATTTGGATGGATTTTTAGTTTTTTTTTTGTAGTGTCAGATTTACAAAAATAGTTACGTCGTTGCTACTAAAGGACAAAAGTGTCCTCTTTTAAAATACCATAGAAATGGCATATGTTAATATTTTTTACATAAATCTTTTCATCTGCTTCAGTCCTAATCATAAATACCAAATGTTTGCTTATTTTTAATATTTCATTTTTTTTTACGATAAATTTATGACGCCATCACAAACACTGACATATAAAGGGTTAAAATACTGAAAATAATCAAACATTTGGTATTTATGATTAGGACTGAAGTAGATGAAAAGATTTATGTAAAAAAAAAGTAGAAAAACATATTAACATGTCATTTTTATGGCATTTTAAAAGAGGACACTTTTGTCCCTTTGTGGTAACAACGTAACTATTTAGTTTACACTGTGTAAAAATAGAGTATTATGGGATTTGTTTTTGAAATATCAAAATTTGTTCAAAAATACAGACCTTTACCAAATATCATAGCAGCAAGCATAACCAACACTGAGTAATAGAAAAGATAAAAACTGAAAAGGACACTGTCCATATCTGGTATGAGGGTTAATAGAAGTCCAACCTCTTCCAGGAAAAGACTCATTATAAAACAAAACAAAAAGTGAGGTCAGGCCACCTGATGCCACCTGCAGATTATGAGCCTCCATTAGGAAAAGCGTCACCACAGGTAGTAATGCTACAGTACTGTCAAGCCTTCTGTTGCTGTTTGTAAGACTGCAATAAAACTAATTAACTACAAACATCGCACGGCTCCAGTAGGTGAGGACGACAAGGACCGCCTGCTTCTGTGTTTACCGTGTTCAGGAGAAAAGTCTATAGAAACAGGCCCCTCTTTTAGTATTTTTTTTTTTTTTTAATCATTCTGTAACCGCTTGTCCTTTGATCGCGGGTGCAGGCTGGAGCCAGCCATCATCGGGCGAGAGGCGGGGTACACCCTGGACAGGCCACCAGTCCATCGCAGGACAGAGAGACAAACAACCATTCACACTCATACCTACGGCCAATTTAGAATCACCAGTTAACCTAACCAGCACGTCTTTGGACGGTGGGAGGAAGCTGGAGTACATGATGAGAAGCCACACAGACACAGGGAGAACATGCAAACTCCACACAAAAAGGCTCCAGTCGGCCTGGATTTGAACCCGGTACTTCCTAGCTGTGCTAACCACCTCTCCACTGTGCCACCCGTCGTACAACCTGGCCCCCGTGGCTTCTACACAGTTGCTGCCAGAGTTAACGTTTAAATAAAAAAAAAGGCAAGAATTTAGCGTACACTGCTCCCCGTGTAACAACAAACGCACAATTTCCATTTAAAGCTTTGGAGGTTTTCAAAGTTTAGTGCGCTGCAGTCAGGCTAACATAAGTTTTTACAGCATATAACATTCAGTAACACTGTATTTGAGTTGTAGATTAATATCTTAAAACCTTGGGCAAACGATCGTTTGTTATTTGAGTGAACCAACAATTTAAGCAATGTGCGCCTAAAGCCTTCTGTTTTTAAGGTAATATGTGTTTCCTCACTGCAGAAACACACGCCTGTGTTTATAAAACAAATACATAATTTAGAAAAAAAAGAAGGTATACAACCCATAACTACGGTTCTCTTGTTCTGAATAACACCGTTTTCAGAAAAACCCAAACATAACAGTGGAACAGTTTCCAAATGCAGGTTTTCTTTTCAATGTAAGTGTGAAATATTTACAATTATTTACACCTCTGTTTATACAAGCCAGGACTGAGCATCCGAACATCTGAAGTGAAGCATCTTGTCTCGATGACGAAATTAATAATTCATGTCCCACGACAGCGGCACACTTGAGAATAAAGCTTCCATCTTTTTTTTTTTCCAGTGAAGTTAAGGTTCACTGTGAAATGCGAGTCCTGAATTTCTTCTGTGCTTTCTTCCTCCGTCATTCACTCTCCAATACAAAAGTCAACATTCATTCACAAAAGAAGAGCAGACACCGGTAGAGCTTCGGGAGCTTTTAACAAACGAGTTTATAAAACGTTCCACTCCAAAAGCACTGCGTAAGACATCCAGCATTCAGACCGTACTCCGTTGTTGGACGGGAAATGCTTTTAAAATCCTAATGGGCGTCTTCAGTTTGTGTCCAACTGTTTCAGAGTCCCTCTGTCTGAGAGCCTGGGAGCCATTTGACCATGCTATTTACATCTAATGGAAATGATTCTAAAACACAGGCGGTAACGTCACACATGCTCCGAGGGTTGACTGATGAGAATCTACTGTGCTTTAAACCACATCAGACCTTTACCACCTCACACGCTGATTAATCAGGCAACTTTCCTTTGATGCTGCAGTGGGTTTTAGATAATGTTACACAATCCCAGTAGGAGTCGGCGCGAATGAAGCAGGTCTGGGGTGTAGCGGTGGAGTCGTGGAGCCTTATCTCCAGTCTGATTGCTTAGCTTTGTGCTGACGCTAATTTTCACATACTTCATATTTCATGTGGCTGCGCATGAGTGTGTGTTTGTGTGTACCCTGTCCGTCAGTGCACACATCTGTACCCCTTGTCCAGTCCAGTGCAGTGTGCTGTGCTGTGCTGTGCGTGTCACAGATGGCCGATGGAGGTGGTCAGCAGGAGGAGGCACTGATCTTCTCTGAGACTTCTGGGTCTGACTTGGCTACCAGGAAACGTAGTCGCCCCCCTCCCAGACGAATCAGATCCACCGCGCTGTACGGAGCGCAGAGGAGGAAGTGGAGGGAGAAACACAAGAGTCCAGTTACATGAAGCTCAGCAGAGACAGCAAGGATAACGGGGCATCACTGTCTGGGCCACGAAACAATCAATCAAAGCAATCAATCGGCTTAAGAGGCTGACAGCAGTGGGTATGGTTAACATTGTGTGGAGGCTGCTTACTCTGTCATCAATGTCAATATCCACCAGTGGTATCATTCATCTCTATCACTGTTGTTACGGGCACACACACACACACACAGCAGTAACGTCTTCATACCTCTGGTAGTCTGCTCCGATCAGACTGGTTCCATTCACGGCCAGGATGCGGTCTCCGATCCTCAGTCTGCCGTCGGACGCAGCCGGACCGTCAGGGATCAGAGTCCGGATGTAGATGCCTGGAGCATTAAGAGGAGTGTGCTGCAGGAGGAAGAAGTGTCAGTATTTGCACAGTATGCATGTTTGTGTGGAGGTAATTGAAATCAATATATACAGCACATCCATGGAAAATACTGGGCACACTTCAGTTACACCACTGCTAAATGCTAAACTAGTATGAACTGAAAGCTTTGGAAAGAAGTGACATGTTGGCATCAGAAGTGGATATCAGAACATTTAACATTTCTAAACAGTATATAAACATGTTTTAAATGTAGGTGTAAGCTCATAATGTGTTAAATTGTGGAGCATCTACTGTACAAATGGTCTAAAAATAAGGATGCACTGAAAATCTTCAGCCGAAAACCAAACATTTCTGCCGAAAGTTGTAGCTTGCACGTAGAAGTCCGAAAAGCCGATATTTTTTTGGCCAAGAGATGTCGTGATGATGTAAGCCAGTGTTTTTCAAAGTAGGGGCCGCAGCACCCTGGGGGGCCACCAGGGGGCACTAAGGGGCCTCAGATAATTGGAGGGGAGATAAAAAAAAAAATGCAAAAATAAAATAAATAGAATAGAAACCTTTATTCATTATTGTAAAATATAATAGATTTTTTTCATAATATAATAATAAAATAAAATAATTTAGATATATTGAAATGTTATTTGTCATGCTCATCGGTTTGTGCCACTTATCAAGCTGCTTTGCCCCTCAAGCTGGCGTGTAGCTAGCGCAAAATGAACACGTTTTTGACAAGAAAAAGACCAAGAGCCCTGCTGTGGAGGACACTGCTGCAAAATAAAAACCTACGAAACCTAATGCCAACTAAAATCAGAAAATATGAGGCAGCACTTATGCTGAACAAATGTAACAGTTATTGAATGAATAGTAAATAAAAGTAAGAAAAAACATTCTAAAAGTTGAAGTTTCTTTACATATTTTGTAGCACTGTCAGAAGCTAATGCTGTTTGGAGGACCTTGGCATTGAAAAGTTTGGGAACCCTTGACATAAGCAACAACCACAGCAATTTTGGGCCAAAAATATTCGGTACATCCCTATCTAAAAACATAATGAATACAGTTATAATTATGTAAAAGTACGAATTATGATTTATGTCTCTCTGGAATCTATCATCACTTTCAGTTCAGATTAATCGTGTCACCTACTATTACACGTTTTTACCAGCACATGTACTAAACAATTAAACACACATGAACAGGTCAGAGGAGGAGCGTCTCCAGTCTACTTACCAGGCCGTCTATGAGTCCCATGCCCAGTCCGTAGGGTCCCTTGTCCAGTTCCACTACAAACACCACACACAAGTCATCAGGAAAGGAAGGGGCGCCAGGGGAGGATACAGGGAAAGGAAACTCACACCCACTAATACCCCCTGCAGAGGACACGGACAAACCAATGGCACAAAACACACACACACACACAGACACGCACAAACACAGACAGGGTCTCGCTATGGGGCTGGACAAACAAAGTCTTGCTGTGCAGAAGACAGACACAGATACAGAGACAGGTGCAAAGGTGCAGCTGGAGAGCTAATAAAACACACAAATGTGGTTCTGACGAGAGCCTGCAGAGGTCACACTCACTACACTGTGCTGACTGCAGAGCTGTCGTTTGAATTACTGACGGACAGGTTCAAGCACTGACACCTGAGAACTGGTATGAGACTTAAAGATATTCTGAAAACTCTGTTAAAGTGTGATCACCTCCAGAAACTGATATATTACTCAACAATTACAACACATACATCCAGACGGAAACAAACATATTATGTCACTAGATATATTTCTGCACAAGTGATGAATGCCTGTTTATCTTTAGCTCTCTCGTAGACTTATGTGCTAATTTAGTGGTGTACATGCAGCTTATTAACAACACTATCATCAGCAGAAATATTTTAAACACACGTCTTTGGTGGTCTAAACGAACTGAAGCCACAGGACAGCAACTTTCAAGTGTGTCTACTGCAAATGGCATCTTAACACTATCATCACTATTTAATGTGCTCAAATCTGTGCATGGGTAACACATTATGGAGGGACACACAGATTAAAAACACTGGAACAAAATGAAATAAAGGGGAACTCACCCGAATAACTTTTGTTAGATCAGTATCCATATAGTGGGAGTGACTGGGGCACCGAAACACAGCCTTTAATAACGCATTATCTGCAGTGTAACTCATTCATTTCACCAATATTTTTTTTCGTACACTAGTGCTATTTCCCGTTGAGTCCGAAATTGGCCATTATCATCATCCGGGGTCTGTAGATTGACCTACAGATGATGTCTTCTGACCTGGATGATCATCTCTGAGTGTTACGCGCACCCACGACAGTCGGCTTGTTTACCTGTAATTTGCTTCTGCTAGTTTTTTGGAACATGGCTCAATATTTTTCCGATTCTGAGGTTGTGGATGAACCATAGCCGTAGCAAATTACACATAAACAAACCATGATCTGGGGTCTAGCGTATCATAACAAAATGTTTGTGAAATGAATGAGTTTCGCAGCAGATAATGTGTTATTTAGAGGCTGTGTTTCGGTGCTCCAGTCACTCCCACTATATGGATATACGTGAATCTAAATATCACATGACACCAAAGTTATACGTGTGAGTAAACAATCATATTTTATGTCAGAAATAAGGTCCAGGTTGTTAAAAAAAACAAAAACAAAAACAAAACAGTTGTTCCCCTTTAATTCATTTTGTTCCAGTGTTGTTCCTGCAAATTACACAGAGGTTATATGGGTAAACGATCGGAGTTTATGCCAGAAATAAGGTCCAGGTTGTAAAACACAGCAGTTCTTTAAGTGCATGAGATACTGGCCATGACATTGTTGACCACTATTGAAAGTTTTAATTACTGAGGCTATGCAGCAGGCTCGGTTTTAGTGCCACAGCAAACTCTGACCTCATGTTAACCTATGTAAGAACTATTTAAATGAGTTTGTTGAAGTTAAATAAACAAAATTTATAAACAAGGATAATCACACTAAGTGTCCAGATACTGTGAGCTGAGGTGTCTGAACTGTGATGGAAAAAGTAGGATCACATATACAATAAACTGCAAAGTTAAATTCATACTGATTGTGTTATTTCTGTTTGCTGCTCTTGTGTTTGTGTACATAACTGAGCCTACCCTCCAGTCCGTTGGTGATGAGTCCATTGGCCTTTTTACTTTCTGTCACAGTCCTGCTGGTGCAGCCGTTAGTCTGAAGGCTGGTGCCCATGATCGACCCAGGTCCTCCCCCTCCTTCAGGGTACAGCGGGGTGTTGGGAGGGGTCAGCAGGCAGGACGGGTCTGGATTTGCCGGGCGCGGGTGGTGGACTGTGCCGTTCCTTCTGAGGCTGTGTGTGTGTGACTGGCCTGGGGGTCTGTCCCGCCCCCTCTCGTCTCCCGTCTCTGCCGTACCTTCGTCCCCGGGACCTCCGGAGCGGGGACTGCTGTGGGCCGGCGGCAACAACTCCCTCTGTGTCGTGATAAAACAGACAGACTTTAGAAAATAATCTGTGATCTATAGTAAAAGGCACATAAATATTCCACCTGTTATAACAGAGTATTGTTTCCTACACGCGACACATCAACTGGAGATGATGAAAGTCCAAATATATATCATATTACAGACACATTTTCCCCTTGACTAATTTGTGAATGTATACATGTTTCTGTGTGCACATTAATGTGTACATATGAGGGTGCTGTAACACTGGGGATTATGGTCTAGTCAGCCGTTCCCGCTAATTAGACAGCCTAAAGACTAATCAGATTAAACATGATTTAACCATGTCTAGGTTTCTGTGAGTGTGTGTGTGTGTGTGTTGGATGGAGTGGAGGGTTTTGTCTTTTATTTATGGGATTATGAGGAACTCCTCAACGACCACAGCTGCTGAGGCACATGGCCTGGATTACCGCTAGGTGTGTGTATTTGACGAGCGAGTCTTTCTCACCTGAACATCCGGCCAGTCGGCTGTGTTGGTTCCGTTGGAGTGTGTGTGCACGCTGGGAGTGCTGGTGTGTGTTTGGGTCTTGGTGCGTAGCCCCCACAGGTAGTGGCGGATGTAGAGCAGCTGTCTGTAGATGCTGTCTTCGACACACTCGCTGTCCAGGTCCACTCTGAAGCCGGCGCTGGGCAGTACGATGGGAGGGTGGTTCTCAAAGCTCTCCAGGAGGTCAACTAAACACACACAAACTGATGTTCACACACATGTATACGCACACACACACGTACGGATCCTCTATCTCCCTGTAACTCTTTCTTTTTTGCAGATTTGACATTTTAGACAAACATGCTCCACCTAATAAACATAACTGTACTTAACTAAAAGTCTGGAAAATACTATTTAAAATGTCTTACCATGTACTCTAGTATCTATCAATGCATTTAAGAAGAATCTTAGTTATTTGTTTGCATGTGTACATCTCAGATTTTGCTTTCAAAAACTAGATAAGCTCTTGTCCTGGTTTTAAGAAACCTGAATATGCTTTCTGGTGCAGTGCACACTCAGCTCGCCCTACATAGCTGTTGACTAAAACATAAAATGGAACTATCCAAAATATATGCTGTAAGGCAGACACAGCTAATATGACGGACTGATGGATTGGTTGGCAGTCAGACACCAGCAAAGTGGTAAATGCTGCAAGTTTTTAAAGTTAAGCAGAAGTAGGTCAGTTTATAAAGAAGTGAGAGCGATGACAGGTGACATGGATAACCAGGTTTCTCTGTGTGTGTGTCAGTATCAACTCCTGAATGATGAAAAAAAGCAAGAAGTGAGCAGAATAGAGGGCAATGTGCATGTAAACTAATGCAGACGGACAATGGCTGCAGCAATGTCCTCATTCACTGATTATTAGGGATTTTTGGCAGAAAATTCAGCGAATTTACCAAAACAGCGCGTCCGAAACATGATGTTGTGATGATATAAGCAACAACCGCAGCTAATTCCTGTTTGCAGTTTTCAGTGCATCCCTACTTATTATAATTTCCTCAATCTTCACTTTCTTTCTACGAGAAGCTGCCACAGCACCTGTAAACCATTACGTGTTAAACTCACGGCCAATTCAACTCGAGTGGAGCCGAGTCAGACGATCAGCCTGCGTCTCAAAGCAGCCACATACTTTATCATGTTAGTTCTACAAGTTAGTTTTATTTTAAAAATAAATCGCCCCCACACAAATCAAGACCAGTATTTGTAGTTTGACAGTTTAAGGTGTGTGTCTTTTTATGTTTTTTTTGTTGGCACATGACGACTTTATTCTGCCATAACTTCGCTTCTAACCACCAGAATAAATCCATACATGTACCTGTTCTGTATATATACGCCTCATCCTCGCTGCTGGGCTGCCATGATGGAACAGAGCCTATCTCTGCTGTGATCTGATACTGAGTGAGAATCCGGTGGAGTTGGACTGGTTTCAGAGTTGGGTGCTCGCTAGACAACGCTCGCCAACCCATCTGCAGACAAAGAGGAGAAAATGACGATAATTCCTGAAGGGGTAAGTCCTTGCCAGCGAGCAAGGTGATTTGTGTGCAGACACACAGCGTTAATGGCAGCAGGGTGCAGGAGATGATCAATCAATTGTTGATCTGAGTCACTTTGCTTCAAGAACAAAAGGGCTCGTTTGACGGGTGTTAAAAGTAAATGAGAAAACCGATTACTGGCTGTTCACAAGTGTCTCAGGAACAATAGTGCTTGCCTCTATTGTTTAGGCTGATGTCAAACTATTATTCTAATTATCAATTGCAGTTCTTCTAAAAAAACGAGTACAATACACAAAAACAATACACAATACACAAATGGACAATGCTGAATTACAGGTGCGTGTGTGTCCTACCTGTGTGAGCTGTTGTGGGGGTGTGGCCATTATGGAGACAGAGCTGTTGAGTTTGGTGAAGAACTTGTCAGCCAGGTGTCCCAGACCGGACCTGCTTGCCCACTCCATCACCATCCGCAGGCACGCCTGAATCTGCAGCACCTTGGATCGCTGAAACCAACCCCGAGATGGACCTGCATGAAGGCACACACACAAAAACACACACACAGAGGGTTTTTAAAACAGAAACACTGCTGTAGGTTTTTATTCTGGGCTGTATACTGTGTGCCTCTGTGTGTATGTGTCTATGTGGGTGCTGTACGGCAATACAAACATTAATTTTTAATTAAGTTGTGATTGAAGTCGGTGAAACAATAGCAACAGCCACCTCGCAGAATACAAATGCGCTGCTGCAGAAGGGCTTAGCCGACTGTGTTTTACTGCTCGACAAATCAGAACACAGCCAGCCTTCCTGTCCGCGTGTAATCCTTTATTTTCTCTCCATCGCAGCAAAGAAATGAGAGGAAGTTTTGTGGCGAGTTAAGCAGGCGATAACTCTAAATCTAGCATTTGTCAAGCTGGTGTCCCATAGTTTTTTTGAAGGCCTGCTGTTCCATTACCTCACCACTGCCATAATGCTCAGAGTGCTTTCTCAGATACCCCCCAAAGGGAGCTCACGCTGGGGTTTGGGACAAACGGTGACAAACAACTGGACTCCAGCCGGGTATCACACTTCTCAGTGCAAACAAATAATTGATTACATATTTTTTATATATTGAGGAAAAAATGCTCCTCTCATAGAAAGAGGACCTGGACCAAACACCACTTCCAATCTGCACTCAGCAAACTCCTACTAATAAAAAAGGAAGAATAAATATATTATAATAAAAGGGAAACTTTTCAAAACATTTAGGCTCCCTTTATGCAATATATATCCTCACAGCGTCTACTTATCATTTAAAACAAAGAAAAGCTGAAAATCTTATTTTAGAAATCAGAAGAATACATGGGATTTTAATTATTATTATGCAGATGTGTACATATATGAATGCACATGTTTTAACTATCAAAATCGATCTATACAGAAATAGTTTCCCCTTAAAATAAAATAAAGCTAAAACTGACTTTTATTAAAGTCAAATCATTTTAAAAGGGTCTGGCTTCCTGAACTGGCTCCACACACACACACAGAAAATAGAAAGAGACGATTCGGATACAAGATGAATCAATTTGTTTTGTGCTGCAAACGATTTGTAATTTTGTAATTTTGTAAAGAAATGACCAAATCTGATGAACTGATTTACAGTTCCAGGCACTTGGCGCTCCACACACGTAGACAAACGTCTCTGTCCACACGCTGAAGCAGCTTCAGACAGACAAAAAACTGGCAGCATTATCTGCAGTGGCTTCACACACCCTTCAACCTTTCAAATATTCTACCATATGTCTTGAACAATGCCTCCCCTCTGTAATAGGCTTATGTCTGGGCATACAGTAATCTATGTGCGAGGCAACGCATACAGACGAGACATCACTTAACCTCTTGGCAAAGGTGTCATGAAGCTTCATAGCAGCTGGTTTGCAAACACACATCCACCTTTAAACGCAGAAAAGCTACCGTACAATCAGACGGTCCAAATAACAGAGAGCTGTCCCTTCTAATCTGCGTGCAAGCTAAAAGACTTCTTCTTTGTCCTCAGCTATACAGAGACACTGTGTGTGTGTGTGTGTTTAGTGCTGGTGAGTGTTGAGCTGAATGTGAGCGAGTCTGTGCGTTGCAGAGTGCTCCATGCAAACGTCAGCGTTACCTGCAAGAAACTCCCTTCGCTGTTACCATGGACACCATCAGCGAAGAAATATCAATGAGCGACAAAAAAAAAAATGGGGGTGAGAGAGGAAGCCAGACAGACAGAGCAAGCAGGAGAGGAGAGATGAGACGGGGGACGGTGTAGTCCCTGCTTGAATATAAAGCTATTTCTCCTTCTCCCTTTGCCAGACATGTGATCTCTCCTGTCTCCACCTGCTAATGAAGACATATGGCATGTTTGTGGCAGAGTGTGTGTGTGTGTGTGAGCGGACTCTTAGGTATAGCTGGCGGTAAATTACCATTTTCTGTATTTAGACAAGGTAATAGACTATTAGCAAGGTCATCACAAGGAACCAAACAGCCTGGCAGCCCTTTACCCTTCACTCTGCCCTTTTCTCACTCCTCCCCATCTCTATCTCCTCTCGCTCGACTCCATCTAATCCCATCTATACTCTTCTTTGTCTCACCCCTGATGGCCAGATGGAAAGAAGGAAGGCAAGAAGGAGGAGGGGGAGAAACAGAATGCAGATAGAAGAAGGGCATCGAGGACAAATCCTGGTTAGCCCCTGTCAAAATGCTGACAAGGACACAAGGACACACACACACACACACACACTCCCGTTCACTGTCTCTCTCACAAACAACTGTACAAACCCATGGGGAGGTCTAATGGACGAGTGAGTGAGTGTGTGTGTGCACATCTTTGCCCTACCTTTGTCCAGTAGCTGGTTAAACAGCGACACGTTGGAGAAGAAGAAGAGGTAAGCAAACATCTGAGCCTGGATCTCCGGGTGAACCTGGTAGCCCTGCAGAAGCTCCTGGGCACATTGAAACACCTACACACACACACATATGCAGACATATCAGTGCATCTATTGTTGTTTTTGTATATGTAATGACAAAGACATTTATAATATCATATTTATTCTATTGCCAGCCTCTCATCGATGAAGATAAATTAAATTATATCAAATACACTGAAACTTGTACTGACTGTATATTTTATAAATCCTCAATTCAGATGTTCACCTTTTAAATAATGTTCTGTACGTTGACAGAACATTATTGGGGGATTAGGCAGGTTATAGGACAACAAACACATTTTAGGTCTACTTCTATCAGTTGGTTTGGAGGAGGAGACAGAGATCTCACAAATATGTGTAAACGTATATGAGATGTAGATAATTGTTGCTGAAGACATGAAGGACAATAAAGAAAGACGCTCAACGTCTTCTCTGTCCAATGAAAACTACTGAAACTTTCTTTTTACAGCAGAGAATCTTTCCTTAAATAAATAACAATTATTAGACACTGTTTTAAGAAATTATTCATTTGTCTGGGTTAGGGTTAGGGTCCAGTAAAATATGACAAATTGTTTGCTGCTCTTTATTTGGCCATAGACAAACAAATAAACATTTTTCCAGTCAGATTACCTAATTTCTATAGTTTCAGAATGAATGGAAATAAAATGAAACGAAAATGAAAATTAAATTTGACAAAAATGCGCTTATTTATTTTGGACATTAATAGAATAATCTTCTGTTCAAGGCTGTTTCCACAATCAAATGCTGAAAGAGCGAGGTTCTCTAGTGTCCCTAACTCATTAGTAACTTGGAAGTCAGTCCTCATCCAGTATGCAACCTGCATGTGTTATATGAAAAGCTGAAAACCACTATTGGACAGTAAAAAAATGTTCAGTAGTAAGAAGGACATGTTCTCCTCAATAAGGAAGTTTAACTGAACTTTAGATGTAATATAGTAAAACAATATTCAAAAGCTGTGATCATTCAAAGCAGAGTTGGGGCCTTGAAATATCTTCATATAAGTCAAAATAAAATAAAATATAAAAACATCAGGGCATCCAGCTCTGTCCTGGGCTGCCCTTTGGACTCAGTGAGGAAGGTGTGTCCTGGCTAAAGTGTCACC
Source organism: Planiliza haematocheilus (assembly GCA_005024645.1). Taxonomy (NCBI): domain Eukaryota; kingdom Metazoa; phylum Chordata; class Actinopteri; order Mugiliformes; family Mugilidae; genus Planiliza; species Planiliza haematocheilus. The sequence continues at coordinate 1,278,434 of SRSE01001280.1, read as the reverse complement.
CATGCTGGACAACGAGTCCCACCCCCTGCACGGTGACCTGACAGTCAGTGACAGACTGCTTCACCTCGATGGGCTTTCCTTCCTGCTGCTGTCAGGCTCCACAATGAACACTCCTGATATATATGTGCATTTGTATTACAAAAAAAAAAAAAAACAGTCTGTAAATGTTTTTATCCTATTCTATTTCATTATTTATCTTTTATTTTTTGAGTTTTGGCGCTGCGTGAAGTGGCAGTCTGTAACTCCTATTGGAGTTTGTTGTTTTTGTTCATGATATTCATGAATGTCAACATATATTTATCCTCCTTTAACACTTTAACTCCTCAATCCAAATTGGTTGTTTCAACCCAGACACTGTGAATCTCTCTGATGCAATATGTAAATATTTTCTTGTACATAGCATATTTGTCTGCCGTACTCTATTCTTATTATATTCTATTTTTTTTGTATCTTCTGCATGTTGCACTGTTGTTTCTTGCCGCTGTATTCCCCACGGGGATGAATAAAGTCTTATCTCATCTTATCTTATTCACTACTCTTTTCAATCTTGTTATTTATCTTTCTTTCTGTATGCTGTTGCAAACTGCTATTTCCCCACTGTGGGACAAATAAAGGTTTTTCTTCTTAATGGTTGTAAATCAACATATTTAATTATATCTGGGAAAAAAGAAAAAACACGGTGCACTTTCTCACCTGCAGGACCCTGCGTACCGGCTCAGGAAACCCGACACCTCCTTTCCAGCAGGGCTCAGAGCTGTCGACCGGGAATGGATTACAGTCTAACAAACCAGGTAACACTACATAAAGAGCCTGGGCACACACACACACACACACACACACACGTGGACAAACACACAGAGACAGAAAGGCATGATGATGATGATGGTGTTGAAATTACAGAATAATTTATTCATATTCTCGCCTCACTGAGTGTATATATGTGTGTGCGTGTGAGACAATTTAATCAGCCCTCTGTGTGAACAGGGGTCAGTTCTTATTCATCCAATTTGCCTTAAAAACAAGATAAAAAGCGTCTCGCTCATTAAGAAGATGGCGCCGTTGCCGCGGTGACACATTACCTTGGTGATATAGTAGACACATTGCTGGAAGGTGTACATGATCACTTCTTCCAGGATGCTCATTGCCTCCTCATTGGCTGATATTGTCGCCGATAGCAACGACTCCTTTGACCCTAGACACGGATGACGGAGACAAAGGCACATTTAAAAAGATGAAGAACAGTGAGAGGGGAAGTCAGGGCTAAAGCTGTGTCAGTATCTACTCGTGTCAGCGTGAGTAATGACTCCTCAGCCTGTTATTTCCACACTCATCATTCAGACTTTTTTTTTTTTTGCGTGTGTGTACCTTGTAGTGTCTCTATGCTGTGCGTGTATGCTGGCGCTCTTTGTTGGATAAAGTAGAGGATCTCGATGGAGTTGGACATCCAGAAGAAGATGGTCTGCAGGTCTGGGACCAGGTCTGAGATGCTGAGCAGCGAGAGGGAGGCCGGGTCCTGGCTACTTTGACATGCACAGAGTGACGGGGTAAGCACAGTTAGGCTGACATACGGCACATAAGCACACATGCTTTCTTTCTTTCGTTCTTTCTTTCTTTCCCGAACACAAGATGGAAAGTGATACTCACTGCTGAGCTTGCTTCTGAGCCAGCTCCTTTGTCTTCTCCTGCAAGGCACACACACAGACAGCAATTAAGAGCTCATTAAACTTTTAGGATGTGCGTAGGAGGACCGCACCTCACGACGATATTGCTAAACTGCAGAAAGAAATACCACTATCAGATGTGCTAAACCGAGCAAACTCTCCGTGACGTATGGTAACTAGGTTGAGGTCTAGTGGCCTGAATACAAAATGAGCCTAAAACAAACCCACCTTTCTCTTTAGCCACTGTTTAAATAAAGATATTTTAAAACCGGTAGGGAAAAACATATTACGGGCTTACAGACTGTTTTATAGTAGGAACTAGCCACCTTAAATGAAGCAACATGAAGCAATCCTATTTAATCAGGACAAAGGAGCAGAGACAGTCTTACAGTAAATGTATTTTCTGATTAGTGAGGTTTCAGTTTATTCCATCATCTTCAAACTGAATTGATCAAATTAATTTCCTACAGAAAATCATGATTTCACGTGTATCTAACAATACAACAAACAATACACCTAACTAAGCAGACTTAGTTACTTAGAACAACTCGGTATCAAACCTATTTATTTTTTGGTTCGTGTTCAGTCCGCACCAACGGGGCGAACCACGGTAGATTTGTTTGTTTGGGTCTTGATTCATAAAAGGACTAGGCTAATTATTGAAATATTAGTTGTTGGTAGTGAGAAAAATGGAGTTGTGCAGTGGGAGGGGGGGTGACTCCAGGACGCTGGAAGTCACCATTTCTTCTTCAGGTGTCGTGGACCTAACTTAACCAAACATTTGTAAAGGGTGGTTCCCACTTGAAACCCCCATGACATGCTGCATACTGCTATTGACTAGGCCAGGTATCTTGATGTGTTCATGTTGGTTGGTAGCGATATTTCTTGATTTGGTTAGCTGCTGAGCGGACCCTACGAGCCAGCAGCATTAGGTTATCTTATATTTCACAAGGGTTGAATTATCCTCTGCTGCTCTGTGGCCCTACAGATACATTTCTAATTTGGAGTATAATTTACTAAATCTACTATTTTATCACGGTGATCTATTGAGATTTTTCTTTTGGGTTAGAATATAATAATATTTACCAAACTAACAAATATTGTAAACATTGGCACTATTGTATTTTTATCTGCAGTGGACAGATAAAGTTAAATATCAGCCATTCATCCACAATCCCCAAATGTGTGTTTGGAGAAAAGGAAGAAGTACAAGTTGAAGAAATGACCTGGCTAAATGCTGAGTCTGAGGGTGAAAATATTCAACAGTGGGATTGTTAACCAGTGGGAAAGGAAATGAAAGAAAGGCTTCTCAAACTGGCATATGGCATGTTATACAGAATCATCTAAGAAGTCCTCCTGTGTGCAAAAGAAAGCACTAAAAAAAAAAGAAAAAAGACTTTGCATGTGACTGGATGCATCATCTCTCTCTGATCGCTTCACCACAGACTGTCATCGTACCTAAAACACACTCAGAGCTGAACGTCGTTCCTCATAAGTAGCTGGTTGGTCTGAACCTCTGTGGATCAGCTACAGTCAGATTCCCACATGATCTCACAAGAGGAAATTATCCAAAGTAAACCTCAATATCCAAAAATATCAGCCTTTTAGAATGGACCTCACAGACATCTGACCTTTATTCAAATTTGTTGGGCAATCTTAGTATATTCTGTACTTCAAATGCCAATAAAATGTGTATTGAGCTCATGAGTGCAAAAACACTGATTACTTTTCATCTTTTCAATCCTTGTTTTTTTAGTTTTACTGTGGTGGCAACAGAATGTAGTGTGTTTATCTGTGTGTGTCTCTGTGTGTGTGTAATTGAGTACAAAACATGTGATCTGCCCCCCTGTTTAACTATTCACCTGACCTGACACAGCTGACCGGTTTCTCTCCACATGCCGTCATCTTAAATGAAGACCAAAGTACAAAAAAAGAAAAAAAAGAAAGCCTGACACTGACCCATGCGATGGTCTGGATCCGCCGGACAATCTTCAGCAGCAGCTTTCCGAAACTCCCAGGTGGGAAGGTTGAGGCAGAGTGTTGTATGCACAGACACAGCAGGTAGGCAGGTGTCAGCTTGTGGTCGTCTCCTGTGCAATAGACAGGATTGAAGTTTTTGAAAATGATCTTATACACCTCCTGACTAGCAGCTAGTGGTGGATTAAATTATATAATCAGTGCACAGACCTCCAGGTTCAATGAGAGACATTATCCTGTTCAACAGCTGGTCTTCATGAGCCTGGTCAAACTCCAGCTGCAGCCTCCTTTTTTGACCTCCTCCTTTTCCTCCTCCGTCACCTGCTGACAAAGTCAGGGGTCCTCCGGTTGTTGTCCCGACACTGCGGGGTTTTACCAGGTGAGGTTTGAAGCTGCGTCTAACTGCTGGCACGCTCAACACCTGTGCTGCTCTGTCCTTAAGCACGGACCCACACATCTTACAGGTCTGAGCCCCGCCCTCTCCCTCCTCCGCCGCCGCCGCCGCTGCCCCTGCGTCATAAAGCTGCCCCAGCGTGCGAAGGCGAGCCAAGGTTTGCGCGGGCAGAGGCTTAGCACCTGTGGGGTCTTTGTACAGGAAGATGTAATGTGCTCCGAAAGAGAGAAGGTCACCGTGTCGCAGCGTGGTGGAGCGCTCGCAGCGGGAAAAGTTCACCAAAACTGTGGCGTTGAGTACGGGCTCGACAGCGACGCAGAAACGCTGACTCTCTGCCAGGTCTTCTCCTTTGTTGTTGTTGCTGCTGCTGGCATGGCGGCGGGGCGCGGGGACTCGGCGTAAGCGGCAGTGGAGGGGAAGGATGTCAGGAGAAAAGAGGCAGATGTTGGGGCGAGCTGATGGAGTCTCTTGACCGACCGTGTGCTGCTCCCTGTTCAGGAGGTAAACCAGGCAGTCCTGCAGCACACATGATAAACATCACATAACCAAACACATCAGAGGTCTCTGAAGCAGCACATGAACCTCTACACCGTCCTCACCTGCCGATTGTATCCCTGCAGCAGCAGTAGATGAGGTGACTGATACAGAGAGTGCCTCACCCCTCCACCTCCCTGATTTCCCTCCTCTTTCCTCCGGCCACTGGAGGCCCCCTCACGTTCTCGCCCCCTTAAGGGTCCTGGTAGGGTGGAGTAATAGCGCTTGGGCTCGTCTCCCACTCCAAGCTGCAGATCCACACACACACAGAAAAACATTCAAGATTAAAGATTCAAGAAGGCGAAACTGTTCAGTGAATACTAACAATCAATCATCATAACTAGGCTTCAGCGGGAGGTCCCACCTGGTTGAGACTGGTCTCACTGAGGCTGCGGCAGAAGGAGGAGTTGCTGGACCGTGGAAGGGTCAGTGTCCCCTTCGCCCTGTTCCTCTGGAGCTTACGAGCCTGGGCATTAATATCTACCAGGAGGCAGAGAGGAATAGCAAGAGAAGGGGAGAGAGAGAAGGGCAAGAGGAGGGAGTGGTGGAGAATAATAAAGACAAGCAAAGAAACAGGAGACAAGGAGAAAGGCAAAGTAGAAAGCGTGCTTAAATTTGGTATGTGCACGCATAACATGTATGTTTGACACATGAGTGAACTGAGTAACGTCTCAGGCTTGAGTGACACGACAGTCATGTGTGAGCTGACATTTAAAACAAATCTAGGCTGGAGTCAGATGAAGGAGATGGTGCTGGATGTAGCAGCTCATGTGGCTGACGACAGCAAGACCAGATGAAAGGTGGACTGAGCAGCTCCTCATGACGTGAGCCTGAGGACTCTTGAGGCCATGCGATGGCTCACACAGATTTATTCACACACTCTTAAATCACTGTTAATGGGGGTGGCACAGGTGACAACGCAGGTAGAGGTGGTCTCCATGGCAATGACTGACAGCCACCCTACCTGAGGCCAGTCCCCACCTTTAGAGCTGGACTGTACCACTCGACCAGACCGTAGGGGGGAGCTCCTGTGTCTGCCCAGCCCGGATCGACCCATGAGAGCCGCCAGGAATTGGGGGGTTCGGGGGCCTACAGCAGGGTGGGAGGGGTTAGGAGGTGGAAGGCTGAGAAACGCCCAGCATAGAATTACCCCCAAACACACACACGGCATCAACACATCACAAAAACACACACACATGCACTGTGACGCAAACACAGATACACAATTAAAGGTGTGAAGTTCAGGATTTTCTGTCAAGCATATCACGGCCAGATTGGTTTCTCATTACGTCACTGAAACGTGATAACAGAATTAACTGGGCTGTGATGTGTTGACGTATTTAACAAAAATCCTACAGTACCTTTAAAGTGCGATCTCTTTTTTTAAGTGTGTGTGTGTGTGAGAATGCACACAATTCACGCGTGAACATGCCCTTCACAAACACACACACAAACAGAGGACGACAGAAGGCAGAGAGAAAGAGTCTCCAGGGGAGTTTTGTAAACACGATAACACGACAGAGAAAAGGTTAGTGTGAAAATGAAAACCTGGATTAATATGTATTTGTTGACAAAGCAGTTTCGCGGCAGAAAGTTCTGTTTGCTGTGGTTATAACTGTGTTTATATTTTCAGACAAAGACGTAACAGAAATGTCTCTGAGAACGAGAAAGAACGGTTTGCAACGATGAGACTGGTGATGATAGATAGATAGATAGATAGATAGATAGATAGATAGATAGATAGATAGATAGATAGATAGATAGATAGATAGATAGATAGATAGATAGATAGATAGATAGATAGATAGATAGATAGATAGATAGATAGATAGATAGATAGATAGATAGATAGACAGACAGACAGACAGACAGACAGACAGACAGACAGACAGACAGACAGACAGACAGACAGACAGACAGACAGACAGACAGACAGACAGACAGACAGACAGACAGACAGACAGACAGACAGACAGACAGACAGACAGATAGATAGATAGATAGACAGATAGATAGATAGATAGACGAGACAGACGAGACAACCATAAAAATGCATCATTGTGCCACAGTGATGCACAGAGTAACATGTCCCTCGATGACAATGAACACATTCTGCTATAAATATCAGGCTGTGCATAAAACCTGTGAACCTCGAACCTGCAACTGTTAAAGGGGGTGTGACTCCACTAGCAGCAAAAATATGTTTGATGTACAAATGACCCGACTTCTCCCAGAGAGTTTAAGGTCTCAGTCACTAGTTTCAAATCTTCTTCAGTACAGCATGATGTTCTTTCAGTGAGTTACGATCGTAAAAAAGCAGCTCTAGACCGTGGCGACCTTGTGCGTGCGTAACGTCAGGTTCTAAGTCGAATCTATCCCTCGCTCTTCTCCAGTTCCTCCCTCAAATATGGTCACATCCATATACAAAAAAGACAAGAAGATCCCCAAGAAATTCACAACTTACTACCGAGCACTTTTAAGTGTGCAGAAGAAAATGTGTGCAGAAAATAAGTTAAATATGACAAATATGTGCTTCATGTATAAATAAAGGCACCCAGTGGGATTTAAAAATAAAATGACTAGACTATGGAAGTTTGTTGTGCTAGGTGTTTACTGAAGAGGACTGTCTGATTAGCCAGACCATAAATCTGGTGTTTTCCAGAATCAGCGTTTATTTCATTTTAGCGTAGTTTAGCCAGAGTGCAGTTTAAGTCACATATTTCATGTATGATGTAACACTGCACTTCTGTCGCATTTTATTTTTTATCCACTTAATGCACAAAATGAAAAAGCACATAATAGTTAGGGGTGAAGAAAAAAGTAATCGTTTCTTGCACCACCAGCCTTATTCCTTACAGCCTACTATCGTCTCCTCTATAGTCTAAAAATGACAGAACAACAGAGGCGATTGCTGACCGACTCTCTGGCTACCGCAGAAGTTGACATAGCAACCAGAAAAACTCGAGCGTGCTCCATGAGAAATGTTGGTGTTGCTGCAAAGTGCAACGTGTGACTGGGAGGCTGAAAATATCCCTCTGAAAAACACCGTAGCTGGGAGTTTATGAATTTGTGTTTGTTTAAATGGCTTTTCATCCCCCAGTAAGCCAATTACACGTAAAGGTCACATCGTGATCCCTAAAGAATGTGGATGAGTATTCCTATTGCTGCATTGCAGATGTAAAGAGTTTGGAGCTCGTCTCTCAGCTGGGAAGAGTTTCACGTGGGTACTTTAGCAGGAAACGATATCACGGCACTGTAGTACAAATGTGCCATTCATAAAAACATCAGAGTGCCCACACCTGCCTACAGCTCTAGTTTTAAAGGCTTCAGCTTTCACTCAATCAATCAATCGACTGGCTGTCTGTGCATTTCCACTGCACTGTTTGCATGCGAGTGTGTTTCTTCAAACAATTCAATTATCCAGACACAGACTTTGTGTCTCTAATAGGAACTCAGATATAAAACTCTATCTTTAAAATACCTCTATATAGAAACACACGGGAGCAATATCTTCCCTACAAGATAATAACTATGACAAAAGCTCTTATTCTGCATCTCCACACACACACACACACACCTACACACTGACTGCAGAGGAGCTAACGAGCTGTGCTTTTCTGCTGAGTTTGACATGTTAAGAAAGGAAGTGAATTAGACCAGCTGCTGTGTGTGCGTCTGTGTGTGTACCTGTCGATCTGTGTGTGTGACTGTGTGTGAGCGTTTCCTCACCAGCAGTGATAGTATCCTTCTCCTTGGCGTTGAGCTCCTCGACCTCTGCTCTCCTGCGCAGCTCAAACCTGCGAGCGTGTCCTTCTCTGGGTTTCCACAACTCCTGGAGCAACAGCGGCTTTTCATTGTCCCCCAGCGCGCGCAAGCACTCAGTCCTCCACCCGCCTCCTCCGATGCCGCCGCCGCCCTCCAGACGTCCGATCACGTCGCACAGGACGTAGGAGCTGGCAGCCTCTTTTTTCAGCGAGTAACGTTCCAGGGCCTCCTTCACCAGTTCCTGTGCACTGGAGCGCGGCGTGGCCAGGACACTCTTGTAGTTGGCACCTGCGCATATTTCATCTCCGAAAATCTTCAGCACCCCGGGGGCCGAGCTCTGCGTGGAGAGTTCAGCCGGGTCATCTGCCGGTCGCTCTGGGGGTTCAGTCATCGTGCGCCGCTCCCCGCGGGTGTTTGTTCCAGTTTCTGCTGGGACACGGTCTCTGTAGCTCAGAGTACGGTAGAGCACCTGATGAACACACACAAAAAAAACAATGAATGCACCGCAGAGAAGAAAAAGGGACTGTTTAGTCAAACTAATCACAAAATAAACATATTGTGATGTTCAAACATGCACAACGCTTCGGTTTATTTCATAGATAGATTAAATAACAGCCCTCTTTCATCACTACATTTAAAAGTTTGGAGGATTTTATATGTGACTTTCACCACAGAAACTTTTTTAATGGAAAACATTTTGACTTGTCAAAAAAAGTACAAGTAAAACTACTTTTGTGTCCCAGTTAGCCCTGGCTGCAAGCCAGTATGCACAAAAAGAGGAGCCTTAAGCCAGCCTACCTAAAGTACACCTGTGGTTTTTTTTTCCTGCTATGACAAACTAACACATCTGCTCTGAAGAAGGTGTAAAGGCTGTGATGCTGCATGTAACAGAGCTAAGGGCTCATAGGATTAACACTGCTAGCGTGATGATGTTTGCTTTCCAGTTTAGCATGTTAGTTCAGTTATGGTAGTCACTAAGCTCTGATGTTTTAAGGGTTGACAGGAACAAGGAAAATTGTCCATAGAGAACAAAACAGTGTTGTGTTTATTTCTGCTGTAAAGTTTCCATTTAAACATGGTGTGAACCGTGCCTGACTTTTGAAGCCATCCTCAAACTGTAGCTTTTGTCACTTTGTCCACAGAGGAGGCTGCTTCGATATATCAAATAAAACTTTATCTTTATTGCTGTTTTTTATATGTCTGTGTGTGTTTATATGTCAGATAAACTGAATCGTTAAAACCTTACAATGTGTAAACCAAGCAATTCACTAAAACTGTATTATTATTTTACCTTCACCTCTAAAGCCAACTTTAATTGAACCCAGATGTTCATGTGTTTGTGTGTGTGTGTGCGTTCACCTGTGTGAAGGTCCTGCTCTGGCGTTTCAGCCGGCTCTTAGATGGTAGGGACATACTCGCCCCCGAGGAAGAACCGTAGAACATGATGCTGCTGGTGGCTTCACAAACCCCACAACTGGTGAACAAGGAAATGTGTTTCAATGCTTTGTTTTCGTCCAGTGTCACAGATTGTAATATCCCTAGATGTTTTACACACACACACACAGCTACACGTCATACACTCGACCTCTCTAAGATTGTAAGGGTGGATGGAAACTACTCTATACATATGTTATGTACGCTGTATCCACCATAGACGGACTATGAAAATAAAGTGAGTGGCGAGTACCTTGATGCAGTTACGTATTGTCACCTCTATGTGCAGCAGCACCAGGAAATGGTTTACAGTCGGGGGTCAGATGCTTTGCATTTCATTTTACTGTCACTGGAAAAACAAAACAGACGACGTACAGTCAACAGAAAGAGACACAGCTGAGTTTTAAATTCTTCTATTTCAGGTCCTCACTCAGATCATGAGGTCTCGTAGTCTTCAGTTATCTTGTTTAACAAGCTAAGCCATTTTCACCTCTGTACTGAAAATTATTATTGTTGTCGTATCATTTCTTGCCAGAGGCATTGTCTGACTTTGACTCTATTGAAACCGTCTGTAGACTTCTCGGCCTAGACACTGTGCAGCAAACTTCAGTTTGTCCTTTTTTGTCTTAACGACCCGGGATCAAACATGAGGAACTGAAAAAACGTCGATAGGCAGAGGGATTTCTGGAATACCTTGCTGAGCCTGTTGTCACAGCGACCCGACGTTGGATAAACAGAGAGAAAAATCTAGACGTAAAAATTTGTTCTGCGTATACACCAATCAAGCATAACATTATGACCACTTTCCTAAAATTGTGTAGGTCTCCATTGTTCCTCCAAAACAGTTGGGACTCATCAGTGGTTTCTGACAACAGGATATTGGTAGTGGGGGCCTTTGGGTCCTAAGGGTTGAGGGGAGGGGCCTCTGTGGATTATTCCACCGATACTTGATCAGTTTGGAATCTAGAGAATTTGTAGGTTTTTGTTGTAGTTTTTTTTTTGTTGTTGTTCTTAATCTGTTTTGAGTTAATACAAAACTGTTTCTCTGTCAGGCTGCATCCTTCTGGGAATGTCTGCTGCCATCAAAGAGTCATTGCTATGAGGTGGGGGTGTCTGGTGTCTGAGTAACATCCACCTGAATGAATGCCAGGTCCAAAAGTTTCCCAGCAGAAAATTAAACTGTCACAAGATGATCAATGTCATTTACCTCTCCTCATAAATCATAATGTTGTGGCTGATCGGAGTACATTGCTATTCTGAACGCCCAGCTGTCTGTAGTTGATAACTAATATATCATATATTCACATATTGACTTTTTACAACATTAAAGTTCTGTACTCACTATCTTTTAAGACAAATAGTTGGTTAATGTAATTTTCAGCAATGAGAACATCTCATTTCAAATAAACCTTTTAGAGATACATCAGTAAGATTATCTGTCACATAAATTAGATGGATCTAGCATATTTTTATACATCTGTAATATGTATTCACTGCCAGTGCACAACATTTTTAATTAACTCAGTCACTGTTCAGCTCAAATTACAGAAAAAAAAGCTTTAACAGTAATTTAACACAAAAAAATAAAAGAAATCATCCCAGTTTTAAAATCTGAAACCAGTCAAAATGTTATTACTTTATGGATAAATGACCTAAAAGATTAACTGGCTGTTTTTTCCTTTTTCGTTTTGGCTTTCGTCAGGCTAGTGACAGGTTAAATTCCACTCTTGAACTCTCTATAACAGATTACATTAGGATAGTATAATCAATTATACGCCACCAGGTGATGTATTTTACCTCAATAAACATCTCTGTTTACAGTCTTGCTAACCCTTAACGCTTGATTGTTGGTTTTGCATGAACTCTTTTGACCGACGTAGATCTCTAGTGCACTTTGCATCAGCAACCAAATGCAGTTAGCTCCAGCTGATGAAAGCAACCTGCAATGATTGCAACTTGTGCCTGCTCATACGGCATATGATTTCTGATTTATATATTTTTTCCCCCCGCAAATATTTGGCGGCCGGCCCAAAAGGTGTTGTTGTAGCTGACTCTGCAAGGACTGGTGGGATAACGTGACTATTTTAAATGCCTGCTAATCCACACTAATCTGGCTACTTGGCCGCAGTTAACTCAATCCTGGGACCAACACACCCCTCTTGGATCTACAAACAAGAAAGGAGGCCTAAATGTTGCTTTTTGGTGAATTGGGTTGTGTTTTGTGACCCGGGAGGTTGTGTTACATTTGGTAACCATGTCACACAGACTTTCTGACTTGGCGTCTGTCCTTGTCTTCACCACGAGAAGGTCAGAATTAAACACTGCGTTGAGACAAAGTAGACACCAAATAACGGGCCCCAGGGCAGAACTTGTGCCCACTGTGGGTCCGGCCTTTGTTTAGGACTCGGTCCGTCTGTTTACGACTTTGGACTCGCTGGTCGTCAGTGGCAACCGCCGTAGCAACAAAAGGCAGGAGAAAATCCTCAGAAATTAATCCGCTGACGAGTCGTCAGGCGCGGCACTGAGAGCTCACAGCCCGGCCTCCGACCGTCAGCAGGTGTGTCTAATCATTGTACCCGAGGTCATTACGCACAATTAATTATCAATCAGCGCGAATATTGCGTGGACAGCCGAGTAACGCGAAAAACAACTGTGAATATGATTTTTTTGTTTGTTTGTTTGTTTGTCTGAATTGCTGTGAAGCGTCTGGTCGTGGATAAAATAGGTCGCGGAAAAGTTGAGTGATTCCAGCAGTGACAAGCCCAGTCCCCTGAGGGCTCTCCTGGTGTCTGTTGCGTTAGTACTCACGCTGCCTGCAATGCGTGGCTCCATAGTGCTGGGGAATCCTTCCTGGCTTCTCTCTCATTCCGTTACCCCCATACAAGGCAGAAAATCCCCGACAAAATGAGGGGGGAAAAAACACCCAGCTGCCCTCTTCGGAGCGAAAGCAGCCGTCTGGGGCTCCCACCCACATCCCCAAAACAGCCCGTTAACTTGGACGACAGCCAGCCGCCGTGGGCTCCCGTTGCCGTGCGCACATCTCCGCCGAGTGTCCAGCAATGCCCACAGCCTCCGGCAACCGCATTCCCACATCCACAGCGGTTCAGTGCCGAGCCGCGACGGAAACAGCCGAGCTCTGCGCGCTACTTCACCTCGGCACACCTGCTCTGGTACCCGAGTGTGCGGGGATGACGCCCCCTGGTGGACACGGGCGGCACGAGCACAATACGGAGGCAGCAGTACACGGAGCAGCAGGGAAAAATGCTGTATAGTTTATGTTTATATATATACCAGAAAATAATATATAAAACATGTAATAGCATGTTTTTCAGGTTTCAGATATGGACTACAGGTTGTTTTGATGTTATTCTTCAACTTTGTTTTCCCTCTTCAGTGTTAATTAACTCTGTTGTGGTCACTGGCCATGGTTATGTCCACATTTATTCATTTATGTGACATGTGCATACTGAAGCGTTCAAGAAAAAGTTATGAAAAAGCTCAAATGAAGATGCCTAAAATTAGAGGCTGCATTGAAAAAAATAAAATCAGTGACTTCTATCGTTTATTTCTGTTTGCCTACTATTTTGGGTATATGTTGCTATTTTAAATTCAAGTATAAGGGGGAAAAAGCAAAAACAAAAGCTGTCTGGTGTATCTACGCTGCATATTTTTCAGCAGCGGTATGTAGGTGGCTTAAAATTGCAAACTGAAAATGAAATAAATATTCCTTAAAAAACGGCTTGTTGCTTTGGATATATAAAACAATAAAGAACCACAGTAAAGAAAAAAGGTTAAATATTATAAAATGCTGAGTCCAGGGACATACTGCATGAAAAAAGCTTTTTTTATTACAAGAGAAATAGAAAAGATAAAAGCATTGTTGGCATCATATTGGCTTATCACAGCACAAAAAGCATCACAGTCACAATAACCAGTATGAAAACTAGAGAAAGAGAAACACAAAGAGTGGTGGTTAATATAATCAGCCTTATACGGCCGAAAGAAAACACCAATGGGAGTGAGAAGAGACTCGGCAGCTCCACAATCACAGAGCGTCTATAAACAATATACACAAAGGCTTCATGGAGAGTTTATAAAACCACAGAGATCTGTACAAAGTCAGGTGGGCACTGAATGTCTGGATGAGACAAATATAGTTACCAAGACAAGACAGACACACAACAAACTTCACCTGTGCGTGGCTAACTCTACCTGTGGATGTGGTCAAAATACCAGCTGTGATAAAAAGCAGTAAACTCTCAGCTGTTTGCTGCATCCAAGGGGCTCGAGTAAACACTGAGAGAATGGATGCTAAGTGTTTTAGTGAATTTGTTCCTTATGATTTGTACATTATTATCTGTTTGCTTTGTTTTGCCTGGTTCTCAGTTTGTCTGCAATTTAGTTAAATATTAGGCCGTGAATGGAGATAGAAATGATCTGCGTTTTGGATCTATATCTCTTCACCTTTTCTACCTTTTTACTTACATGCATTTAAAAAAATCTGGCACATGCATCTCAAAAGCGTTCATCACAGTGATTCTGATGCAAATTTTTAGGAGTTTGCAGTAAATTAAGAAGATTAACAGCAGGGTTTTATATCAGTTTCTCAACAAGCTCTCCCACTTCTTAAGTTTCCTCTTGAAAGGTGAGTTTACAAGTTTCAAGCTTGCAGACATTTTGTGGCAGCCGCCCTACTTGGGGACGTGAGTATGTAAATGAAGCTGCGTGGAGCTTTAAAGAAAGCGGCAGCATCACAGCTATTTGCTCTTTAGTGGTCCTTGAACGTGGTCTCTCAGACTTTAAAACCTGAGAAACACACAGCAGTGAAAATATGAAGAACATCTTCGAATACCAGATGATTTGACCTTTTGGTCCTCTAGCCACCTTTATCATACTGTACAAGCGTGTCCAACACACAGTGAGTCATGACATACAGCGTAACGCTAAAAGTACATACATACATACTTCAAATATATTTTTAATGTGTTTAAGGTACATGCATTCACGTGTAAACATAGACTCAGCCGGTTAAGAGGCTTTTGGATTTATGGAGTCAGATAGGATGGATACGTACGATCACACACACGCACACACACACCTGAGATGCCTTAATATTGGGCCAGATTGTTCAACAATACTATAGCTTCAGTTTCCTTTCAAGTGAGAGACATATGTGGTAGTAGTGTGCTATCAGTTACGGCAGTAAGTCAGTCATGTGGCAGTGCTGAATCTGACAGTGGTTCCCACCTTTCGAGGCTTCAACCACGTAGCTTTCATTAACTAATCAAACGGTTTCCATTCGTTTAGGATGAAGATAATCAGATCAGAGAACATCAGAAGAAATTATAGATAAAGTCAACGTATACTGTCGGCCTAAGATAATACTGTAGCAGTTGCACTGATGACATCTTCACTTACTAAACCTAATCGACAACAGTAAACTATTAGAATTCAGCACGTATGCTTGATAATCTACCGTGTAGAGCGCAGTAAACGTGGAAGCACTGAGACTATAACCACAACTATCTGTGTGTTCAACGTAAAATACATCATCTACAATCATGTTTGATTCGGATATCACAGTAAGTCACCGACTGAAGCAACGTTTCTTAAAACCATCCAGTGTACTACAGTGTAGATAGCACAACTAATATCAGCAACAGTAATAAAACTATCTAGAGCTCTGAATTGGAATAGAAAATTACTGATGTCGCAAACCTCATACTGTATATATAATCAAACCAAAAACATCTTCTATTAACAATGATAATAGCTGCTAAAACTAATTCTGATAGCCAGGCTAGCTAATTGTAAACATTGTCTTCCTCTTAACAATAAGACAATGCCCTCAATTCAGCTTCAGAAACACTGAGTTTGGATGTGCACCAGAGAGAGAAATAGTAATAAGAATAGTTATTAACCCCTGATTGTTGGAATGAAACCAGAATCCTGCAAAACGCTGTAACAGAAAACTGAAATGAACGGAAGTGGGGAAAAAAAAGAAGCTGTGTCCAAGTTCAGAGGAGGCCTCAGACCGATAACGGCCACGTGCTGCCAACGCCGCAAAGGCTCGTGTGAACAGTACGTGCCAGTTAACTGCTAAACGGTGCATTCAAATGTCTCCGTCAGCTCGTGAAGTCAGGAGGTATCACATTATACGTATGAGGTGTCTTCAGGTCGTCATCAGTTACTAAGAAACCAATGCAGGACGTAAATATTGCAGTGGTGTAGTTTACACAAAGGAGGATTGACTACAACTACTGTCACGCTGCCAAAATCCAAAGTTCTGGTTTGAAAAAATGTTGACACCCTCACCCATGTTGGTTTTTTTTACAAGCTTTCCAAGAAGCAGGAAGTGTTTTATGAACGCATTCTATGTTTCAACTCCCAGGATAAACTAAGAGCTATGATGCACGATTCAAAAAGTCAGCCGATGGTCAGCCATCAGCCAGCATCAAGCCGACTGTGGCCGGTGTGTCCTGCACCTTTGGCACTATTATTTGAATAGACGGCAGAGCCCATCTGTGAGTGAAATCACACTCCTGCTCAATCATCTAACGAAAACTAGAGCACAAGAAGAGAACTAGAAATGAGAACAAATAAGGAAGTAACAAAGTCAAGAAGGCACACACAGAAGGCTCTGGCTTTTGGGTTGAAGGAACTGAAGACCGGCAGTTTGTAGCTCCTCTGGTTTCCCTTTTTAAATAATGAATACAGACTACTGCCACCTGCTGGTACGGAGAGTTACACACTCGTTGGCCATCGACTGTAGTGTTGGCGGTGTGTAAAATCATCGTCTTTTAGGTGAAAATGACTTTGTTGCTGCTAGTGTGATGTTAGTTCAGTGTGTCTATTCAGCTCCTTTTCTGGATCATCGTTATTCTGCTTATTGCATCTCTGTCTACTGTTCTTCCTGTTTGTCAAAGAAGAGACTTCAAAGTTCTTCGTCAGTATCTGGGGCAGGTCTGCTGTCCCCAGAGTCAAATCTAAAGATGGAGGAGCAGCACCCAGTTTCTATGCAACACGTATCTGGAGCAAATTCCCTGAAAACTTGAGGTGTGCGTCAACTCTCAGTTATTTCAAGTCCAGGCTTAAAGAAGAATTACAGTTTTTTTTACAACCTGGACCTTATTTCTGGCATGAAATACGATAGTTTACTCACCCATATAACTTTGGTGTAACTTGAAGTAGTTCGGACCATATTTAGATTCACGTATATTCATATAGTGGGAGTGACTGGGGCACCGAAACACAGCCTCTAAATAACACATTATCTGCCGTGAAACTCGTTTATTTCACCAATATTTTGTTATGATACATTAATGCTATTGCCTGTTGAGTCTGGAGTTACCTGTTATCTATTTGCGGATGTGCAGCGGTTTGTTGTTCTTTGGCCAGCTGTTCCTCTCTCTGCCTCTACATCTTCTTTTCAACAAGCTCCTCATACATATACTCTGGCTCAAAAGCGATAAGGACATCCGTCGTAAGCAAAGTCGTCGTTCACAACCTCAGAATCAGAAAAATATTCAGCCATGTTGCAAAAAAATAGCAGTAGGACATTACAGGTAAAGAAGGATGGATAATGGATGATGTCATCTTTGAGTGCCATTCACAAACCGCACAGCACTCAGAGATGACATCATCCAGGTCAGAGGTTAGTAGATCAATCTACAAACCCTGGATGATGATAACAGGTAACTCTGGACTAAACACAGAATAGCACTAGCGTATTATAACAAAATGTTTGCGAAATGAACAAATTTCGCAGCAGATAATGCGTTATTTGGAGGCTGTGTTTCGGTGCAACAGTCACCCCCCACTATATGGATATACGTGGATCTAAATATCGTTTAGCTCATTTAGTATCAAATACAATCATATTTTATGTCAGAAATATGTTCCACGTTGTAAAAAACAGTAGTTCCCCTTTAAAAGCTCCAGTTCGTCCCTGCAAGTGACAATTAAAATGCCTTGTTGTTGAAACACGTCACACTTTCTGTGCCTACTGTGTTGTTTTTTTAGATGAGTGCGGGTTGGGAGAACGTTAAACATTAAATTTTGATATACAGTTAAGATTTTCCATAAAGGCCACTGGGTGGTAAAGCAGGACTTTACTGATGGATTAAAGTGAGTTTCATCTTTAACCTGTGTCGTCCAGCAGCCAAACCTGTCAAACCTGCCTCGGTTTGTCTATAACCGGTTTGCCTGTCGTTTGAAGGCAACGTCTTGGTGATAATCACAGACGAGTTGACGAGGGTCACCTGAATGCACCACTAGTTTTGGTCTGTGGCTACAGACTGTCGGAAGAGATGACACATTTAGACACTCCTAGCTTCTAGATGAGGCAACCTCTTAAAGTGGACACAGCTCAATTCATCTCCTTGAAATTGCTCAAACACAGGAGTCACTTCCTGTGAGGTCAGCGCTGATGTCATCTGGAGGTCTGGACTTGATTGGGTGGCTGGGCGTAGAGGTACTTCCAGATGGCGTAGTAATGTATGGCAGCTCCCATAGCTACAAACAGGTGCCAAATGGCATGAGCGAATGGGACGATGCCATCACTCTTGAAAAAGACCATCCCCAGACAGTAGCAGGCTCCGCCGACAAGCAACTCATACAACCCAGACTGCTCCGGCTGGGAAGAGGGATTACGATTATTACTGGTTAAGTGTTGACAAAATACAGTGAGAAAATGTTTAAAGCATGCAGAACAGAAGTAGGATTACGTCTCACCATTGAGAGGATGACCAAGGCTGGAAAAACCCCCATCACTGTGTAACATATCAACTCCATCAGCTTATACCTGGTACAGAGAGGAACCTTTCAGCATGGAGTTCATTCTTAAAGTTGGGAACAGTAGATGTAAGCTGAAACCAGGGCAACTGGACTTATAGAGTTTCTTTTGGATATACAATGACCTGGACGACTGAGAAACTTCACAGATGTAGGCGTAAGAAGGCTGATGTTTATTAACCTGGGGCTCAACACTTGGTGATGAAGAGATGAACTAACGATTTTAAAGGGACAGCCTGGTGTAAAGAAGATGCAAAATGTGTTTTAGTCAGATAAAATAAGAGAACAGGGACCACAGATCAGCCAGTGGATTTGAACCCAGAACCTCTTCAAAGGCACCAGACTCCACTGGCAAAAACTGCTAAACTATCTGTTAGAGAGCTAAAGTGTCAATAATGTTCTAAATACAGCATATGCTTAAACTGGCATTGATTGTATCAGGTGGGTCAAAGGGTCAGTCCATTGCTCAGTTTGTATGCTGACCACCATCTATCCTAGGTATTATACTCTCTACCTGATACTACCCCACTTTAAAGAATCTACCCTGTCCTTTCAGAGTTATCAATTCAAACGTTTAGTTAAGAGCCCATCTAGAGTTACAGTTATGGCAGCAGAGTCTGTACAGTGATAATCCCTATCCCTATATAAACTGTTAGTCGTGACTGCTGAGCCAGTTCCATCTAACAACGAGATGCAGCAGCTGAAAGCCCAGAAAAAGCTAATATGTGGACAACAGAGTATAGATTGTCTTGTTGCACAACAGCATCATTGATTAGCTGGATATACACAGACAGAGAGAGAGAGACCGTCTGTGAATGTTCGGATGTTTTGAACGTTTGAACACACCTCTCATGGAAGAAGAAGACGTAGGTGGTTCCAAAAGACGCCATGACCCACACCAGCCAGCGCATGTGACACGCCCAGGGCCCCAGCTCTCGCAGGTTCAGCCTATAGGAGCATCAACAGTAGGACAAAGCTACAGGTGCATATACAGGCTCATTGCAAATTATTGTATATGCACACGCCCACGCAGACACTCTGCACTGTTTGTTTACCAAGGGGCGTAGGAGGCAGCGATGAAGAAATAGATCACAATCCTGTCACACATGTGGAAACAGTGCTCCACGGACCTGGAGAGAGAGCCGGAGCAACATGTAGCCTACAATGTTATTTCTGTTTGCATTTGTGTTATTTAATCTCATACATCATTTGGAACATGATAATTGGGTATAAATATTGCATTTAGCGCTTCTGTGTGTACCGTAGGTGGCTCTTCTTCCAGGCCACAGTGTGGAACAGAGTGGAGATGATGAAGAGCGAGCTGAGGCCCGCCCCGTACACCCAGGCCGACAGCCGCTCCCATTGGTCCTCCGACTGGAAGTGCAACACTGAGCTGCCCAGCAGGCTGGGGATTATCCATAACTAAATGAATTCACAGCAGGATTGTGACATTAGATGCAGAGAAAGACAAACAGACGAACATGTAGGCAGCAACTGTCGATGCTGTGCATGATGTGGGTGCAGTTTTAAAATAATCTGGCAGTGCCATTTATCTGTTATGTAACGATGTGTTATTTTTTTTTCTTGTTGTCGCCGAGCGTGTCACTTTGTCTGAGACAGAAGGTTAATGATCACTTTCTGTGATGTGTGTGTGTGTGTATTTACCGCATGCGTGGCACAGTTGGCAGCATGCTCGTATTCTGTGGGCTGGTATCTCTTGTTAGGAGGAACGCGGTTGTTCATAAACCTGAAAATGATCAGATATCAGCAGATACAAATTCATATTCACAGGTAGGAAGTGAAAAGATTAAAATAAATAAATAAAGACACATGAATTGGTGCAAAAGAAAATAACGAAGATTCCAAAAGAATAAGACAATGTTATTCATTTCTAGACCTTAAAGAAGACAATACATCTTAATACAGAGCCATTTTCACTATTTTCAAGCAATTTTTGCTTGTAATGAGACATTTTGACTAGAAATGAGACAAACATACTTGGTAAGATTTTGTTTTTTGCAGTGATACAGTTTCCTGCATGCTAAACAATGAGATAATTAACCGAAACTCTGTTAATGAGGATCTAGTGCTAAGCTACAAATACCTGGAGAATGACTTTTGTTCTTCCAACCTATTTCTATTTTTATTACAGCTGAGCACAAGATATGAATATTAAAGACGTTTAAAATTTTTACTTTCAACCATTAACTATGGTTATGCAATGTTTACATGATAAGTATTAAATATTAAACGCAGGTTTGTGAAATCAGGCAGAGAAAGTCTTAAAAAACATGTTCAGCATGTATATTCATAAACCACTCGTGCCTCAGCGGCGCGCGCCCCACCCCTCTCCGTTTAGCTTGGCAACGAAAGCTCGCGCTACAACACGTTGCCATGACTGCCGTTGCCCGGCAACAGCGGGTAACCACGGACCGACTGAACCAGAGGCTTGTCCCGATGATTGCTTTGATAAAGAGTTCCCATGTCTGCGCCGTGCGCCGTCCATGCCGCGCGCAGACACACGCGTGCGAACAACTCAGCTCATCTCGCGCTGCCACAGAAGAAGAAACTCAAACAAACACACAAACAGCTCAGGAGGTGGCACTCCGTCAGTGATGTCACTGTTGTCATGGAAACCACCGAGCAGGGATTGTCTTTTTTTTTTTTTTTTTTTTTTTACGCCAGAAAACTCCTTGTTTCTTTAATCCTTCTCTCTTCATCTCTCCCCATCTCCTTCTCCCCTGTTCCCCGGCCATGTCTCCTCTCTGCTTCCCGATGATTAAATTAACATGCAGGATGGCAAATTGACGTCGTCGACATCCATGCACACAAACAAAATACAAAACACACACACTTGCATACAGACATGAGGCACAACCTCTCCCGATTTTTATGGTGCATCTTGCGGCGCCAGATTTCATAAGAGACCTAGATTTAGTTTCTCACATGTGCACACAACACACACCCACACACGTACACGTTGTTCTAAGATTGGTGGGACTCAAAATGAGGAGCAGGATGCCATTAAAGGGAATACTGTTCAGTGGAAACTATCCCGTGGAGCATCTCTGTGTTGTTGCGTAGATGTGTGATGCACGATGCAACTTGCTTTATACTACACAAACTGGTTCATATGACAGTCCTGATCACAAAGACTGAGGAAAATCCACCTCGCAGACTGACAGTCATGCTACAGAGAAGGCTCCTCCTTTCCTTCATTTCTCTAGCGTTCATTGAGCAGCTGTTTTTAGAGTGACACCCATTCACAGCTATTAATATTAACCGGCCCAGTCCAGAAACACATCGTCCCGTCCCAAATAAAAGTCCTCCTCGCCCCGTATCCAGCACCGGCCTCTCGCCGCCTGACCGACTGAGTCTCTCTTTGGTGTGCATACGAGCATGTGTCAGTGCCAGGCCCAGCAGGCTTGGCCGGGTCATTAATGACTTTATCAAGCTGGCTGATAATTAGCAGGCCAGAGGCCAGGCACAGAGAGACAGTAAGTGGACGGAGAGGAGCGGAGCTGAGTGGAAACATCATGAAACAGAAGGAACACTCTCCACATTGATGTATTTAACCATGAAGACAGCAATCTGGTTAAGGGTGAACATGGATTATTAACACTGGATATATCACTGGAGTATAGCAATAAATATTCTCCCAGAGATTAAATAATTTGTCAAATAACTGATCAACAGCTACTTAAATGGAAGGCTTTTTAGTTTTTCTATTTGTTTTTTGAGCGTAGATAAAATATGTGAAAGTTTCAGCAATCTGATATATAAATATGTTAAACACAACGAAAGTTATATTGTGAAGTGATCTACTTAGATTACAGGCCTACAAATTACATACTAATGTCTTGATTCATTTTTTAGATCACCCTGTTCATCTTTATGTACAAAACAATGTCTTAAAATGTTGATGTGATGTTTTTGAACGCTATAAAAAGACAAAATATTCATGTTTATTGATATAAAACACAGTTAAAACGCCGAAGCAGAGATTATTCGCCTTAACTTGACTTCTTTGCTCGACTAATTCATTGCCTCCATCTGTCAGATCCTGAAAACTCAAAGCAGTCAAATCATTGTAAAGGCACGAACGAAGAGGCAGCCACAACATGAGCGCAGTTAGAAAACAAGGCAAGAAATGTTATGTAACTGAACCATGCGCCTCCTCAAATTGTCTTGTGCTGTTAAACAGCTAAAAATATAGCTTCCTTGCTCTTATGCAAGACAACTGATATCACATTCAATGAAACTGTGATTATGACCGTTCTCCTACAGCCTCAACGCACAGCAAAAAAGAAATGGCTTGTGTGACTTCCTGTGTCAGCTGAGGCGATGATGGAGAACAGAGGCTGTGTGGTCTGCTCCACAGATTAATGACTAATGATATCAAAATACCAAATATGTGCAGATTCACTTCTGTGTGCATTTGAGGATGATTGTCATACGAATACAGATAATATGTCATAATAAAACGAATATATTTAAAGATGTCATCTTGAGCTCTGGATATATTTTACACTCCAAACAATTAATCAGTGAACTGAGAAAGCAAGCAGCAGATTAAGTGGAGTCTGCTTGACCTCCGGATAGCCACAGCCAAGACCCAACAGTTTTTCTTTTTGTGCCAGATGATAAATAAAGTTGAAAACGCTGAGGATGAGGAGGGCATGTGTGTGGCCTAGTGTGTGTCACAAAGAGCACTGCACACAGAAAGAGACAGAAGAGATACAAAGAGGATGATGAAGAGGAGGAGGAGGAGGAAGAGAGGAAGTGACAGGTGTGTGTTTGTTAAAATGTCATGAAAATGAACCCTGAGGCAGAGCCAGAAGATGCATCTCTGCTTATGTGTAGAAACCCTGACTCCCCGCATCATCACCCTCATCATCACCGTCACAAACAGGCTCCGGTGTTATTTACACCTCTATTTATCTCAAGTACGATCAAAACAAATGACACTTAACATACCTTACAAGATTCATTTACAGTGGAAATCAGCAACAGTTTGACAGCAGACAGACAGACGACAGCGCGGCTAAAGCCCGGATCCCCTCTGAATTAACAGCGCTCAGATCGGCTCAGGGTGTAAAGGTTTTGCTGTAACGTAACGAGCATCGCCTTTTCACCGTCGACGTCTTGTCCTCATCTCAAGCGGCACCGGGAGACAGATGCGTCCCGACACAGCTGCCTCCAGAGGGTCCAGTCCGGAAGTGTGGGCGTCGGGGACGGTGCTCTCTCTCTCTCTCTCTCTCTCTCTCTCTCTTTCTCTCTCTCTGTTCACCTCGTCACGACTCAGTGTGGACGCTCGTTTTTCATCACTGAGCGCTGCCACATCACTTGGTGTTGGGACTGAGTCCTCGCTGGAGAGATTGCGTGCAGTTCCTGCTTCTGCCTCTGGGTGGAGATGCAGCGGTGCGTTAAAAACACTAACCGGTCAAATACGGTATTAGTGGTGCCACGTGCTTTATTCATTGACTGATTATTTCTATCTTCAGTTAAAAACAAGCACTGTCTGAAGGTCTGCTTAGCTCCGTTTACTATACGGCTTTCACTGCTCTCTGCTCTCACTGTGATGTCAGGGTGGTTATTATCCCGACTATATTTGGAGACTACACATATTTACAGGAAGACCTTTCAAACCGGTGATGTACGAAACCCTCTGTGACAGCACGTGTGGCACTGGTTGTAGCCATCTTGGTATTGCCTAACTCCGCCTTAACTGCAAAGACGTGGAGCTGAGGCTAGCAGCTAGAAACTTGTGATGGCACACACCTGTCACTCAAAACTGCCACATCCTTATTTACGCATTTATACCATTTAAATAGTCAAACCATCCCCCCTCAATGCCCGATTGGACGGTGAGGGCTGCTAGTCTTCACTAGGGGAACTTGACCTGATGACTTACCCCACTCCTACTTCACCTGAAGCAAAACGCTGCCGGCAGGTTGGGTTGAGGGTTGACAGCGTTCCCGTTGGGGCACTCATGGAGTGGATCTTCCATTTGTTCACCTGCTGGTCCTGGCCCACCATTTTGAAACCACAGCACAGTGCGGTGGCCTGGCCCTGGAAGGCATCTCCAGCTAACCCTAGACTAGCTGGTTTAGCAGGGTGGGGTATCCGGGGTTTTCCTCATCAGTGACAGGTGGGATAGGTTCTAGTCTGGACCCCCCCCATGACTTTCTAGACCAGGGGTGTCAAATTCGTTTTAGTTCAGGGGCCACTTACAGCCCAATTTTGTCCCAAGCGGGCTGACCCAGTACCACAGTAGCATGTTAACTCATAGATAACGCAGACTCCAGATGTCTAAAACTAAAGATTTAGTGCAAAGAAGAACAAGTATGTCATGAAATCTTTACATGTAATGAACTGTACTATTACAAAACATGGAATGAATAACCGGAAATTTTGGAAAATAGTGCTGTTGCTGTTTAGTTCTAGGTCTCAGTGTTATGTCCACAACTCTTGTGAACTCTAGGAATAGCAGTTTTTGCTGGAAAATTTCCACACTTTGCAAAATTCATCCCGCGGGCTAGACTGGACCCTCTGGCGATCCGTTTTTGACCCCCTGAGCCATATATTGACACCCCTGCTCTAGACAAGTAGCTTGAATGAAGGCAGTGTTTATTTATACAAGGCTGTAAATGTGCTTATTTTTCTCTAAAGTTTGAAATTTTAACTTGGAGGTCTATGGGGACTGGCTCGCTTTTAGAGTCACCCTCAAGTGGTCATTCAAGGAACTGCAGCGTTTTGCATCAACTTCATTTATCTAGATCTAGATTGCTGCTTGTCACAACCTCAACACGGTAGCAGCCAGTCAGTCAGTCATTTTCTATACCCGTTTAGTCCTGTTAGGGGTCACGGGGGTCTGCTGGAGCCTATCCCAGCTGTCGTCGGGCGAGAGGCAGGGGGAAAACCCTGGACAGGTCGCCAATCCATCCCAGGGCTAACGCAGAGCGAGAGACAACCATTCACACTTTTTAGATTTAGAATCACCAATTAACCTAATGAGCATGTCTTTGGATGGTGGGAGGAAGCAGAAGTACCCAGAGAGAACCCACGCAGACACAGGGAGAACATGCAAACTCCACACAGAAAGGCCAGCCGGCCCATGGATTCGAACCGGTGCACGGCAGCAGCCTTTTCCCTATTTCACTTTCTTCTTTGTATGACGTGTTAATTGTTGAAAAATCCCTTTCAAGACGAACTGTGAGCACTCTCTCTCTCACACACACACACTCGTAATGAATCACAAGGCCGTTGAGTATTGAAACAGCAATCATTTATTAAGTGCATATTATGACCAGCATAAGCTTTTAACCAGAACTGCAGCCTTTCATCATGATTAATATAAAATACCTGCTGTAAGCATTCGTCTCACACTGAGATCTCTGCACTAATCTAACTCATCAAGTACCATTTGCAGGCCCGTTCTCAGTCTCTCTGTATACAGCGATGAATTTAACAACCTCCGTCAGAGGCTTTACAAACACTGTTTGACCTGAAGTCTGATCGTTTGACTACAGCGTATAAAAAAAATACCTGATTAAAATGTGGCCAAGAAGCTTTGTGTAATAAGGCAGCAGTTTTCTTCATATATCCTGAAGTGGCTATACTTTGGGCAGATAAATGTAAACTTCAGTTTAGACTATCTTCAGGTTCTTCATAGCAGACTCCAGAGTCTGAAAAGACATTGATGGACACGTAAATTACACAGTTAAGATCAAAATCTGAAGATCTAAGGCGTATTCGTGTGTGTGTGTGTGTTACCTTGACATCCCAGATGCCCATTCCTCCGTCCATGCCGGTGGTGCAGAACTTGGTGCACTGGTTTCTTCCTCCTTCCAGCACAGAGATTTGGCTGAAATAAGATTGAAATACACAAACACAGGGTGTTAACATACAATGTGGGAAAATCACACCTACTTTAACAAGGAGTATAATGACAATACTTTCACACTGCACAGATTTTAAATAGCTATAATGTATATTTAGGTTTACTGGATATTTTTCTGCTTAATTTTACAGTATGTGGAGTACTGTATTTTAGAGTACTTATGGAGATAATAGTTATTTCCACCACTTTATTCTCTTCAGTCCCTACAAAGCTCAGTTCAGATCTTTAATCACACGACAAACCCTTACTTATGCCCACGCACGCATCACTCAGACCTTTTCTTTTCGTCCATTCAATCTAAACCACACCAGGTTTTATCAGCCCAAAAAACTCTTGTCTCCTCCTGACCTGATGCTGTTCTTATGGAGGGTGTTCAGGTCCTTCTCGGTGCTCTGGGTTTCAGAGGCTCTGCGATCCAGGTTCTGGAAACGCTCCCTGGCGCTGATGCCCTTCTGGGCTGCCTGCTTAGGAACATCCAGCTTGCCACCAAATGTCAAGCTGCCTGTGGCACCGTCATATACAAACAGCACCGGGTAACAGTCATGGCCCTGGAGGAAGAGAAACACAGCAGGATGAAAGCAGCCGGAGCTAGGGGGTTACCATATATGGATGTTTTTGGATGTTGAGTTTTTATTTAGATGGCAGGTCGTGTGTCATTTGAAAAAAAAAAAAAAAATACACCATGCTGTAATATGTAGGATTTAAAGGAAGGGCTCACTATTATGTGTACATATTGATTACTTACAGCTGCTATTAAGCTGTTCTCAGTGATGAAGGTGACACACAGCAGAGGAAGCGTCTCTGAGCTCAGACTGTTCACCCTGTGGATGTCATTAAAAAAAACAAAAACAAACACAGTGTTCAACATATATATATATATATAAAAAACCAAACACATCCAGGTATGTTGTCCCGTTTTCTCTTACGTGCCAGTCTTGCCGCCCTCGGCGACGGACACAGTAGAGTCATGGGAGGTCCAGGCCAGGCGGTTGCCTGAGTGCGAGAAGCATACGCTGTGCACCCAACCACCACCTCCTCCTGAGGTCTGAGATGTTGCTCCGGATCCTCCAGACTCAAACAGCATCTCCCCAAATGGCATCTTGCTGCCCCAGGGAGTGGGGCCGGGCTTCTCCTCCACCTCCTTTATGTAGGCCGAAAACACCCTGTGGGATAGAGAAGTTGGGATGCACTGTTAATTGAGGAAATAAGCGTCATCCATCATTGAGTTAAAAAGGTTACATCAAGACAGATGTACCTGCATTTGAAATCACAGGACCCAGCAGCCAGCAGGACATTGTTGGGATGCCAGTCCAAACTCAGGATGGTAGAGCGGATCGGCTTCTTGATATGCTTGCACACCCACCTGCAAGGTAACAACACACCGTGCTAGAACCCACCGGATCATCGAATACAGTCTTTCATGTAAATTAGAGACCCTGCCACCTCACCAGTCATTCTCCTGCTCAAAGTAACAGATAGAGATGAGACGCGAGCTGCTGCCAACAGCAAACTTGTTCTCCTTCGGCGACCATTTCACGCAGCGAGCGGCGCGATTGATCCTGAGGATGACCAGGGTGGGCTTCCATGTTCCCTCTTTCAGGGTCCACACGTAGGCGTTACGATCCGCTCCACAGGTGACGATACGGTTGCTGTCTGGAGCCCAGTCAATACCTGGAGGGAAGAGAAACTCATTGTCACTCTGCAGCACTCTCATAGATATTTATTTAATGGAGACAACTGTTTTGATAAATGTATTGCTAAAAATGTTGTTTATCCATTGGGATTTAAAATAAAAGAGTGTCATCAAATGCAGCATAATAATAGTTTAAAATTATGTTAGAGTGCAGTGAGGATTTGTTTGTTTTTAAAAACGTGATATGGTCGTAATGCATTTATAGATTTGCTTCACACAAAGACTGGAAATTGTGTGATCTGTACCCAGGAGGAGCTAGGATGATATCATATTTTTATTAGGGAGATTTACAGTTGAAAGACACATAAACCTTTTTTTCCTCACTGTCTGAAGTTAAATCAGACCAAACCTCTCCTGTTTTAGGTCAGTTAGGATTACCAAAATTATTTCTATTTGCTAGATGCCACAATAATGAGAGAGAGAATTTGTTAGAATTTCTTTTATTATTTTCTTCAAAGTCAGACGTTCACATACACAGAGATTACTATGTCTTTAAACAATGAAGGAAAGCCCTGATAATGATGTCATGACTTTGGAAGCGTCTGATAGGTTAACGACAGGGAGGAAAAAATGTTTATGTGTCTTTTAACTCGGTGTATGTAAACATCTGGTTTCCGCTGTATTTTGGATGTTTCTAGTCTATATTTTGAGCCGGGTTCCTTGGCTATAGTTGGCATTAAAGCTGCAGTTCTGAGGGTATGTCGCCACCTACTGTTAAGCAGAGTAATTGCAGTAAGTCTCTTGTGTCTCAGACACAGTCAGTAAATTCATAGAACCCAGGTTACATTTGAAACTTTCACTTCTCTATCTTTGGCTCAGGCGTATTCAAGTGGTTCTACGTCAATCAGTCTCCATTTCTGCGATGTGAGTCACCAAAATGTGGATCTTTCCCTTTACATCCTCAGATTTGTAACTCTTTTGACATTTTTTTTTTCGTAAAGATGGTGAACCCTCAGTTGTTTGCCGCTAGATGATGCTTTTTTTCTCATGCGGAAAAGAAACCTAAAGAAAAATCTTGCTTTTTTTTTTTCTTTTAATTGTAGCATTGACTGTGTGTGTGATTTAAATGCGCTTCTCTGAATCTCACCTGTCACCTGCCCATTGTGCTCCTTCAGCTCATGGATCTTGTTCCACTTGGTCCCATCTTTCTTGTAGATGTGGACCTCATGGTTGTTGGGGCACAGGGCGATCTCTGCAGCACAAAAAAACAAAAAACAAAATGTAAGGCATCCACTGTGCATCAGCAGAGAGAGACTGCTGAAAATCAATATAACATAAAAACAGGAAATTCATCAGCGCGAGGACAAAGAACAATGTGACTGACATGGGTTTTAGACGAGCTGATCGGTGGAGCGGAACATAGAACAGCTGACTGGGTGCACGAGAGCAGGAAAGTAGAGGAATACAGTATGTATCTGCCTGGAGGCGGCACACAGACACATGGTATCTTTAAATAGACAAGAACGGCAGCCTCCCTCTCAATAACGTTGTAGCAAACCAGGATGTTTCAGTCAGCAGATGAGTCAGAAGCAGCGTTTGTCTGAGGACAGCAGCATGGGTGCTTCAGTGTGCATTTTTGAGTGCAAGATGAATAAACTGTGATGTCGAGCTCAACGTTTGTATTGAAACTGCAACTCTGTGACTCTATGACTCGACCACAGGCTTCTGTAACATCCGCTTTGCCCAGAAACCGAAGCACCGATCAAAACAGCCAAATATGGCATTGGTTTCCTCTGGTTAGCGGAGCACAAGAGCCTCTCAGTAAGGCCTCCAGACGCCACCCTCGCTGTTACAGGAAACAGGAAATACCTTCTCCCACCTGGGAGCCAATCACAGACCTCCGCCTATTACAGTGCTCGTTCTTTGACGCAGACTCCCGTCTCTAGGTAAGATGTACCAGGATGTCTGTGATTAACACTGCACAAGCTCTAAGATAAGACCTCTTAGAGCGCTGAAATACAAGCGTCCAATCAGAGAAGGCGGATTGACTTACGGGAGCGATCTTTGTTCCAGGCATGGCAGCTAATTGGTTCCAGCAGGAAACTATGGTACGCCATAGCCAATCAGAAGTCACAAACGGACCAGGAAGTGAGTGGGGAGAGGAACCAGGGGCTGGTGGGCTGCAAACTGTCAGGTCTAGAAAAACAGAAGTTTCGAAGCTCTTGTTAAAAGGAAGTCGCAGTAAAAGGCAAAGAAAGACACGATGGAAGTTAATGAAATTTACAGATATGATTAGAGGATTATGAGATGAACCAAACTGCTTGAGGTACTTTCAGGAGTAAAAACACAGCATCAGTTGTTTTCAACTGGAAAAACACTGCGCTTATCAAGTTGTGTTAATGAAATCCAGACTTTCCGGGGTATGAGAGGAGCTATGCAGGTCAAAGGTAACACACGCTACTTTAAAAGAAACTACACTAAAGCAGAACACCAGGAAACAACTTCAACCACCTCCATCACAATCTCTCTACTGGCACTAACTTAAAAACAAATGTTACGCAATTTCCACATTTTTCCTTGCTCTGAGTGAGTGTGTGTGTGGGCAGCAGGATTGCCTGTTGCACACTTTGTGTTTTCTTTCCTGAAATTGCATTAAACTTCCAAAGTGTGTGTGTGTGGGTGTGTGAGCAGGACATGTCAAAGCATACTCAGTCAACTGTTAAATATTTTCTAGGCTACTTACCCCGAGGGCCGCGCGGAAATGAACTGGACGAATAGCTACAGAGATAGGAGAGAGAGAGAGATAGAAGAGGGAGGAAGAGGATCAAATGAAGAAGAGGGTGCTCAGCTCGCGGACTCTGGCCAGTCAACGCGAACGCCAACGACAGAGTGAGCTCAAGAAGAGGGAGGCTGAGCTGAAGAGAGAGGGAGGAGAGGTCAGAGGGGGAAGTGGAGGAGGGTACAGTGAAACTCAGAAGAGGGAGATGTACAGGAAGTGTAGGCAGGTTTGGTTCAGGGGGGAAAAGAAATCATGGGTGTAACATGTGAAATGTGGACAAAGTTTTGATATGTTGACACGGACAAAGGGGGGGGATAGGAAGGTAAGACTGGCAAACGTAGGAAGAGAGGGTGGGGCATGAACACAATGCAATGTTATTCAAAAAGGAGGAGGCTTAAACTGTGGGGGGAGGCAAAAAAAAGCATGAAAGACACGGAAAAAAAAGGGGGAGGGACCGATGGTTGCTTCTGCATAAAGAAAGAGGAACAAGTTAAAGAGGAGGGAAGAAAACTGAACTGTAGAAGAGGGAGGAGAGGGAGGCGTTTGCCCCGGTTTCTCTTCTATTCTGTATTTTTTTTTTTTTTAAAGCAGATCAAATATCCCAAGCTTTTGTGCTTTTCTTTGAAAAAACACCCCTCACGTTTTCTTTTGGAACTTGAAATCAGCGCCCGCTGTCGTCTCCTTCGTGTGGCAGTGCTGGATTTTCCCCACCGCTCATAATTTCCATTTGGGGTTAGCCGGAGAAGATTAGAGAGCTGGCAGCCGGGTCAAATCTACAAGTCAGAGCTCCTCGTTAAGTTCCACCGTGTGCTCTGTCTTTTACTTCGCACTAGGAGATTGTAGGAACTACACACCGAGACGTCAGGTCTTAATCACACGCAACCCAACCCCTGTATCTCATCTTTAATATTACTTAGGGGAGCGCTAAAATTTCAGGCATAAAAGGTCAAGTTGCTGATAAAATACAGGAATTTACAGACTGAAGTGTTTTATCTCTGATCCTACTTAGACGGTTCTCCTTTTTATGCCAGATTCAGGAGTTGAAACAGCTTCTTGATATCCTTCTATCTGTGTAATCGTACAAGTGCAGGTCTCCTCAAGGCCTTGAAGGTACTTGAAGGTATTCTTTGTCTTTTATTCATCAGTATCAGCGTGTATTCTCTTGCACATACTTCAATACACCTGCAGCTGAACACACACGGTCTCATGCAGTCACAATTAAAGAATTTAAAAAAATATATAGTAAAAGGCCCAAGATGCAGGTTCTGGGGAAATTGTTTGAACCTGCCACAAATAGTCCTTGCACTTTTCAAAAGTAGGGGAAATTGGAGGTGAGGCTTGCAGCGCTGGACGTTTTTAACTAATCGAGGCGACTGTGTTTCAGTCGGGCTGTAATCAGTAGATCGTAAAAATCTGGTTGCCTTTGCCGTTTCCTGCACTGAAACAATGAACCCATTTGCAAGCAGAAAAATCCCGACGGCCACAACGTCCTCCACGCTTGTTGACATTACGGTTACATCCCGCCACCTGCTGGAGCGGAGCAGCTTTCTGTGTAGTCACACATGCAAAATATTCACTCATTCATCTTCTGTAACAGCTCGAAGGGC
This sequence comes from Planiliza haematocheilus, assembly GCA_005024645.1. Taxonomy (NCBI): domain Eukaryota; kingdom Metazoa; phylum Chordata; class Actinopteri; order Mugiliformes; family Mugilidae; genus Planiliza; species Planiliza haematocheilus. The sequence goes on along the minus strand of SRSE01001280.1, from coordinate 1,245,954 downwards.
GGAGGGGGAGAGGTCGGGGGGGATGGAGCCTATCACAGCTGTCATGGGGCGAGAGGCGGGGTACACCCTGGACAGGTCACCGCAGGGCTACATGCAAATATATGTAAAAGCAAGCACTGCCAATTGGAGGTACTTTAGTTCCTGGAACTAAAAGTTCAGGGTAATTGGAGTGGAAATAAACTTTTATTCACCACTAAATTTCACAGCGTACCTTGCACCTCATGGCTTTACACCATCATAGCTGGGACACTTAAAGACGGACTGATTCATTCATTCATTCAAGCCAGGCTTAACACACAGAGACAAACAACCATTCACACTCACTCGGTCAATTTAGAATCACCAATTAACCTAACCAGCACGTCTTTTAGACGGTGGGAGGAAGCTGGAGAACCCGGAGAGAACCCACACAGACACAGGGAGAACATGCAAACTCCACACACACACACACCACCGTGTCTAACCGGGACGGATATAGCTACGACAAAATCTTTTGCATAAATATGACTGAGGAGTGCGAAAGGAAGCGAGCAGGCGAGTGAGTTGTGTACTGTAAATGTATTTCATCTTTATTCATGTCTACCTCATGATCAGTTACATAGAAATCCTCCATCTCGTGTGGTTTTAGTGAAGTAGCTACAGAGCCTAGTGCTGGGCAGCCATGACTCTGCACAGAGTTTTAGACAGCTGCTTTCTCTCTCCACCATCAGACCTGTACAGCTCTCAACAGCCAACCGGCAACATGTACTCAGAATATCGAAAAACCCTCTGGTCTTAACTTAACAGTGACTTCACCTGCTGAAGAATGCTCCATCATGCCCACTAAGTGCTGATATTCAGAGACCATGTTAAGGTTGAGGTGAAATACAGTCAGATTTTTGGATAAAACGCACCTTTTAGTGTCAACTTTTGGTACAGGAGGTTAGAGAACATAAAAACACACAGTTCACGTCACGTTAATACGTGTCAGAGGACCTTCCCACTTTGACACCTGGTTAACCTTCATTTAAAAACAAACAAAAAAAAGAAATCAACAGTGATGTCACACGTCAGCTCAGTGTGTGTGTAGTGTGTGTGTGTAGTTTAGTGTGTGTGTGTGTGTGTGTATGTGAGCACACGCCCACATTAGTGTGTTGTGGTCTGATCAGTGCTTCAGCAGACACTTGGTAAGGTGGTCAGTTATGAATGTTACTGGCTGAACTGCAAGAGTGGAGGGGCAGGGGGCGGGGGGTGAGGTGGGTAAAGGGGGAGGAGGGGTGAGGAGTGGGGAGGCAGGGGCAGGGACGGGAGGGCGGGGGGAGAAGTGAGGCGGCAGCGTCTCTTCCTTCATTCACAAGATTTCTTCACATGATCCGGAGACCCTGGATAGAAGCTTCTAGACTCTGAGGAGGCAAACACAAGGAGAGAGTTGGCGCCGGAAGACGGGCGGACATCAAACTCTAAAAAAAGAAAACTGCTCTGACGTTTTGTTTTTACCTTGAAGTCCCAAATGGTCATCGCTCCATCGATGCCCGTGGTGCAGAACTTGCGACAATCCCTTTTGTCTCCCTCGTAGATAGACACTTGGCTAAAGGGACACACATGCAGATAGAAACAGTTTTTAAGAGATGATAATACTGAAAATCATAATAATCTTACAACTACATATTGTTAGTTAGATGATAGCTGGTTAGCTTAGTGGCGGCTGGTTCACATGTACGGAATAAAAAATGTCTGACTGGTGTTACAAACATACAAGCACTCGTATATAAGCAGAGGTGGCAAGTAACAAAGTACAAATACTTTGTTACCGTTTTTTTCAGGTATCTGTACTTTCTTTTTCTGATGACTTTTTACTTCTACTCCCTCCACTTGTACACAAATATCTGTACTTTCTACTCCTTACACTGGAAAAAAACAGACTCGTTACTTATTCAACCTCCACGGATGACAAGATGTAAAACGTGTGTGACATGATCGGACATGAGTAGAGCATCGATCAGACCAGAGAGGGAAAGTCCAAGAAGAACAAGAAGAGAGACAGACCGAGGAAAGGTGTCGATTGTGTGGAGAGTTAGAGAAACTCCAGCAGCATGGAGGAAGGAAGTGAACCAGGGTGGAGTGCTGATGGCGACGCTTCAGAGTACATTCTCCATCTATGGCTGTGTTTAAGAGAACTGATTCACGGCGAATGCGCATCGTTTTGATTGTATATATCCAACGCTAGCTAGCTCTCGGTTTAAAAAACAACAACAACCCAGTAGCAATCAATTTATTATTAAAATGATCGAGATGCCCATGCAGGACATCTGGTCAGTTCAGTCTAGATTATTCTGTTTTTCGTTTTGCAAAATAACCGATGTATTGTTTCATTAATGGCAGAATCGTTCTTACTTTTTACTCATTTAAGGGCCTGTACTTTCTTACTTTTACTTGAGTAAAGGATTTGAATCAGTACTTTTACACAAGTATTTGTACTTTTACTTAAGTACAGAATATGAATACGTTCACCACCTCTGCATATAAGGATGTGCATATCCACAGATGGATGGTGATAACAGGCAGGAAACATAACCATGGAAACATTTAAATCTCGTGCGATTTATTAATGTGATGCATTGTGCTAATCTAATTTTAACACACTGCTCAGGTTTCTGTTTCTAAATTTGTTTATACATTTCCCTCATCTCTTCCTTGTTCGTTTAAACGTTTCGTCTCTTATCAGCTGTGGCTGCTTACAGCACTTTAAATTACTGCCCACATTTATGAACGCTGCCCGGAGCCTGCCAAGAGTCGCTGCTTGTATCACAGCTGCTCATTGCCGGCATTAGTGACGTGAGACCACAGCTTTGTGGGACAAAAGTTTGAGTGGAAGCAGCCGTCAGTGCACATCTGACAGAGAAAAAGGATGAATGCTGCAAAGTTTTAAGTGTTTTCAAATACAACAGCAAGCTACTTTTAAAAAAATGACTCTGGAATAAGTAGATGTCGGATCCCATGTGGTCATTGCACAACTTATTTTCAATTAAGAAGACAAAATATTACTAATATTATTATCATCTTGGATGCAGACGCATGGTCCTCTTTAATAATTTATTCCTACAAAGATTTTTGTTACCAAAAAACCACCAAGCTAAAGATGATGTGGTCTAATACGACCCAGGAAGAAATGCTACCTTTGTTTTGTACAGAGAATCACTTACAGGTCTGGAGTTATGGTTATATTTGGGGGATATGTTCCTATTTGTTATACTTGAAGATGTTGCTAATACTAATAATAAACGTAAAGCGCTGTGTGTGATTAAAGTTGCTGTTCAGATGCTGCTGGTGTGTGACCTACGTGATGCTGTTCTGGTGCAACGTGTCCAGGGCAGTGTTGCGGTCCTCAGTGGTGGCTCTCTTGTCCATGTTCCTGAAGCGCTCCATGGCAGAGATGTTCCTCTGGATGCTCTGCTTGGGGATATCGAGCTTCGACACAAATGTCAGCGTTCCACCGTCGTCGCAACGGAACAGCATGGGGCAACAGTCGTGGCCCTGAGGACAAAGAAAGCGCGTTACCGGCTTTTCTCCTTGGCAGCAAATCCGTTTATGGCAATATGTAATCGCGTTGCCGCTGTATACTTACCGCGGCTACTAGACTGTTCTCGGAAACAAACATGACACTGAGGAGAGGAAGGAACTCCGTCTTCAGCTGTGAAGGACTAAACACAGACAAACACACTCTTAAAGATTAAACTGGCAGCATAGTGGAATTGGATGGATTACGGTTTTGTGAACAAAAACTAGAGTCTGATCGCTGCAGTGCGTAGGTTTCCAGTGAGGACGTCTTCCTATCGCCCGCTGACAACGTGTCATTATGTTAATCTAGCCCTGAAGCTACTTCACCTGGTTTAACTTCCTCGCCTTTGTGGAAGATGATCTGATTACAGATGTACGACAATCGACAATTTATTAAAAACATTCTCAGTGCGGTGAAAGAAATAATGCCACATTCATTTTGTAAATGTTGTCTGTAATTTAATGGACTGCTCTTTCAACAGGATAAATACGTGAGGGGCTGTTTTTAATCAGATGAGAGCAGTTACTTATTTTTCCTGAGATTATCAGATAGCTTGTCATCCAGTCATCCCCTCCGGTGTTGTTGCTCGACAAAAGTAATCTCTATACCTCTTTAGTTTAAAAGGACAAGCATCTGATATCCTTTTTCTACTTTGTGATGGTGTGGGAATTTTTTTTTATCCAATTCTAAGTCATGCATTTCCTCCTAAATTTTTTTCACTGTAACTTAACTGTAACAGCGATGACTGGCGTTGGCTTTTGTTTTATTGTCAAAACGTTTCAGGATCATTTCATTGATGGCAACTGACAAACTCAGTCAGAGCTCCAGCTACACTATGTGCACTGACATTCAGATCTTGCACATCTCTGCAAAGCCTGATGTATTCATGTGGCTTAAACAAACACAGGAAATTAACAAATATCTTAAACAATTCAAATAATTTATCCGAGAATATCATAAAGAAAGACTTCTGTTTGTGTAGAAATAATTCTACCTTGCCGTCTTGGAGCTGTCCACCACAGTGACAGTGCTGTCATGGCTGACCCAGGCCAGGCGGTTACCAGACGCAGAGAAAGAAACAGAGTGGACCCAACCCCCTCCACCTAAGGCACAAAGACCACAAAAAAAAAAAGCATATAAAGTTTAGTTCAAAGGCTGATTGCACATCATGAAAGAAGACTTTTACTGTTACATAGAAAAGGACACAAATGCCAACCTGCTCCTCCAAATTCTGCTAGCACTGCCCCAAATGGCATCTTGCTGCCCCAGGGTGTGGGGCCTGGTTTCTCTTCCACCTCCTTAATGTAGGCTGAAAACACCCTGGAGGCCGGAGAAGGAGGGAGGGAGGGAGTGGAGAGCAGGGTAAAAAGAAAAAGAGGTTGGTCGGTTTTCAGTCATTTAGTCTTCAACTTGACCCATTACAAACTACTGAAGACGTGTCTTTGCAAATGAGATTTACCTGCATTTGAAGTCACAAGACCCAGCAGCCAACAGGACATTGTTTGGATGCCAGTCCAGACTGAGGATGGTGGAGCGGATTGGCTTCTTGATGTGCTTGCTCACCCACCTGAAACAAACAGAGCAGGGGGATTATTCACAGGGCATTTACTGTAAGGTTAAGACTTTCAAATACGTAATTATCAACAACCTTCTGACGTACAGTAAATGAAACTGAGTGAACTTTATCAACTCTGATCACATTTAGACCGTCATAGACTCCTCTCCTATCCAGTGTGAATATAAATTAGCTACTGTCTGTTCTTGTGTCACATCCATAGCTTCAGTCTTGTTTTACAGTCCACTGTATTGGTAAAGCATACCGCTACAAAGTTAATGCAAGAATATCAGATTCAGCGTTAGCAGGAGTCAAAGTGACTGAAATGTTCTGTGGTTCCTGCAGAAACGGTAACACACTTGTACAAAGGTGCACAACAACGCACAAACTGGCATAGAACAGAATCTGTATGTGATTATTGTTACTGAGTTATCATAGTCGGCTAAATACTACCAAGATATGTCTTAAAAAAATCACAACAATAGTAAGAATGAGAAATAATAAATTATGATGACAGTTTTACAATGCCATCACTCAAAAATGCAGGCAACAACAAAGCGCAATGCAACATCTGATTGTCACGGGGCCAGGAAAGAGAGCATGTCCCAAAGTGAAGAATTAGTATATGACAAGAACTATGTACAGAAACAGGAAGCTAATTTTAAACAAAGGACATTGTTCATGTTCTTAATTAAAAAAAAAGAAAGATTAATTGCACCATTTATCAAATCATCAACAGTAATAAAAACCATCAAGTCCATGTCATGACGGTACTAAAGGCCTCACCAGTCGTTCTCAGACTCAAAGTAGCAGACAGAGATGAGCCGAGCACCGCTGCCGACCGCGAACTTGTTCTCCAGCGGAGACCACTTCACGAACGTGGCTGCCCGGTTGATCCTGAGGATGACCAGCGTGGGCTTCCATACACCCTCCTTCTGGGACCACACGTAGGCGTTACGATCTGCTCCACACGTCACTATACGGTCACTCTTGGGAGCCCAATCAATACCTATAAAAACAGCCAAGAAACGGACACAAGTGATTACTGAAGGCGTTACCGAGTGACTGAGATTAAAAAGATTTGATACAAAGAAATCCTCTGAGATTTATGCATGAATGTATGTTTATTCAGTAACACTGACATTTGTTTTGTCTGATTTATGATTAATTAGTTACAGGACTTAAACTGATTAAACAGTCTGATTAAAAACCTGTTATGTGTCCATTATGTTCTTTCAGCTCGTGGGTCTTCACCCACTGGTTCCCACTCTTCTTGTAGATATGAACTTCATGGTTGTTAGGACTGATGGCGATTTCTGAAGAAAAACAACAAAAAAAAGTAGAGAGGGCATGTTAAAATGATGGACATATAGACAACGGACAAGTCTCTCTGGTATGTGCCAAATACCGAGCAGGGTGACTCAGTGTGAGTTTAACCAGTATTACAAACAAGTGGCAGTCTTATCTTACCCCAGTCAGCTGAAATTATAATTAATGATAAGAGGGGCGTAGACTACTAGAGAACATAGTTGGCATAGTAACAGTCAAAGACAGAGGGACACATTTGAGCCTTACGTGTCCTGTCGCGGTTCCACGCGTGGCAGGTGATGGGTTCCAACAGAAACTGATGAAGGGACATCTTGTCTGGGTGTGGTCCTTGAGATTAACTCTGCAAAGTCACAGAGCAAAACTTAAAAGTTTGGTCGACTAACGACAAACAAAGCCCGAGCGAAGAGGCGACCTGAACTTTGCCTGACTGCTTGAAACCCTCCTTGAATTACAGCGCATATAAAACAACTCATCACGTACTCCTAAAACGAGTTAACTGTTAACTCCAATTGAACAATACTCTGGTTGAGTTTTATTAGCCTGGTTTCGTTAGCTGAACCGAGCCAGTCAAAGCAACGAAAAGCTGTTAGCTAGCCACGGTTAGCTAAAATAATATCACCAGGGTAACGTTAGCCAGGCGTTTTTCAACACACCACCATATGCAAAGTTAAACACTTCAATGAATAGATGTTGACTTGATTAGCTAGCTGCTGTAACGCTGCCATGGCTAGGTTAGTAGCCGTTAAGCATTAGTAGCAAAACATTAGTAGCGTTACTAGCAACTTCATCAAACTGCTAGCTTACATTTAATCTGTGTTAAACAGGCCTGAGAGCAATATTCGTCATTTTGAGCCACATACTGACGCGTTGACATCCCCACATTTACCAGAAGGCCTCTCTTCCCTATCACCAGACCCCGGCTTTTCCTCTCACTCCCGACGACAGCTACACGATTAGCCGCACATTCCGCTAGCCCGTATGCTAACTCACCTCGTCAGTCCGGTTCTTCCGAGTGTGCACTCTCGCTAGCCGGCGAGCTAAGTTGCGCTAGCGGGGAAAGGTTGGATCAGGAGTGGACCTGAATTCGTGGACTCTGGTCAGTCGACACGAATTCGTCCGGGAATGTTGAGGGAATGTCAAGACGGCCAGCAGGATACGACCGGGAGCATCCGGTAGCTAACTCTGGCAGCAGAACCCGTGGATGCCTGGCTGACAGCTAGCTTAGCATCATCACGCTAGCTCTTTACATTCAACTGAATAACCTCGTTCACGTCGATGCCTCGCACATTAAACTAGGAGCGGCGTGAGAGAGCTCCTCTAGCGGCTCAAGTAGAAACATTCAAAGTGGTCGAACCGGCCACAAAACAACAGCGTCTGTGTCCTAAAACCATATTAAATTACTTCACCCAGTTGCTCATTTACCAACCGGGCATATGACAACACCTCCAGGGCCTCGGGTTACCAGGTGACCTTAATACAACAGATTTACTGTGGAGAAGTCAGCTTTAGATCATCTGATTTTTTATTTATTTTTTTAGATCTTATTAACTTTTTATTTTATTTTATTTGTGGACAATATGGGAATATACATCACCAGTAAATACTAATAAATGTATTATCTACTGCATAGCTTAAATGCAGATCTTTATCTCTAGTCACTGTGCTGGAATGGAAGGTGTGTTTTTCACCCTTTATACAATTCGGTCATTGTGTCTGCGTTGATAACATACAGACTTTGAGCAGTGTAATTATCATTATTATTTTATCACAAAGCTATGGTACGTAAATACAGAGGTGATGGGACAAAGATGAGTTTATCTTGGCCATAAACAACAGGCCATCATTTGCAGCACATTGTTTATTATTGTCACTATTAACAGAGAGTTGCAAATATAAACTGTTTGATTTAGTAGTAGTTATTAGCCTTCCTTGTCTCCCGTAGCTCGAGATCATTGCTGAACACATGTGGGTAATATGTGGGTATATTCTTGTGGGTATAACCATAAAAGTCAGCCACTAAATGTGACGAGAGATGAGGAGAGAAAAAAGACAAAAGAAAACCATTATTTTTTTAATCTCCAACACAATTTGCTCTAACAATATGTGTTTAGGACAGGGCAAATTTCAAACTTAAAATTAAGGCCTTAAGTAAGGTGCCCCGTTCATTTTTAAAGCTTGTTTTGCCTCTGACTTGTGGGTAAAAGTTCTTCAACCAATCAAAGAAGATTTCAATTAATTGCACCTGGTGCTTCTGCAGATGACCTGCTGCATGCTAGCTGCATCAAAACACATTTTGGGCTCTTAGCTTTCTGTTTCTGCGAGCCTTTGCCGAGCCTGTTAAACGGAGCCACTGACAAAAATGGATAAGTCGTTTCCAACACCGCCGCCGCCATACTTTCTACCAGGTAAAAATAAATAATTAAATAAAACCCTGTTGACAGAAAGTACATTCCTTGTTGTTTGGTTTAACAGGACCTGAGGGTAATCAGATTGTTGAGCTGTTAAAAATAAAACTTGTGTGTGTTAATTTCAGATGAAAGTAAATCCGGACAGGACGTGAGGGTCTACCAGATCTACTCACCTTTCAGCCCGCCACCACCACCATCTTCCTTCTCCTTTTCACCAGGTCTTGGCTGCTCCACTCAAACTCACCTGCCTCTGCCAGGTGCATGCTCACCCAACAACCTCCATTTTGATTATGTGGAACAGGGCTGTAGGTGTTGTTTGTCTGCTATGAATGTGATGGGATGCCATGCTCCTGAAGAATTACATCTCCTATATTCAAAAATAGATCTAAGTGATCATCTTCTGATGTTACATGTAAGCATTGACATGATTATCTTCTCCGTAGCTACCCCTACACATACTCCCAGGACAAAGTTTGTGAGCTATGAAACCGTGCTGTATCGCTCTCCAGCTCTGACGACGTGCCCCTCCTGTCAGACGCAGGTCACCACGCAGGTCACCTTCCAAGTGGGGACTCACGCGTGGCTCATGTGCCTTCTGTTTGTGTTATGCGGGTGAGATGAGATGCTTTCAGTCACCTAAGTCTGGTTATCTAATTACTGGACATCGATTGCACATTACAAAATTATGCCGACTAATGTGACACTTCCGTCTGTCAGGTTGGTGCTTTGCTGCTGCCTGATTCCGTTTTGTGTAAACCACTTCAAGGACGCCTATCACACCTGCCCTCGGTGTCGACTTGTTCTTCACGTACAGAGGAAGACGTGCTGCGAGTGAATGTACTCTGCTGCAGTTTTTACCACATTTCTATGTTTAGATGTGTAAGGACACATCTGAATGAAGAGATTTTAACTGAGTTTTAATTATGTTTTGAAATAAAATCCTATTAACTTTTCTGTGGCAATCTTTTTTTTCACATTTTGTCTTTGTCAAAACAAGGGCACGATACAGGAAAGGGCAACTGCTTACATTGGATTAAGATAAACTATATTAACTTTTGAAAAGACGGACAAAAATCCTTTCTCTGGAGCTCATGACATGTGGTTTAACACTGTGAGGAAAACATTTTTGTGGAACCTACTATGTAGAATGACACTGATTAATTGCCGTGCTTTAACTGGCCTCATTTTCCACTGATTTTACTACTGGCACTGTAAAGTACAATATCCTAGTCGGCCCTACACACCCTGGACTGTGGACTGTGTGTAGTAAACGTGCTCTCACTGATCAGAGGATTACAAGTGTAGGTTTATTTTAGATCTCTGAGCCTCAGAGTAATGAGCATTTGAGATGTTGCCTGCGAAAGCCTTCAGTCCCCTCTAGTGACATCACACCCACCTCCACCTCCTCCTCATCCTCATTGGCTTCTTATAAGACACTGTGAGGACTGCTCCAGGGTAAATGTGCACAGGTGGATCTCTTTCTGCTGACACCTGCATGGCTGAAGATGCATCAGAGTGTCACGGCTCCCTCAGTAAACCGGTTTCCTCCTCAGCGCGCTCTTCTGTTTTCTACCAGCACTTCAGCCGCACAACTGAACTCCTCTCCTACTTGATGCTGTGTGTCGCCAAAATGCCATTCGTCCCACCAGTGTCGATCGCTCGCTCTGTGTCAGGACTGACTGGGAAGGAGAAACCTGTCAACAACACTTCGTCTGCTGCAGCTGACACTAAAGTTTCAGGTGGAGACAAAGGCAGCTCGGTGAAGGAGAGGCTGGCTTTAAACTTGAAGCAGCTGGGGAAGAAGAGTCAACCCAGGAGTCATCTACCTTTAATGAAAGGGGTGTCAGGGTCAGAGCTGCATGCTAAGAGAAGGGACCGCTTGTTGCCCTCATCACAAACGGACAGCTCGCCGGCCTCCAGCTCAGGAGAGTCCAAGAAGACACAGCAGCACAAACACGTGAGCCACAGCTCTGTGAAGAGTGAACCAGGAGTGAAGACGAGGAGCAGGGATCGAGAGGAGGTCCATTTCACACTGACTCTCACGCCTGAGGCTGTTCTGCTGCTGCAGCGGAGGAACAGCGAGAGACACCAGCGCTCAGCAGCCAGGAATGCTGCGAGCGGAGCTGGCGCTTCTGGGAGCGTCACAGATTCCAGGCGCAGGAGGGAAAACGTGTCTAAAAGGCATCAGCCTGCAGCGCAGAGAAAGAGCCCTCTAAACAGCAGAGTGGCTGCTAAAAACAACACCGATGCTGAACTGGGGGACATAAGCTCAATTGTGAAGATCTCACTTCTGAATGAGCAACATAGGTATGATGATGTGGAGTATGAGGAAGAGGGGGACTTCAGTGTGGATGAGCGTGTGGTGCTGAAATGTACCGAGTGGCTCCGTGGGTTGGAAAACACACCAGTGACAATGGGTAACAGCCTGAACAAGAGTGCAAGCAGTGTGAAGAGTTTCTAAAGATAAATTCAGTTGAATAGTCTTCCAGTTTAAAAACTGAACTGTCTCTTTGTTGGTTAGTTTCTGTTCAATCATCTTGTTGTCTGTTTTTCTTATGTGTGCTTCTAGTTTAGTGCTAAATGTGTCATTGGTCAAAATAAGTGGGATTCCACTCTAAACAAGATGATGCACCAGAACCGTTAAGATAATAACATATGGTATGATAATCCCTACATTATATTCTTTACTCTGACACATGACTTTCTGACGGACTGTGCTGCAAATGGAGAGGTCAGAGCGCCGGATCAGACACAGACTTGCACACCATTAGTGGAAATGTGGATAAATGATGCATAAGAGATGAAGAATATTTGTATTTCATGCAGCGGTGCAGCCGTAATACACATAATGGGTTGGTATATTTCACACATCACGTAGCTTCCACAAGGCTTCCACAATTTAGTTCTGTCGTCACATTTTCCAGCATGCAGCTAATCTGGGTTTACACACACCGTATACTTTATGTTAAGTTAATTCATCAGAATGTTTTTTTGTGAAACTTTCATAAAGTTTGAACAAAACCAGTGAAAAATAATTTGTGCAGTTTGTGCATCAATAACAAGGTGTTGTTTCTTTCTGAACATAAATTCCTCATAAAACATGGATTATATACATATTTTCTGGATCGTAGCTAATTTAGGTTCACTCACTCTAAGTGGCTTTGTAAGGATTTAGATGTTGGCTTGGCTGCTGTTGGAGATCCCCTTCTGCAAAGACCAAGTGTGCTTAGCAGCAGCTTATCCAGCGAGGAGTCAAATGTCAGAACACGTGTGTTTGTTCGTGTTTGAGAGTATCAGTGAGCGAGAGATTAATAGTGTAATCTCTAGAGAATAATTAGAATTTAAATAATATCTTAAAGTTCTATCTAGTGCAAATGTATAACAAAACCTTTTCTCTATAAAACAAATTAAATAAAGACACGATTGATGATGGAGACATAAACACACGGATCAGTATCAGTAAACTAAACTAAACTAAACTAAACTAAGTATCATTTCCAGCGGTTGATTCGTCGCAGCTGCACATAGGCCAGGGACATGCAGACGAGGATGATTCCCAGCAGAGCCACCTCGTTCTGCCAGAAGCCCCACGTTGAGTAGTCGATGTCCTGGCTTTTCAGGAACAGCTCCCCTGCTATCCTGTAGCACAGACGAATGAGACTTAAAGTATTTGCTTATGGATTGTTAGGTGTTTGTTATTGGTTTGTTTTAAAGTGGTGCACTCACGTCGTGTTGTCGGCCTTGTTGATGAATGACAGTCCTTTCATCTCATTGATGTATACAGCCTAAGAGAGACAAAGAAATCAGTCGAGGTAACTTCCTCACTTCAAATGAAAGCGGATTAAATTCAACCAAACCATACACTCCTGTCTCTCTCTGCCTATTTTCCATATCTTACATATAGTCCATATCTGAAGATGCTGATCCACTCCAGCCAAGATAGCCAGCTCAGCATGGCATTGAGGTTGACGAGAAAACCGCCAAAGACCTAAAAAGGAAGAACGTATCGGGGTAAGAGAAGAACAATAATGCTGCTACATATCATTAAGAGTTCACATCTGTCTCAGAGATATCGGCGTCTCACCATCATGAAAACGAAGGGTAGAGCAATGAGGACGTTAGCCATCGCAAAAGTGGATGTACTCGCTGAGACAAGGAAGGCCAGACCAACCCCTGCCAGGCTGACCAGAGACATGGTGAGGGCAAAACAGAAGAAGGCTGCAGCGGTAGGCTTCAGCCCTGGAAAACAAAAAAAAAACAGACACGTGTTAAAAAAAATATATGAAAAATACAGAAGACAGAGATATCTCCAAAAAACAAAAGTGGTAATTTACATATAAATCCAGAGTGTTTCTTTTAGCAAGGTTCAATGTTCTGATCATCTCCATCCATACGGTCATTTTACACAAATCAACGATACAAAATGTTATGTCTTCTGTGTGTATATGTGCTTGCAAGCAGGTGCGTTACCCATCATAAAGTAGGCGATGGCGGAAAACATCAAGACTGGGACGACGCGATTAGGGAGGAGATCAGCAAAGACCTTGGACAGGAAGTAGACAGACGTACGGTAATAGCCACTGGAGTTCTCATGACTGCAACAAAGGTTAACAAATAAGATGATCAGTTATTCCATTAATACAAACGTGGGGATAAAAATGCGTCTATGAAAAGAGATCAAGATCATGTCATGCATTTATCACACGTGAAGCTTTCATTGTTTTATAGCTTCATCTCGTAAGCAAACTATATGTAAAAACAACACCGGCGTAAAGTGAGTTGTCTCTGTAACCTAGTCCCTCCCCAAAGCCTTTCAGTGAGTGTCTCTGGTCTGGAGCTGAATGCTTCTGATCTGTGGAGCTTTAATTTAGTTAGCATTTACTTTGAGAAATGTTTCGGGAAGTTATTTATCCTGTTTTCAAACCTAACCAACACTGCATGTCTTATCTTTTGACTGATGGCAGATTTAGGTCTTCACCGCTATACACATATACACGCCCTGCACTGTACACACACGTACACGCCCTCTATGTTTTACTCACATGAAAATTGCCCTTTCATTGATAAAGAGTTCAACAGCAGAAAGATTCCCAAACACCATGTTGATGATGAGGAAGAAGAACGCTCCGCTCCTGTTAGTGTGTGTGTGAGAGAGAGAGAGAGAGAGAGAGAGGGGGGAAGTGGGTGTTTGATTTATCAGTTTATCAGATGGATAGATAAGCAGAAAATGTCAGTGTAACTCTGACCTATGTTTCACCCCATAAACCTGAGGATTAAAGTCTCATAAAAGCTGTTCCTTCATCTCCACATCGTGGCTGCTTATTTACTCACCCACTTTAAATTGGGAATCATTCCGCAGCACGTGCACGCCTCTTGTGAATCATTTTACTCTTGCAATGATACCTTGCAGTCTTTTAGAATAATGACACATTCTAGTTTGCTGTGTCATTTAAGATAGGATAAGATAAGATAATCCCACTATAGGGACAATGGCAGTGTGGCACCAGCACAGCACAAGGTCAGGGTGTACAAGAGATAAAAAAGTAAACATTAAGCATATGCTTGGTTGTATAGCCTCACAGCAGCAGAATAATAATAATGTACTATGGAAACCAAAACAAGTTAATGAAGAAAAACGTTTTATACGTCTTTATATGTCTTCTCTTTTCATTTCTGTTGTGTACAGAGGGGAATATAGAGCAGGCACATCGAGTTGGTAGGTTGCCTGTTGCGTCGCAGGTCATGCATACCTGTTCTGTAAAGCCTCGGGCAGTGTCAAGGGCATTTGGTAATAAATGAGTCCCACCAGAATAGCAAAAAAGATGTTGAGAGCCAACTGGGCGTAAGACGTCTGAGGGTTTCTCAGCGTGTTCAGCACTGTCCTGCCACACACCACCCGCATCTGTTTCAAAAGAACATGATAAATATCATTTATGGTCACAATAACAATAAAATGGGTTCATTCAGTGGTCAGCCAAGAGCCATAGCAGCTGGTTGGCACAGTCATTAAACTGTGACATAACATGATCTCACTTCTTTTAATGTGAAAACAAGTTTCTTTTTTTTTAACTGTTAATTTGCTGACCTGGTAGAGGAAAGATGTCTGATAGTCGGTTGATAAGTTATCCTTTTTGGTCCTTTGACCAACGCTCTGGTTCACATGGTCCAGCTCCTCAATCACATCCTGGTACAGTTGGGACTGCCGATATTTTATTGCCAGTGTGTTTTTACCCTCCCCTTGGGGAAGAGAGGACAGACATATCACAGTGTGATGTTAAAGACAGATAAGCACAGTGAAGGTCTCTTTTTATAACAGACATTAAGCTGACTTATGTGAGCAGGCGGAGGTGAATTAAAAATGCAGACGCTGTGGCTGAAGCATTACTACTAAACCTTAAAGAAACAGGGAAAGAAATCAATATATTCAGTATATTACTGCAGCCTTGTCATAATATTAATGTTTTCAAGCAATGAGCAGAGACTCCAGACAGTCACTGACCACCCTGCTCAGACCTAAAACTAAATCTCACTGTTTAATTCTCAGAAATTAAAGAATTTGTTTGTGTTTCTTTTTGTTTCACCGAAAAGTTGAACGTGTATTAACAGGTGACAGATTCTGCAGTCAATGATATAAAACAATGTATAAAACCTAGACTTTTAATGCTATTACTTTTCAGACAGTTTCAGACAATTTGATTTAAACAACCAGACGTTTACCAATACTTCAGTTGGCATCATACACAGTGCTTAGTTAGATGTCAGTTTACCTTCACTGTGCAGATCTATTGTTGACTTTGCTTCTCCATTTGTGATGTCCATGAAGAAGTCAGGAGGGTTGTTGAAAGGCTCGATTTGGTAACCTGTCCAAACACACATACGAATCGTAATGTAGTTTTGTAATGAGTGCTTCTTTAAAATTATACATAATGGAAATAGTGTTTAAGAAAAAATAGCTGACACACGGAGATCATGTACCAAGGTTTGTGAAGTACTCCAGAGCTTGGCCTGCCCCTCCCGCGTACACCACCTCGCCTTTGTGCATCAGAGTCAGGTGATCAAACTGTCTGAAGATGGAGTAGCGCGGCTGATGAATGGAAAAGATGACAGTCTTTCCTTTTCTGGACAGCCTGGACACATGTTTGAACATTTGTATGCAGTTATAAAGACAGCTTTAGAGGATAAAAATATATTAATGATACGCAAATAATAACGAATGGCAACTGTATTATAATGCATAATGGTTTTTAGATGAATATGTAATAGAGTTGTTGTACTTGTGCAGTAGACTGATGATGCTGTTTGCAGTGTTAGAGTCCAGTCCAGTGGTCGGCTCATCGAGAAACAGCAGAGAGGGCGAAGTGATGAGCTCCATCCCGATGCTGCACCTCTTCCTCTCACCTCCTGACACACCACGCAGAAACTCAGTGCCTATCTGAACACACACACAAACACACGTACACTCAGCTCCTATAAAATAATAAAAAAGACTGGATTAAGTGTTCTAAGAACCAAAGCTTTTTATCGTTTAGCTTTCTAACCTCACGTAAATACGAGAAATGTCACAGGACAATTTGTAGTTTATTCATTTTTGATCTATTAGCATAGACATCTGTACCTTAGTATCAGCACAGTCTATAAGGCCCAGTTCTTGTATGATAGCATTTACTCTGTCGCGTTTTTCTTTAGAGGAGTGAATCTTGTTGTTGAGGCGCAGGTTGGCGCTGAACAGCAGGTTCTCTCTCACAGACAAAGTACCCATCAGGATGTCATCCTGAAAACACAAATGTTTGTTATTAAACTACACACAACTTTATGATGTCAAAAGATGTATTTATGTTTGTACTGGTGTACCTGAACCACATAGGCAGAGCTGAGCCTGAGATCAGATGTGACAATTTTGCCATCCACCAAGACATTTCCGTGTTGCAAGCCAGCAGGGTTTTTTCTGCCAGCAATTACATCCAGGAGTCTGTATAGGGAAAGAGGAACTCACCCTCACAAGACTGCTGCATGTGTATATCACAGGTATGGTGTGATAATCGATATGTTTCTTACGATGTTTTACCGCTTCCTGTAGCACCCATGATAGCATTCATGCCAGGTCTCATGATGCCGCTGCAACAATACAATGATGTACAATCTGTTTATTTTTTGAGCATAATTTTATTATACTTTTTTTTTCTTTTTACAGGGAATTTGCTAAAGTAGTGATGCTTCATTCATGAATATATATATCACAATCTATTACACTGCCATGCTTAAAGCTATCATACTCCATTCCACTTTTATTCTATTTCTATTCCATATATTTTATTTTATTTTGTTACATACATTTATTCTGTTATTTATTCTGTTTTGTGGCTGTGAAATTGAGTTGGCAAGAATTTAATATCACAGATAACAACTTTATGTCAAATGTTACTTGCTCACCTTTTCCTATATTCAACAGCATTTTTATGTTACTGTTTGGATATTTCTGTGTTATTTCTATTTAAATGTAAAAAACTGTGCAGTTTCTATATCTTATGCAGTAAATATTTACTCACCTCTTAATAATCATACAACAATCCTTTAGACCTAAACATCCATCAATCTACATTAACCTCTATCTGTGTAAAATACAAGTAATTTTACTGACCTATTTTGAAATTGATTGAGCAGAGAAACGCACAGCAACAACAAAAAGGAGCATATAAACTTTAGTACCTTTTAAAATTCACTCACTTTGATAACTCGATATAACTGTAAGCTACTTGAATTACTCCAAACACACGACTACAGTATAACGACAAAATATATACTTGTAATACATATCTGTTTTCCTGTTTCTCAGTCTTTGCCTCAGCTTGCCTTACTTCTCAAAGAATTCTGGGTGTTAAAAAAGCCCCTATAATGCAAACAGTACTGTATAAAAACAAAGAGAAGCACATTGTACAGGTAACTCTAGTATGTTATCAGGCAGTCACCACCCTAATATAATGCTGTAAACTATGTATAGTAGTGTACCATACTCTCACAGGTGAGTATTATGCCCTACCTTACGTCTTTTAGGATGCATTTTTCAGGACCTATCTTGCGGCAGAACTTTGTCTCCTGAACACAATATTTCAGGTGGCTGAATGTGAGAGTCGGCCCTTTTTCCTGGAAATGCTCCTCAACGTCGCATACGACGTCCTTCCCTTTGTTCATCTTCAAACCCAGCAGTGTGACCAGACGTGAAGGAGAGAGTCGGAGAGTGGGGTTCAAAAAGAGAGAGTCCGAGACCTGTGCAGACTGACTGAGAGAGACAGAGAGACAGGTGAGCCAGAATTTATTCAGTGAGCGTCTGTGATAACTCTTCTAACCTTTGGACTTCTTCGGTCCTTAGCTAACAGACTTATGAAAACGATAATGTGACATTGAACCTTCCCTTCCAAATCTCAACCGCAGTAGAAACTGAACCACAGAAGCACCACAAACTGTAAACAGTTGAAGATACATAACAGTATCCTGTTTCGTATACTGGTTTATAGTGTCTGCTCATCCATATTCAGATTTATGGGCAGCAGGAGGCAGAAGCAATAAGAAAGACAAACACACACTCAGTGGCAATATTGTGTAAACAAATACTCAAAGAGATGCAAATGTTCAACAATAGGCCACAAACTTTTTGTGACTATGTTCCCACAATAACCACTACAACTAGATTTCAGGAGAGTCTGACTACAATTTTTTTAAACATGGCTGAGTTCTCTGCAGCCAAAAGAGCCTTGGTGAGTTTTGGCATTAAAAAAATGCAGATATGGCCTGACTCACACGTATTCTTCCAATAATCCCAAAGGTGCTGGATTAATATTTCTGCAATTTAGACAAGTGGGAAAATTATGTTTGCCAAGTTAAAACAGGATAACACTTTCACAAAAATCAAATATGATATTGAAATTGAAAACATGTGCACAGTAGCATTAATACATTCCTCAAAGTGTTCGTTAATTAGTTATAAGAATAATGATATAACACATCCCTCCTCTTACAAATGAAAAGTTTTACTGAAAGATAATAAAACTGTTGTTCATTTTTTAAGTGTTCTGTTATGCCCAGACCAGTGGCTTGTAGTGGCTAGTGTAACTTGACATAACATATCTAAATCCATTTTCTGTTTTAATAACCTTTACCTCACTTGTTTGAGTTATAGTAGGTTTAGCTTTATGTTTTAATTGCCGTTATTCCATTACTGCTACTTGACCTCGGTGCCTATTATTCAGTTAAACAGTCTTTACTTTAAAGAATGTGAAATAAATAAAAAATAAAAGCTGTCTGAAAGCAAAAATGCGCTGAAAATATACAGTAAAGAAGCGTCGGCACATTTTTAGGGCTAATGGTGCGTTCCATTTGTCCATCCAACTCGGTTTCCGAGTCGGTTTCCGGAGTTACGAGCCGGAACTTCCAAATAGAACGCGCCCGAGTTCAGATTCCAAGATGGCTACCACGAGCATCACATTGTGGTTTTCTCATTGGGTTTTCTACTATTTTAAGCACTTCAGTTGTCTTTGTTGTAACCTTAATCATGTAGCTGTCGCTACAGCTAAATACCGCTTAATAAGTTATTTTGTAGCTTGTGCAGTTTGAATTGGCTAAAGACGCTCCATGTTGCTATGACAACAATGCCGAGTCTTGAGCAGAAAGCGGAGCAGTAGCCTGTCGTTAACGTCAATCATAACGGAATATTCAGATATCAAACTGTGAAATATGTTTGTGTAACATGTAATGAACATGTGAAATCCGCCGTGGTTGCACTGTAAACGAGATAAACACTATAAATGTTACGAATCCATCTTTTCTCCGACCTGTCGTGAGCACACAGAACGCAAAAACCTGCTGTAGCGTGTTTTCCGACACGGATGTGACGTCACTCCCGAGTTGGTTGCAAGTCGCGCTTACGAGGCAAATGGAACGCAGCATTATATTACCATGGTCATGCTGCCCTCTGTCGACCAAAATGCTGTATTCGAGGCTGTGGAGGCTCTGGTGGGAGGGATCAACGTTGTTTTTCTCTGACCTTTTCTCTTTTTTTGCCGTCGTCCAATCAGGCCTCGTGTTTGTCACCGGGATCCGCCTAGAATAATCGTTTGGGCCAATCGGCTTTCAGCAAAGGGAGAAGATGGGAGGGGCTAGTTCCAGAAATTCCTAGGTGTTGTCATTGCGTTCCTTAGTTTGGTGTGTTTTACATGGGGCGTACGGGTGGAGTAGAAATATTCACAATGCGGCTCTAAAAGCAACTACTTTCGATTCCGTTTGGGTTGTGTGGCGTATTTATATTATATATATACAGAAGGGATACCGCTAAGTACGCCCGGAAACCAAAAATACCATATTTAACACAAAGGCTATCTTAAAAGCTACTAGCTAACGCCTAACGTTAGCTATGGAGGAGAGGAAAGAGGAGGGGGAAGCGGAGATCCAAGAGCACGGCCCCGAACATTGGTTCTCCAAATGGGAACGGCAGTGCTTAGCTGAGGCTGAACGGGACGATCCAAACGAAGAGGAGGCAGAGCAAAGTCAACAGAAGCTGTGGCACCTCTTTCAGAACTCGGCTACTGCGGTAGCACAGCTCTACAAAGGTACGCTCCAAAGATACCTAAGTTCTAGTTAAGCTAACCGTCTGAGCTAGTGCTAATGGTAGCGGATCCGGCTAGCGAACGTTATCGTTGGGCGGAGAGAAGCACAAAGGGCACCGCTAAGGCTAACTGTGATAGCTGTTGGTAGCTGATTGTCTGTAGCACATCTAGCGAGGTTTACATCCGACGTAATGTCGAATAACACTGGAATGTGTATTCGTCAAACAGGAGTGTTAAATCATATGACTGTCGTCTTGATATCTTAACCCTGTTCCGTTGCTAGCTAACGGTAGCCCCTGCTAACGCTAGCAGCCGCTAGCCGCCGGTCACCGTGTCAGGGTGTCGGACAACAAGGCTAAATCTGTCTCACAGTGGCCTGAGCTGGTGCGGGTTTCAAAGGCTATTTCTAGGGAATAAACACGACCCGGCTAAGTGTCCCCCCGCACACGGGGGGACTCGTCGTCCTTTTTTTTCACCGTTTTCAGCACATTTGTTCTTCCTGTTTGGACTCAACATGGCTCACAGTAAAATGTTTTGTCTAGTCGTTAATAGCTATCCAGCTAGTCAAAATGGCGATACACTGGGAGTGGAATACAGACTGAAAACAAAACATTTGTTGACACTCTAACGCAACGATAATCGTTGCAGTGATGTGGTGAAATGTGTGTAAGTTAGCAGAACAACGACGTTTTATCCAAAGACAAAGTCAAGTTGAGTTTTGCTGATGTGTGCATTGTTGTTCATAGCCAGAACAAAATGGCGAAAGGATTAACGTAAACGTTTTCTTGTTGAAATCTCGTCCTGTTCAGTGTTTTAAACATTTCACTGAAATTGTGTTGATCGCGAAAAAAAACTTTGGTCCATGCCACTTTCTGCTTTTGGTACATATTGAAAAGGGTATTAAACGAAAGTGGCGACATAATAGCTGTTTAGCTTTGGTCATTAAATTTTACTGGGATCCCCCCTGTGGGATAAATTGAAGGAACATCTTGTTCGTCAATATCCCTCGCTTGAAGTCAGATATGTACGCTTCCAAGCCACCCTACTTTATATTTACTGACAGTGTGCACTGTATTTGCATAACGTGTCCAGAGGAAGTTTTATGGACCATCTCTACAGTTTACATGCATCCTCCAGTCACAAAGTTTGAACTTGTGAACAAATGATTGATATTGTAGTTCTGAATACTTCATAAGCACACATACTTGGAGCTATACTATTGGCAACTCTGTCCTACATCAGTACCGTACTGATCTTTTTTTCTTCCCCTGTAAAATTAGTTGTGTAATCAAGTGTCACTTCTGACAGACTAATTTCATTTTTATCATGCTCTTAAAAATAGTAAAGCGAGACCGTGGTTGCCTTAAGACTGCCACAGAGAGCTTGGTTAATGCTTGAATTTCATTAAAGGTTAATCTGTGTTTTGCCATGGGAATTTGGGATTATCACAGCAACACTGGGGTTTCAAAGTTATCATCACGGTCTGCCTAACGGTTTGGTTGTAACTTACAGATCGAGTGTGTCAGCAGCAAGGCCTCTCTCTCTGGGTGCCCTTCCAGAATGCAGCCACAGCTGTCACTAACCTGTATAAAGGCAAGTAACACACAATGTCAGATGTTGTATGCCATATATAAACGCTTTATTTAACTGATGGAGATGAGTATAGGTATGTACATTGTGATAGTGGTTTCCAGATTCTCTAAAATCAGCCCTCCATGTTTACCAACAGAAAGTATGGAGGCCCACCAGCGGAGCTGTGACCTGGGCATCCACTTAGGTTATCAGCGCAGGAATAAGGAGGTGATTGCATGGGCAAAGAAACGCAGAAGAACTATCAGACGTGAAGACCTCATTAGCTTTCTCTGTGGAAAAGTTCCACCTCCGCGGACGGCTCGTGCACCTCCCAGAGTCGCTGTGGTATCTGCAAGCCGACCGTCACCCCCCGAGACAGGAAGCTCTGTGGAGACTGACCTGCAGCCCTTCAGAGAGGCCATAGCTCTACACGGTTAGTCAACTCCCCCAATATTCAGCTGAAAGCTGTGTTATTGCAAGGATGGAACACCATAGTTACAACCATTTTTTGTAGCCTCACATTTTTTTTCTTTTTCTTTGCAGGCCTTAGTGGTGCCATGGCCAGCATTTCTGTGCGCTCTGGTCCCCCGGGTTCTCCAACTCACCCTGCCCAGCCCCTCAGTCGCCGCAGGAATGGTCTTCATGACGTGGACCTCAACACCTTCATAGCTGAGGAGATGGCACTTCACTTAGATTCCACCGCCAATCGCAAACGAGGCCCTGCCCCCTGTAGTGATGTCATTACAGACTCACCCACTCATAAACGAAACAGGATGCTTTGAACTTTTCCTACACCACAGATCCCTCGTCTGTCCTCTCTTCGGTGGCCGACTGGACAGCTAATGGGAACTGATGCCTTGGCCAACCATTAAAATCTTCCTCCTTAGTTGCAATGCCACAAATAAAACTATTATCAGCCTACATATTTAGCCCCTACTTTATTCCCCCACCCTCATTTTCTCAAAAGGAAATCAGTTTGATGGTTCACCAGTAGTCACATCCCTGCTAGAGTTGTGTTTTGTTTTTCAGCAGATTTACTTTCTTGTTTATTTGCCCTCTGTGGATCTGAAACCGAAGCAAGCACATTCTACACTTGAAATCCTTGAATGTTGCGTTTATAATGTTTGTTTGGCCGGGCTCTTTTGTGCTTCACATTCGATAATCAGATGAACCGGACTGTTGCCTACTGTTTGCAGGTCTTTTCGCTTCTTTCCTCAAGCGTACTTCCTCCACTGTGGACTGCTGGCCAAACCCGACTGGACTCAAATCTAGTCTCCTTAGGAGGCTGGATCGTGTCTCGACTCAAAAACGCTTGTCACTGTGTGTATCTCTTTCTGCTGCTCTGTGTGTTTGCGTATCTGACAGCAGAACTGCCACTTACTGTGTTGTATTTGTCTTCGCCTTTGAGAAAGCTGCTACAGTATCTCTGGTTGTTGTGCAAGTGTGTGTGCAAGAGAAAGGGAGTTTGTGTGTGTGTGTGTGTGTGTGTGCTCGTAAATGCAGGGTTCTGGCAAATCCAGTATCCACTTGACAGAATTATTTCTTTTTCTTCTTAAATTCATCCTATTTTTATTTCCTTTAGTTGCTCTTTACAGCCCAAGCCAGGGTTTTATCACAAAGCAGGTCAATCCAATTCACACGGATAAGTGAGGCGGAGGGATGAAAAGCGAGTTTTCACGAGAGATTTTTTTTAGAGTGAGCACGCTTTTCCTGCATTCTTTGCAATTTCATAACCATGCTGTTACCTATTGTCAAGTTTACAAAAATAAGTATACGCACAGTTTCCATATCAGCCTCCGAATGCACTTGAGTGAGTACCGGTTTTTGCATTTTTGTTTTAAAGCAGTAACAGTGTTTCAAAGCTTGCTTGCACCTACTTTATGTTTACATGTGACCCATTAATAAGGACAGTTGCGTCGCTTCATCTCTTTGTCCCTTGATTTTCAAGATTTACAACACTTGTGATTACAGCTTTAAAACTACAGAACTACAGGGGGCAGTTGCCTGTGAACTGGTAGGGGCCGATGGCTGTGATATTTCATTTTGTCCATGAGTTGTAGCCAGCTCGTGGACTATATTGTGTGTGTTGGTTCAGCAAGACGCGTATTTTTGCTAATTTCTCACACACTGCTTTGTGATACAATCTTGTGTAATGTGTGTAAATATAATGTAGGTGCTGTTATATGTGGTACATATTGTAAAAAGAAGAAGTGCAAAACAATTGGGATGTCCATGTACAATAACAATTCTGACATTAAAGAAAGTACAAATGTTTAACTAAGCTGTCTTTGAGTGTTGTCTTTGAGACTTTTCATGACCTGGCTGACATCTTATTTCTGTGCAGGATAAGCTTCACTAAAGATGATGTTTTAAAGAATAACCTTTGCTCTCACAAGAAAGAGGATTAAAAAGTTCAATGAGGAGTAAAACTTTGAGCTATTTTTTTTATTGCTGTGCTAACTCTGCTTCCTGAGCTCTTTAATCATCCCTTTGTTTTCTTTAAAAAGCTTCATATTTGGTTATTTCTTTAATCTATCACAAGGAAGAACAAGGATCATCTGACAGTAGGATGCCACGTTGTTTCTTAATTCTTAGCAGAATTCTGTTACTGGAGGTTGTTGACAAATTTTACAACAAAATACTTGTGACGTTTTTTTTTTTAACAATCTGCAGTTCAGCTTTGCCAACACACGGGGGTGACACCAACTACTTAATTCTGCTTTCATCCTCCAAAAGGCAGAGACAGGGACGTGATCATATCATGAAGTGAAATCCTGCTTGCACTTTGAAACCAGTCTGTGTTTGGTAGAAGAAGTTTGTTTTCTCAACTTAATCATTTTACATATTAAGTTAATATTAATGGTCACTTTCTTTTTATCTGCCCTTGAATTAATTTTTAAAAAGCATAATTCCTCTCTGACACATTTGTTTATTAGCATTATTTAGGCGCAGGTTGGTGGAAAGGTAGATAAAAAATCCCGGAACATATAATATACAACAAATAGGCAACAATGAGAGAAGCATTTCATGTGTCATTTGGATCACCTTGGAAGATTGATGTCCAGTTGGCACACTTGTAAACACAGCCGATGAGTAAACAGATAGATGCAGACTCCTCTACACCTTAGAATCTATTAGCACAATGGTATAACGACAGACATAAACACACCAAACACTCATGAAAGCTTAAGGTGTTTAGTGTGTTTGTGTGTCTGAATATGATAAGACAAGGGCTTCAGATTGGTGGAAAATAGATGATTCATAAGGGCCCCTTTGAAAGTTATTTCATTGTTAAGAAGGATTTTGTGCCCTCCATGTATCTCTAAAACAAAACAAAAGCATGTACTTGATTAACTATTAATCCAGTAAGTCACACCACAAAGACTTTAAGAATAATTGATGTACAAATTTAGCTCCTCTGATTGGTGGTAAGGCTATCCAGTTGCACACAGAGATATTTTTTTCTTGCAAATTTGGACGTGTTTTAGCCGAATAGCGCATATGCCAAACTAATGCCAACTAGAAGTGGAATTTAAAACTGAAACTGTAAAAAATATATACTGAATGGTATTTTATTAATAAAACTTGAGTCAAATCTGACCCTTTATGTTACAGAACTCAGAGCCTGAAACCCCCCGGAGCAAGTGCTAAGGCGACAGTGGCAAGGAAAAACTCCCGTATGGGGGACCCATCTGCTTGAGGCCTGCCTGGAGGAGAGGCAAGAAATAGGCGGTTGAACAGAAGGGAGAAGAGGAGAGAATCAGAAGCAACAGACATATTCTGACTGAGAAGAAAAATATCAAATCCTAACCTCCTCTACCCAAAACTGAGACTCACATCCCCTTGGTGAAAAGAAAAATTACAATGGTTTTCAGGTACTTGATTCCACGGTTTGACCTCACACAACACCTCTCATAGAAGCAAAGAACTAAATCACTGGCGAAGAAACACCCCCCACTAAAAGCAGTAATAAAAGCAATGTCACAGTGTTTGAAGTGCCAGATAAAGGAACTACCGGCTCAACACCCAACACTTGACCTTGTACTTTTCTCATACTTTTTGGGCTCGCCCAAGTGAACACCACAGTTTGATCCCCTCTGCCAGCCCATCACCACATACCGGGATAAAAAAAAAAGCCTCTTTCTTACAGCACATCCACCAAGAAGATCTGTTCCTTTTTTCCTCCACTACCTCCACTAACGCTGCACGGTTGTTTTTGTTTCATCATGTATCTGAAAGCTCTAAAGGCTGCTATTTGACGGAACCATGCAAGAGGAGCAGAGCTGACCGCAAGCTGTTTCGCACTTCAAAAGAAGCACTGTGTGTGTGTGTGTGAGAGAGAGAGAGAGAGAGAGAGAGGGAGAGAGAGAGAAATGACAAGAAGCAACAAGTGTCTGAATGTTCCAGAAAACCCCTCGAAGATGGCCATCTGGGCTGCGCTCACACACACGCTCATAAACACACATATATAGGTGTCTCCTAGGATGCCGTCTGGTCTGGAAGAAAGAGTTGGTGGTGAACCATTGCACACACACACACACACAAAAGTCTGTTCATAGAAAGTGTGTATCTACGTGGGCTTGGCCATCAATGGCAGACAGCTGGCAATCAATGATGCACCAGTTATCCCTCGTTTGCATATGCGGATGTGCGTCGTCATCCACAGCACCAACACAATAGGTAACGGTAACTGTTGCACCAGCTTGCACTAATTGATAGAGGACAGCATGCTTATGCACTCACATGCACACAAACACATTAACACATTAGCACATGCACATAAACAGAAGCCAATCAGGCAGACTGAGAGCGTGTCCCCTGAGAGATCGAGCAGCCGGAGATCAGGGGTGGTGGAGGGAGATGGAGAGGTGGTGGTGGAGGAAAACGGGGAAGGAGGAGAGGAGGAAGAGAGGTTAAACACTCCCCAGAGACGGCTGCTAGTCGGGGCTCTTAGTTTTGAGCACACAGGCTACGGTAGGTGAGCGGTGCGTGGCATGCATAAAAACACAAGGTCTGAGAGATTGTCTCCTATTTTTGGGTCTGCCATGTTTTTGTGAATGTTCCTCCTCTTCAAAAGGAGCCCCCTCCCTGCATCTTCTCCTTCTCCCTCCCTCCTCCCTTCTTTTCTCTCAAACATAAACAAGAGCGCACGCGCACACACACACACACACACACACACAAACCAGATCTTCAGAGCTCCTCGCACACCAGCATGTCCCTGTCTTCCACAAACGCCATGAAAAACCCCCATGAGCTGATCACCATAGCAACACGTTATATATCTCCCAGCAATATTTATCCAACCCAGAGAGGAGGGGTTGTGTTGGTGGTGCTGGTGGTGTAGATAGAGAGAGGAGGCAGAGGTGGTGATGGTGGTGGTGGTGTGTGAGTGTGTGAGGAGGGGGTCGTGATGCAACTCTTCTAAAAATCTAATGGTCATTATAGAAGAGGGGCTGCGGTTCATATGGAAGGCCACAGGGAGGCAGCAGCATCCAGCGCAGCAGCACAGCAGCATCATCGCTTCAAGACTGGTGGCTTTCAGTCATACGCCACGCAGAGATTACAGGCTGCAAGCTTCACCACGACTAAATACCAAACCAGCTTACTTCACTTTTTAATAGAGGACGTGCCAGTGAGTGTAACTAGCTACTGTGAATGGATGCCTGTGTATGTATCTTTATGGCACATTGGTGGCAACCTCTGGACCTGACATGAAAGGTTTCAGGAGAGGAAGCTGTTCCAGCGCGTTCTCAAAAGCAACACCTACCAGTGGGATGCTGGGCATGCATTAAAGAACGGCGAAAAATTATTGAGGAGGAGAAGAGATAAGAAAACGAATGGTGGGGCAGAAGGGGACCAGGAATGATTGCAAGGTCCCCCTCCTCCCAGAGCATAAGGATTAGATGTGGTGCTGCTGGCTGCAGATGGGCTTGGGCTTGATTCTGTATGCGTGCACGCAGTGTTGCTTGTGTGTTTGGGTTTATTTTGTGGGGGCTTTGGGAGCAGGTTAAGGACAGAGTGGGGAGAGAGGGATGAAAAGGAGGGAGAGGATGAGAGGAGGGAATGGGATGAAAGGATGTAGGTGAGTCTAGGAGGAGAGGAGGCCTAAATCCTCACTGAGCTCCTGGGAGAGAACAAGGGGAGACACGGCTAGACTAATGATGTGAGAAAAGAGGAAGTGTGGAGAGAAAAATAGGAAGAGACTGATAGAGTGTGTGTGTGTGAAGGAGAGACATAAAGATAGGAAAAGGGGCAAAAAGTGTAAGTGAAGCACAAGTCTCCTTGCTCACAAGTTGAGACTGAAAAACTAAACAGGACCTGACAAGAGTCTGATAGAATCAGCTCCTCTACACGCTCACTCACTCATACACACCTACACACTTGCCCTCACACACACTCATATTTCCACTTGCCCTCTTTTCAGCACAGCTCCATTTTTCCAATATTTTGTGCTGGAAGTGATAGTTCGTGTTGGTACTTTTTAAAATTTTCAGCAAGCTTTACCTGGTGTGACTTTGTGAGCCATTAGACTCCGACAGTGCCCAACCTGTACAGCGCCTCTGTGGGTCGATCGCTCAAATCCAGGCCCTCGCCGGACTCTGTCCACCATTAACTTGAAAAAGTGAGCCTGCAAAACAGAAAATGTTGTTTTCAGCCCAGTGGTGTCAACCATCACCTTGCTGCACTTCTCTCTTGGAGGTCAAGGACATGGAGTTGTGTGAGTCCACATCTTTAGAGCTGAAACTATGACAGAGTCCTGTTTCAACCAATCAACGAAAATGAGTTGCTTTATTCAAAATACTTTAACAGTCAATAATACAGCTGGACATGAACACTTCATTTTTCCAATAATGAAGTGTTCATGTTTGCGTTGTTGTGATATTATCTTGTGCTTTAGGAACTAGTGATGGCCATCCTTCCATTCGATAAACAAACTGATTCTTTTGTTTATTAATTATAACCTTTATAGCTGCTAAGCCCCAGAGCACTGTCAGGATCATGCTCTTTGATTTCTCCAGTGTTGCACTGTATAATCTGACCCCTACAGCTGATTGAGGTGAACCAGGACCTGGTGCCCTGGTTGGAATACAGATTTCTTCACAGACAGGCCACAGCGTGTGAGGCTGCAAGAGACTGATAGAGGCAGTTTATCGACATATTAACAAGCAACACTGGTGCACCCCAGGGAGCAGAACTGTCACCATTTCTGTTCACGCTCTATAACTCAGACTTCTGCTTTGACTCCTGAATGTTTCACTTAGTGTTATTATTTGAATGACTCCTCCATTCTGTATCACAAACGATAAAGTGGCAAAATGCAAAGACCAACATTTAAGGACCAGCTTTGTAAGCACCAAGGAGATGGTGGTGAAGCAGCAGGAGACCCTCCATCGCTGTCACTGTCAGGGGGGATGTATTGGAGATGGTGGACACCTACAAGTCCCTTGAGGTACAGCCCTGACAACAAGCTGGATTTGTTTGAAAACACAGAGCCCTGAAGATGATAGCAGTAGGCTGGAGGTACTTGATAATGTGGCATTGTGAAGTCTGATGGCTTTTGGCAAGAAAGAGCCTCCTAAACGCTTTGAGGCTCATGGCTGGATGAGTCTGACGCTGAATGTGCTTCTGAGCTGCCTCAGCTCGACATAGAGAGGATGAGGTTGTTCGTGATGGCTCTCAGCTCCCCTCTCATCCTCTACTCTGCCACTGCCTCCACATGGTTCAGTTCCATTCCCACCATAATGCTGGCTATCTTCACCAGCTTGCCCAGTTTGTTGGCGCTACATGTCCTACAGCCACCTCGCCAGCACACCACAGTGAAGAAGATAACACTGGTCACCACACACTGGCAGAACATCTGTAGCTGTTATTGTATACAGATATTGTACATGGTCGTTTTTACTGGGTACACAGAGCTGCCATGTACAGATGTATGGTCTATCTGTGTATGAATATACCAAGTGTGCACATAATATTTGGAGCCGATTATTTTCCTAGCACGTATTTTCTTACTTTCATTTTATTCTATAGCTACATTGTCATTTTGAATTTCACAAAAAAGGCAAATCTCTTTAAAAATATAGAAAACATTTGTTTGCAACCCACCACAGCTTTTTTTTTTGTATATCATTTATATCACTG